>JAQFVV010012477.1:0-672500 GCA_028023455.1 Epiperipatus broadwayi | reverse complement strand
TAGCAAAATATAAAAATTATCAAGCAATGGTGGCTGAGTGGTTAGCATAGCTGCCTTACAAGCAGTGTCCTGGGTTCGCTTCCCAGCTAATACTTTGACACATGAAAAAAAAATCATGCTAAGTATAAATGAATGTGGAAATATCCAAATGAAGTTTCAATAAATTTGAATTATATTTTAACAAACAAAAAGTATGTATTTTATAATATGGTAAAAAGATAATAATGATTTAAAAATAATAACTGTGAGTATGCAAAAAAAGTTATTGAATATAATAAAAAAATAAAGTATTCAAAAATACCATGTTATTGATGGAAGAATAAATATAAAAAAAGATTTAACTATTATTTAAAAAAATATGATAAAATATAAAGAAGAGTTATTCAAAAAACTCAAATCATTTTAACTTTTACAATTGCTATATCTGAATTACCAATCATTTTAAGTGAAAAAACAAGATTCATAATTAAATCTACGATAAAAACAAGCTCCAAGAAGTTAAAAATTATTATTGATACTTAACTTATTGTGAAAATGATATATGCCAAATGTTTAAATGTTAAAGATATCTCAGATGATTAGAGGAATACTATAACAATATTGATATTTAATAAAATCATAAAGAAAATACAAGAATTACAGATTTTTTATTTTTTTTATTAATTATATTTTATACATTTGCCAAGATAATTACAACTCGTTTATAGCATACATTAGATTTAACAAAACAAAACCAGCAAATTGAATGTAAAAATAATATTATTATAGTAGATCAAATCCAGGTATAAAAATAAGATTTATATATGACCAATAAATATGAATTTCCATTATTATTTTGATTTATAGACTTTAAACAGGAATTTGATTTTAAAATTATTTTTAGTGTATAATCATCAAGTTACAGATTTTGGATAATGTCATTCCCTGAAGAATAGTTATCAAAATTCAGCAGTAGTAAATAGATTATATTGTGATACTATGAAGATTAAAATTGAGAAGAGTGTATGACGGAATGATTCCACATCACCTAAAATTATTTATTATACCAATTTTATAAAAGAATATTTCAATGATTAAAATGGAAATCTAAGGAGTTAATAATTAATGAATATTATTTAGGTCAACTAAATTTTGCAGATGAGATTTTTTGTAAATAATATTTTAAAGTTTCCGGAAATGCAAAAGTTATCAAAATAAAAATAAGAAAGAAGCATAGATTTTCTTAAGAAAAATAAAGATTCATAATTTTATATAAAAAAAAACAACAACTAACAACTCCAAATAATTGGGTCACAATATTAATGTAATTGCAATCATAATGGATAAAATTAATCTTAGAATTAAAGCTGGAGTATTTTTGGCTAAAATAACTAAATATTAGAAGTAATTATGCCTATGTGTTTGAAAAGAAAGATTTTAAATAGATGTCCTTATGAATTCATATTTATGGTTGTTAGACTTATGGAAAGATAAATGTTGAGTAACAACAAAGAACTCAAAATGAAGTATGTGTGTGTGAGTAAATAAACAGATATCATTGACAATATTGAAAAACAAGAAACTGAAAGGAAGCTGGTTTTAACATATATCTAGAAGACATGATAATAGATTGATAGTAAATCTTTTATAATGGATACAAAAAATATGAAATATCCAGAAGGAGATTTTATGTTAGATTGATGAGGGAAATAAGAAAGTTTTTCATACGATGTGGTCAAATATATACTAAATAATTTACTGTTGTTATTCACTAAGATAAACTAATATTTCATATAATAAATATTTTAATTAGAAGCTAACATATAACTAGATTTGAGATATTTTACTTTTAGTGTTAACATATTATTACATATTTGCAAATACCTTGCATATCAAACAATTATTATATAGAGAAGGCACAGATAATTATAGTCTCACTTCAATTATTATATAAATTGATTATTGCTATAAAAGTAAAAATGAATATATAATTATAATAATTAGTCTGAAAATATGCATGATAAATATAATAAAGAATTTTTGGGTTTTATAAGGCATATTTAAATATTTTACTAATATTGCTCACTAGGAAATAAAAAAACAAATAAATTAATAAATTATGCTAAATAAATTTCATTTAAACCTTAGACAATTGATATTGACATACAATCAAACACTAATATGTTTTGCAGTAAATTATTTCATGAGAGATTAAAAGGTTCAAAAGTAATATTTATAAAAATTACATGTAAATAGTCCCATATTTAAAAACCTATCATGTACAGTGAATAAAATGGTGAGTAGGCTCAATCAATATATAATAGAGGATCACATAATGAAATACTTTTTAATAACTCCAGCCACTTCTGATTCATGCTAGTTATATAGAAAGACAATAATCCTATAATGTTAAACTGAAAGTTCTACTGCATCAGTGATCCAATGATATAATGGTCAATAAATGAAATTATATATGTATAATAATTACATTAATATATAAAATTAGCACTACCTCTTGTATTGATGACTATGTTCACATTGGAACATCAATGTATTCACCATTGACTTTTTGTAATATGATTCCATTTCACAAGTACATCCACCTAACTTTGAATTGATATCAATAATGATGTATACTCATAAACACCACAACATTTTACTAAATTTTATCTCTATGGAACATTATTTTTTTTATGTCTGTACCACAATATGAGTTCAGATTTATCAATTTTGAAAAAAAAAAAACATTAGGTTTTTACAAACATCATCATTCTCAATAAAAAAACTCAATACAGTACATGAAATAAGGAAATGAATAATCACTTAACTATTATCCTATGTAAAGTAGACATTCACATGTATCACTTAAAACATTGTTAACTTCATGAATATGTTTAGCAATAGTAATAATAATGATTATAACTTATTCTACAATACAATAACAATATACATACATAAACATCCATTACTGTATAAATATATACTATTTTAATCTGTACATTGGTTTGTTTAGATTGCATGCATTTTGGCTTTACTAAAAATAATTTATTTATTTAATTTGTAATAATTCCCTGGCAAATAATATTACAGTAAATGAAATACATACCTGGTAGTCATCAGACAACATGATAATAAGAAAGTGGAAACACTTTCAAATTTAGTTCTCTTTACATCGAAGATTGTCATGGAAAACTGCAGCAGGAAATGTGAGAATACATCAGTCTAATTATTTATTGTAAGTTGTTCAAGACAATGTTTTAGTATATAAGGAATACTAAATTTGAAAGAGGATATCCACTTTATTTTTATCTTATTGTCCAATGACTAGTGGCATGAGTCTTGTTTATTATAATAGGATTTACAATTTGTACAACCTATTTAACATTTTGTATTTTCATTTTGTGATTGTTTATATATACTTATATAATGAAAACATTATTCTTTATTACCACTTTCACTTAAAAAGTAAACAATATATGTATATATTGTAACCTCAAAAAAGTGAGTGAGTCAGTGAAAAATATAAGTGATAGATGCTAAAATTTAGTGATAATAACAATAATAAGCTCAAAGTTATAACATAGATTAACTCTTTTGTAGATGTTTCTATAAGAGAAAGATGTTCATCACGACAACACAGACATCAAATCAGGAGGTGGGATCTCATACTATCTCTTTAAAACACAAGAACTCTTAAATTCTTAAGCAGCATGTTACACTACAGGTTATGTTACTTTCAGTATTTTTTATCCAACATATTTAAAATAATATGAAATCTTATAATCATAATTCTTCTTCTAAATGATCAGATCAAGGTGTAGCAGTCTTCTATATCACATAATTCTTTCTTCAACTATTAACTGTAATTAAATTTCAAGCATAGTAAATCTTTTTTAAAATAATTTTATAAACAAATCTCAAGGTTATTTTAATAATGAATTCTTCAATAATCAAATAATCTTAGTCTTATTTTTATTTCCCAAAACTAACTAAGAATATGATCCTAGTGGCAAGTAATAACAATAATGTAAAAGCTTTGTTCTTTCTTTTAAATTAAATATATTGCTAACTGATCACATGACATTTAATTAAAACGGGATATTTTTTCATCTTGACACATTTATTTATACATTTCTAAAATTATATTTAAAAACGTTTTTCTTGCACAATAAACTGCTTTCCAAATTATTAAGAAATTTGTTTAAATGTGTAAAAAACAAATAAAAATAAGATATTAAATAATTACGAATTTTTAGAAGAAGAAATAGTTTACTAATGATTTTACCTCGTCTTTTAGCTTTTTTTTTTTTAATTTCCAATTTTCTTTGCTCCTTCTCTTTAATTTTCATGTCTGATTAATAATAATAATACCATGAAACTACACATAAACCATGAATGAATATTGCAAGCCAGTGCAGCAAAAATAACAAACCATATACTATCTTCTAGTTTAACATCATACCAATGGTCAAAATGACACACACAACCAAGATTCAAACATAATAAATCACACACCATGCACATAATTGAAATGGCCCTGGTGGTAACCAAGCAACTAATTCTTATCAAACAACACAACACAAGAATATGTACAATCCAAATAACAAGAGCAGCTAGCTAAGCAAAAAATATCAATAGCAATGAACTATATATGTTTTATCATTGTAACATATGTATCATCAACCCATGCACAAATGTAAACTACTACCCTCTTTGAAATATATAACAATGTAAGCATATGTGTACGCTGACATGCAATGTAATCTTTAATATAAAATAAAATTACTTTTTGAAATCTAACAATAATAACAATAAGAAAAGGGGGAAAAAAAAAGAAGAAAAAGAAGGATAAAAAGGAGAAGAAAAAGTGGAATAAGGTGGAAAAGGAGAAGATGATGATGATAAAGAAGAAAAAGAAGAAAAAATTAAGAAGAAGACAACATTAACAACAATTTGTGACTATTACAATTACAAGAATTCATTTACAGTATACTAAAGTTTGATGTCATTATATTAATTTAATATATAAATTCATTGCAGAAGAAAACAATGAGATGAATTTTATCTTTATATATATATATGAAATAGAAATAATGCATAACGCTATCCACAATAATAATAATAATAATAATAATAATAATAATAATAATAATAATAATAATAATAATAATAATAATAATAATAACAACAACAACAACAACAACAACAACAACTTGAATTTTAACGCTAAAAAAAGATGTTGCAAAAGACCACAGATAAAGACTGGGCCTGGGTGGATATGGTGAAAGCTTTTAAAAAAGGCTCCTTTGGCAGTGTTAGATTGGCAACTTATGTTAACTTTGTCATCTGGTTGGCACGAAATAAGGTAACTTTTGAAAAGGGTATTGATTACAATATTGAGGTATTATACTTCAAATTGTTAAATGACGCCAAGGACCATGACAAAAGGACATGCCAGCCATGGCTAACCGATCAGACTTGGAATCAGATCAAACTAGGGCCATGCCTTGCCTAATGTAGTGCTTACCTTACATAATAAATAAATCGATATATTAGTAATTAGAAATTATAACAGACCAAAGAGCACTAACATGTCACGATGATAAATCCTAGGAAATGAAGGTAGTTAAGCCTGAACAAATTAATAAAAGATTAGGAATAGATAGAAGGGAAAGTGACTGCTTTACAAGTGATATGCCATGCAAACCAAGAAATAAGCATATATACCTATAAAGCCATTTATAACAGAACTGGGAGAGCTTTAATGGTGAAATAGACTTGTACAATTGGACAATCCAAACACCCTCTCATTTATAACAGTACTGGGAATGCTCAAATGATGAAATAGACTTGTACAATTAGACAATCCAAGGACAATATTCCCACTGCAACTGAAGCAGTTGCCTTGTTTCTTTCAAGCTATGGCCCCAAATAATAATGAGACACGAATAGAAGTGTTCTGAAAGTGTAACATTGCTGTTACTATAACAACATTTTTGTCTCCAAATAACTAATGGAGAAATGGACATGTATAATTGGACAGTTTTGTGAACAATAATTTCAGCATAAGAAGTTGGGTTTATGTGTGTAAGTCTGGAAGGGCAGGTGAATTTTGTGTCACTGCACTTCTGGAACTATTAATATCCCACTCACCTATCCATACATTTATACTTGAATGTTCAAAATCATATGCATTGAATCAAGTGTATGGGTGCGGATGCGCTTGACACGCACCGACACTCCCTAAATTTCTTTGTAATGATTCTTGTTGATTGCATTGCAAAACTTATGCCTCTTGAATCGTCTTGAGGCATAAATAAAGGCATTTGAAAGTAAAAAAAAGACGTTTCAATTATCATATATATATATATTGTAATGTTTATTTATATACGTTACAAATATATTGGCATTGGGTAAAAAAAAAACTAAAAGATAAAAGCGGATTTAAAATTTTGTTGAGTAATTTTTTTTTTTTTAAAAAAAAAAACGTACAATGAGGGTTGAACTATTCTTCTTATTTTTTTTTAATGAGATTAGTAATAACAGTAATTGGAGATGACAAAAGAATTCCAAAAGCAAGTAAAAAAAGATAAGCTGAAAGTAGAAATACTCAAATTAATTAAAGATGGCCGAAAACTTAAAGAAAATAAAGACTTTATTACATAAAATTTATAAAGACTGGATAAGATTAAAAAGGCATGGTACTAGCATGGCAGAAGTCCTGAAACGGATATAAAGGAGGGATCCGGTTGAAGGAACGTCTTGTTCATTTGTTTCTCTAGTTGGTCTTGGATAACATTGATATATCCAAGATCGCCTCGCTGAAGGAATTCGGCAGTCGCAGTGAACCGGAGCTTCTAAAGACATCGGACCTAATGATGTACACCAGGAAAAACCTTCGTGACTGACTGGGGAAATGGACCACAAGATCAAGCAATAACCAAAAGGCCGAGCTCATTATAACCAAAAAACTATGCATAGTTATCTACTACTGAATTCATGAAACTTACCGGTAAGAATAATTATCCTGATTGTGACAAAGTTAACTATTTAAAACTACTCGTAAAAATATACGTATAAAAGAATCCCGATAGTGACTTTAATTTTTCTATATGAGAGACTCTTATTTAACCAAGAACTTTTGTTTATTTTAACTGATATTTATATTTTCTGGATATTTCCCACCTGAATTAAATGTGTTCTCTCCAAGGTATTAATTAGCTACTTAACATGAAGTATTTTAGTTTGTCAAAATTAAAAATATTTCTAATATCAATTCTCATTTGTGCGTTATTAATAATAGTTATTATTTTTTATTATTAAATTTATTTTTAGTGTAATAAGATTTAAATGTAAGTTACCTTTGTCAATATGTTTCAATACGCCCAGGACTAATAATCGTAAAAATCATTAATTCTCATTACGGTAGAATTACCGCCCCTTAAAAAAAAAAATATAATAAAAATCTTTTTATTTTTTTTTGTTTTACAACTTGCGAGAGATGCTGGCGACATATTTCAGCGGATTCTTAGGAATTCTGGTGCCCATAGTAAATAAAATTAAAAGTTGATTTTGTCAATAGCACAATTCGTAACAATTAATAGGCTGAAGTTGATCAGGAAAAATAGCTGTGTTTTTAGAATAGAAATACAACTTTCTTTTTCTTTTGATACAGCTTGATCAACTCATGCTCAAATATAAATTTGAGGCGTATAGGGGCCTAGTAAAACGAAAAACGTTACAATGGCGACCCAACTCGGGCTTCGATTTAACAACTACAACCTGAGATGAGTTGTAATGATAAAGAACATTACAATGATGACTCAAAGAAACTCACAGCTGGAAAATAAATTATGATTTTTTTGAAAAAAGAAAAAAATTATAAAAAAAAAACTAACTAATTAAACCCTGATTATTAAAATATGAAAGAAGATATTTTTAATATGACTTCCAGAAAGAAAAAATATATATGTATATTTTTTATATATGTCTAAAAACACGATCGTGGCTGATGTAGACGTAGTCAAGTATTTCGGTAGTGGTTACGGAGAGGAATAACCCCCAGTCCTTATCCCATATATGAACATAAGACCTCTTTAAATTTCATCAGACTATTTCTAGCAATAAAGGGAGTCAGTTGGCATTCACAGCCTGTAAGACCAGAACAGAGCAACGCTCTTTGTGCTTATAACTTGGCTTCTTATAGTTAATATTACCTAAAGGGATAGGAGTGAATGTTGAAATATTTTCCATTCCGGTGTTAGCCTAAAAGTGGGCTTAAAGCCGAACTCGCTTAAAGTCCACAAATCGCTACAAAATAATATGATTAAACTAGAATAAAATAGTGTAAACCCCTATTTTATTCTCATCTCCTGCACGGGGGTATGTATATTATATACGTTACAAATATTGGCTTGTAAAAAAACTAAAAGTAAGGGTTTAAAATTTTGTTGAGTAATTTTTTTTAAAAAAAAAAGTAATGAGGGTTGAACTATTCTTATTTTTTTTTATGTGATAGTAATACATAATTGGGAGGCAAAATAAAGCAGTAAAAAGATAAGCTGAAAGTAGAAAACCAAATTAATTAAAGATAAACTTGAGAAAATAAAGACTTTATTAAATTATAAAGACGGATAAGATTAAAAAGTGGTACTATATGAGTCTGAAACTGGATATAAAGGAGGGATCGTTAAGGAACGTCTTGTTTGTTTTGTTTCTCTAGTTGGTCTTGGATAACATTGATATATCCAAGATCGCTCTTCTGAAGGAATTCAGCATTAGTGAAGACTTCTAAAGACACGGACCTAATGATGTACACCAGGAAAAGCCTTCGGACGACTGGGAAATGGACCACAAGATCAAGCAATAACCAAAAGGCCAAGCTCATTATAACAAAAACTATGCATAGTTATCTACTACTGAATTCATGAAACTTACCGGTAAGAATAATTATCCTGATTGTGCAAAGTTAACTATTTAAAACTACTCGTAAAAATATACGTATAAAAGAATCCCGATAGTGACTTTAATTTTTCTATATGAGAGACTCTTATTTAACCAAGAACTTTTGTTTATTTTAACTGATATTTATATTTTCTGGATATTTCCCACCTGAATTAAAGTGTTCTCTCCAAGGTATTAATTAGCTACTTAACATGAAGTAATTTAGTTTGTCAAAATTAAAAATATTTCAATATCAATTCTCATTTGTGGTTATTAATAATAGTTATTATTTTTTATTATTAAATTTATTTTTAGTGTAATAAGATTTAAACGTAAGTTACCTTTGTCAATATGTTTCAATACGCCAGGACTAATAATCGTAAAATCATTAATTCTCATTACGGTAGATTAGCCCTTAAAAAAATATAATAAAAATCTTTTTATTTTTTTTTGTTTTACAACTTGCGAGAGGTGCTGGCGACATATTTCAGTGGATTCTTAGGAATTCTGGTGCCCATAGTAAATAAAATTAAAAGTTGATTTTGTCAATAGCACAATTCGTAACAATTAATAGGCTGAAGTTGATCAGGAAAATAGCTGTGTTTTTAGAATAGAAATACAACTTTCTTTTTTCTTTTGATACAGCTTGATCAACTCACGCTCAAATATAAATTTGAGGTGTATAGGGGCCTAGTAAAACAAAAAACGTTACAATATATATATATATATGTATTGGATTTTCTTAAGACATATATTTAAGAATATTACATATAGTTAAAATTGCAGAATTACTAATAAAAAATTTAATCATAATGATAAAAATAATAGTTAGGATGAACAATAAATTTAATAATAAAAGAACATAGCCGTAATGCTTATAATAATGTTAAAGTCAAAAGTAAACACAAAATATAACATTCTAAAAATGTGTTTATAATAGGATTGAAATTTTAAATGTCAAATTTTTAAGAACTTATTGCAAATTTTTATATGTATTATTAAGTCAATAAATAAATATGAGATCATCTATGTTAAAGCTTTCTAATACCATTTTACATTATTTTACTCGTATTTCAAAGACTTTTTAAAATATGGACACTTTATATACTTCAATATAATGTTTTTTACACTCTCTTATTTTATTCACAAATTTTGATTGATCTTCCGCATATGTAAAATGCATACCTTTATGTGTGTTGATAGGTGCTAAAAATTTATATTTGTTGTTGTTTACTATTTTAGAAATACTTAACAATTTTATAAAAGTTAATTTTAATTTATTAATAAACAACTAAAAGGAAAATACAAAAATAACTAATCTTCCATAAATTTCATAAAGAGAAAATGTTGGAATATTTGTTAAGTAACATCTATATAGTTAAGATTGTAGAAAGGAGTTTGCTGTTAACTGAAAGGAAACCTTTTAATTTCCCTTGAAAGACATAAAGAACCGAGCAGGGAAAATTCCTAATGTCCACTTCATATGTTCTTGTCATTGGTGCTGTTATTGCTATGTGATTATTCATATAGTATAAAAACCTGACTGGGCTGCTCACCAACATGCATAGCCATCATGGTTATTCCATTGGCTTTTTACCTATGAGTTTAAGATCAACAAACACCGCATTTATTCTTCTTAGTTGCTTGATAAGGCAGAATGAATGTATGTGTGAATGATATTTTCCCCCCAAAGATATGTACAATCATGACAAGCAAAAATAAATCATGGCCCTTATTTCCAAGAGGCTCTAAAGTCATTATCCAAGGCAGCAGATGATGTCCAAAGGTGTAAGGTGCTAAGAATCCCCTGATTGTGGACCAGTCTGCTATTTGATAATGACTTTTTATTTAGGCACTTACAAATGTAGATCACTTTCAAGTCAAGGAAGATGGCAATAATTGGAAGAATAACTATCTTATATAAAATAGATCATTATTGGACTTTGGTTCAAAAAGTGAACATGTACTCTATAAAAAGGCACAAATATTGAAAGTACAAGTGGAGTAGAATTCATTATAAATAAAAAGTGGAAGAACAACATTGTGGAGATTGATGGGGTATGAGACAGAGTGGTAAGAATAGTTTTTCAACTTAATAGCAGATACCAAATGGAGATAATTCAGGTTTATATCCCATCAAGTTATCATAGTCATAAAGTAAAATATTTTTACATGGATGTAGAAAAGGCTTTTGATCAGACTAAACAACATTTTAGAATTGTTATAGGAGACTTTAATGAATGAAAGATGGACGTGATATAGGTAAATTTTTTTAGGATAATAGGAATGAGGGAGGACATAGAGTAGTTTAGTTTGCAGTAGAAACAACTTTATAGTATGCACTTTTTTGAGAAAAATGCTAAAAGGAAATAGACATGGAAGCATTCAAATGAAGGTGCAGCAGAATTGGATTATATTATGACTAACAGAAAGTACAAATTTCATGATTGTAATTTTCTTAATAAATTCAACCCAAGAAGTGATTATCAATTAATAAGATGTAAGATTTATGTTAATGCAAACTAGAGACACACATTATTACAAAGAAACAATATTTACAGTCAATATTCCTAATCCTCCGAAACATTCAAATGAATTTAATTTAGAACCTACAAATCATTTTCAAGTATTATCAGATTTTGAACATGATTCAGACTTGAATAAAATTAATAGAAAAAAAACTGATACATTTTTAAAAACTGCAACAAAGATAACCAGTAATGGACCAATAACATTTCTACTGAGACTAGAGACTTTATGAAAAAAAAGGAGGAATATGAACATATTTAGAAATGATGCATTAAGAAGGATTGAATATTCTGAATTTTGTAAAATAGTGCAAAAAATATTTCACAATGATATAAGAAAGTATAATTGTGAACTAGCAAGGAAAGCTGTAGAAGAGAATAAAATTAGTAATGGTAGGAAATATATCTGCAATAAGAAAAAAATGTGGAACTACAACTAAAAAGAGATATGACATCATGAAATGGATAGAAGAGTTTTATCAAGAATTATCTAGTAACAAAAAACAAAACCCTCCTATATCTATTATATAATCTGAATTGCCCAGAATTTTAAATGAAGAAAGGAGACATGCAATAAAATTAGATGTCGCATTATTGAGACTCACTACAAAAAAGAACTCTATAGTAATCCCCCTCCCAAAACCAGTAAAAAGAAAAGACATGCACATTCCCTCTATCCTTAATATTTTAAATCAATTTCAAATGTAGATTTTTTATACATTTCGAAACCACATATGTGGCATGTGTTTATATACTATAAAATGCTATCATTCTTTAAGGAAACTCTTCATGGTTTCTTGGCTAATTAATTAATTTTTGTAAAAAGCAATTAAGCTATCATTAGAGTAGTCTCATCATGAAGCCCTTTACTATGAAAATGGAAGCTCTCTTTCTGAAAATACCATATTCCATTGTAAAAGTTTGCATAGTCAATACTCTTTTTAATAAAATACTTGCCTACTACAATTCACAGTTGCACAATTTAACACATCTCATAATAGCTTATGTTTGCAATAAAATTATACATCTAGAGCTTATCTATACATCTTTTGTCAATCAGAAAAAACATTGTCCCCCATTTGCAAAGAACATCTCAATTAACATCTCATATGTTTTGTAATCTATATTTAGAACCAAAATTCACATTGTGAGTTTTGTCAACCCAAATTTCATGGATAAATTTAGCCTAATGCTGTGATGTAAATATTAGTTAATATAAATGAAATAAAAAATATTTTCATTTGTAAATTGGTTTAGTATCTCTTTGAAAAAATAAGTTCAAGATAAAATCAATATTTTAATCTGTATGAAATAATATATTTAAAATATTTGTGATAAAGGAGTTCTGGATTTCAAATTCCATCTGACATTATTGATGTTTAGGTTAAATAACAGAAATTGACACAAAATATTTTTTTTTTATCTAGACATTTTCTTTATATTGATTTTTAACTTTTTTTAAAAAATTACTTTATTCATGAGAAATATAATGGTCAGTATTAAAATCTCCTGAACAAACTTTCACATAATCTTCTAAATCACTTTCATTTTTTCACATTCTACAATATTCTCAGCATTACATTCAAATAGCATTCACTGAGGTTCTCCATCATCTTTTGGATTAACAAATCAATATATATTTCCTTCATTTTCTATGAGAAATAAAAAGACACATAAAACAATTTCATATTGTTAGGAAATATTTATATATTCTAAGACTAGCTTCATGGTATGAGATACACTTTTAATATAAAATAATGCAAAACCTACTTTATATTTAAAATAATAGATAAATCATTAAATATTAAAAATATTCATTTGAGTTAGATAGCTGGATTGGAAGACATATGGATGTCTGACAATTTCAGATTTTCTACTCAATAGTTATACATTAGATATAGTGCTAGTCTTGTCCTAGTATTTTTAATCTAATGCTTGAATATCCTGGGACTTCACTGACAATGCCAGGAGCAGAAACCAGCCTGGGGTTGGGAATATTATGCAAACCTTGTTAAGAGTTTATTTTGCGAACACTATGTATAACATTTGTAAATGCAAGCTTATCAAATTCAGTCATGTGACATCTGACTTGATTTTTTATTATTTTATTTTTCTCTATTAAGACTTTGGTGATTCTATATATTGCTAAACCTATTAATATATGGTGTATCTGAATTTAGTTCAGTCCCATATAGCTATTTGAGTTAGATAGCTGGTTTGGAAGACATATGGATGTCTGATAATTTCAAATTTTCTACTCAATAGTTATAGATTAGATAAAGTGGTAGGCTTGTCCTAATATTTTTAATCTAATGCTTGAATATCCTGGCACCTTATTGACAATGCCAGAAGCAGAAACCAGTCTGGGGTTGAGGAAATTCTCAAAGCTTGTTAAGAGCTTATTTTGTGAGATCTATATATAAAAATATCCATGTACAAAAGTGCAGATATTCATGGCTAGATATTCAATCACCAACTGTAAAATTATTAAGAGAAAGTTTATATTTCTCAGATCAATTCCAATATCCAGAATATTAAGAAAATGAAAAAAAAATATTTTCACATTATTTAAATTGATGTAAGTTTTCTTTTATATTTTTTATGATGCATATTAAGATCTTCTAAAACATTATGTAATTACAAAAAAAATATGTATTTTACATTTTAATTAAAATCATTTTAAAAGATTTAGAATAACATTGATTAAAAAAATATTATTCCTAATTTATGTCTAAAATGTGTACAATTGCCATCATTTTGTGTAATTTACTATTTGCACTTTTGAATTACCTTTGCTGATAATTCTGGTCATCTAACAATAAAATTGAAAAGTATAATATTTTATTTATTACCATTTAGAAAGAAATTATTTGCTGTAAAATTGCAAAGCTTATACCAGTGTATAGATTGCCAAAATGCTACCTGAGTATCATTATAAACATCAAATTTTATCAACAGTGCTACTCTGACAATTATGAAATTTTCTATGAAAGACTTACTGCACAGAGAAATTAGCTTATTCAATACTACAGTAGAGCTTCAATATCCACTATATTTTGTTCCATGGTCCTTCACACACTTCATATTTTATTAATAATAGTTTATGTTTTGTTAAGTTAATCTTTTTTGATTACAATCAATGTTTGTTGATTACTGTATGTGCTTAGTATTTTTCAACAAGCATTAATACAAACACACACACATGCATATATATATAATCAAAATTACCCCAAATTCACAACTCTAACAAACTAGATAAAACATAAATTCTAATGCACAACCAATGATTTCACTGCTACAAGAAGATCTCTCAAGGCTAAAGAACTACAAAAGAACATATTTAAACTGAAATTACCATCAATTCCACTTACCACTCATACACCTTTAATATTAAAAGAATAAGCTAATTGCTTCATAATCATTCATTTTTAATAATAAAGACTTTTATTCCTTTTATTTTATTTTTCTCAAAGAAGACAACCTTAGCTTCATCAGAATTAATAGTGTGGCCTGCATCTTTTTCATGGATGTATAAAGCAGAACTAAGATATTTATTTCTAAGCCTACTTTTATGTACCTTCATACTTTTATTTAATCTGATACTGCTCTGACTCATATATACTTTTTACAAAAACAAGGGATAATATACACTATTCCAGGAATAGACTTTCCATCAATAATTTTCTTCGTATTATTTAATAACTTATTCAAAGTAATATACTTTTTTCCAAGCAATTTTCTTATTTCCAAACAAATTACTATTTTTACATACAACTCTATAAAAAGACAATATAAATGCCAAAGAAATAAAATCATATTTTTTAGCCTCTACATTACTACAAATATTATTACTATTAAATAAAATAATTTTAACAAACTTATCAGAGTAGTCAAAAAAGTCAATTTTATAAAGATTATTTGAGTGTTGGCTACTCTGATAAAGTTGTTAAAAGTATTTTTTAATAATAATACAATTTGTAATGATGTGAAGAATAAAGAAAAATATGATTTTATTTCCATTCCTTTAATATTGTCTTCTTATAAAATTGTATGTAAAAATAGGAATTTGTTTGGAAATACAAAAGTGCTTGAAAAAAAGGTATTACATTGAATAATTTATTAAAAAATACAAAAGAACTCTTTGATGAAAGTCTATTCCTAGAGTAGTGTGTGTTATCCCTTGTTTTTGTAAGAAGGTATATATAGGTCAGAATAGTTTGAGATTAAATGAAATAATACAGATACATAAGAGTGGGGTTAGAAATAAATATCTTAGTTTTGCTTTATATACCCATAAAAAAGTTACAGGCCACACTATTAATTTTGATAAAGCTGATGTTGTCTTTTTTGAGAGAAATGAAACAAACAGAAGAATTAAATATTTTTTAATATTAAAAAATGTCTGAAGGGCAATTAACTTATTTAAAAGTTATTCTAATTGAAACAGAATGTGAGAGGAAAGTGAAATTGTGGATAATTTTTAATTTAAATATGTTGTGATTTTGTAGTTCTTTACACTTGAAAAGTCTGCTTGAAGCAGGAAAATAATTGGTAGTGTTTTAGGGTTTATTTTTTGGCTACTCTGATTGAGTAGTGAATTTGGGGTAATTTTGATTATTTATTGACTAGTTCAGCTTTATGCTATTAATGTATATATATATAACCTAGACACTTTTTAGTACATAATATGCAAAATAAATTAAGATTAAAGTATAAATAATATTTAAAAATAAATAATATATAGATTAATAAAAAATGAGGAGTGCTTTACATATGTAAATATTGGGTATGTACAATAAACCATTTACTGTACCATAGCCTAGTTTTAATATAAGATAAACAGATAAATGACAGATTTTCTTCATAATTAAATACTAACTGGATGATCTTCAATTGCAACATTCTTCTCCTTTGGAAATATAAAATACAATTCATTATCAGCATAATATTGCCTCTCTAGTTATAACTTCTACACTGACACCTGCATACTGTTCCCTCTTTCAGGCTTTCTAAATGAAAATGTTCACATTTTAAGCTTTTTTATTCAATACAGCAATGTTTTACTATATTCAAAAGTATTAAATTCTTAACTTCCATTTTATTATTTAGAAAAGATTCTTATCTTTTATTTAAATTTACTATCACTTATGCTCTATGCAGAGATAACATTTTATTACATAAAATAATAAGCAATACACATTTGTATTAAAAATGTGTAAAATATGTGTTTTTAATGAAATCAAAAGTAATGTTATTAATAATAATCGTTAGTTATAGTTCTCTACAACTAGAAACGTCTGCTACCATATTAAAAACAAAAATTAACTGCAAAATTTTAATGTTTTTTTTTTTATTTTCCTTACATTATTTTATTTATTTACAGTTCTTGGATAGTACAAAATTGAAGTAATGTATATTGATATAAAGAATGTCAGACTCCACTATTTATTTAAATGATTCTTACTTAAAAGTACAACTTTGGCTAATAGTGTAAGAATGAAAAATTGTGTAAATATATTTATTTGTATATATATATATAAATCGAAACAATAATATTTTTTTTTGCTTGGGTCAATCAATCATTTGCTGAGTGATGAGAAAATTTAGGAATAAATTATTTTTTATAGTTACTACTAGCTAGATACTGGTTATTATGAATATGTATGTATAGAGCTAGTTTGACAACAGGCCTAAAGTCTGAAAAATATTTAAAGATTACTTGAAGATCGTCATCTATTTGACAAAACATTTTATATCCTCCCTCCCCCATCTTACGCGAATTTCAATAAATATATTTGCTACTAGCTATGACATAGTATATAAACATATAATGTAATCGAAAACATTTGTGTGTCTATGCATCATTTATTTAAAAAAGTGATAAATTGTAATTTTTTTTTTTACTCAAAATATTTATATAGACAAAGAAATAAAACGACACGTCTAATAAAGAAAGCAATTAGAGATTTCAGTTTTTGACGTTTTGATGGACGATGTAACATGTCAAGATTTTGATTACAAAATAGATTATCCTTTGCATCTTGATAGTTTTCAGTTTTTTGACAGTTTGAAGACAATAAAGTTAATCCAAATACAGAGGTTGGTAATTATTTTTAACCTTAAATTCAAATATTTGTGTTTGTTTTGCTTTGTGTGTTTCTCTCTTCCCCCCTCTTATTCTAATTCGTTTTTTATGTGTTTTTTTAATAATAGCATATCAATAAGTTATATATAAAATTAATAAAAACAAAACTTAATATCTACGTTCAAAATAAAGCAAAAATTATAACAAAATAAAGTTATGTTTGTCTTTAAAATACTCTTGGTTAAAATATCAAATATATTGTTATTTTCCATTACTATTAAGTATATATATTAATAATTAACTTCAATATGCAAATTTTATTTTACATTTTCATGACTTGTGACTTTTCCTCTGACAATGTTCTTTTGCAGTTTTTGCCCCCAAATAACTTTCAGCACTCTCTTTATACAAATATATTTCCAATCCAACTGTATTTTATTTTCTCACAGTAAATCCACGATATCTATCTCCACTTTAATGACGTGATTCTTTCTCCAAGCTATCTTTATTGCCGAATCCGAATCAATGCATGTGTTTGATAAGAACATAGTTTGACTATTCTCCACAAAAATTTTGAGTTGATAGCAAATATTTATTATGAGTTACAACATGCAATGTGTTAATGAGTTTTATATCATCTTGGATCATTTTCAATGCTGTTTCATGCGATCACAAAGTCATGGAAAATCATTTGAAAAATGTTTTTGCAATTTATGACATTACAGAAATAGACATTACTTATTATTACAGATATTTCTAAAGCAGTTTTGGCCTATTTAAAGTTTAATGTTTGTATTTTGTTCCATTGCAGGTTAAGTTATAAACACTGTGACGTCATAAACTTATGATTCAAATAAATTGACACCTATGTTGACTTAGAGATAGTTATGCATGAGTACTGAAGAGAAATGCAGTCATAAGGTTTTATTTGTATTGATATATTCTATATATTTATAATATTTAAATATATGTATAATGTACATACCAAATTTAATGTAATTATAAGAGACTTGAACTTTCAAGCTCCCTACACTTATTCAACATGTCTTAAATAACTGATACATGTTACCAGATACATGTGAAAAAGATAAATGATCTCCAATATATGTATTTTGTGCTGAACTAACAGATGAGTGTTGGTTCAGCATGAAATGCATATATTGGAGATCATTTTTTTTTCTTCACATGTATGCAGTCATGTGTATTAGGTATATTAGATGTAGGGAGCTTAAAATTTCAACTTCAAGTCCCATATATATATATATATATATAATTAATAGATTTACTTGTGTAAGCAACCCTTTAAACATGTGCTGAACTGTTGATTAATATAACAGGATAGAATATTATAATGTCTTTGTCATGGGTCACAAAAAAAATAAAAAAATAAAAATGGATGTGATTCAAACATGTCCATAGTGTTACATTAATATTGTTTCTGTTGAATGTGAGAAAACTATTGATCCAAACAATGTGCAACATAGAGACTTTAAAAGATAAGAATGGGCATCTTGTCTTTGTATCTAAAATCATTTATATAGGCCAATTCTGAATATCTTGGAATGAAAACATGAAGATTTTATATTCTTCATTTTACTGCCATTGAAACTGCACTAGTAAATATATTACTCATTTACATTAATAATATCATCTCTAAATACTAGCAAAGCAATACACCTTAAAATTTTTCAAGTGTTAATACATGTAATAAAAGTAAATAAAATTAATGTGATAATGTAAAATCTTCAAACTCTTATTTCAAGATTCTTAGCAATGGCTTATATAATTGAATTTATGTTCACATATAGGACAACCACTCTTATCTTTTCATAGTGTCTATTTCGTGTGTTGGATTGTGAGTTTCCTTACATTCAACAAAAACAATGTTGATTTATTATAACGGTATAGCATATTGTAATTTATTTGTCATGGATCACATATATAACTTCTTAAAATAAATTTAAAAAGTTGGCTTTAAAAAAGGCACATGACAAGAACATGAAAATATAAGAATGTCCACATTATCTTTGTACCTAAAATCAATTATATAGCCCAATTGTAAGTATATGAAGACTTTATTTTCCTCACTTTACTTCCATTGAAACTACATTAATAAATTCATTAGTAAATTACATTAGTTCTAACTTCTCAGAATATTAACATGTCATAAATATTAAAATTTTGCAAGTGTTAATACATGAAGTAAAAATAAATGGAAGTAAATTGAAGAATATTAAGTCATCACATTCATTACATGATACTTAAAATTGACCTATATAATTAAATTTAGGTACAAAGATAAGATGGCTGCTTTTATCATTTCAAAGTCTCTATCTTATGTCTTGGATTGAAATTTTCCTTACACTCAACAAAACAATATTGATTTAATATAACAGTATAACATATACTAACCTCTTTATCTTAGGTCAGGTATATAACATCTTAAAATAAATAAAAGTGATTATTATGTGTTGCAATTTTTTTCAATGTTTATTTTTTTAAAAAAGCAAATCATAATATGTTATCAAATTCAAAAATAAAATAAATTTGTCAGAAATGAAAAGATTTGTTTATTTGATTGTTTTTTTAAATAATTTGAAAATAAAATTAATTATTTTAAAATTATTAAAAAAAAGAACATAGATAAATCCTCAGTAAATATGAGAGTACTTTTAAAGAAGTTTATTTCCTATTGTTGTAAGTGTTGCTATGGAGATTTTGATGGTTGCTAGTCAACAAAAAAGATGAAAATGCTCTAGTCAGTCATGATTGCTTGTTTACAAATTTGAACAGTGCACAAATTAACAGCTTTAAAAATGACTTTTATTCAATTATGTTCATATTCATTTACCATGATGGAGTGGAATTTCACTTGGGAGCTGACCTCATCTTTCTAAAGATGTAGGCTACTTCATGGAATTCAATAAGGGCTAAATATTAAAAATATATGCCTAATTGTATCTACCAATGTTGAATTTTATTTGTGACACCATAGAAAACTATAACAATATCCCCCATTTTGTTTTCATTGACTTCCATTGTGTTACCAATATTTGAATTATGATCACATTTGTTATAAATATAAGACTCCATTTATACTTCATTTTTAGCAATATTGTTCCATTCGATTTTACACATGATTTATGAAACTTATTATTACATTTAATACATCTCATTCTTGGCTGTTTTTCAAATATATGACTACTGCAGAAAGCATATGGTGTGCCTCCCATAGTACAGCCAAATAATAATAATAATAATTATTATTATTATTATGGTGCTCATCTTATAGATAAAGTCGCCGTTCGATGGTGCCATTTTAACGCTAAAACTATAAAATATGACCATTCCCGGGCCTTGATTATAATAATTTTGCTGTGCTTTTTTGTAATGCAAAAATAAAAACAAAACAAAATCATCTTTTTTAAATATTTTTTTATTAACGTATATAATTTAAATGACAATAATAAATGTAAAACAAAATCAATAAATTACAATTTGATTCGTGTTTTTTATTTTGCTTTATTAAAAAAATCAATTTTCTATCACATATCTTTTTATTTGTGTTACGGCCGTTTTTTATCAATTTTCTATCGAATATTTTTTATTTATGTTATGGATTTTTTTTATCAATTTTCTATCAAATATTTTTTTATTTGTGTTACAACTTTATTTTATTGTTGTTGGTTAAAAAAAATATTCATAATAAAAAGTAAAATTTCTTAGTCTATTTTTTATTTTTTTAGTCTTCGTTTTACATTTTTTTCACAGACAAAGAGATATTATGGCTATTTTTTACTTCAAATAGAATGACAATAAAAAGTAAAAGTTGTTAGGGTTAGATTTAGGGTTAGTTTTAGGGTTAGTTTTAGGGTTAAGTTTAGTTTTAGGGTAAGTGTTCTGTTGTTTGTAATGCTAAAATAAAAAATATAAAAATCGTAACCATAGTCGGACAAAAGAAAGAAACTCAAACTTTTTTAAACAACAACAAACACATATAAATGTCTTCTTTACTTATTAACCATATTTGTAATATTTGCTTTTTATGAAATTTACAAAAAAACGTGCATATTTGTACTTTTCTTACTAGATATTTTTTTGTTACCGCTATTTTTTACTTCAAAAATATACACATGGTAGAATCGTCCTTGTCTTGTGGAATGTTACAAACAGTATGTTACTTGACACATTACCTAATTGCAACTCACTAAAAACAGATATTGTCAACATTTTCCCAATTAAAAACTTCAATACAGTACGTTGTAAAAAGTCTTATAATTATTACTTTACAAAATCTGAACATTTCAATAATTTAAAATAAAATAAAATCCAATGAAAGCAACATTTCTATCCAATTCAAATACACACTCTTTCATCAAGCCGTAACTATTTTATAAACTGTGCAAATTCGGAAAATGTATTTGCTGCAATGCGACATACATGCTGTACTGTGACACGACATAGTAGCCTGCATTCTGTAGCACAACAAAAAAGTTGTATTATAGAAAATGCGGGTACAAATGTGTCGGCTGTGGAAACAGCATTTTTATGTGTTTTAGCATGAAAATGGTGCCATAGAGTGGCATCGTTAGCTATAAGATGAGTACCATTATTATTATTATTATTATTATTATTATTATTATCATCATCATCATCATCATTATCATCATCTTTATTATTGTTGTTGTTATTATTATTATTGTTTAAACAATGATAAACCATTTTATTTATTTTCCATAAATATAGTTGTAATTAAAAAAATTATGGGGAAATGTAATGTGAAGTTGATTGTTGTATTTAAATTAATGTAAATAATATCAAAATTTTTTTAAATTTTTAACTTATCTTTTAGTATACAATAATGTATTTTTATTTGAATTAAAATTTCTAAAGATGCAGACTTATTAGTTGTTTTTAAAATTATAATTTGTTATTCTATATGGGCTATAGGAACAAAATGTATATAGATTGAAATTTATCTAGTATTTGCTTGCCAATACTTTTATTATCTTTATGATAAAAGCTGCAGTTATTTAGATTATAACAATATCAAATATGAGGAAATTCAGTAAAAATTAAATGTTAGTGATATTTTAAAGCTATGTTTAGTACAGTATGATAATATATACACCTTATTATTAATTGCACAATGCAACAAATGTAGTTTCCCTTTGTATTAGAAAAAGTAATTTAAATTTATTATGACAACACTTTTTTTTGGCAAATATTAGCATTTATAAACTCATATTAAATTGATTAACTGAATTTATTTTATCTAATATATAAATTTTTAAATGTATTTTTTTAGATATTTTTTACTATATATTGTTAATATATGTTTTTGATTATTTTAGTGAATAAAACATATACCTATTATTTTTTGCTTTTACTACTGAAAACCTTATATTTCTTAAGTAGATCTTAAATAAGGGATATAATTTCAAGTGTGTGGTAGTTCCTGTAATTTTAATTTTAACTGTATAATCAAAACACTTACTACATATCATAAATAAATTTTGTACGCCACTATGTGTGAAAGTTGCTATGTTGGCTTGCAGTCATTTTCTTTTCATGATCTCCCAATTCTATGCTTTTATCATATCTTCAAAATGACCAACATTAAAAAAATGAATTTTACAAAAAGTTTCATTTAAAAAAAAAAAAAAACGAAGTGCATACTTTGATTGTAGCTGAAATAGTGAAAGCAAACTGATGATTATCACTATGGAAACATCATATATATATATATATATATATGGTAGTCTTTCCATAGTAATCACTATCAGTTTGTTTTCACTATTTCAGCTAACAAAAAATAAAACCTAAGACAAAAATAAATAAATAAATAATAAATTTAAATATTCTTTTGTTACTTAAACCGAAATGGGGGATTGTTGTCCACATTTTCTTTCTGCTCTCTCTAAATATGAGTTTGCATTTTAAAATGGTTTAAATTTTAGATGCACAAACTGTTTACTGTTTTTTAATTTCATTGGTAATTGTCTATATTTTCTGACTATGATTTTTCAAATATAAAATAGAATAAATATTTACACGTTCTTAAAAATATTTCAACAACAATATCTGTTAAACATTAATAATGTATATTTTTTTCAGGGAAACGTTGGGATATAAGCAAAAAATAACACTTGATTTGATCCATAAACTACTTTATTTATATCATATACTTGTGAAAACATTATATATACGTATATGTTCATCCAAATGTTTTCACGGGTTGCAGATATAAAAAACACATTTTGCTGATTCATGCATATATATATGACTATGTGGTGAAACTGAACTGAGATCAGATCCATGTAGCTATCCGGCTTGTTAGGCTGTGTTTGAAGACTTTACCGGTCTGAAAAATTCATGCTTGCAAACTGATAAAAACTTTTTGCATAAACACTTGGAGTCAGTGTTTAGATCTAGTTTCTAGCTTTATCCTTCACTGATGATAGCAAATTAGCATGAAATCAGCTGATCTGAGGGTGGGCAAAAGAAAGAGATAGTGAATTCTGACTCTTTTGTCATTTATGTAAACAAATATGCGCTTTGTTCGGTGGTTTTGGTAAAACGCCATCTATTGATTATAAATACAAGTGATACCAAGTTACGTGATTATAACTTGTTTTTGTTTTTCATATATATATACACTTCACTGCTATTTATTTATTTGTATACCTAATCTATGTTTATCTATGTAATATTTTTTTTCTATTTTTGTTTATTTATCAATCTATTGGTCTATAAAAAAATTTGCATATAGTAAAAAGATTTCAGGAATAAGTTATATATTCCTATGTAAACTGTATGTGATCTACATAGATGAAAATATTAATATGTAATATAGAATGAACTTGCATATTTATCAACATTATAATTATTACAAAATATTTTTCAGTCATGTAAAAGATATAATGAAATTTTAAAAAAATGTAAAAAAAATCTAGTTTTCATTAATTATTATAGAATTGAGTCTATTAATACTAAGGTAACATTGTTTAATGAATTGATAATTTTTTTAAAATTGGGGAGTGTTCTATATGTGTTTACATGTGTTACATAAAAAATAAACTGTTTGAGTTATAGACAAAATCACGTTTATGAGATGAAAAGAGTTTTGCACATTTAAATTTTACTAGTATTTTTATTTTTGTTTAATTTTACTTAGGATATATTTCTGTATTTTATCAACTTTGATTAACTAATAATTCGCAATATCCAAGTTGAGATGAGAAAAGCAGAAATAATACTCAGACATATGATAAAAGAGTTTTATGGGTATCTAAGCTTCTCATTATTTTATATGTTTATAACTTGTTTATAAAATCGTATGTTTTGTAAATATACAGATACTCAGACTAAGACTTGAACTTATGATCCATATAAAATAAATTGAGAAAATATCACTTATCAAAAACAAAAAATATATTGTTGACAGTATATTGATTGAAGATTAACAGTAGCTAGAGTTACATCTAGGATATTTTCTGTGACTCTCAATGAAAGGGAAATGTAGGAAAATGAAGTTAGGATCATAAAGTTATTAATTTTTAAGCATGTTCCAATTAAGACATTCAAGAATAATATAAATATAGAATAAAATGATTGCTTGTTACATTAGTAAGGAACTTTGTTTTAAATATAACTATGAAAATTAAATATGTGATTTATGTTTGTCTTCTATGTTATGATATGTACCATTAGATAACATATAATACTTGAAAGGGATGGTAGTAAACATAAAAGCAATCGTTATCTTTAAGTATTGATTATTACTAAAACCAAACTGACAATATTTTTTTCTGTATAATTTACATCTAAATAATGACTAGGGATTGATTGATTTATTTCAATTCATTATTTAATCAAATAAGTATAATAATATTTCATTACAGATCGAAGTGCTGGCGTTTTTAGAACGTTCTGCATTCTATTAATACCATCTATTCCATAATCTTTATACTGAGAGTTCACGCAAAAACCTGAGATTATTACTTTTTATCTATTTCCGGCAATGGTGATTCTGAATATAAAGTTATTATCCACATTGCCTTAATAAAAATTATATAGATTTTTTTTTTTGGTTTTTGATTTATCTTGCAGATATCTTTATATATTATTAGATGTTAGATAAAATGACTATGAAAATGTTATTAAAGAAATGTATTGAAAACATTTTGATTCTTAAAATCATCTCCATTTAAAATAAAACTGCATTAATGATTATATAAGATAATGCATTAATTTCTGTGTTATGTAATGTTTTATTACCTTGATTAATATATTTATATAAACCTATACTGAATGCATATGTATTGGTTATATATAATCTTTTTTTATTGGTAAGCTGTTGTGATTATAATATGTATTAGTATTAAATGACTAATCTTTTAATAAAACTCTGATGCTTCACAAAGATTTTAAATTTTATTTCAATAGTTTTACTCATTCAAACAATTTACAGTCATTCATCTATTTTTCTCTGATATCTTTTTAAACGTATAATCTTCAATACTAAATTTGTTAATGATGTAATAATTAGCAAACGTGGTGTTGAATAATTGATTTTATTGCAACAACTAATGTAAAACTTTGGTTTTATCACTTAAAAAGTTAATTTAGTCTTTCAAAGTTCATTTTTAATTTAATTTTGTGATTTTTCTGTTGACTAGGAAATTTAAGAGACATGAAATAAACCGTAGTTCAGCTAAAATTTAAAGGAATTAAGATATATCAATGTAAAAGAAATTTTAAACCTACATACATTATGTCTCTTTTTATAGGTTGTATTAATTCAGTTTAAAAGTGCAATCCTCAATACAAAACTTAATTAAGTTTGTATTTATAACATTACTAATTTATCAGCAACAACAACAATAATAATAATAATAATAATAATAATTATTATTATTATCATCATCATCATCGTTTTTGTTATTATTATTGTAATTGTTGTCATTGCTGTTGTAATTTATTTTTATTAACTTCATTTAAGCTTTATTTATATTAAAAATAACGTATTACCAAAAAAGAATTGCAATTAACTTTATGCAAATCCGTGTTCCGTAAGTAAACTAACATATTTTTTTCAAACATATTTCTTCTACATATAGTCTCATTAGATGAAATAATTGCAAAATACCTGTCATGCACACTAAAATAAAACAAATTTCATATTTATATATATTAAAGTATTATATTATATTTCTCATAAACTCATATTTAGAACTGCTTGTAATTTGAAATCTATAATATTAAGTATAAATATTAAATATAATATTTTAGCTATTGTTTATATGGGTTGACATGGAGGTCATTTATAATACATGCCGATTTATTATTATCCATTTGTTATGTTATATATAAATGTATCAACCTATAAAAGTTGAAATTAGTAGTTGATAGGCATGTTTTCTATATGAATGGGTATATAAATGGTTTATAGAATATATATATATATAGAGAGAGATAGGTAGATAGATAGATAGATAGATAGATAGATAGATAGATAGATAGATAGATAGATAGATAGATAGATAGATAGATAGATAGAGATAGATAGATAGATAGATACTTATATTATGCAGTGAATATTGAAATAGTATTGTTTGTAAGATATACAAGTTTTCTGAATTTTGTAGTTTATATTGAAAATTTCATCATCTATTGTAGAATGTATTTCAGTTATCAAAATGATCATCTCTTCATTTCCTGCTTACTGTACTGCTAGTACATGTAAATCTCCAATTAAAAAAACTTTTATTGATTTTCTTTTATATATATATATATTGTACCATTTATTTATATATAGGTATAAATTACTATTTAATATTGGGTATCATTTAAATAAAAAAAGAGAGAACCCGATCTTTATTTTTTTTTTTGTAATATAATGTTGTTTTAAGAAAAACGTACAGTGAAAGTTTAATTTTTCTTTTTTTTTAATATAAGTTGACTAAAATAAATTCAATGTTGGAAAGTGCATACTGAATAATTGATTCAAATAGTGAAAGGAAATTTCAAAGGTAAAAGATTGCTATCAGAAACAACTTTCTGTTAGTAATTAAAAATGGCAGAAATTCATAATGAGAAAAGAGACTTTGTAATAAAAAAATGAGAAATAATGTAGAAGTTTATAAAATAGAACAAAAGGTAAAAAGGAATATGCACAGAACTTTGAAAAAGAATCTGGGGATATAAAAGGAGCCGACAGGTTTGAAAGGTGTCTTTTGTCTTGTTGTTCCAGAGTGTTGAGCAATTTGAAGTGCCTCGTATTTTTTTTTATACAAAAAAAATATTAATTAAATGTGTCCACTTAGATACGAACTGAAATCGCTCGCCATGAGTGAGTAGAACTCTATCGTTTGCTGACACTTTCTCTCGAAAAAAGTCACCTAGATCGTCGTCTGGCTCTACCTAAATTTGATTGGAAATTTGGAAGTAAAACTAAAAAAACAATTACTGCAGACTACCCACTAACTGAATTGGACATCGGAGGATCAATGACCTACTTAAATATCAACTTACCAGTAAGTTAATGGCCATAACTTTTACATAAAGCTTTATGAATAGAGATTTGAATGAAATGTTATCCTATAATTTTTTTTTGATCAAAAGATTTGCGAACTACGAAGTGAATGAAACTGTTACCACAGAAAAATAAGACACCAATAGTTATTACTTCAATATTTGAATCAAATTATTAAATTCATATGCACAATAATTTCCAATATTATAATTTTGTCTTAATCATAAATATTAAATGTTTGACAGGCTAGAATAAATCTTTATTATTAGCTTAACTTTCATTGTACGTGTATAAAATTAATGTTATTATATTTAAGTTTTATATTTAGTTATTTAAATTCAAATTAGTATACAAATTACCTTTGCTAAATAGATTTATTTTTCTTAATTAAGTCAAAGGGGAATATCTTCTACTTAACGGGAATTTTAATCCTGATCGTATAATTATTACTTTACGAGTTACAATATGTTTGACGCAGTCTCAGTGGGTCTAACGACTCTGGTGCCCTCATGTAGAAATTAAAAACTGATTCAGCTCACAATTGTACTTGGTAATAATTCTAGGTTGAGCTGATCAGGAAAGATAGTTATGTTTTTAGAATAATAATGAAACGTTCTTCTTTTTTCTAAATAAAATAAATGAACATTTATTTTTCTTTTACATAACTTGATCAACTCGCATATTTATAATGCATATAGAGGCCTAGAAATATGGAAAACGTTTCAATATATATTGTAACTAATAAGTGAATCTCATAAATCAAAACTGTAACCTAAAAATATGATAATGATTCCTAAAATAAAACATAGAAGATAACATTGGCTGAGCTCAGAGGGTTTTCAAATAATGGCATATGTCACAATACCAAGAACAAAGTGGTAAATAACAATAATAATAGACATTATTACGATAAAGGCAATACTAATAATTTAGAAGGAGAAGACTTCTCATATTCATTCATTATAATATAGTGGCTATTAACCCTGTTGTATTTCTAATGACAGATGTGATGTGATGTATTGTAGCTACTTCTTAAATGAAGTTAAGAATCTCTCAGCAAATATACCAAGAAAAACTTGTTAGCTACTTAATTTTACATTCCCCAGTCTAATTTTTCCCATATTCTACTCCATGCCATTTCCACAACATAATCTTTGTCAACTCTACAGCCTTTATATCTAAATCCTCCTTATCTTTTTCCAAACCCAACATAAAAACCAATAATCTACTTTCTGTATAATCATTTTTTTCATATTTATTTTCCCATAACTTCATTATATGTGCCCTTTCTGTTTTCAAGCATTTACATTCAATTAACAAATGCCTAATATTTTCTACTCCTTCCTTACATAATTTACAGACTAAATCACGCATATTTTTCCATTTATGTGTACATTCTCTTGTTGCTAAAGATTCTGTTCGAGCCTTAAACAATAAACTACTTTCCTTACTATTATCATAAATTAACTCACATCTAATATTATGTTTATTTCTATATATATTTAAACTCTTTTTACGCTCCATACTAGTTCTCCATCTCTCTAATTTCCTGTTCTGTATTAGTAAATCTATTTTTTATCCCATTCCTTACCACTATAACACTCAACAATCCTCCTAACACAATCATCCCATCTTTTATACAAATATACAGATAAAAATTCTTTATCCAAAGCTTTTGCATATCATATTACCTTTCTCATCCATCTTGTTACCTGCCCTTTACTCATCACCCAATTAAATACTATTTTAGCTATTCTTTTATTATCCATAAACTGAAATCTACCAAACATTTTTATTTTACTTTTTGCATCTCTCATATGAAAATTTGACCATCCCATTTCTCCTTGAATTGCCTCTTTTGCTGTCCATACATCTGCATCCAATGCATGTCTTCCTACTTCCCTTTGAACTTTTCTTAAGTAATTTAATACCCCATTACTAACATATAACATTTAAGTATATTATTTTCCCCAAAAATTTTGTGATAAAAGATATAAAATTCAAAATTCCCACTCTTACAATAGACATAAGCCCCACCCTAACATGTTCAGCCATTGTGTGTTGGCAAGGCTGTAAAATGTTCAGCATTTTATGACACCGAAATTTCCAATGATGCAAAAACATGTTTATTTGCAAATTTTTAGTTTTAGATATTTTTTTAAAAATAATTTGCACTATATTTATTAGATATCAAGAAATATAAATTATTAATAAGTTATTTTGACTTGAAATACTTTATTTTCAAAAATATAATGTTATATTAGCAGGTAATGTAAATATGGCCTGAATCAAATTAGAAAATTTTAGCTTTGATGTAAACAATCTAAGTTATATTTATAGTATGAAAATATCATAATTTTGCAATAAATATTCAAAAAATTTAAACTTTTAAAGCATAATTCATTAGATATAAGAGAAATAAATAAATATTTGTTCACATTCTTAAAAATAATCAGAAAGAAGAAATATTTCATTGATTTTATAAACTGAAAATAATCTTTCTAGAAACATGGACATATAAAGTCTTTGTTTTGATTACATCCTCATTTTTTTAATATTTACAGAAACAAAATGTGAACATTTAAAATTTATTCCAATAGTAAACAAAAATATCAATCAAATGAAGTCAAATTTATTTTTTTCTGATAAGTAATAATCATTTTATCATATATTTTACATTGATGTGTGAGGCAAAGAAAAATGTCAGAAATAGAAAAATATGGGTAGGGTTAATATTGGAATCATATATCACTAAAGAGTTAGATTGTTTTAAAATTCTCCATTTATGACATATCTCTTACACAACCTCTTACAACCACAATAATCATCTTATTACCATGATTATATTTAATATTATTTTTTATAAAATAAAACATGTTTTCATGTTGTTTCCACATCAATTTCTTCTTTTAAAATAATTTCTCCTTATGTTAGATAATATAATTTTTTCAATAATCTTGTATGTGAAAATAAATGGGTATCTCAGGATTAACATGACTAAAATTTAATGATGATAAATTTATTTTTTACTTGTAATTATTGAGAGTTGTTAAACAAAGAATGAAATACTAGTAACAAATCAGTGAGACATAGTCTTTCCATTAATATAATGTCTTTCAAAATTGCAATAATAATAATGACAATAAAATTTGAACTAAATATGATAAACTCTTAAATTATAATAAAATAATCTAATAAGAAGGCATTCAGATGTGATGAGTTGATAAGGGATTGTATGGCCACTTAATATATCACACTAATTAACCTATTTAAAATATTTTCTGCATTTGAAAAAGGCAATTCCATTATTTAAATATATGATGAATCAACAAAATAATCTTATAATTCAAACATAATCTCAAAACAAGTGCAGTTATTTTTCATAAATAAATAAAATTGACTAAAGTGATGTTGACTCAGAATAACCAATTATAATTATTCTAGTAAGTAAAATCATTATTTTCATAGATGCTCTCTTAACATCTTAAATGAAATTTTAATAAAGTGACTTTTATGCCAAATTCTTTAATATCAATGTACTGTCAATGCATAAAATTAAAATCAATTTATGATACACTTTATTATATTCATATTTCTGAAGGTGTGTGGATGAGAATGAAAAACTAAGAAATGTAATTAACAAAAATATTTATTTTAACATTAAGCATATAACAAATAACTTTGTTAACTTACAATGTCATCAAGACAACAGCTTTTTCAGGTACAGAAAATAAAACTTTAAAATATCAGAAAATTGTTGTTTACAATCTTATTATAAAATAAATAAATAAATTATATGTATGATTAGTAAGACATTATATAATTGTAATATTTGACTAAGTTTTAGCACTTATACATAACAGTCTCACTATTATAAAGAACAAACCATACCAATTTAGAGGTTATATGAATGCTGAAGAAGATGTATATTATTTATTAAAACCATATACAATTTAAAAAATTTAAATATTAAATATTTATCACATTTTTATCTTGAGGTGCTGGCAAAGCACAGTTACAGAATGTACACATCAAACAAAATAACATACACTCAGATATACTAAAAATACAACTAGAGGTAAGAGTAGTGCTTCTCATTATCTATACAACATATGAATTTCCAGAGGAAAGTCATGAGAATACACTCCACATGGTATTAAAAAAATACACCACAAATAAAATCCACATTTGGGATGATAAAGTAAAGGCAAAATTAACATTGATGACAAGAACTCAAGAAGAAAAGCATCTATGTTTGAGAGCAACAAATGAACTAGGACTTAATCTTTAGTCTTATAAACAATGACAATAAACCATCAGGGAATAATAAAAATAAATAATATTTGTCTATGTAAAGCATTACATGCTTAAATATGTAACAACAATATATTTCAATGAAAAAATATCATAATAATATAAGAAAGCCTATGCTACAAATTCCATAAAAATATGCTGGTGAAATAAAAACATTATTAAATCAAGAGAGAGTCTAACATACTATCTCTTAAATAAATACAACAACTAACTGATTTACATATATAGTTAAAGCTAAACATTGCATAATAAAATAATGCATAAAACATACAATAAAATATATACATTAGCTTCTACTTGATTGAGAGAAAGAATATACATTTAAAAATAAGTAACTTCATAAGAAGGGCACACATAATACTTTTAAAACATTAATATTATCAAATGAAAATATTCTAAAAACTTTGACAATATAATATGTCAATACTACATAAAATTATAACAAATAAAATTACATATAAAATAATATTTTAAGAAAAAAACATGAATATTAAAACAAATAATGCAAAGCCTTTTTATCAATTTTAAAAATAAAATTAAAGACGTATATTGGTCCCAATCATTTAACAGGATGTAGCCAATAAAGTAAATAAATTTCTGAAGACACTGAAGATATCCAGCTTACAATAACAATATAATTAAGTCTGACAAATAGTACTTTACATATTAAAATTAAACAAATTATTTAAGAAAAATGATAGCAAGAACATGTATGGCCGTTGACATAGATGAAAATATTCCATAAGTAAAAGCAATTATAATCATACTTATTTCCTATTCTAATGTAATATTTAACTTTTCCATTCTTTGTTTAAAGCACTTTCTATTAACAATAAGTAGAGGAAGCAATTCTTTATTGAAATAAAATATTTTATGGTGGAGCAAATTTTTTAAAAATAATAATGCTAAAATATTTTATGGTGGAGCAAATTTTTTAAAAATAATAATGCTAAAATATTTTTATAATAAGCACAGAATAATTTATAGAAAATTTGACTAAAGATAATGATTCAAGAATATTGATATTTTTAATTAATATTTTATGAATATCATAATTAAAAAATACTTCATAGCATATAATATATGCCATAAAATGATAAAATTCACTTATTTTAATTTCAATGGAGTGAAGATAAATATATTTCTTTTGTAACAGTATATAATATGCCATTGCATTAATTTAAAATTAGAATAAAAACTTTTTTAAGTTTGTAAATAAAAAACTAAAAGCTAAAATTAAAAAGAGTTGTTCAATGTATGTATATTATATTCGCACAGATGCAAAACTTTAAAAGTATTTTTTTTTAAATAAAAAAAAAGTATTTGAACATACTTTTTTATAAAAAAAGATAAAAGATATAAATATAAAATATTTTAGAAAAAAGTAACGTAAGTAAAAATAGAAACAGATATTAATTAATTTCTGAAATCTCAAAATGGAAATGATTGTGTTATTAATTTTTATAAAGCAAACTAGCATTTGGGGATCTTTTATAATTAAAAAGTCAGATGAAAGATATAGATAAAAATTAAAGATTGTTTCCTGCTCTGAAGCAGAATGTCCAATAGAAGCAGAAAATCAGTGCTCAGACCCTAATGAAAATGATTGATTGTTCAGTGAATCCGGATGATGTGTATAAAAGGAAAAATATTGAAATTAAGGACAGTTCCAGCTTGATTTTGTGAGAAGGGCGATAAGACACACTTGTCACTCTTTCTCACTTATTTCAAATGAAATGATTATTGAATTATGAATGGTACTGTTGCAGACCCGAATAAAATAATACCAGGATTGAACCAACTAAGGCCACCTTCAGATAGACCAGTCTTCAAATAAAGACTTTGTGGGAATTGACACCAGGAATTGGGACTCTTCTGCCATAAGAGATATAACTGAAAAATTTAAAAAATAAAATAATTAAGAACTTTCAAGATTTGACAAGCTAAACCTAAATCTTTTAAAATGAACTTTAATCTGACTTTTCAAATCAATTATTAATGTTTAATTTTTATACTTTTGAGTTTACTGACTTAATCATTTCCATTTTTTTTAAATATTTATTGATTAAATTATTTAAATGCATTAAATTTAATTTGGGTACAGATGATTGCATAGATTTGTTAATGTTTAATTATGTTTTTTATTTTCATATCTGATTAAAATATTAGATATTCAGTAAATATGATACCCCATACTGAGTATATAAAAATGTATTTATTCAAATGTCTTTTAAGTTATTGGTGTCCATGTGGCATCTTATGATGAATGCCATTGGGTTACTTGTAAATTCTCCTCTGCAATTCCATCAATGACTTTATATTTTGATTGTTTGTGTTTATTTTGAAATATTTTTAACTCAGTAATCTATGTAGCCTATCTGTATTCAACATTCTAAAGTAAAATGTATTAAAATGTCCATCTGTGCGAATAGTTTAAAATAATAATTTAAATTTAAAAATTAATATTAAAATCTAAAGAAATTTTATTCCCAAATTTTATTTATATGTGTTTAAATAAATATTTGTGTGTGTTATTACTGGCAGTGGCTTCTATTTTTTTTATATTGAAAATATTTTTAGATAAGAATTATTTTATAAATCTCTGCGTCTCACTGAGCTAGTGGCATTGGGCTGATGGTCAGAATAAAAATATATATAAAAGAATTGGATTTTAACAGCACATATCTGCCTATTCTATAAATTTTCCAGGTACAAATGGACTGGTGGCACCCTGTAGCACAGATACAGTAAGATTGCAACTGCCACTTCTTCTCCACCCATTATACTTTAATGTAAAATATATAAAAAAGTATATAGTAAAAATTAAAATTACTTTTATGCAACTATTATGAACAATAACAAATGTCTATTAAGATAAGGTAATATCATAAATAAATATGTGTCCAAGTAATATAAGATGAATAAATTAATTTTCTTCCTTATTAAGTATATGAAGTTTCATATAAGCTATTTTCATAATAGTTTTATTATAAAAATACATTTTAATATCAGAAATTGAAAGTTCTTCACTAAAAAATCTAAAACAAACTCCAAAATAAATTTGCTTTGAAGGAATGATAATTTTAAGAAAAAAACATTTTAAATATATATTTATCAAAACAGTGATGTAATTCAAAGTCATTATTTGTGTTAATAATTGATATATATTAAATTAAACTTAGAATACCAACTGTTTATCATATGATAAGTTCTTATGTAACAGGAATTTTAATAATGCTGTATTTAAAGTCCAGTGAAGTGGGAACTTCAAATAAAAATGATTTAAACATTTTACAAAACTAGATAGGATTTTCCATAATGTTTCCCAGTAATCTCAAACTTGAGTACTTTAAATTATCAATTTAAAATTTAAGTCTGAATGCAGTTAATTTCCTAGCTATTCCTTATTTTAATTTTTAAGAAAACAATATCATTTAAATGAAAATTAAAACTTAGCAAATGAAAACAATTAAGTGATTCTAAACAAGCAAAAAAGTGTTTAATTGCCTAATTGCAAACATGTTTTTATTTATAACCCAATTAATATGATGTTTTTTTCATTAATTGACACTATTGATTTGAGTTCACAAATCTTATTAATTTCTTAGGAATGCTTCTAAAAATAAACTCATTTTGCATAATCCAGACTTTTCTGGAAAATAATTACATTTAGACAGACAAATTAATTATTATATTATTTTAATAAAACAAATTATTTTAAAAAACCAAAAATTATAATAAACTAAAAATTTATTACATAATGAAATTACATTCTTTTGAATAACATTACTTATAATATTTTACTTTAAACTGCTTTTTACTTCATTAAAAAACAGGATATTTTTAAATTGTCTTTTAAAATAAAGATGTTAATGATAATTCAAACATTAACCCCAAACAAGGAAGTTTTAAAGAAATTAAAGTTTTTACATCCATGCAAACATATTCACACACACTTCCCCTATTCAATTTTACAAATACTAATTTTATATTAAAGTTTAATTAAGATTAAATAAGGCATTTTAATTGTTAATTTAAACATTAGCAAAACCCAGCATTAAGGGTTTGAACTTGACTTTCAAGTTTTATTCTATTATCAAAACTTTAAGACACACTAATAAGTAAACTAAGAAGATTTTAATCTTATTCTTTTACCATTACGTTACTTAACACTTCAGGTTACTGATGTCCCTAAACCTAAGCATTTAAAGTTAGAAATAAATACTTATGGGGTTTGCAAATATCATAAACTAGGTCCAAAAATTACTTTTAAAGTTATAAAAGTTACAAAACTTTTTATAAATTGGCTTATCATATAGCTAATCATTGAACTATTAAACTGTGACAAATATTTAGATATCATAGAAATTAAACTACTATTTTTTTAATATTAGACTAATATACAACCCAACATTTAACTTCAAGCAAAAAGCAAATGGTTATAATATATTTGCAAATTATTTATGAAAAAATAACCATATACCCATTTTCATTTGTTGCATAAACATATATATTTACAAACAATAATTTTGCAAGAAAAGCAGATAATTTTATGAAGTGTAATGAAATTAACATATCATTACAAGGAAAGAATAATACACACTGAAGTGAGATGGTTAACCAGAAGAATAATAATTTTTGAGATGTTGTGAATTTTATAGTGAGTTGTTGATTTATAGTTATGCCAGAAGTCTTTATCATTTATTGCTTTATAGTTTCTTTCTTTAATCATGAATTCATGAGTAATTTTTGAATAATATTTAAATTGTAATATTAGTCATCACTGTAATAAAAACAAAAAATAGTATTATTAAAAAAAACAAACATTAAACACGGAAAAATAAATTTGGAAAAAGTATTAAAGTATCAATAATGTGTAAGCAATTGCAATGAAAGTGATTTGATAAAGTATTTAGTAACAAAAATTAAAATTTTCAAAATAAATAAGATTATAATATATAAAATCAAATGTAAAATACTTGAAAACCTGAATACCAAAAGAATAGTTAATGTAATTATAATAAAAAATAATTAATAATTATATTAAAATAAAAGTAATTATAATAACAAATATTCAATCATAAAATTTACATAAGTCTATTTAAATCTATTATAATAAAATAAACAAAAGTTCTAAAAAAGATTTATAATAATCATAATAAACTCACATATTAAAGAAAAATGTAATGATGTGTTTAGCAAATACTATGTCAGATTATATTATATTTTTCTGGAAAAGCTATCAGCCATTTACTTTGATAGATTTCTAACAATTATTGATGTCACAATCAGCATTATGTATATGCAGACTCATCCACCAGCATGTTCTATCTTGATATAATATTTAAAATCATAAGTGATCTATATAAGCCATCATATTTTTTCATCAAATATTTATTGATTTTCCAAGAACATTAGTCTAATGTACATAGGTTTAATAATACAAATGACATACATAATCTTTATTTTTATTAACTTTGGTAGTGTTTTGTACAAGTTTCTATATTATCATGATAAATATTATATCCATATATTATCAGAGTTACTGGTTTGTTTTAATTTCATTTTTATTAACCATTTTAATTAATAGTATTAACATTAAATATGTAAATTATTTTTCTGTTTTTGCTCTCAAATTTGATTAATAATAATAATAATAATAATAATAATAATAATAATAATAATAATAATATATATATAATATATAAAGAAAAAATGAAGTCATACATCATGTGACTTAATTGAATAAGCTTGTAATACAAATGTAATATAATGAGCATGCGAATAGCTCTTAACCAGCTTTTCAAAATATCTCTATCTCCTAACAGGGTTCAAGCTGCTAGCTATCATCACTAAGGCATTAGGATATTCAGATATTAGATCTAAAAATACCATCTCAATCCCAGAACTTATCAATATATAATCACTACATTCATTTCAGCATAATTACATTGGAATGCAAACATAAGTTAGAATAAAGCAAGTATAAGTAATGGGTATTTGCTTTATTCACAGTTATATCTATTTTACAAAAGTAGCATTGCTAAAATTAAAGTAATTACAGATGACAGTAACACTTTATTTTTGAATTTCAGCTAGAGATATGGAACTATTATATTTTATAGATTTGCAACTATTATATATATATTATAACGGGATTTACTGTTTTCCATATATATTTTACGCACTTATATATAATCTTGAAAGATTGCGTGTATGTATATATAACGATACACGTATGTGCGTAATTATTAAAAAAAAAAAAAATTATTCTTAAATTATTCCATTTTATCACCCAGCATATTTATGAGCATCACTTTATGACCTCAAGCGCCAATCCTATATTTCTATAAGAATTATGTTGGGATAGCTGGAATACCAATATGGAAATGCCCCTGGACTAGCTCTGCTCAGGGCTGGTGGTAAAATTTACCGGCAGTTGATCTACCCCCCCCTTTCTTTCTATTTAAAAAAAAACAACTCATAACATAAAAACAAAAACATTCATTTTATACACATTTATTAGCAATGATATTTACGTATCTATAAAAAAAAACCATATATTATTTACGTAAGTAGAATTAGTGTCTCTTTTCACTTTTAAATCAAAGATTCATATCAGTTTCTTTTTTTTTTTTTGTTTGCTCTTTTCTCTCTTTGCCAAAACTCCCCCCCACACAAATATGTTATTATATGTATTTTGCACCGAAGATTTAATTGGACTAATTTATACACTAATAAATTCCATAGAAAATAGTTTGACCTCTCCGGGCAAAGAAAATATATTTTAAGTTCGCAATTGTGTCAAATAACAGTTTTCTCAATTTTGTGGAGTAAGTTTACTAAAAGTGACATATATATGCAAATAGGAAAAAAAAGACCTGTGTTTCCCCGGGGAATTGATCGAATTCACCTGGTGAAAAGGGAATCTCCGGTCTTTTGTCAGTGAACGAACTTTGTTTTTTGTTTTTTTTTTGAAGTTTGGGTTCCATGGCTAAAGTCCATATATTTATTTATTTTCTTCCTCTTGTGGCAATTCAACATTGTTGCTTATTGAGGCGAATTCTCCGGGCTTGATGTCCCTTCTCCGATATCGGCAGCTGCTATACATTCGGAGGAAGAATTCGAACACCTCGCACATTGAAGCTTCTACCCCAGCCTGACCATATTTTATCAATATATAATCTGATTTCTGGATTCTTATTTCTGTATATCAGTCTAACGTCTGCCTTCTTCTCCGTCCAAACTTATACTAATCCTTAATTCTTTTTTGCTTTAATTATCAAATGTATCTTTCTTTTCATTTATTTTCAATTATATTTCCATTCACATTCCATATGCCTTTGTTGGAATGCACCACAAAAGCTTTTTACACCTATTTCTTTCCAATTAATATTTAATTACAATTAGACATTCCAAGATTTTTATAATAATTACTTCCATTGTTCTGCAAAATCACTGTCTTCCATCTTGACATTTATAGTTCTTTTGTTGACTTAATATGTATATATTTAAAAAGTTTATCAAACAAAATGTTTTTTTTTTATTATTTATTTTGTGAATTTTCATTTTTAATTGTTCAAAAACGCACTCACACATATACATAGCGATGTGTATAGCTGGGTTTGGCAAAAGCAAGAGAAAAAAATCAGAGCAAGTGTATAACCCCCCCGTACCTCTTTTATGAGTTCTTTTTAATTAAAATAACTAAATCAATTCAATACAACCACACAAATGACCGTTGATTGTACATCAACTTGTAAATATTAGTTTTGTTAGTAAAGTAATATATATTTTTAATAATATGTTAGTAATAAGATATATATATATATATTTTAATAATGCGCTAAGTATACGAATACGTATTTGTCTAATTATCACAACAGAGCTTGATTATACCTGCCCTGTTGCAATATATATATATACACACACTTAACATTCATGACCTACTACTAATAACTCCGAAGCCCAGCCATCTTACTACATGAAAATTTCTTGTATCGCATATCATATATAAATTACACTAATTTTAATACATTTTTTAATAATTTATCACTACAAATTATGAGATATATTATTTAAATCATCCAGTTAGGCACTTTTTTGACATTAAGAATATACCAAAAAGTATATCTTCAATGGCATAGGAATATCGTCCTTTATTATTTTCCTAAAATATTAATAATATTCCATGACTCACACTTAAAAAAATAAGTTCTACAATATTAACATTTCTTACATTAAATTTCACTATAACACTATTTTACATTTATTTATCTAATAAATTAATTATATCTAGCTTTGAATAATGTTTTATAACACAATTAAAATCTTATGTCATTATTATCACTTTTGGAAATAAATAGAGTAACTGATTTAATTAAATGTAATGAAGGATTTTACATACATTTAACTATATAAAATAATAATAATAATAAAAAACAAACAAATATACTCACTCCCCTTTAAACTCATTGAATAATTTACCTGTAAACTAGACTAAATGTAATTAAAAAGTATGAATATTTATTACTATGTATTATATGTAATCATTATATTTTTAATATGGCATTCTAAACATCAATTTTAACTATAACCATTGTGTCAGACAAAGAAAAACTTACATTACTCAATTTTTAAATCCAATATCTAATATCTTTAGGGATCACAATATATTTATTATTCATTACTTCAATTAGATTATATGCAATAATACCCCAAAATATTTAGTTATTACAATGCATGTGTGGGTTAAGATGATGCATGATGACATAGAAGCAACAAGAGACTATATACACTTTGTTAATTATAATACAACATTAACAGTTTATTATAACAACAATATAAAATTTCAAATATATTTTAAAAAAAATTGAACAGATTATAAAATTTAAAAAGTTCACATTAAAATAAAATATTTTTAAGAGATGTAAATAATTTGCACTTCAAAATTATTTACTGTTATATAATAATATATTTCACAGCGAACATTGTGACTATTCCAATAACTAATCTTTATTATTGCATTGGCAAGTATATATAAGGTGCATGGATGATTTAATATTATATTATTCTAATAACTCAGTAACAATTTCATACTAAAACATTTTAATAATGTACACAACGTATATGTGTTATTCTACATTTTTCAATAAAATATGTTCTATCATTATTTATTTTGTTTTAACATTTATAATAGGATAACCTAATTATAACTCTATAACTTGTTATATGTTCAATGTTTATTCTTAATTATAAAATAAACTTATAATTATTTAAATATTAAGTATGATATGGTATTCTTTTATATTATTTATAATAATATACATAACAATGGGCTTTATTTTAATTATTACATTTCAGTTAACTCCAACATTTATTCTATTTGATCTTTAAAAAATTTAAATTTAAAAATCATTCATCAAATCTTTATTTAAACACTCTTTTAATATTTATTTGTTCCATATTTAATTATTTTTGCATTACATAAATTCTTGTCATATCTTTTGTAAGTCTATCTCTTATTCTTTGCTTAACTACACAATTCTCTAATACAATGTAGGGACCAGTGTGATATTAGTGATTATAAGTGAGATATGAACATTTTCTAGAACAATAATAAATAATGATATCATGAATATGTAACTTAAGGTCACATTTTTTTGTGTCTTTCTTAATTTCTATCTTGGCTTGTTTTTAAGCTCTTACAGATTTATAAAAAATGATGTCCATGTATCACAAACATATTGTCTTATTTTAAGTGTATTATAATTAATAATTAAATATATCCCCATCACTACAGGATTTCCTCATAAACTACTTTCTAGAACCACTAATTGTCTATTGAACACTCTGTATAAATCCTACAAAAACATTGCAGATAAATATTAAACATCTTTTCTTAAAATGAAATCCAAACTTCTTAACATTTCATACCATGGACACCACAAAGATTAAAATAAAACAAGCAAATGGTTTATGATATACAACTTATCATAAGTACAATAACTTAAATACTTTTAACTTGTGAGATCAATTATTCATATATTTTGTAATCATACACATATTCACACCCCTGTCATTTACCATTACACAAATTATAGACATAATAAATATATTTATTTTACCTGAATTTTTGTTTGCATTATTAAATACCCATATCTTATACTAAACCATAGTAAATTAATGTTAACTTAATCATATATTATTATGATTATTATTGATGATCAACTAATTGATATATCTTGATTTTATAGAATCATAATAAACAAAATCAAGAAATGTTTATTTTTTTTCTGTCTTTTTATTATGTATAAAAATTCTCAAAATATTTGTCTCCAAACTATTAAAATATTCATAATAATTATAAATACTAATATTAATCTAAACACTATATCAGATTATAAAAAAAAATATTATTTCATTCCTTGAACTGAATAGAATATTTTGATGACTAGTTGACTTGAAAAGAGAAAGGTTTTTTTTCTATTTCTCTTCTCTGCAATTTTTCACTGTTTCTTGCAACATGAATGTAAAACATTAAATAAATCTTAGGGACATGCTAATTATCAATAACAAATAAAATGATCTTGTAATAAAGGTTTATTTTTTTTATATTATTGATAAAACAAATTCCCTAACATTAATAAATAAGTATTTATTATTTAAAACAGGCAAAACTCTCCATACAGTATTGCCACTCAGTGCAAGCCAGAGTAATCAGAGTTTCCTGTGTTAATAATAGTTATAAAAAAGCATAAGAAATGGTGATTATGTGATGTTTATTGGCTTATTTATTATCTAATAAGACATTTATTAAATTTTAAAAGTTTCCTTTCAGCAGGAAAATATTTACTGCAAAATTATTCAGTTTTAGAAAATTCTCTAAATCATTCACCTTTAATATACTAATAATTTTAATAATGTTTGCTCATAGATTCATAAACATTGAGAATTCTCCACAAAAGTATTTGCATTTAGCATGTTAGTAACTTTAATAATATTTGTTAGCAACATTATAAAATTCTTGAGTTCTCCTCCTGTATAACCCATATTCATCATGTTAAAACAATTATGAGTAACTGTTAGTAAATATATTTTTACTAAAATTGATCAGTACTATATCTTTCATTTTAAAATTATTATCACTTTGCTAAAGTCACTCATAAATTTAAAATAGGAAATGTAAATAGCTTTTCTAAATAAATATCTATTTTTATACTGCTAATTGCTAAAGTTAATAAAAAATGTTCTCTATCATTCAGTATACAAACATGAATAAATATAAATTCCTTATGTATTTTTGCATTGTTCTTCAAGCAATATAGTTTGATATTTGGCAATGTGTTTTAACCAAATGCATTTTTATCATCTGAAATAATTTGTTTCCTCCCATTACCATAGATTCCTAGTTAGCTAATGTAGTACACTGTTGAGGAATATTTTTTTTATTCCATGTTTAAATGAGTTTTTAACTTTTTAAAATACTTTCCATAGTTTTATAAAATATTGTCCATACTTTTTAAAGTCAAAATTGTAAAATTTGAGATAAATTTAGACTTAGATTGTAAAAAATAAAAGAAATATGGTTTTATTCCTCTAAAAATTTATTGATTCCCCTCTCTTTACATCTGCTTACCTGTATTTATAGAAAAATTTACCTATACCTGATTTGTCAATTAATCACAGACACTTGAAAAATTTACATATTATTTTTGTCTAGTTTTTTAAAATGACTTTACAATGAATATTATTGAATAATATATTTTTTATATTTTATTATTGTAACATTTTAATGTATCTTTTAATAAAAACACTTTTTATTTCAGTTTAAATTTTTAATACATAAATATTATCATTTATGTTACTATGATTATTATTTTGGAAACTTTTATAAAATCCATACAGTTAAATAAAATGTAATGTTTATTGTTAGTATCAAAAACAGGTTTATTTAACTATGTTTACAATAAAGAAAAAATTATAAAATAACATTAAATTTGGCAATACATTTATAAACCATTAAATTACTTAATGTCCAATATTAATAAGATTCCATGTGGAATTTGCTATTAGGTGAGGAGCTAACTTCAAATCTCTTTCTTTGATATCTTTTAATTTTTGTAAAAAAATTAATGTTGGATCAGGTATAACAGACTTGAAGATTATGAAGCATCTGACAAACCATAGACAGAAAGTGATGAAAGTTGCACTTCTTATAATTGCAAAATCCCCATAAGCAAAACCTTTTATGAGTGTGTTGATAATTGGATGTTTTGGTGTATAAATTTTATTAATCAATATTCTACAGCCCTGAAGAGAGGAACAATTGTTGAAAATGTGAAATATGGTATCATCCTCCCTATGGCAGAGTGAGCAAACAGGGTCCAAAGATGAAAAACCTCTATACATCACAAGAAAGTGGCTTGTTGGAAGGGCATTGAGATTTAGCTTTAGAAGAAAGTCCAAATATTTTGGCTCTAGATTACATCTTTTATATTTCTTTATAATGGCAAAGTTTGTACAGGTGAGAATGCTATGATCTGGGATAATTGTTGAGATCGGAAGAGCGTCGATAGGCATCCCAATAACGAAGTTTCGTTGGTTTTAATTGAGTTAAAGGTGTGAGAATTTTTGAAATGTCAATTAAGACTTGTGTCAGCCAACCATCATTAATTGGAGGTGGAGTATCTGTAGGATGAATAGATAGAAAAGGTGAGTCATCAGGAAAAATCCCATTAAGTCTTGTAATGAGGTTATTTGATTTCTGTAGACAAAGAACATGAAGTGAATGCAGTGACAAGCCATTAAGTCTTGTTGGTCTCTGCACTCTTCTTAAGCTAATAGCAACAGTTTTACCCTTCCACATTAATCTAGAGCAAAGAGAGTTTATATTCTGGATAAATTTTGATGAAAATTTAATGAACGGCATGTAGTAAGCAATTCTGGGGAACAGTAACATGTTGAGTAGGGCTGTTTTTGCAAATAATGATGTATAAACTTTTGAAAGTGAATCAATTATTTTTCTTGCAGAATTCATGATAGTGTCTTGTATTAATTTCCTCATTGCTGCATGAGAGAGACTCATTGGTAAACCCAAAAATTTTTGTGGCATAGCTGTGAAAAAGGATGGAATGGATTTTCCAGATGAAAGTCTCCATACAGCAGATTTTCTAAGGTTAAACGCAAGACCTGACTCTATGGTGAAATTGTCCATAATTTGAATTAGTTTCGGTATGAATTTTCTAGAGGGTAAGAACACTGCCACATCATCCATGTAGGATATGTGCTGAATGGATTTATTGATACCAGGAATGTACAATCCAGGAAGATTCATTTCTAAAGATTTAAGGAATGGATTTATATATAGAATGAAGAGTAAGGGACTAAGAGGAGAACCCTGTGGAATCGACTTGGTAGGTGTGAATGAGTTTGAAATTTTTCCATTTAATGAAATTGCAATATGTCTGTTTAATAGAAGGTTAGTAATGATGTTCATTATACCTGTGGGAATGTTCAGACCATTTAGAAGATGTATTAGTTGAGGAATTCTGACTGAGTCAAAAGCAGCTGAAATATCAAGTTGGACAACTATTGGCTTTGACTTTTTATTTTTTCTTGTATAATCCGTAATTAACCTGAATAGGCAGAGTGCCTCAGCTGTGGAACTACCTTTCTTTGCAAATTGAAAACTAGAGATAAAAGGCAGAATGAGATTTTGAATTTTATCTTTGATAATTGCTTCAATCAGTTTAATAATCAATGGAGTCATCGAGATTGGTCTAAGGTTCTCCAGAGGCGATGGGATAATAGCACTCTTAAGAAATGGGACCATTGCAATGGGATAGAGTTGATCAATAGTAAGGGGACCTGAGGCAAGTAGATCAACCATTCTACTCACTATTGGTACTGTGAAGGCTTCAAGATGTTTGAACATGAATTTTGGTATTCCATGTATTCCAGGGTGTATTCTATCAGGCATGGATGAGAGTTTAGCTCTAATATCATCATTACTAATACCATGAATTGTCTCACAAGAATATATAGATGTATCAGGCACCAAATTCTGTGAAACATCTACTAGCTTGCATTTATAATGATTTAAAATTTGTAAAATCATGCTATTACCCGAGAAAATTATATTATTCACTGTGATTGCTGATGGAATTTTAGACTTACTTTGAAAACCCAAAGCCCACCTTATATATCCCCTTGAGAAGTTATGAGGTTTAGAGAGGTCGGAAGCCTTGCCTTTTTAGTAGCCAGATAGTCTATTAGGATTTGGTGTGTCTCTACATATTGTTGCTTCAGGTCAATAATAACCTGTACAGATGCTGGTGTTGGAGGTATATCTTTCAATGTTGTAATTAAGCTATCTGCTTTCTTAAGTAACCCAATCGGTCCTTTATTCTTTCTGGTGTAATGAGAAATCAAAGAACTAAGAATATTTATAAAAGCAAACCAAGATTCAGCTGGTGGAAGAGCTAGGATGTCTATTTTCTTGAAAAAAATATAAGCTTCAGAGATAATTGCCTCTGGTGTAGCAGATTTTAGCAAAATTCTTATTGTAGATTTAAGGTGTACATAGGTTTGATTGGGTAAGTCTAATGTCAGATCAAGCATAATAGCATGATGATCAGAGAAAGGTAATGGTTGTAAAGATGGATTGATGAAGAAGTGCAGTTCCGGAGAGTAATATAATAGGTCTATAAGAGAAGAAAATTTCTTTGTATTCAATGAACATGCATCATGTGGGAAAAAACCCTGTGCACACATGAAATGAGAATTTAGAAGGTGTAAAAATTTTGAATTGAAACAGTCATAAGTAGAGTTGAAGTCTCCAAGAAGAATTGTAGGAAAAGGATTTGAGATAAGTCCTAAATTAATGAGATGTATTTGATTATGAATGAGCCCAATATCTTTGTTTAAGTAGAGAAAAACTACATTGAATTTGAAAGAGTTTATACAAATGGTTATAAAGATTAAATTAGAGTTTAAAAAGCTAATTCTGAAATTTTGTATCAGAGATTGGAAAGGAATAAGAAGAGCAACCCCAGCTGATGGGCTATTAGATGTAGAATAATGAAAGTAGCCTAATCTGTGCAATTTGTCAATTATCTTTTGATTTGAATTAATATGTAATTTTGTTTAAACAATTGGTATATTATTTGGAATTTATCATTAACAATTGGTAAATTTTCTTTAAGAACAAGGTAGTAAAATTTAAATAATTGTTACATGCGTGTGTATGCACACCTATCAACACACATTTCATTTTTATTTATTTTATCATTATTTAAATAATTTAAGATGATAATAAACAGCAATTTTAAATTAGACTGTTAGTAATTACAAAAATATTAACTTTAATCATTATGACTACTGCTTTAAAATTATATTATATGATTTTAATAATTATTTAATTTTATCTGACAATAAATAATATTTTAATTTCAATTTTATAACTTATTTTAAATTATATTGCTTTAAAGTAAACTAATTTAATTTTAATACTACAGACATGATTTATTTTAACCTATTTCTTAAAATAAACAATAACTTATAACTAGCTATTACATAAAATTTAAAATTTCTATGAAAATTGACTATTATTTACATCCATAGAGTAATATAGCAAAATAGAAATACTACAATATATATTTAATATATGAATATCAAATTGAAAGCAGACAATATATTTTTCATTTATTGTTAATTAGTTAGTTAATTAATTAAATGCTATTTGGTTTACTTCATAATACCTTTTTATTCAATATATTCTACCTTTTTTTATTACTGCTTTTGATGAATATGATTTTATGTCCTATTTTTAATTCATTTTATGATATTATTATAGTGTTTGAGAGCCAGTGATTCATTATAAAAAACTGATTATCTATTATTTCAGAATAATAAAAATAAAATAAAGCTATCTAAAGATAATATTTATGAATGGTAGCAGACAATCATTTTATTCTAATAAATGAACATCTTTTCATTTGTCAACAGGTAAATATATACTATTTAATTTTTAAAATTCACCAAGGTGGATTTCAATGTACTCATTCCATGCTTATATTTACTATTGAAATCAACAAAGGTTCTAGATGTCCTGCTTTTATAAATAGAATCTGCATGGAATCTTGATTCTAACACTTTATTTGTGAGACTTCGTTGGTATCACAAATAAAATTTTCTTCTGTTGTTTATTTTACTGCGTTTTTAGAAAATTGGAAAAATTTTTTTTTTCTTTAATTAATAAAACAATAAAAGAAAGTTACTACTTTTTTATATAACAAAGTAACTCATTTATAGTAATATTTCATTTAAAAATATATAAATAGAAAAAATATTTTTTTAATTAAAAGATTTTCGATTGAAACATTTCTGTATATGTTATTTGCCTAGAATTTATTTAAAGAACATAAAAAACACAAAAACAGGGTTTTTTTAAATAAAAGAGAGTGATTGTATCAAGACAGGCTCATGAAAAAGAGAGTGATTGTATCAAGACAGGCTCATGATATTTGAATTCTGTGTTTTTCTAATAAATGGAAATAGTAAGATAAAAATAAACAAAAATGAGAAGACAAAAAAAAGAAATATGATTACTGCACCAGAAACAATAATTTAGTATTAATTTATATGAAATATTATATATAATATCAAATGAAATAAATATAGTAATCAAAATATTCTAAAATAACACTGCAAAATTAAATATGCTTATATAAATTTAATCATAAAATCTTCCCTATAGCCAGCTTATAGCATTTTACTCCATCTTGAGTAACATAAATTGCTCTAAGCTGGTTATCATGAAGATTTTATTTTTAATTTTACATAAGAATATTCAATTTTGTAGTGTTATTTTAAATATATATATATATATATGATCAATAGATGGCATTTTACCAAAAACACTGTCAAAGCATATGTTTGTTTACATAAACGTCAGAGTAAGCATTCACTATCTCTATCGTTAGTTCCACCTTCAGATCATGGACAGGAATAAGAAACTAGATCTAAACACTAACTCTGAGTGCCTATGAAATAATTTCTATTCAGCTTGCAAGTGTGAATTTTTTAGACACATAATGTCTTCAAATTCAGCATAGCAAGCCAGATAGCTATATGGGTCCGATATCAGTTCAGTATCACATAGTAGAAGCCTATGCAATATATATCATTGCAAGAAAACCTCAAAGGTACATTTATGAAAAACAAAAAAAAAGCAAGTTAAACTTGCTAACACTTGTATTTATGATCAATAGATGGCGTTTTACCAAAAATACCATTAAAGGGTATGTTTGTTTACATAAACGTCAGAGTAAGCATTCACTATCTCTATCATTAGTTCCACCTTCAGATCATGATTTCAAGCTGATTTGCTATCATCAGTGAAGGACAGGAATAAGAAACTAGATCTAAACACTAACTCTGAGCGCCTATGAAACAATTCCTATTCAGCTTGCAAGCGTGAATTTTTTAGACACATAATGTCTTCAAACTCAGCATAGCAAGCTAGATAGCTATATGGGTCTGATATCAGTTCAGTATCACCACATAGTAGAAGCCTCTGCAATATATATCATTGCAAGAAAACCTCAAAGGTACACTTATGAAAAAAAAAACAAGTTAAACTTGCTAACACTTGTATTTATGATCAATAGATGGTGTTTTACTAAAAACACTGTCAAAGTGTATGTTTGTTTACATAAACATCAGAGTAAGCATTCCCTATCTCAATCATTAGTTCCACCTTCAGATCATGATTTCAAGCTGATTTGCTATCATCAGTGAAGGACAGGAATAAGAAACTAGATCTATATATATATATGTTGAAGCAGTCAACCTGATACTCAGATCGAGCTTCACAGCCCACTCAGAGTCTCTCTCCACCAAACCATATTCAAACTCCATCCTTATGCATATATATGTATGTACTAATGCATATTTATTTTCTTCTTGCTTAACTATTAAAATAACTGACATAGATATATATATAGATATCTTAATGTAAATAATTTTTATAAACAAATATTTGATTTTATTTTAATTTGTATACATGTGTAATGGATATGTACATATTATTGGTGAGGGGTGATTCCTTTTAAAAACATAATTTCAAATATATATATATATTATTAATGTATATTTTAAAATTATATATAATTATTTATTTTAATCATGGTGGTCAGAAAATGATGCAAATCTTCTAAGAAGCTTCTCAAATGAAATTAAGACAATTGATCGGAAACCCATTAGTCCGAATTAAAATGTTATGATATATAACAATAAAGTAAGACTCTATTAGTGGAAATTTTATCCACTTCAAATTTGTTTTAAAATCATAAGACTATATTTTAAAACAATCGCTCGAGAAATTTGTAACAGAATTGCATTGTTTTCAAAACTGATTAGAGCAAAAGTTGCATCCGGTCAGCAGATTCCAGATTTACTAAGTGCATAAAGTGCCTCAGGTCTAGCAGCTAAGTGCTTTCCAACATCATCGGAAAAATGATATAAACACTGCTAGATTTGAATCCATAAAGGAGAACACAATAGTAAAACAGAATGGCAGATCTAATCCACGCCTGTGGTTTTAGTAATACAATGTATCATGAGTAGAGGATAATTCACTTTTCTCTTCGTTCAAACATGCTCTTTCCCACAATCATAACTCTGGATCCTGTACCCATGAACTTTAAAATGCTTAGAGACTGAAAAGGTAAATGCTACCTGTTTGACTGACCCAAATCTAGATCTAGTTCATCAATACCAATGGACACTAAAGCATCAAGGACTGCCACTATGTTTATCAAGGTAAAAAGAACTTTAGCTGCTGCCTAATGTATAAATCTCTTAAACTCAGCCTTCTGTAATAATCCTCCTGCTGTTCTATTAGATAATTAATTATTATGTAAAATGATTTATAATTTACTTACCTCTAGTTTGTATGTAACTCTATATAACTTTAATTTCCCTTTTATCATTGAGCCTCTATTAAACCTGTTTTCTTTCATTTTCATGCGGCAATAATATTTTTAACTTTTATTATCATATTTTATATATTTATATTTTAAATATGCCAATAATCCCTCAAACTTGCTAGTATGTAATTTCTTTTTTATTTTTGCTTCCCTACTTTATGGGATGATTAGATTAAGTTTAAGTAAAAACAAGTCTTATTTTACCTTAGCAAATGCTCGCAAATTTGGGAAAAACAAATTAATTATCTCATAAGGTTATTGTAGAAAAACAGAGCAGAAATCTGTTTTTCTAAGAAATGTTTTTTTTATTTTTAAATAATAATGCGGTAATCCTAAAAATTCAAATTTATTATGTGAAAGTAAATTTATTTATTCTCCAATTCATCACCACCACCCCATTTGTATATGTATAATTATGTTTATTTTAATGACAGCATTTATAACTAAATTCTTATACTTATTTAACAGTTTAGTAATTAACTCATACCATTACACAGGATATTCCACAATGTATGGGCAATAATTAAGTAGATATTCTTTAAAGTTATATTTGTTATTCCAAGTGTTGCGTGCATATAGGCCTTGTCTTTCTTTTATATATATTTGTGCTTCTCTTTACCTGAGCATATCGGAAGTCAAACCCCATCTCCTATCTCCAAGTCCAAGAACCAGGCTCTTAATCCCCCTGGGGACTTATTTGGTCACATGAGCTGGCTTTATTGGGATCGCTCTGGGAAAAAACTCAGCCCATTAAATGCACAGCCAACCGCTCTTCGTTCATGAACAAATTCTGCTGCTTGCAGACATATATCAGTCTATTTCTTCAATGAATTCTCAGAAGCACATGCAAGGATCCATAACTGGATCACATAAATATGCTGCTATGCACACACCACCTTTCTGTTATATTTCTAGATAAAAACTATGAATATCCATAAACTGTAATGTTGTGACTCTACTAACCAGATTTATTTATATTTATTAATATTTTCAGATGTGTGTCTTTGATGATGGCATTATATATATGTTAATGAACTATCCCATACATGTTCCTCACCCTGTAAAATTGAAATCCTTTTATCTATTAATCAAATGTAATTTTGTAATAAAATAAATGTTTCAGTCCTAAAATAATACTTGTAAGCTAAATCAGTTAAAATGCTATATTTGTTCCTTCTGGAGGTAGATTGGTATCTCAAGAAGACATTTCCTCATAGCACTAAATCAATTGTCCATTATATATATTTATCTATTATTGGCATATGAGCCGCAATAATCAATAAAATAAAGTAATCAATCTATTCTGTCATCCTCTAAGTTATAAATAAATGTCATATGATTTACCTGTTACTATCTAAATGTAATTCAAATTATACGTACTTTAAGAGGCCAATGATTAATAAAATAATAAGACAAGTATTTATTCATATTTCTTTAAATTAATAAATCTTATATATATATTATAAACTTGCAGAATCATTGTTTTCTTTTATCTTAGTTATTAAATTATGCTCACTGTGATTAGATGATCTCCCGCTAATCTTATAGATTTAATTAATATGAAAGGTCATGATCTTTAAATGAGTCAAACTTCTAATTCATGCTAAAATATTCCATCATATAAATTTAAATTATAGTCTTTTTGTGTCTTCGCTTTGCCATGCTGGCGGAGAGAGATAAATTAGATCGGATCATCAGAATCGTTGCTCATAAGTTGGTAGATTTGGAAAATAGGCAAATAGGGAAGAGTTCATGAGTGTTTCTGACTTATGTATCTTGCACATGATTGGATTCGAGGTACTTTTGCCTAGATGCTAGATTTTGTTATATGAACAGACAAAACTGACCAGTACAATATATAGATAGATAGATAGATAGATAGATAGATAGATAGATAGATAGATAGATAGATAGATAGATAGATAGATAGATAGATAGATAGATAGATAGATAGACAGATAGATAGAGATATTTGGTTAAGAAATAAATTCATAAAAAAAATTACACTTTTGACCCGCCATGCATTATAATATGAATAGTATATAGAAAATATAATTCAGGCAAAACTTTTCATACATTAACCTTTAGAGTGCTAATTATTTTATTGGCCGAATGAGGTAAAAGTCAAAACTTTTAATTGGTCAATTCACAAACTCAAACATCAAATTGGTCAACTCACAAACTCAAGCATCAAAATATATTCATCTTTTAATATTATATTCACTTTAGTTTTGTTTGTAAAAAGTATATTAATAATTTGTCAGGTTATAAAAATGAACAAAAGTTTTTTCAAAAATAAATTGTTATTATATAATTATATAAATTTTCGCTAGCGGAAAATGTAAAACAAAATCTTACTCACCAATCAAAACGCTTTGCTAATGACATGATTTTCTTTGCCAATTTTAGTTGCAGAAAAAGCAAATAATTTTTGTTAAAAGTCTTAACTATTTTTCCAAAATAATTTTATTTTTAGCATATTTTATCAAAATAATTTATAATTTGTCAAAAAATACAGTTAAAATGTTCTAAAACATTTGTTGATCATTTTTGAAATAAAACAAAAACAGATTGTATCTCTTTACTTTTTGGCAGCCATTTTCTTTGTTGTCAAAATTTAATACCCAATAAGATTTAAGAAGCATTATTTTTTTCTTTGTGTGATATATAAGGTCATTTTTATTGATTTTTTTCTTGTAAAATAATTCAAGAGAGGGCAGCAACCTACAGAACTTTTTTTAATCTTTAAAAAGAGCACAAAATCGTAATCGTAGTATGAAAAGTGACTGATTTAGAGTGACGTCAAGCCACTTTGTTTTTAAATGAATCAGGCACACAAAGAGTTAATGCCACTCAGGACAAGCCTGTTTTAACAGCTTGAGCAAGCATACGAAATGGTGAGCATATGATGTTTAGTGAAAATATAATCCTTTGTCTTTTTTACCATTTGCATTAACAAATTGTTAGCACACTAATTTTATGACTACTTAAAGCCTATGATAGAACAGGGAGTAAATTAACTTTCCAATGAGTTATATAATGTAAATATACTCACCAACAGATAGGTGATACCCCTTGTCATTTAGCATTTGTTTTATTTAAGCTTAGTTTATTTATGTAATTTAAATGCAGAAGTGAATTTGTTCTATTGATTATATATATTTCAATAATGAATTATAAGAATCACCATTTAACTATTCTGATGATCAAAGCTGAACACTAAGTTCTAATAACATATATATATATATATATATATTGAATTCACTTTATTCAAAATTATGTAAATAAACTAATCATAAATAACAAATGCTGAGAAATAAGGGTATCATCTGTCTTTTGTGAATTTATGTTACATAACTGATTGGAATCTTCAGTTATTTTCTGCTCAATTATATATATATATAATATTTTAATCTGACGATTGTATAATATTATTTGATGTGTATGTATTCAATTTTCAATTTTTTCATATTAGTGTAAAGTAAATTATAATATATTATAAGTGCTAATAATATTATTAAAAAAGAAATGGATTTAAAGTGAATAATTTCTATATTTACTCTCACTTCTATGCACTTAAAATTGATTCACATAGTGCATTTAAGTTTGAAAATAAAACAATCATTCTTTTTTTTTCCAAAGTCTTTATATTGGGGCTGGAGAGAGAGAGAGATTATCATTGCAGTTAACAATAGTGTTTAATATTATAGCATTGAACTAATAAGAAGGAGTGATTACCTTCTATATATTACAATCTAATAGTTCACTAGTAAAATTTATTGATTATTACATAATTTTACATGCTGTAAATATTTGTTTTCTGATCCATGTTTTTCTTTATATTATACATTGAATTATTTCAACTACATAAGCTCTGCAGGTTACATTATACATTTTTATATGTTGATATACTTCAACATATATATATATATATATGTGTGTGTGTGCACATTTATATATAATGGACATTTTATTTGTATTATATATATATAATAAGTACAATAGTAATTAACTATTATATACAGTCTTTCAATTTACAGAAGTACTTTCATTTAATTCCTTAACCCTCTTCAATTGCCATTATATTCAAAATGCATAATGTGAGCAAATGTCCTCAACTTAAATCCCATGAAACATGAATTTTATCACTAGCAGCTTGTTTATTAATTAAATTCATTTTATTTCTATTTATTAAAATTCTTTTATTATGGTTTCTCACTTTATGGAGAATCTTGAACACATTCAATATAAAACTTAAATTTATATTTATATATTCTTTCATGATCCAAGAAAACTAAAGCAGCCATTAAGTCACTACCATTTTTACTTTTCACACACTTGTATAACAATTCATGTTCCCTTAATCTTTTTTTAAATACTTCACCTTGATTCACCTACATGCTTGACAGGTATGAGATTTTTAGAATTGTTCACTAACTATTTTATGTATTTGTAAAACACAAAATGAAACATTAAGCACATCCATACACATACATACATATATTAAAACAGTATTCTTTGTCCATCATCCTGTTTTACCTACTATGTTCCATAGTAGTAACTTTTTCTCTGGTTCAAACCCCTCCCAGTCCATGTATATAAGCTTATAATAATTTGTTTTAATATGTAAGAGTGTATATTTATGTGTATGTGTGTATTTGTATCTGCATGCACATCCAATAGTCATATTAATGTTTGTATGCATATAATGTATACACATTTATAATTTTCAATTTACTAAAATTAAAATAAGTTGTAAACATTGTTGTATGTGTGGGAGCACACCTATGTATATATGCAAAGGAAACTGTAATGTCATAGATTTAATAAACATTACAGATATTCTAAATTCTTTCTAAATTATTTTGAAGTTATTTAATTTACAGAATTGTTGGTATTTGCATATAATTATTAAATTCAGGGGTGTCTGTCTTATGCATATAATGGAATGTTGACAGCTTAAATCTCTTTTAAAACAAGAGAGAATCAAAGTCATCAATTTCTCAGAAATACCTCTACTTAAATGGTAAACTGAGAGCTGAAAATTTTTAAAGATTTAAAATGAAGTTCAAAAGGGTGAAGACAAAATCATTAACCAGCTCCACTTGTCAATAGCCAAGCCAGATCCTTTTGTTCTTAGTAAATTTATGCAGCTATTAAAGATTAAAAATTGAAAATTAAAAGTTGTAAACAACCTTTAATGGCTTGTAAGGGGGGATGATAAAAAGTTAATAAAAAAAATCCAAAATTTAGGCAACAGAGTTCACTCATACACTTTTTCTGAATTGAGAACCATGGGATAGAGAAAACTGCTGCCCCTCTCTTGCGAAGAATTGGTCCAGACTGGATATGGAGTTTGAGACCCATAGCCTGCCAAGAAGACATCTGGACAAGACAGTCTAATGGAGATGCAGCATCAAGCACCTCAGCTAGAAGAGATCAGGAAATTTCTTCCCACATAGCTCTATAAAATATTAAACTTTTAAATTAATTCCTAAGTCTAAAGCTAGCTAAATGATGAACATTCAAATTAAAAATTTGTAGTAACTTTTAAAAGTAAAATTCTGTAACTTTATTTTAACAATAATCTTTGTAAGAATCTTGCCTACTTAAAATATTAGTAATTGATAATTTTTTAAGATAATAACTGTAATCTGTTATTATTATAATTATCTATCTTTCTGATCTGTGGTCATGCCTATTTTATTTTACATATTTGTTAATTTATCTATTTATGTTATGACATTCAGAGTAGAGATTGATAATAATAATGATTTGGGAGAGTTTCTTAGTCACTCTCACTCAGCTAATTTATGTTGCTGATTAGCACACCTTATATATTTCCAATCTGAAAACCTACTCATATATATAGTTAAGCTACTATGTTTTGACTTATTGTTTAATTCAGATTTACTTATTAAATGTCTATTTAGTTTAGAATAAGAATGATATTTTAAAGCATATTATAAATAATTAATTAATTTTTAAGTCCCATATATGCTTTACTCCTTCTTAGTTTATTTTCATAAACTATACAGATTACTGTGTAAACTAGGTCACTCATAATTACTCTCTTTTAGCATGATTTAAGTATTCTAATTTATGAATGGGCATATAGTAGTTTTGCAGAATGAAATTATAGATTTCATACTTGATTAATTTCAATGCTTATATTTTATAAAGCATTATGAATGTGTTTTTATAAAGCACATAACTGCAATATATGCCTTACTATTATATTTTTATTAAAATGAGCTTAGGTTTTAAGGACCACCTTATTACTCTTAGTTCAGACAGCTCACTCTTTTAGAACTAGAACATGAGGGTCCAGATTGTTTTATAAGCTGCTCTGATAACCAAACTAAATGTTCACTTACTTAAAGATAGCAAGGTGTATGGTCTATGGAAACCAAGTACTTGGTACTTAACCCCATGAGTAACTGCACATTTGGGTTGTATTTCTTACTTATTTTATGTAGTGCCATAGTCTCAGAAGTTATGCTTCAAATCACCAATTCGGCCTCCATAATATTATTTGTTCAGCATTGATCTGAACCTCCAGCCTAGTTTATATTAAGCAATCTGCATAAAGAGCACATTGACTACTGAATTAGTAATAATAAGGTATTAGTTCGTATGATTTAACTATTGGCAAACCTCATAGGGATGACATACCATAGTTGAAGCATGAATAGACCATAGAACAAACTTGTAATAAACATTAACTTGTAATAAACTCATTTTAATTAAAGTGCACAAAAGATAAGAACCTGCTCTCATCACTATAAGACACCTGTGTGTGTAAACCCAATGCACTTTGTATATTTGGATTATCATATATTTTATAATTAAATATTTAAAACTTATAAATGTTTAGTGTGTTATTCATAATTCATTATCAAATCTTATCCAAATCTACTCTAATATAGTATTAGTTATGGATATATGCATTATATAGCCAACCATAGGTGGGTGTGTTTACTAAGTTATTAGTAATTTAGTTAATATTCTTGAAGTCTCTTGCTCCACCCTTTGATACTTCTAGCACACAAACTAAGAAACTCTGAATGTGGCCTCATATATGTTATTCATAGGGTAGTAAGTCATGGAGTGTTCATGGAGAAGCTGAGATGCGATCTGATTCGAGATCCCAACCCCTCATGTAGATCAGTCTTTGTAGTGTACAAGTCTTAATTGTATGTTTGTCTAACAAGAGCTAGCATCTAGTCAAAAGTACCTCAAATCCAATCATGTGCAAGATACATAAGTCAGGAACAATCATGAACTCTGCCCTATTGCCTATTTTCCAGATCTATAACATTACAAATAACATTTCTGATGATAACAAATGAAATTTTATTTATTCCTGTCCTGGAACAACTATGAGGAAACAAGAGATCTATAGAGAATGATAATACTGCTAGGCTTCAAACCCAGACCTCCAACAGAATGAAATAGCTTACGATTATAATTAGACTTTTCATGAAAGTTCATTAATAAATTTAGGTTGGCCTAAAGTCAATGGAAATGAGCTATATATAATGCAATACAATTAATGATGTGTATGCATAAATGAAGAGGCAAAGCAGAATTAAATACTAATTATATGATTAATAAATTATTAATATTAAGTAAAAAAATGAATAAACAAATAATATATAATTTAATAAACAGTTGTGAATCTATTTACCTATAACAGTAATAGAATTATGGATTTCACTTGATTATTAATGCTGATTTGCATATTGAAAAATTATATAATAGAACATAAGTTACTGATTAAATAATATGCAAATCTGTGATTGGATATTATGATTCAAAAAAAAGTACAGATATTCAAAAGATGTGGCTTAATATGCTAACAGTAGATACCAATTTTACCATATTATATAATGTGGATGCTATGATTATTTTATGAAAAATGAGTGACCTTAAAAACAGATAAATAGGATATAAGTTGCATCAATTTATTATGGTTCATTTGAACCACACACAAAAATATTTTATAATTTACATTATTCACTTAAATAGTCATTAGACCTTAAAATGTTCAAACAGAAAAGTTATTTGTATTTTATTCTATTCTTTTCTGATTGGAAAAGATTTATTTAGCATTATTTGTTAGCACACTCAAACATTGTCTCAATGAGAGGTTGCATAGCTTAAATAAGCTTTAAAATGAAATTCCCTAACTTATAATATAAACAAAAATATGAGACAGATTTAGAAATCATGGTATTATGTCTTACAGATTTAAAATGGGCAAGTATAAGAATTGTTAAACAAGAATCGTGGTGCTGACTAAATCATAACGCTAGAAAAGATTTAGTCCATTTTAGGATGAACGAATGCTTCATCAATAATATAAGAACATGAAATGAGCCTGTACACATGACAGGCCAGCATTTGAAAAAGGTGGTCTCGTAGGAATTGCATGGTCCAGCTTTCCAGTGTTAACCCATGTAGAGCCTAAATGATAACCTGACAATATCCTGGAGTCAGTGCTGCCAAACCCCATTTAAGGATATGCCATAAGTAAAAGAATCTTGTTTCTTCAGGTTTTAAGTTTGACAAAGCAAAATGAGGAAATTTTGTAACATTATCTAAACCAAGCAGCACTAATGATAAAAAATAAATCAGGTTCTTAATGACACAGATATGTGGATTAAGGCCCTTTTATTTAATGGAATCTAGCATAATGATATGAAATAATTTGATCTCTCTCAAAAGGTACACGAATGACCTTTAATATTAGTTAGGATGTCATAACATAAAAGTGGAAATATTGTTCCCTTCATTAAACAAATATTAATACGCTAACTAGCAATTAATTCCATAAAATAATTACCATGCTAGATGGTGTGATGGGCAAATGATTGACCATATAATAAAAAAATAGCAAGGTAAGGTCATTAAGTTTATTTTAAAAGATAATATGAAAATAAAATCAATAGTGTGAACATGGTAATAAAGTGACATATTAAATGTAGCAGTGAATAATCTGCCACTAAGCAAATAGAATAACTTAAAAATATTATTCAATCGAGCAAACTTTTAGTTAGGTAAGAAAGCTTACTATTTATGATTTAATATCCCATAATATCGAGGATATCTAATAAGAAAATTTAGGATCGGTTCACTAGATTGAACTATTAGCATATTAAATTAAATCATATAAAATTTATAATGTAGAAATTAAAAGCTTGCCGCATTTAAAATATTAAAAATAGAAATTGTGAAACCAATAAAAAAAATGCATTAAAAAATAAAGTTATAGATTCGTGCATTAGATTTTTATAACAGAAAGAGAAAGTCATTACTTTATAGAATTGTTACAATTAGTATTACAACGCCATGTTTAAATAGAAACAGAATTACATTATAACTTATTTAGGTTTTAAAATGAAAGTTTTTGAAAGAGTTCATATTAGCGGCATGATTAAGATTTACCTTCCATTACTTGATGTCTTGACGTACTGGTAAGTGTAAAATTATAAAATGAGGAAGACACAGTTTGCAAGGCAAAGTTTTGAAAAATAATGGCTGACATCTTGAGATAGTTAGTTCAGCATTTAATTTAGGCAGTCCATAAGTGGAGATGGCAGATTAGCATAGCAGTTTGGAAATGATTTTTGGAGAAGAAAGAGGAAGCAAATTTAGTCCCTCTACTCCGGATTTCATATATCCAAAATTTAAATTGACATGGGTCTGTTCTGCAACACTTGGTAAAATGGCGCACTAAAAGACAGACTGAATTTTTGGCTCTATTTATGTGTTAGAAAGACCTTCTCAAATATTCTCTTTTTGCTTGATGAGGCCCGGATGTCCATTAAATGGCCTGAACGCACTTATTGTTTATTTTCAATGATAATGCAACAAGTTCTAGAGAGTATTGTTTTAATCTGTTTTGAGAATGAAAATAGATTCAAAATATTAAATTTTCATTAACATTTTGTTTGCTAAGGGATTTTAATTTATTAATTACCTTTTTTAAATTAAATCTAGAATATTCTTTTATTTATAAGTTTCAGAATTATTTTAATTACTCTCTAGAACTTTCTTTGGTTTTGCATCATAAAATAAAATAAGCAAACTATAAAAAAAATAAATATACATAATATTTAATAATGAAAAATATATTTTTATCAATAATATATTTTTGCAATCTTGAACACACATACATGATTATTGAAAGGTAATGAAAATTTAAATATTTCTGACTTAAAAATTATTAAATATTCTTTTATAATAAAACGTTTAACTTATGAAAGTACAAAAAAACAAAGGAGGGTTTTAAAACTTGTATGTGTGTCCTTTCATTCTTAGTGACTCATACACAGCTGGGTTTAAACCTCTGATTCAAGGTTTTGAATCACCAGACAGTGAAGCAAAAATGTGTGTAACATATTTTCCACTATCAGTATAATTTGCCAGGACTCTGGATTTTATTGAGTGAATGTACAAATATGACTATTACAATATATACATATATATACTTAAAAAAATTTGCTTGAGCATTTAAAATATATTAAATAAATATCTATGTTTTATTATCAATATTCAAGTCCTTTAAATAATTATAACCTCATTTTAAACTGACATAAATATTGTTAATCAATTCAATCTTATAACCAACTTCAAACAATTCCTTGGAAAATATCTCAATATTTCTAATTTATCACACTGGTAACAACATAATTTTTTTATTATGAAATAAAAAAGATCTACAACTTGGTATCTTATGCATAATTGGTACTTTTGATTTATAATTTATTTATTCCCTTTTTTGCAATGATATGTTTATTACTTTATAACTTAATATATTATTATCTCTTGTAATAATAAAATACATATACTAAATAATTTTGTCCTGTACAATTTCAATAGTCCTTTTCAAGCCATTCAATTTATTTTAGTCTCCTACAAGCAAATTTATGGTATTGATATGCCACAAATTAAAAAAATATTGATATATTTGCCAAGGAATTGCTTGAAGTTGGTTATAAGATTGAATAAATTAACAATACTTTATATCAATTTAAAAAGAATTATAATGATTCAAAAAAGGTGAAGATTGATAATAAAAATGAATAACTATTCCATATATTTCAAATACTCTAGTAAAATTTTTAAGGACATATATAAAAATGCATTTAATGTTTTATTTTGTGTTACAAATAATGTGAATAAATTAGTGGATTGTTCTAAAAATGTCATAACTTTCAAGCACAAATGTAGTTTTATCAATTTTTTTTGTAAATATACATTATAATATATAGGTGAATCAAGTTGAAGTATTAAAAAGAAGTAACAGAGCATGAATTGTTATACAAGCATGGGAAAAGTACAAATGATTGTGATTTAATGAGTGCTGCAGTTTTTTTTGTATCATGAAAGGACACAAATATATGTATGTTTGACATTGAAAGTGTTAAGTTTCTTCATGAAGAAAGAATCCAAAATAAAAAAAAAAGTTATGTAGACAATTTTATTAAATAGAAATTAAATAAATATAATTAATAGACAAGCTGTTAATGTTAAAATTTAGGATTCATGGGATTTGAGTTGATGATGTCCCCCCCCCCATTATGTTTTTTTGAATTTAATGACTGCTGAGGAAGGTTAAGGAATTAACTGAAAGTACTTTTGAGAATTCAAAGACTGTATATAACAGTTAATTACCATTATATATATTATTTTATTGTTATTACAATAGTTTTTAATTAACAGACATTATATATATATTACATATTTGGAATACAAGCTTAAAACAAGTCATAAGATATGTGTCTTGCTTTATTGATTATATATATATCACTACCAAGCTATTGATATGAACTGTTCAATAAACTTATAGGAGACAATGCGTTACGATTTTGATAAAGTTTAAATTTTAACAAGGAAGTGTAAATATAAATAATCAAAAGCTTTAATTCAATTTTTTTTTTATTAATATTGATATTAAATGATTATTATTTGAAGGAGAAATGGATTTTGGATTAATAAATATTAACCGCAATACTCAAATAATATTCATCTATATCTAAATAAATTATTTAGTGTTGTTATAATCTCATTGCCTAAATTAAGTTAATTGCAAATAAATTTGTTAAATATATGATTTTAAATTAAAGACTGTCGGGTGTGTATGTTTTTTCTTCTAGATTTTAAATATTTTATAAATGTTTTTTTTTTTTTTTTGTTGTTGTTAACTCTATTTTATACATGTAATTAGTATTTCTATAATAATACAATGAATTTAATATTTTTTTTAAAAAAGTTTTTATCTAAAAGAACTTAGATAGCTTTGAGGAAACTATTTTTTCCTAGAATATAAAAATGTTTTAGTTTAAATATTAGAAAATTTATATGTAGATTTTTATTATTGTTATATATCTTTTTGTTTATAATTAGGATTTTTTATTTCTGCAAAGAATGTTTTAGATTTTTTACTTTATAAACATTATATTATACAGACCATATTTTTGATAGATATAAGTAACATTCACACCAAATATTGCATAAACAATAATCATTGATGAGAATACGTCTGGGATGAATATGCATCTATAAATTCTGATTGCGATGACAGCATACGTAAAGAATTATAGATATGGCTGATGATGGGGTAAATTTATATGTCATGATATTCAAGAGATATGTAAAATATTTTACTATTATTTTTTTGTTATTGAAAGATGGGGTATTATTATGAATATGCATAGATATTTTAAAATATTAAAATGCTTTGATTTGATTTTGGTGGCCGAGTGGTCAGCACGGCTGTCTTACAAGCAGTTGTCCCGGGTTCGTGCGTTCGCTTTCCGGCCAATGCTTTGACACATGGAAAAAAAAAAAAAAACTATGGAAACTTAATTTTGAAGATTTGTTTTTACAAAAATATATAAGAAAAAAGGGACAAAACATTATACGTAAAAACCCAGATCTTTAAAAGAGTTGAGATTGTTTCTTTAGAGTAAATAGTATTTTTTATGGCATAATCAAAATTTAACATTCAGAATGGACATGTTCAAAAATATATAAATATCTCATATTTTCTTTAACAGTTGACAGATAACAGACTTTACATCCTGATTTTAATTTTATTTTCTGATATAGAAATTCTCAATGAAAATGATCATCTATATCCGGAACATTATAAATTCGATTAAGTTGTAAAGTAATTGAAACGTATGTTACTTAATTAAATAAGTTGTATAAACGTTTATTTATGATTACTGCAATACCAAATCAACAATATTAGACGCAGCATCTATTGAATAGTTATTTCAATGCAATGAAAGTTATATGTTTTTATATTTAACAAGCCTTAGATGATATAATTAAATTAGAATTAATGAACAATAAAAAATAAAAAAACATTAAGAACAACAAGAGATATAATTTTAAAAATATTTTAGACCAAATTTATTATTTTTATATTTTCAGAAAATTAAAAAATAATTATAAATATATAATTGTAACAAAAAAAATATCACGATTTTAATAAATATTGATTTGGGCATGCACGCGTGTGCGTCCATTTAAATGTATATATATTTATAAAGCAATTTAGTAAATTATTTGTCTCGGAAAAGATTACAAAATCTTATCTGGTAAAAAGAGCTTCATTACTATAAAATTTTCTTATTAGGTAATTTGATTTACAAACAAAATATTATACAAACAACAATTAACCTTTTATTAATAGAAAAGATTAAAAGCTCCAATCAAATTAATCAATGAAATAAACTTGCGGCAATTTAATTTTTTTATAAAATACTTATCCAATAACTATTTTAATCATGTATATAAAAGAGTTTGTGGGTCAATATTACGCATCTACATGGTGACCCTATGATCTTTGTTTGAATGTATATTAAATTGACATTAAAATATTTCAATAGCTTATATTTTTAAGAGATCTGACCATAATTACCCCCAAGTAACTACAATATTTAAGTAAACAAATATCTTTTTATAGCTAGAAGTTAAAACGACGATAAAAAATTATATATAGATCTGTTTTTAGAAGAAAAAAGGCAAAGATTAAAAATAAACATGAATTAAAAAAAACTTCAAATTTTTATCCTGTAATAAACGGATAATGAAAATTTTATGGTATTTAGTTATTTATAATTAGGGGATTAAATAACCTTAATGATGAAACCGTTACCACTTTGCAACTGGCAAGGCAGGTAAATACTATTTTTTCCTTTACTGTTTCTCTAAAATAGGCTTATAGAAATCACTATGCTTGGTAGAAAGCTGTTTAATACTTTCTTTGTATTATTATTCTTCTTTACAAAACATTTTAGTATGCAATGTGTTTTTGTTCTAGTTGTAAAATACACACACAAAAAATGAAATTAAGTAATAATAAATCCTAGTATTAATTTTTAAATCAAAATATTTTCTATTATCTACTCGAACCATATTCAACTTTTTAACTATTAAACCATATAATATGTTTGCTATGTTGTATAGGTCACAAGATAATACACGATATCTCACAATATAATATCATGAAAAAATAAATCTAAATGTTGCAAGCATCAATTTAAAAATTAAAGTGGTTTTTAATGTTAAGACAAACTATTAACAATTTTAAATAAATTAAATGTATAATTGCTACATGATACTCTAAATACATCATCCAGGTTAGATTCAATAATCTTATTTATCTATATATTCATGCATATTTCATTTTAGAATAAAATGATTTGCATAGACAAATTAATGCAAAAAATCTAAAAAACATTCTGATACACATTTGAACAATCTGGTATTTTTTATGCACATATTTATGAAATTTGACATACTCCTTTTTTCCATCTTTGCCTTAAGAATAATCACCTAATTCATATCATTTTTGAAATCAATAAATTTGTCGATATTTTTGTATATATTAATGCTACAAGTTATGTAATAATTTCTATTTCTAAATGACAGGGATTTTTTACTTGTAATAGACAATTGTTAATATTTCTTAAATTATTAAATTTGCTCTTAAATTCTTTGTATAAGCTAGATAGATAATTTATATTGATTGTCAGTGTCATCTTGTCTAGCTTTTGTTATGGTTGAAAAATTACACAACATATGGTTTTATAGTGCCATCTGGGAAATCTTTTTTTTCAACCCGTAAACTATGAGTGAGCTCGTCAAGATTTTTGGTGATGTCATACAGAAAGGTTAAAAGACACCAGCATCTATTATTTTCATTATCACTGCAAACTTCATTGTTTTGATTAACAATTAAATAATTTCTTGGTGTAAAGAAAATAAACGATTGCAAAATAATCTTTTTTTTATACAACATATTGAAGTATGTTAAAGAATGTCAATATAATTACTGTTATTTTTTTTTCAAAGGACTTTGAATTTTCTCTGATTGGATTCTGATGCTTAGATATAATTCAATATATATATATATGATGGTTTTCATCATAGAATCTTCAGCAGCCTAGGTGATGGGATATAGGCTACTTATATTTCTTAGGGGAATGATGCAGTAAAATGAGTATATATTTGTTAAATTGTATTTTTTTATTAGAAAAATAAATCACTTTTCAGATCAGGTCAGTGATAAATTTCTATTAATGTAGAGACAAACCACTTTATTTATATCATTATTACTTTCTTCTCCCAGAAAGAGTGCTAATAATATTGAGATAACCTGTGACTCTTGATTCTTTATAGGAAAAAAAAATCAAAAAATCTTCATAAATCATATTATGTTTAGTATAGTATCTAATGAAAATTGAACTTTGTAATGCAGATAAAATATTGTTACTAGAATCAAAATCTAAGCTAAAAATATCTATGATATTTTATACCTTCTATGATATGTTCGGAAATGTGTTTTGCAATAACTTCAATATATCAATGCAGCTAGAATCTGAGATCTGTGTTTCTTACATTTATAATATTATTTGATTTTTAAATAAGTTGATTAAACACTACATTGAAAGCATTGATTCAATAACCTCTGCATCATTAAATGGTATCATATTTTTATCAAGTGATGAACAACTTCTATACAATGCTGTAATTACTGTTGTATCTTATTATACCATCAGTGACATAATATTTTGTTGTTGCAGCAGCTTATTAAAAATAGTTAACTTTTCACAACATATTAAATACCTATGAAAAAATTGTAATTAAATGATGTCAGTTTTGTGAAGTAATGATGAACAATAGTGTATATTTTTTAATATAATATTTTCTTGATAAGTGAAAACAAGTTGCTGAACTGCATCTTGCTTGCCAAATACTTTCTGTTTTTGAAGCAAAATATTCTTCTATGAAATTGTTTTAAAACACTCCAGTCATATTGAATGTTTTTCATTTGTATTTTAAAGACCATCCTTCCACTGTTGGTAATTAAACTACATTTTTATTATAAAAAATATTTTTCAAAGCAGCCACAGATTTGTGGCATCTAATCCATGTAATAGACACTTACAATTATAAGACACAAAAGTGTCATGTATCAATGTAATTACACAACTAAAAGAACACAATGTAAGTATAGTTTTTGAATAAAGTGTGGGAACAATTGGAGCAAGTAAATGTTTCCCATGCTCACATGCTTGCAAACCAATTATCCCACATAACTAAAAAATTTAAAAACTTAAATTAACTGTATGTGTGTTACAGTCCACATATAAAAGTTTGTAAGCCACAGGTTGCTTATTATGGGCCTACACTATGTTTAAACTACTCAACTTGCCTTATTTTTTTCAATAGAAGTGAATATTCGTAAATAACTTTGGGTTTTTGTTGAAAGTCTAAATAAGATATTTCAAATTGACCAAATGAAAAATATTTGAGTTAAACATTTGTATTTTTTTTTTATTACTAATATTCTGTATTCAGAATATTATCATGATCAACTGTAGATAAATAAATAAATGGTTTTTTAATCATTTACTAGATTAGAAATTAACATGTCAATCTTATTCCTGATGTAAACTTTAAACCTAAGTCAAAGATTAATATAGGTATTTTAGTTATACATAAACACATAAAATCATTCAACTTCATATTTTTTTCTATATGCAATATCAGTTTTAGATATAATTAAAACTACTACCACAACATATGTTTTTGTAACATATGAACAAAGGTATATAAAAATGATAATTTTTTTTTATTATTTTATTAGTTTTGAATATTTATAAAATGTGAATAAATCTTATAAGTGCTTAAAATGATTATATATAATTTGGCTAAAACAGATTATTGGAATTTTTCTATTTATATATTTAAAAACAACTCTAAAATAAAAATAATATACATTTTACAATATACACAAGCTTTATCAACTTAAATAAGTCTTACAAAATTTTTTATATTTTTTGTTTTCTTTTATTTTTCAAATTCATTGTTTGAGGCATAAAATAATCATCATCTCCATTAACCCATATCACATAATACAGAAACAATTATCTTAGCACTATATAGGTAAATAATCATTAAGCATCTATTAGAAAAATATTTGAACATTAGGTTGATTGATGTCTTACAATTGAAGAACTTTTTTTTAAAATTTACATACATTTTTTTTTTTGGTATTGTGACTAACAGAAGCATTTATTGAGTGTGCACACAAATAAATATTTTGGCATATTTTGGCATTATTCTGAATAGAATGCTTAACACATTAATAGTTTTTATTGTTTCTTCAAATTCTTGAGTGAAAATTCTGGATAATTTTTGTTCACTTTTTTTCTTCAAATTGTTAACAATTTATATAATTAAATCAATCTTCTATTTTTCAGAAAGTAACAAGCATATTCAGTGGGGTTTTAATAATAATATAATATATTGATTTCTTCTCTTTTTTTTTTTTTTGAGAAATTACTTGTCAGTTTATTTCCAAAATTGACTACATTTTGTGTTCATTAAACAATATTTTTGATTTTTTTTTTATATAAACTATCAGGTGTATTATTTTAACTATCTTTCAAAATTAAGATGATAAACATTTGTTAATAATAGTAAATGAATGATTTTATCATTTATGAAGTTGTACGATGTTTAAGCACAGAAAATCACACTCAAACTGTGATTTATAAACCTATACCTCTTGTATTTATCATTTTATCAATGCACTATGCCACATAGAACATTAGGTTGTATATAAAAAATAAAAGGTGCATTGATTATTTAATATTTTAAACAGATTTTTTGATATTTTAATATAATTTTCATTATGTAAATCATAATTGATCATTTAAATGTTTCCTTATACTGTCAAAACTGTATTCTGATTAGGAATTAATTTTATCATTTTATAATTTACTATCAATATTATATACCTTTAATTTTTGTATTATAATATTAATTTTATAAATGATCTTTTTGCAATCATGCTCTTGATGATTTGGATTTTTCATTTCTTTTTTCATGATATTTGTGTTTTAAATTAAAAAAAATACTTCCTAATTAATCTGTAAATTGTTTAACATGTTTTATTAAAATCATGAATTCAAACAATGAAATTAAACTGGAAAATAAAATAGCAATTATGTAAATAAAAAAGAAATATTAAACAGAAATAAGTTAACAAAATAGATTTCTTTTAAGCCATTGGGTTAAAAAAATGAATGTAATGGAAAAAATATTTTCTAAAAATTATGTGTATTTATGACAAATTTAAACTATTCATACAATTACTAACATTCAATTTTTAATTATTAAATAATCTAAAATAATAAAAAATGTTTATAGTAAGTATTTCACATTTTATAATGGAAAATCCTCAATTGATTAATTTTCTGCTAAAATGCAAGTATAAATAAAATTACAATAACAATTTCACATACATATTTAATAATAAATAATTAACAATTTTACAAAAGAAAAAGAAAATAAACAAGTAAACAAAACAAGTTAACTGTAAATTTATTTAATAGATTTCACAAAACCAACAATATTCTGTTGTACAAATGTAAAAATTATTTTTTTTACTGATAAAAAGTACTCCCTTCTACTTCCATTTTTTCTCCGTTTTTCCTTATTGAAATTTGTTGAATGCTAGATAGTGTAATTAAATCTCAGTATTTACTATTAATAAGGGTTAAAATTATTGAAAGACTTTCAAATTAAAGTTTGTTCCTTCATTTCATTAAATATTTTGCTGTCATTGATTCAAATAACATCAATTGCTTCAACAATGGAAGGTTTACATTAAAAATCAACTGAAATATTAAACAATTACTAAGTTTATTTTATACATGCTTTTTATTTTTTTTCTATTTTTTTAATTTGATGAAAGTATCTGCCATGATCATGAATAATAAAAATTATCATTTAGCCTTAGAAAAAATAATTGATAATAAACAAATATTGTATTTATATCTTTGAGGAAAACTGCTAGTCGATTGAAACAAGTCAACTTTTAGCATTATTATATAAGATTATATTATTGAATAAGATAAAACATTTACAAAAAATGATTTTGAAAAGCATCTTTCAAAAAACAGGCTGGTATATAAATATAGCAGATATTAATTGGTATTTGACTATTTATTTCAAATTCTTTTTTTTAAAAAATTTTTACTATATTTATTTATCTATCATTATGCTAGAGTAGAAGTGATTTTTTTAAAGATCTAATTACTTTAGCAAATAACATTGACATTATTTTTAGATGTTATTGGTATATTTTACTATTTTACTTATTGCACTGTTTTTGCATAATATCATTTATCAGATACATTAGTTTTAATTTTAGATACAGGAATAGAGAAAGAGAGAGAGAGAGAGAGAGAGAGAGAGGGAGGGAGGGAGGGAGGGAGGGAGAGTGGGAGGGAGGGAGAGAGGGAGGGAGGGAGAGAGAGGGAGGAGAGAGAGAGAGAGAGAGAGGGAGGGAGGGAGGGAGAGAGAGAGTGTTTGTGAAGATATTTTTAATGTAGTTATATATTGCATTATTATTTCCATTACCTAATTGAATTATCAACTGTTTGCAATATATATCCACTATTCCAAATATATTTCATTATTAGTAATAACACAAAGAATTATACTACAGAATTTTAAATAATATTTTTCTTTCTTCTTTAAGTGATTTTGGCCTAACTAATAATAGCCATTCATTACACTATTTTAACACTCAGTGTATAGATCATTCTGTTTGATAAAGAAAAATTTAAAAGTATAACAGAAAATGACATTATACAATATTGTGTTCCATACTAAAAATATGTGTTTTTAATAATCATTAAATGTCTTTATAAAAGAATAAATAATTTGATTTTTTTAAAAATTTAACAGTGCAATAGTTATTTATATATTAAAAACTAAATTTAACAGTTCAATTAGATGATAATGGTAATTATCATATATATTATTACAACTATGTTAGAAGTAATACATTTTTGTCATAAAGGTAATTTAAATTTGGCATGCACAAAACAATGTAAAAATACTTGGTTACTGTAGGTAAAAGATTAAGATAAAAGCACTTCATGGGTACAGTATCAATAAGTGTGTGACACTTCTACCATTAGTAATAAATGCAAACATTTTATTTCTATCCAAAAATGAACTGCCCAACTCATAATTAACTTATGATTGTTATTCTTTGAAATTAAAATCTAGATTTGTATTTACTTAGTAATGATTAAATAAATGTCTGGATTACATTTTAACCAAATATCTAAAAAATATTGAATCTGCTTGGTGATAATTTATTATTACTTTTACCTTTTATCACAATTTCTTTTAACGTTTTGATATAAAAGATCTTCTTCACAAAATTGAATTATATCATACATTATTACAAATGTCAAAAAGCAGATTGTTTAAATTTACCAAAGAATTGTAGTATTGTTTACCTCTTCCCTCCAGTATCTTTAAGTATTTTTAATATGTTATTCTTTGTTACTAAGAGTGTAATCCTAAACATGTTGCCATCCATATACATGCAAATTCATATTGAATACCAAAGATATTCATCAATGAATCATTTTTTATGATGTTCAGTATTATAATTTAGACTAGTAAAAAAAGGTTACCTTAAATGCTACATTTTCTTGATTAAAAGCTTAGTTTGTATTTTTGGTCCTTTTATAACATGTTATCTATATCACATAGTAAGAACTTAACTATACTTTTGATTATTTTTTTTTTATTAATGACATTTAAATTGTGAATATTTTTGTTCAACATTTACTTAATAGCGTTCTGATATATTTTTTAATTAAATATTTATTTCAAATTGTATATTAATTAATTTTGTTTATGAAAATTATGAAATCTGCAAAAAAATTTCAAAGAAAAATCAATTATTAGGATTGTCTAGAGTTTAGAAACTATTTCACAATCTTTCTTATGCCAGATGTATTTTTAAGATTATATCTCATCATTATCATTTTTACTTCTGACATTTTTTAATATAGAAAATTTATTTAACAACATTTAAATTACTTTAATGTGTAATTGCATACTCTGCATTTTACTTTCTACAATGTCTGTTTTGAGTATCACATTTTTTATAAATATTTACACACACACACACACATATATATATATAATTGAACATCATAGATGTAAACATTAAAAGCTTAATGAAAATTTTTGTCTATTTTTATATACACATATATAATACAAATAAAATAGCCATTAATTAAAAAATATTGTAATAACAATAAAAATTATAAATATGATGATTAACTATGAAATACAGTCTTTCTATCCAAAGAAGTGCTTTTGGTTAATTACTTACCCCCCCCTTCAATTGATGTTAAATTCCAAAAACATAATGGAAGCAAACATCAACTCAAATTCCCAAATTTATGAAATTTAACAATAGAGGTTTGTCTATTAATTATATTCATTTTATTTCTATTTATTAAAATTACCTTTTTCATTTTTGTTTTAATCAAGATCTTGAAAATGTTAAGATTCTTCTGAAAAAATTAAGACTCTTCATGAAAAAAAATTAAAAAGGTAATTTTCATAAATGAATATAATTAATAGGTAAGTTGCTAACATAAAATTCAGGAATCCTTGAATTTAAGCTGATGTCATTTGCTTCTGTTATGTTTGTGGAATTTAAGGGCAGTTGAAGAGGAATAAGAAATTAATCCAAAGTACTTCTGTTTATTGAAAGACCCTATAATAGTTAATCACTGTTATTCTTATTATGTTTATTGTTATTACATAAACAATACATATATATATATTGTAATAATAACTTCTAGTTACTATTAACCTAACATAGGAGTATTCTAAAATACTTTTACCTCTAATGAAACTATTTATTAATCAAAATGTATTTGACTATTTTAATATTTATACATATACATATATACTATTTATGTATATATGTAAACTTTAAATAATACATAACTTAATGTCAAGCTTTTAAATAATCACCAGATTTGAAATTGAAAAATAAATAATTATATATATATTATTATATTTTAAAGTATGAAAATTGAAACCAAAAACATGCAAGGAGATAATTCATTCGGTTTTTTTGTTGAAAAGAAGAGAATAAAAAAAAAGATTTTTTTTTTTAAATAACTTTTTCTTTAAAAAAAAAAAAACATTTCTATTCTACATAGGAATTGAATTTTAACTGTTCCAAATTAAAACCTATGGATTAAAACTTAGGGATTAAAAAAGTTTATAAGAAAAATATTTTAATTTTCTACTAAATCTAAAATAAAAGAATAGCAATAGAAAAAGAAAAAGAACATCTATTTGAGTTTTTGGAAACTATGTTATTTTAACACTACATTATATATATATATATATTGTGAATATTCAGATTAATGATCAAAGTATTTAAAAAAATAAAATAAAATAAAGAAGTTTGTTGATCTTGTTTGATTTTTCTTGTGCTTGATAGATAGATAATGGAAGATCTTGGAAATATAGATTTAAATTGATCACCATGGCAACCTAAAGCTTTTAAATAGAATTGTTTACTGTTGATTCTAGCTTTAAAATAATAAATTCACTATAATCAAACTCAGGAAAAACATATAGATAAATAAATAAATTTTGAAAACAATTCAGTACAATATAAGTTTACTTAAATAGGATCGATATTATTTTACATATTTTATTTTTCTGTTAATGCAGTCACCATAGTAACATTATTACATAAAGTTCAATGTTTTTATGTTATGTATATTTGTTTATAAATTAATTTAAAAAAATATTACTATTAAAAAAATATATATGTGTAAATTATTTGTGTTTATAAAGTGAATAAAGGTTGTAATGTCAATTTTGTATTTTGGTTTACAAATAATAGGAAAAATCTAATTGAATTTGGATTTAATTTCCATGTATCTTTTCTCCAAACTTACATTACAAACCTCGCAAAAACTGCTGTAAAAAAATTGTTTGGCTTGAGTTTTATTTGAGTAGTATTCAGTGGTTGTTATGATACCAGAACGTCCGAAAGAGAACACATAAATAGCAGCCAACAGACTATAAGAGAAGCTATCATCTTTTTGTGATTGCCATGGACGGAAGTATTTTCTAGGTTCTTACAAATAAAAGTTTTTCAATATTTTTTTTTAACTGTTAAACCATAAAATATGAAAAAATAAGCTTAAATTATCTGCCCGTTCAATCATTTGAAGGGCAGTTGTGAAGGATTTCCAAGGGAAACGGGAACAAAATGTAAAAAAAGGAAACCTATAAAAAAATGCTTTATATAAAAATCGGCTATTTTAGTTTTAAAAACAAAGATATTTCTGGTTTAAAGTTTGGCGTAGAACCACCATTGGATTTGGATAAATATCGTGTCAAGAGCAAAGGAACATAGGATCAACTGGATTAATTCACATCATAAAAAGGCTAATTAAACTGCACTCTCCTCTTTGGAAAGAAAAGAACTGTTAGTGAAACATTATAAAGTTCCAATTATTATTTCTGAGAAATAAACTTCTCTTTGCATCATAGAAACTGAGGATAAGTAAATTGCAATGGACAAATAAATAGTGAAAACGGACAGACTATTATATATGGTATGATTTTTTTTTATATATAAAAATGTGCACATATTATTATTTTTTTTTACATGTATTTAAAAAAGGATGATTTGTATTTTATTTAAATTATCTTTAAGAGTAATATAATTTATTAAATGAAAATGATCAGAGAGATTCAAATATATCATATTATTTCATATTCATTTATCAGTTATTATTTTGATAAACAAATAGACTTCAATCTCATCCTATTTTATATCTTTGGTATCAGTTATATATAAATTTTTCAGTAAAATATCCAAAAGTCTCTCCATTCATTCATTCATTTTTTTTATGTCGTTAATGTTTTCGCAACACATTTAGAGATACACATAGTAATTTTATCATTTTTTATTTATTCAATCAATCTGAAATATAAATTAATTTTCGATGTATTTTGTTATTAATCTTGCCAATTTTCTTTTATATAATCAAATAAATTGAGTGATTCAAATGACAAGTCTCCCTTAATTTTTTTATTATTATTTGGATTGCATGAGTTGATGTAGCTATTTAAATGACAAGGTTCAAACTCAGCTTGGTAAGTGAGCTAGAATATAAGATATGGTATGTTTTGCATATTAAAATTTTATTTTATTCCCATATGAATTTTATATTTATATTTGCATTCGAATATTATATATATTATCATTTATCTTAGTTAATATTACAAAGTCAATCATTTCATGTTTGTCTGATTCCGTCATAAAAATCTAAATAGATCGTACTTTATCGTTGGTTCAGAATAACTCATCTTAGATTTTTTTTTTTAAACTTCTCTAAAATAAAGAGTACAAATTTCATTGAATAGTTTAATTGAAAATCACCTTTAAATTGGTATAAATCTAAATTATAATCATATATTTTAATTATTGCCAACCAATTTTATATTCAATTGTTTAAAGATTCAAATAAATAATATTAATACTCATAGGTGAATAAACATCCAATAGAAACTTAATATATCTTTTATGTAATGTGGTTGGGCATTGTAGAGTTAGAAATGAGCTAATAGAGTGTTGATAATAAATTCTAGTGAAGTATTCTATTTTAACACATAAACGAAGCAATAATTAAGTATAACTTTATTGGAAGATATGAATAAATTATTTATATATTACTTTATAGCCTCTTAGTAAACTAGACGTAGATTAATTTGTTTAAACATTTAAAAGAGTGTATAAATTTTCAAAGTGTTTATAAAATGATATAAAAACTAGTTGATGTCAATAGAAAATTATTAATTAAAGATTGGGGTAGAAAGAATTGTGTATCGCTTATTGACACGAATGTTTATACTTTCTATTTAGCATTTATTAAACTAGATATATATATTTGAGTCAAGTATTATTTTGTTTTGATATTTAAATAGTGTCTATATGTAAAAATGTTTTGTAAAATACAATTATAGGTATTTAGAAGCTTATCCGTTAAGATAAAATGCAGCATCATTAAATAATGAAGTAGATTTAAATTACTACAATAATAATAGGTTAATAAAATATATATTGGAATCTGCTTTAGTTATTAATTGGATTTGATTTTCACTAGATTGCTAATCAAGTAGTTAGCCTAATCATATATTATTGTTTAGGGCGATGATATGCTAGTTCATTGCTCAGTGCAGTGTACTTTGTGATGTGATGGATTTGTTGATGTCTGGAGCAGATAATCTCATTATTCTTTCGTTTCACATATAGCTTAAACAAATTAGACTTTAAGAGAGATTATTTGTGCTTTGTGATGGTTTATTACATAATGGCGACCCACTTGAGCTAGAATAGACTAATTTAAATTAGATTTTAAATTTTTCATCAGATCAGATTAATCATTCTACCCATCACCCAGCTTGATCAAATTCCATCAGTTACAATATATATAAAGAATCTTACAATGTCCTGTGAGTAGAATAATTTTGTATCGTAAAGGTTTCAAAACCAACTTTCATGCTAATTTAAGATATTTATTGTGTGGAATGTCTAATAGAAAATGGAGAATAAGAACATCAATTTTCGAAGGATATATATTTTATCTTATATCAACCAAATCATTTGATAATATTAATAATTTATTAATTTAGGATAAATATTTAATTGTTGTACCAGTGAATTAATATACTTCACAGGAGAACTACATTAGGATTATGAACTACAGACTTAAAGATCCTTTCTTAACTCAGGAAAATAAGTTTTTTTTATTTATTTATATATATTATATTATTATTCATATTATTTTAATGTTTAATTCTATTATTATTATTATTATTATTATTATTATTATTATTATTATTATTATTATTATTATTATTATTATTATTATTATTATTATTATTATTATTATTATTATTATTATTATTATTATTATTATTATTATTATTATTATTTATTTATTTCAAATTTGGCATCATTTCATTTCTAGTAGGAATATTCAAATTTAATTTTATGAATGTAAATTGAAAGTTTGACAAACTTTATCAAAATTAGATGAAGTATAAAAAAAGGTTATTATTTAACAGCTATTAAAAACAGGATTATTATATTTATTATATAATATAATAAACATATAATGTATTTATTTTATTATAAATGCATATAAAATAAGTTATACAGTTGTAAATAGTACTTATATATTGATAATTATGACACATATGAATAAAAACTGTAAGTAAATTAATAAGTTATTTAAATTATTAATTTTTGAATTTATATATTGTTTTATATATTTGTTAATTTGAATTATATTCTTTATTTTTGAAAAGTTTATTATGGTATGAAATTTTATCATAAGGTTTTGGATGGAAATATTATTTATTAATCGCTTGAAGTGATAAAATTCATCCTTATTTTTCATTAATATTTTATTTATCTTTTACATTATATTTTTTTTATTGTTTATTAAAATATTAAGTTATTAATTTGATCTCTCAGCCTAATCATTATTATATTATACTATATCTTTATAAATAAATACATAATCATTATTATTACATAACAATTATATATAAATGTTAATATTATAAATATCATATGAATATCATTTAATAGTCAATGCTTATATAAAGGCATATTAGATAATGATTTGTTTAAAATCATCCCTGAAAAGAGCTAATTGCAAATTCTCCATGAGTTTGAATATCGTGGCATAATGGTGACTGAAAGAGGGATGAAAATTGGATAAACTAGTCTAAATTATATCAAAATTTATTTAATAATTATTGAGCTAGCATAGTAAAGATGGATGTAATCATGGACTTAGCATTTTTTCGTTTCATTTCCAGCATTCTACCTGAAGACCCACAGTCTGATTATAGTGAAATGCATACCCTCTTTCTGGTGAAAACCGATGTCCTGTTATTATATATATATATATAATAGTGTGAAAGGAAACAACTCATTACACATAAGGTACAAAATTGATATACATTTCTCTGGCAATAAATGTTTTAAAAGAATAAGTGACCCACCTATGTTTAGAGCTTCTTTAAAGGAAATTAACATTTGTTGACTGTGCTTGAATATAAGGTTAATTTAATTGCCAGACTGGAATCAGAATATTATCTGTCCATGTTCAAATTATATATCACAGACTTCTGTGAAACTAAACCTTATTAAATAAAATATATGTAATAATTAATATTATAGTGATATTTACACAAAATATTGTGAGAAAAAATTACACTTCTCACAAGTAATAAAAAAAGGACAGACATCCTTCCATCAATAAATGTTTTAAAGAATAAGCTCTAAATACAGGTAGACCATGTATGTTTTCAACTTTCCTAACTCTGACAGATTTCTTTGTTATCACTTGTGTTAAGCTTTCAACTTTCACTTTAATATTAAACATTATTATTTATCAAAATATAAGAAATTAATTCTCATTTGATAGATATTATTGTTTAGAAATTAAATAAATTTTAAAAAATCACATTTCATTTTCAGAATTATTTTAAAAATTAGATTTTAATCAAAACATAGTGCTGTTTTAGCATCAAATTTCAAGTATAGCAGATTTTATTTGAAAAATGAATGAAATCTTCTTTGGATGATGTTTGTTTTAAAAATCTGAAGGAATATTTGTTAATATCTAATAAATCTGTCAACTTATATTTTAAAAATGTTAAATTATTTAGTAAGTTTTACAATATTTTTATATTTTGTAACAGATTCTTAGTGACAACATTTTCTAGACAGTTGTTTTACCCACAGCTGTAATCTCTATTGTAACTAGTCTCAAAAATAGAACGTTTTATATTTAAAAATAAAATATTTCTGTAGAATGTATGTATATATAATTTCTAATAATTATCACAATTTCTATGCAAAAATAATCATAAACATTAAAAAAAAATTCAAGTTTTTGTCATTCATACTATTTTTTGAAGTATTTATACAAAGTTACTGCAAAGTTTGAGACTGCCAATAATTCAATGAGTTCTCATCATTGTGGACCTTACCATATTTTGAAATTCCCATTTTTTCAATTTCTTTGAAATTATAATAATAGAAAAAAAAACTACTTGAATTTTAAAATGTGAAAAAAAAAGATTCACAAATTTTCTCAGTAAATGATGAAAAATTTAAATTCAATTTCTTCACTTCACTGACAAAACTTCATAATAAAAACAGAAGTATTAAAACATTTATTAATGGAATGGGGAATGCTAATTTTATATTGCATGTGTGAAGAATAGTATTTTTCCACAAATATTTCATATGTGTATAAGTTGTAATGTTATCAATTATATTAAAAGGGACTTGTACTTGGATTTTCAAGCTCTATACAATGATGCACTCCATCTTATACAACAAAAACACATGACTGCTTACAAATGAAAAAGATAAATGATCTCTAATACATGTATTTTGTGCTAAACCAACACTCATCATTTGGTTCATATCACCATTCCCCTCTCACACATACAATCAGAGTTCATTTTATATTAAGATAGCAAATATTCAAACACTAATGGACAATCTTTAATGTTCTCCATCCTTCAACTCTTCAACTACTTATGCCATTGACAATCTGATGATGAAACACTGAAAGCTTTTATTGATGCCAATATTATTGTCATACCCATGTTGATTTCAAGTTACTCTGACCCATCACATATAGAACCCCAATATGTACATTTGAAAGACCAGAAAAGGTATGGACAGAACATAGGATGAACATTTAATATTCAAACATAAGCATAGTGTCTATACTAAACCCAACACAATTAGAAAAGACAAACTTTTATTTTTCAAGCTCCCTACAACTATGTATTCCATCTTATATATGCATTCCATCCTATATTTGTGGGGAAGATAGTAATCAGAACAAACTGATGAGTGCTGATTCAGCACAGAGGGTGCATATTTGAAATTATTTAACCTTTTCATATGTATGTATCATGTGTATTGTTGTATAAAATAAAGTGCATAGTTGTAGCAAGCTTGAAAGTCTGAGTTAAAGTCTCTTGTAATTGTGTTGGGTTTAGTATATTTATGTTTAAATATTATATATATATATGATCACTAGATGGAGCTTTACCAATAGCCCACTATCAAGCTTTGTTTGACTGGATTTGAAGATATTTATGTATCTAAAAAGTTCATGCTTTCAAGCTGATAGAAACGTGTTTCTTAAATGCTGATTGTAGAGTTGGTGTTTATATCTAGTTTCTAGTCTTCCTACCCTTTACTGACATGCGCCAACTAGCTCAAAATCATGGTTTAAAGGTTGGAGACAATTTGAAAAATGATATTGAATTCTATCTCTCTCAGTATTTATGTAAACAAAGCTTGAAAGTGGGCTATTGGTAAAACTCCATCTAGTGATCATAAAATGCAAGCTATAAGCAAGTTAAGAAATTTATAACTTGTTTTGTTTATCATATATATATGAGTAATATCTTATTCATTTCATTGTCAGCCTTTTAGTCTTCCACATGCAAACAAACTCTTTTTCTGTGTTGTGTGAGTAGCTAAAAAGTATTTTTATATAAATATTAGATAAAATAATTACTGTATTTTAAAACAATGTATTTAAATAAATGATAATAACTAATGTTCAAATTATAGAATAAATTATTAAAAGCCATATAGATAAATTAAGTTAAAACTGTTTTTTATCAAAAATTAAAAGAATGTATGTCTAAAGTTATGTTGTCAGAAAGGTATTGAAAAACATCATAATTAAGTATATTAGTAGTAAAGTAAATAGATTTTAGTTAAGTAGATTAAAAATAATTTAGTAAAATATTAAGCTTACTTTGAGATATGAGATTCAAAACCAAAGAAAAAATTCAAGTAATTTAAATACAGATGTTTTTTGAAAATTTGTATTTGGATGTTGAAAATAAGAGATTATCAATAGTATTCAAAACAAGAGATCAAAATTATATATTGTCATTTTTTCTTAAAATTAATCAGTCTGAATACTTGCTTTATTCAGAATTCATGGAATTATTATTAGGATAATCAAGTTAGAAAAAGAAAAATCACCAGCTGCCTGAAATCTAATTATGGACACCTATGTGAATTGGATAAAGCAAAATGGAAAAAAAAACTTAAACCTCTAATTACAAAAACAGGAGATTAGATAAAATACACTATAACAACTTTTAAAGAACAAATTATGATTATAGCTACAACCAAATAATACATGCCATCAATGAAGAAATATTATCTTTCATAAAATCCTCATAATGGACCATAGAAAATCCCAGCTACAAAACTTTGTGCTATATAAGTTAATTTTAAAAATTTGTTTATTGATGTTATTGTTATTTTAACATATCAACCATTTTAAGTTTTATTTTATGATTTCCTAGCATATATTAATTTTAATGAACTATATATTAGTATATTTAATGTCTTTGTATAATATAATATGTAAGTTATTGCTTAAAGAAAGAAGTGGCTGTTTTGTTAAAAAAACTTCAGTATTTCTGTTGAACATGTAAATACTCTAGCTGTCTCCATAACATTTAAAATACAAAATTCACTTTAACTTTTCCTTTATATATATATAATTTTATCTCCTTTAAAAAGATTTTTTTGTGTAAAAAATATCAGCAAATATATAAAATTAGATAATATAAACAGGATTAAATATTCATTTTAAACATGTAAATAAGAATGTGTCTGTAAAATATTTAAAGTGAAGTGTCTACATATTAAAAATAATTGAGTGGCAATATCATTATTAGAGTTTTAAGTTGAAGGTTTATTTTGAAATTCAGTCAAGTTCATTTGTATGTAAATTACCCCTTATTATTAATTACTGTGAATTATATTGTATGCATGTTAGAATTTATAATATAAATGCAGTTGTTACATTTTTGTTGAATGGCTAAAATATTCTATGTATTTATGGAGAATTTGTTCACAGTTTTGTTTCATAAATTCAAGGTTGGATTCAAAAGAAATCACCTCATATAATTAAATTTGAAATAAGATTCAAAATGATCAACTTCTTATTAATTTATGTTATTATTAAATTGGAATTCAGACATAAAGTGGCCACTTCCTAAAATTTTCATTTCAGGTGGGATATTGATCATAATAGTACCATATTAGATATATGCTGAGATTATGCTATGAAATGAATAATATAAATAATTGTATTGTATTTGTGAGTATGCATGTATAGAAGTATATCCAAAGTGTATTAAAATCCAGGGATATACTCTACAGCAAATATGCTCAATCATTGAACCATATTTTTATTATAATATGTAATAAAATGATTAATGTTTTAAAATTAATCTAAATAAACTTTGGACACTATATTGTTCCAGCATGTGTGTAAACTAAAAGTTAAGAAATAGTGAAGAAATAGTTTATTAAAGGAATTATGATCATAATGGTAATCATAGTCAGCAATATAAACTGTTTAGAATAATAAAAAAACATATCTTGGTTTACAATTATGATACTTTATAAATAAAATATTGTTTTATTATTTATTTAAATATCCTGTTAACTTTTTTAAATGTAATTTTGTCAAGTCTACATACCAATTCCATCATGAATATATCTTATGTTTGACATGATTTGGTCAGGTATTGCAGGTAGTGGTTGCATAGTATTATCATCTTTGCATATTTAAGAAAATTTTCAAATCTTATAAATATAACACAAGTTTTAAGGTACATTTTCTGATATTCATTGTCAGATGTCACCAGGTTTAATTAATACAAATTAAATAAATTGTAAATGTTTAATGGATCATCACAATATATATATTTCACTTGATGATTTTTCTTTTAATATATATATATGTGTGTGTGTGTGTGTGTGTGTGTGTAAAGCAAATTTGAGCTATAATAAATTTTCAAAATGTCATCTATAATATGTTTATGTCTTTTATTTATTACTAATGGCAAAAGAATTGAACCTGAAATGCAGGACTTATGGATTGGGTTGATCATCATTATTCACTTGCCAGAAAAATCTATCCCATATTAAACAACTTGTTGTTTAAAGATGGATTTTCCATACATTACTGAACCCTTCAATTTGATATTGTCTGCATAAACTAGACAATGTGGTTCATAATTGATGTTTGGTTACACATACATTAAATTTTAAGATATGTTTCATTTTTTATAGATTGATTACAATACCTACAAGTCAACCCAAATCAATAATATATAAGTGGAAATATTGAGAGAATCAAAATCACTAAATACATTAAGTAATACAATACCATTTTTGTTTAAATATCAAATATGATATTTATTTAATATCAAAATTTGAATGTAATTATAATAAACTCTGATACTTCTTTAGTATTATTTTTGTTCAATAATATTTTTCAATCTTGTTAAGATTATTTGTGATAGAAAATGCAAGAATCAATGCTTTTGATAATACTTGGTGCCAATTGAATGATTTCAAGCAAAAACCTTTTATAAAAATATTATCTATTCCAATAAAATATTAATATGATTTTGAAGTAATAATTCAGTTAGAAAATGTGCTGTTGTACTTCATTCAAGAGAAAAAATAAAATAATGAATTCTATGGAATTGATATATGTTTATAAAAAATTCATTATATATTTTTAGGAATTAAATATATGCTATAAATAATAAGTCCTAAAATGAGTTAAATTTTAAATTTAACATAATTTAAATAGTATTTTGAAGTATAATTTAGAAAGATATAAATAATGGAATAGACGAAAACATTTATAAAATTATAGATAGATAGATAGATAGATAGATAGATAGATAGATAGATAGATAGATAGATAGATAGATAGATAGATAGATAGATAGATAGATAGATAGATAGATAGATAGATAGATAGATAGATAGATAGATAGATAGATAGATAGATAACATAAAAGGATTTGAACATAAGGTTTTCAGACTATATTCATCCTTCACTCCATTTTAAACAACCAATACACATGGCCACTCAAATGAGAAAAAGATAAGTGATTTTCAATTATACTTATTTCATACAGAAACAGCACCCATCAGTTGGGCCAGGTCATAATCCCTCACATAGATATACTTTTAGTGATCATTTTATATTAAGATAACCATTCCTCAATTTTTTATGGACAGGCTTCAATTTTGTCAACCTTCCAACAATTTAACCATCCATTTCAGTGAAAAGTCAATGATAGAATAGTCAAAGCTCTTGGTGAATTTTAGCATTTCATCATTGATTTTTCAATGAAATGGACAGTGGATTTGTTGAAAGAATAAGAAGTTTAAGTTTGAGGAATTGCTATCTTAATATAAATTGAACTCTAATTTTATATCTGTGTTGAAGATTATGTGGTAAAGATTCAGTATTGTTATTGATATTGGGATTGTCTAAGTGTTGACTGGTTTTTAATGATTATGTAAAAACTCATTTGGCCTTAAACATTGTTATATTTTTTATTTAAGTAATATTTTGAGTGCAATTTGAAATTATAATTGCTGATTGTAATGTAATAAATGTCTATTTTTTTAGTCTACATTCGGAATGGGTTATATTTACCTGTTTATAGAGGTTGATTTAAATTTCTTTGTATTAATAATTTCAATCTATGTGATTAAATTGCAATCTTTAGTGTCTATATAAATATATTAGACCATTAATAAAGGTTGGATTCCACTTTTAATGTTAAAAAGAGGTTGCCTTGACAACAGTTTGAAATTATTGATTGTTATTGATATTGAGATTGCTTAAGAGTTGACTGGATTTTATTGATGTAAATATACACATACACACTTTATATATAATTATGTTTCCATACTCTGCCATTCTATATATTAATGTGAAAAAATAGTCATACAGAGTTTAAATATAAAATTTAATAATATTTATTATACTGAGTATACTATTGATGCTTTTTGGTTCATTACATATTCATTTTGCATAATAAATCATGTCTCTTTTACTTTATGTTTGCAATGATTTTTCTCTTTATATATGACTTTAATAGTACTGTTCTCTTTCATGATTATGAATGAGGGATGAATTAAATGCTTCAGGCTTAATATTAGTTTTTTTTTACATTAATGAGTGTTGAGTCTTTGGATTTAATTAATAAATATTTATGTGTAATCATTATAATAATCAAAACATTTAGAATTAAATCTACAATTTCAAATATATCAATATATATATATCAGCTGTCATGATTATAACATTATCTCTATCTCCAGTAGCATTTTTTGTATATGCCATCAGAAATGGTAGCTATATATGCTGATATAATATATATTAAAACATATAATTTATGGACTATTATAATTATGGTAATTTATTTGCCTGAAGGTTTGTGATGATGTATTAGATGTGATAATATGTTATATAATTTCCATAATCTATTATCAAATATTGAATGCCAATAGTAATTTTTAAACTTTATTTAAACTTTTCAAATGCAAACTTATTCTTGTAATAACACAAATATCATGTGTTGTCTCTTTGTGTGATATTACTAACAAGTCGTTTGAACTTGAAAAGTTAAAGTAATGTTTAAAATTTTCTAGGCATTCAACATTTGATAATAAATAATAAAAATAGTTCAACATATTAAAACATATGATTATATATGTATATTGTTTATAGTGTACTGAGGAAGAATGTAATTTGAATTAAAATATTTCATAGCAATAATAAATTTAGAGTATTTCAATACCATTGTTTTATATTAAAATATTTATTATACCTCATTAAACATCTTACATTATTTTTATTAAAAATATATGCACTATCAAACATATTAGCTCGTTTATATTTATATGTAGACAATTTAAAAAGAAATACAAATTTTCTTTATAAAGAAATTTCTAATTGGACTATTATTTACAAAAGACTTTTTATTAGTTTTTTTTAATTACTTAATACACATTTTTTTCTTTTTTGAATTGATACAAATATTTTATTTTCAATAGTATTACATACTTTATGATTATTATATCTAAGTTTTATCTATGTTTATCATAATGATATTATTATTATTATTAGTAGTAATAATTATAATAATGATGATGGTGGTGTTCTATAAGATAATATAATACATGACTTCTTTATTAAATTATTAAACCTCTAAACAATTAAGGCCCAAAATACTATTATCCATTTTAGTCTTCTTTTATTATTGTCTAATTACTTCAAATGCATTTTAATCAGAAAAAAATTCAAACAAAAAATGTGTAAAAGATTATGTATAGAGTAACTCTCACTCTCATTTTTTATGAGAATCATTGGTTATTTACCTCACAAAAATTGTGGGAGTTTCATTGCTTTAGATGGCTGTCTTATCTTTATCATAACTCATATTAGAGTAAGATTTTGTTTAATATCATACACTTGACCTTACTGATTTTATTGATATTTTAATTGGAAAAAAATCTGAAAAGATCAGTATCTTATGGATATTTGAAAAAAATCAATTGTCTTTACTATACTATTCATAAAGGAAAGATTTATTTTAAGAGTGTTATTTTTTCTTGACAAAGTTTCATGTGAACCTCATTACTAACATTATCACTTTCAAAATGAACAGGGATGTGACTTTTTTTCAAATATTTTAATAATTATAAAGCAAATATCAAATTTTAAAGCAGAATTTGAAAGATTTATAACAAATCCACCTTTGTACATTCACATTAACAAAAAAGTTTACATAAAAAATGTGTTTATTTACTAAAAGAGTGTTTATACTAATACCATAGAATGACATATACTATACCATTTAGGGTACAATGTGAATTAATGTTCATCAAAAAAAGTGGGGAAATTGCTTACATAAAAATAATTTCATAATAGTATTTTATCAAGTAATAATATATATATATGAAAACACACAGAAACTAATATATAAAAATGTATTTACCTAATTAAAATAAACAATCAATCTAATTATTTTTAATTATAGAAAAAATATAGATGTCATATCTTTGAAAAAAAGAAAGTTTTGATGTAATTAAAGATTGTGATGCTAAGTCTATACACAATACAAATACTTCTTAGGAATATACCTTTAATAAGGAAATATATATATAAGAAAATATGTTTAAATTATTCTTAAAATCTAATTTTCTATTTTTCTTATAAATTGCACAATTCATGGTAATATAAAGAATTATTCTTATCTAGATGGAAATGCTACTAAATTTAGAATAGAAAAATTAATAGTTAGGCCTTGTAAACAATTTTAAGGATTAATGAAAAATAACCAAATGTGAGAAGAAAATTCCTGAAAAAAAAGAGGAGGGTACTGTGCAGGAGATATGAGGAGAATATAAAAGAGACCATGATAAATTTAGAAATGTTTTTATTGTTGTTGTGAGTTGTAACAAATTGTAAGAAGTGCAGTAGAGTAATAAATAGTCAAATTTCCAAGGATTTTGCTAGTGTCATCTTCTGATACTGGTGGCTTGATGCTTATTATTATACCTATATCTCACTATATATCTACCCACCCACCTTAATGAAACACCATAGCTCTGATCACATGAAATAGATATTAAAATGTAAAAATCCATGGCCATGGAAAATGTATCAATCATATTTTAATTTAAGATAGAAAATAACAGTCATTAATTATTAATCAATGACTAGAAACTCATTATTAAATAGTTCAAATTGTATAAGAATTTTTATATTAATTTAATAAAGTTTATGTATATTACTAATTAGTAGAATTTATGTGCAATCCAGGTAAACATGCTTGTAAGTTTCTTTGTTAATTATATTTTATATTATTGATCAACAGTGGTTATTATATATATGTGTGTGTATGTGTGTTGGTATAATTTTAAAGATAGTGGGAAGTAATGATTAGTTTATGATTTCATCATTTTGTTGTTTAATAATTAAAATATATTTTTTGCAAATTTAACAAGAGCAATATCCTTATTTTTTATTATCTCAGTAAATAAATAATAATACACTATAGTTTTGATCTGATTAAAAATAAGAAAGTTACCTCCATAATAACGAACTCAAGATGATGTGCTCAGCAAACCATAAGTATTACTGGTATCTATATAAAAACTAAAAGCCTTCAGTAGTTTACCCAAATAAATATTGCTAATACCAATAAACTTCTTTTATTAGAGTGGAATTTGGATAGCCAAAAATGTAATTATGTCTTGGTAATTAATTGTAATATTAATTGCAGGAAGATGTGTCTGGTCTTGCCAGTATTAAATGTTCAATTTATGTGTGGAATCCCGTTTAATTACTCATTTTGATATAAATAGGTAAGTCTATACATATGTTCAAAGAAATACTGTTATTTAAATATATATTGAGATTATAAATAAAACAAAACAACCAGATACAATGGCTTTCATATGCAAGTCATAGGTAAATGGCTGGAACAAAGTGTTCAAATATGAGACTTTGACTCTGGTACAGTACATGCGTTGTTCTTATTTATATATCAGTTGTTAAAACTTAAAAAAAATCAAATGTAATTTTTTAGAATATTATTTGTTTATAAAATTTAATTAAAAATAAATGTTTTAATTACATAATAATTAAAAATAAATGTTTGCTAAATTATTGAGTTTCTTAAATGCATATTTTTGCATCTAGTGTTAAATCTATATTAATAAACTATTGTCAAGTTTATATCAATAAATAAACAAATACACTTATATTAAAAACCTTTGACCATTTAAATATACATTCTACTACCATAATAAATGTTTAAAAGATGGCTATTAAATAAAGTGTTTTTAATCTTGCTACTGAATACAATTTAAGACAATATTAAAGTGACTATCTTAATACCCCAAAATTTTTATGTCTAATATTAATGCATTACTTCTAGTTTATGAAAGAGAGGTGATTTCTTTGAATAACTAATTATTCAATTCTATTGGTGAATTGTGGGTTTAATTTCCATAATAAAAAGATTGATTTAGTAGATTCTTAGTTCAAATTTCATCATTACTTTTATATTTGAATTTACATTATCTTCAGAACAAATAACTTTTTGATATTTTTTTTTAGTTTGCAAATAATTGATCTTTTATCATATGGTAATCATAAATTTCACATATTTACATAAAATAGTGAAATCATAAAAGATCTATACCTAAAAGATAATAATATACGATGTAAAGTACAGATCATTTAAGAGCTGCAAAAGTTATTGTACTACTTTATTTTCAGTGTTGAAACTAAATAAAAATAATTTTTGCAAGTCATACCTGTTGTTAATTTATGCTCGAACTACCTATAAAAGCAAGAGAGATAATACTATTATTATTTTATAATAAAAAATTAATGTTTAATTATTTGGGTTAATAAATGATTTTAAAAAATTAGCTGTGTTTGGAGATTAATCTAGATATCAAGAGCAAATTGTTTTTATTATTAGGATCTTCTATAAATAGTTCTACTTACATAAAATTTAGTTTTTGCATACATATGTATGTTTGCAGGTACAAAGCAATTTTTTTTCTTTCTTCCTTTCCTTTATTTTATTTACAAAAGTGTAACTTTTAGTGGTGAACACTATAATGATAATTTTGTAGTTTCCTAGTTTTGGTACTTCATGTGTAATACATCTTGATTATTCATACTATGTAAATTATCATTCAATTATCACATAAATGAAATATATAAATGGACTGATGTACACAATATGAATAATCAACAGGGACAATAAATAAATAAACAGTGTTATGAAATTATAGTGCTATGATAATATTTTTCACAAAAAGTGCACTCAGCTAAATAAAATAAAGTAAAGAAAGAAAGAAGAGTGTATTGTAAAACATAGGCATATGCAAAAGAATTATATATATATATATATATATAACAAATCTGCATAACAAAATAATTATATATATATATATATATATAACAAATCTGCCTAACTCTATACTAGCAATAATAAAAATGAAAACCATAAAACAATACAATACTAGATTAAATTCAAAAATTTTACCAACATCCTTTCACAACCATGGTTTCATCTACTACAAATAGACCTTCTCAAGTGAAAATCAAACTATAAGAAATAACAAATATATACACATAATTAAACCTTCCCATAATTCATTTCAAAATCCACCTTCCCTTAATATCAAAAGAAGTCTTCATAAGATTGATAGCCTCAGAATCAAGAAGATTTATCATCAAAGTCTCCTTTATTCTTTTTTGTAACTCATTTTTTTCATAAAAAATAACTGAAGCATTGTCAAATAATAAGGGTTCTGATGTGAATTCATTACTTAATGGTTCTAAACAGTTTACTGACAGCAGGTCTATTCCTGGCATTGTTTATAAGATTTCATGTAATTGTGGTAAGTTTCATTTAGGCCAGAGTAAGTTTAGTCTTAATGAAAGGATTAAAGTTCATATAAGTAGAGTTAAACATAGGTATCTTAACTCAGCTTTATATATTCATGAATTGAATACAGGTCGTACAATGTTATTTGACAATGCTTCAGTTATTTTTTATGAAAAGAATGAGTTAAAAAGAAGAATAAAGAAGACTTTGATGATAAATCTTTTTGATTCTGAGGCTATCAATCTTATGAAGACTTCTTTTGATATTAAAGGAAGGTGGATTTTGAAATGAATTATGGGAAGGTTTGATTGTGTGTATATATATATTTGTTATTTTTTATAATTTGATTTTCACTTGAGAAGGTCTATTTGTAGTAGATGAAACCATGGTTGTGAAAGGATTTTGGTAAAATTTTTGAATTTAATCTAGTATTGTATTGTTTTATGGTTTTCATTTATATATATATAAAGGAAAAATTAATATTACATATTTTCAATGCCTAAGTTATATAAATGAGTATCTTCCAATTTTTTTTATTTCTGGGTAAGTTCCTAAATATAGCCTTTTCTGCAAATCTAGACACCAACATTAGATTATAATTTGGGTAGCAAGCTAAATTAATCTTCATAACAACATATATGGCGATGCTCATTCCTTGACATTGTTATTTAGAGAAAAAAAGATAGGAGATGCCATATAATTTGTTGGTCATTATACTCTTTTCGAATTTTAATACCTATAGTAAAAAAAATATATTTTCAATATATATCATTTATACAAACTTGTACACAGATAAGTTTTCTTCACTGTGTTTGATCCATAACTACTGTGGCACTACATCTCTCCACAAAATTAAATTATTAAACTTGTGTTTAAAAATATCAATAATATAACAATCATATGGCATAATTATTATATAAATATAATTAATTAAAACATGTTCAAATGCTTTTATTTAACTTACATTCTCTGCATGTTTATAAACTCTTGTAATCACCTTTATTATATAAGTTAAAATAAAATTTTAAAATAAAAGTTTGATAGATTTAAATTCAATATAATTAATTGAAATTTGGTACATTTGTTCTAAATTACTTCCATATCAATAGAACACTATAATATTTTAATAGGTGATAATACTTTCATAGATCTGGATCAGTGAACAGGGAAATATTTTTAATGTTTTGATATCAAATTTAAATTCATTCTTAGAATTTTAATATGGTTTAAGTAAGGCCTGTGAAAAGATGGTATAGAGATGTTTTTTTTGGTTTCAATTGAGAATTTGAACAATTTTATAACATTTTATAATCAAAGTTTACAAAAGTAAGCTGTGATAGTGCTATCATATTTGATATTTTAGGTGACACTGTGATCCCTACTTTTCTACCTTGTTTAAAAGCATTGTTTATGTTAAATTACAATGTGTGACAATCTGCAATAGATCTTTCTATGAAGATTTCATTTTTAATGTATTAATTATAAAAAAATCCAAAAGATATCAACACTATACAGACTTTTACATACCTTTGTCCATGATTGACAGCACATGCTATTATTCTGACAAAGCTATAAAGGAGATGATGATTTGTGATAGGATGATGCTTTACATTCTTTTCCCCTGCAGCTAAATGCTACAAAAATGTAATTTTCCATAATTTTTAATGATTATAATGCAATGTATTGTAAAAGTTTTATTATTAAACCAAAGACTATTTCACTAGGGGGTGTTTATATTTGAGAACATTTTATTTTTAATAAGAGAGCTCTTAAAAAGTATGGAAAGTATGTTTCAAGCAATGAAAATTGCCACAGAATCAGCTATAAGAAGCTAAAAAGAAAATTGTTTTTGTAAAAACTATAAGTGAAATACTTTAATAACAATTAATAAATTATTAACTTTTAGAATATTTGTTTTTTTGTTGACAACTAATTCTAAATATATCATTTTTAATAACTTAAAGCTCTAATATTTAATAATTTGTTCTTCTACATTATTGAATAGATATCATGAAGCCAATAATCATGTGTTCCTTTGTTATCAGTAATATTTTCAGTTAGATACTTATCTCACAATTTTAAAATATTAATTTTAAATATATATTTTATTTTAATTATTAAAAGACTTAAATATTTATAATTCAGAATATTAATTATTTGTGTAATATACATAAATATAATGCATTAATATATTTAATCATACAGATAATGTCTAACTTGCAATCATTATTTAATATTTTCTTATAGATGTTCTATTGATTTGGTTTTATAATTTAACTTTTTTTTTCCTTTTTCTTTTTGGACTTTTAGCAAATACTTTATTTTTAGTTTTTAAAGTCATAATGAATTTTTTTAAATGCTATTCCTTTTTTTAAATCTAAACAAAACAAATTGATTACCTTAATTTTAAATCTCACTGTCAAATATTTCATTATACAACTTGTTGAAAGTTTCTTCTAAATCTAAAGAGCTGCTGAGGATTTTGTCATTTAAATAGACTTTTTTTCAAGAAGTATCTTCACAAAAAGTAATCTTTTTCAAGATTTAAGGTATTTCAATACGATTAGTAGTTCTTCATTGAAATTCGCTCTTAACTTTTATGTAAGCTTTTTTTTTTTTACTTATTTTAACAGTTACATAGTCTTTCAACTGGTAATCTTAAAAAGTATACTTTTTTAAAACTCTTTGTAGCTAAAAACCTGCAATGCATTTATCTTCACTAACCATCACAATACCAAACTATAAAGGGTTTATACATTTTAATAATTATTCCAATATTTAGTTGATGTTAATTTAGTATTTTTAAACTAGTGACAATTTTGAATAATTTGAAAACAAAATGAATACATTGCAAGATAAGAAATACAGTTATATAATGTATTTTCATTTATAGCCCTAAAATAGTATAGATAGTCAAAGTGTAGAAGATAGATAGCAAACACCACTGATAATACAATTAAAGTGATTTATACTATGTTTGATTTAAGTAGTCTGAATATCATTTATAAAAAATGATATTCGGTCATATTTACATCTTTCTTTAACATCTTTTTGTTATCCCATTTCTATATTTTTGTGGTCCAACCATTTCTTTCTGACTAAAAATGATTAGAAATATATTTTTAAAAGACTTCTCTCCTTGCCCAATGCACTTTTTTTTTAAAAATGTTCAAAAAACAATTTAGCTTTAGTCAAAATAAGAGTCATAGATCACATGACCAATTCTCTTAAGTTTGTAAGATATAAACAATGAGCATTTGCCAATTGCTCAACAAGCTTTGTGATAAATGCTTAGCCAGAGAAAGCATTTAAAATATTTCTTTCAGTGACCCCCCTAACCTCTGACCATGGTTTCATGCTTTTGCACTCCTCAGAGAGATGCTAGGATAATGTCAGATACTAAATCTAAAAATACAAACCCAAAGGCAGCATTTATCTAAAAGTTATCTATTGAGTGGTAAATCTGTCATTTTCATACACCTACATATCTTTAAACTCAGCTATTCAACTCATATAGCTATATGGGGCTCAAAAATCTTCAGCCATACCATATATTAGTAGTCTTAGCAATATAACATCGCATAAGACTTGAGGCAGAGACTATAAATAGTCTAAATAAAAATCATAGAATCACATGACCCAATTCTCTTCGTTTGAGAAATCAATGAAATAAATATTAATCGGATTTTGTTCATATATATATATATATGAGTGTGTTTGTGTAATTAACCTATTTATTCAGTGTAATACATGTGCATTGGAGATCATTTATCTTTGTCACGTGTGTGTGCCATGTATATCAGTTGTTTGACTTGGAGTGAAAGATGAATACAGACTGAAAATCCTAAGTTCAAAATCCTTTATTTATGTATATATATAATCAATAGACTCCAGTTTAGTAATTTATTTTACATTTTTCATAATTTAAAATTATTTTCATATATAATTAAATCCAATTTATTGGAAATCTGTCTATCTATTGTCATGGCAACAATACATTTTTATATTATACTTTTTCTCAACTGGAATAATAATTATTGAGAAAAAAATCTAATGATAATTCCTCTAAATCATAGGTCATATATAAACTAATTCTATCAAATCTTTTATAATCCACCTATATAAGTTGATATTTTGTATTACCACTTCATTCTATTCTTAAATTTAGAAAGGAATCAATAGTTGAATGCAACTAGTTTAGATTTTGTAAAAAAAAAAAAAAGAAATTAAATTGATATCTTAACATTATTTTTTAATAAGGTATGTTTAATATTTTAAAAAAATATTATAGTGTTCATCATATACAAATGTAATAAGAAGAGTTAATCATTTTTATTGGTTAATAATTATGAAATTACTAATTGCAATCTGGGCAAACTGAAAATAAAATTGATTGCTTAAAGATATATTTCCATTACATATAGTAAGAAACTTAATTTAATAAGCTTGTATTTACAAATGTAAATATAAGGAGTATGCTAATAGCTCTAAACCAGTTTTTTCCCCAATAAATGCAACAAGAGAAAGCAGCATTTAAAATCTCTATCTAGAATTATCCCTATTCCCAAACTGGTTTAAAGCTAATATTTAAGTTAGATATTTGGATTTGAAGACATATAGATATCTGAAAATTTCATATTTTCTACTTAATAGTTAAGTATTCAATAAATGCTGAGCTTGAGTTTGTATTTTCAATCAAATTTCTGAATGTTCTAGCACCTCACTGATGAAAGTCATCAGCTCGAAACAAGTTTGAAAGTAGGGATAATTTTAGATAGAGATTTTAAATGCTTTCTCTTATGGCAGTTATTGATAAAAAAGGAGGAAAACAACTTGTTTACAGTTATTAGTGCATTCATTATATTTATCATTACATATATATTCTTTCACTGTAAGATAGGTTACATTTTGTTATTAACTAATTGTGTACAGAAATTATTTTCACATATCATGAGATATTTAAATTACAATAATATATGAATCAGTAGTGATGAAATTTATAACCACAAACAAATGTTTATATAAAGACTGAACTAAACACATTTACAATCTTTTAAAAAGGAAATGAATTATTTTTAAGTGAATATTAGATAATATCCTGAACAGGAGAAAGCTGTTAGTCAAAATGTTAGTTTTGCTACTGATTTTATGATTTACAATATGCTCTGATGCCATAAAAATTTCTGGAATGACTAATCAATCATTCAGTGAAAATAAGGTTTGCATGTGAATTATTGTCCAATATTAATTTCTCCAAAGAAATGATTAAAATTTAGAAGCTGTACACTACCAAGGATGATAAAATCACTCATTACTTTCAAAATATAGTCAGACACTGGAATAACTATCTGTAAAATGTTTATGTGTGTAGTATACTTTCCTCAGAAAATGCAAAATCCTAAATAAGTGATGACTTACAAGGGACCATGTCAGATATAAACATTTTTATATAAATCATAGCTGCACATTTTAAAGGGCATAGAAAAATCTTCAGCCCAACCCAATGATTGTAAAAAAAACAATATTTTGCTTTTCTATTTTATGGTAATAAATATATATGACTTAACTTTTACTTGTTGCAACATGATTACTTGCAAAAAAAACAAAAACTTAAAATATTTGTTCATTTATTTCTAGTAATTAAACGTATAGGTTGCAACATTTTATGAAATTAGATCTTCCCATAGATCACCACTTTCTACTAAATAAAACTAACTTATTATTTATCAAAACTGATGGATTAAGTTTGTCAGAAAATTGTATGCAGGCATTAATTTATGAGATCGCAAGGTTAGAAAATCGCTGGACTAATACTTATGTGAAATCTCATCACTACATAAGTACCAAATATTTAATTATGTATACATTAATTGGACTATTATTATTATTTGGTAGATAAATGTTTTATGCTTAATTTTTAATTGATTTAACGAATAAAGATTCAATTACTAGTGTAATAAATTATTATTAAAAATAATTGTTTATATAAAGTCAGTGATATTGAAGATATGAGTGGAGAAATTTTGATAGTTGTAATTATATATAAGTGTGTGTGCGCGTGTTGTGGGTGTGTGTATAAAATAAAGTAATAGTCTAATATAACCAACATTTTTTTCCAATTGTTTATAGCTTAAGAAATTATAAAATGCAATTCAGTAGCTGCTAATTAATAGTGTTTTATCTGCTCTGAAAAATATGAAATCCATAGAGTGTGGAAGCCAGCATGTTAAGGAAAATCTTAATATGTTATATTAAATTGGTGGGTAGTTGAAAAGTAAAATAGCACACATAAATCAAAAAGTGTCATGGATAAAACTTTTTATAGATATAATAAACACCTCCATACTTGCCCATTCTTTTTAAATTCACTTAAATAAAGTCCACTAGAGGGAGCCTAGGACTCCAGTTTTCGCTGTTTCAGGCTCCCTGTTCTATTCACCAAAGTCATAGTCCATTGTTGGATTCATAAACAAAAAGGTTACCAAAATGTAAGTGAATATCTGTTTTATTGTTTTTTCATCTTTCATTTCAACAAAAATTTTTATTAGTAATAAATAGTGATTACATTTTGATAATGGATAAGTTAATGAATAAATTGTACAATAATATTATAAAAAGTTCTGATTAACATATGGCTAGAATATGTTAGTTAGTAGTTGTTATACACTTATGTGGTTAGGTATAATGAAGGGTTTGTGTAGAATATGAGAAACTGAGAACTTGATGAATGTTATTAGCTTTTTTTTTTTTTTTAATAACACGACTATTTTCTTTTAATATTGTCTATTCTAGAATTCTGGGTAGGTGGGAGTTGACAATCAGGAAAAGGATAGAGCGGTTAGAGACCAGGTGTCGTCAAAGACTTTACTGGAGGCAAGGAGCTGATCACGTTTCTTGATTTTTTTGAGAGTCTGGTAAAACAATGGTATGATTTGTGGCAGCGGTAATTCCATGAGAGTTCGGCATCTCACTATCCATATGGAATAAAGGACAAAGATAGAGAGCCTTATTATTGAAAAAGTTCCACTATTAATGGCATTTTCAAGTGAGAAAATCATTTCAGATCTTATGTAAGAATTGATTATGATTATATCTTTCAGTATTTTAAGTCTTGGACAGCGGTGTATAATATGGTCTGTGGTTTCATCTTCACGAGCACATAAACCACATATAGGGTCAATGCTAGTAAAACCTCTTCGGTGATAAAGAAACCAATTTGTGGGAAGCGCATCAAGATTAATTTTAATGATGAAGTCAAGGAATTTGGGTTCAAGGCTCCATCTTTTGAAGTGTGTAATGAGTCTTTGGTTGGTTATTTTTAGGCTGGTTTTAATGGGTTGTTGATTATAGTTGATTAGATTGTATGCTTCCCACAAAGTGATTTTTTGGTTAAGGTTAGAGGACATCGTCGGGTTATAAAGTTGTAGATGATCTATTAACAATGATATCCATGAACTGGAAAAGGGCGGGGGACGATCAGTTGGTGTAATTTTTTTCATAATGTTGGAGTATCCATAGGAGAGGATCAGATTATGTAGAATATTGTGAGTTTTTTGTAAAATGATTGCCTGTATTGAGTGGAATGACAGTCCATTGAACCTGCGTGGTCATTGGATACCTCGCAAGCTAATGGCAACAGTCCTTCCTCTCCAGAGAAGTTTGGTGCATAATCGGTTAATTTTATTTTGAAACTGTTTAGTGATTTTAATGAATGGAAGATAATATGAGATTTTTGGCATTATGATCATGTTGAGGAGGCTAACCTTTCCATATAATGAAAGGTATACTCTAGAGAGTGAAGTGGTTATGGCTTCAGTTGATTGGAGGATTGCATCTTGAATCATTCTTGCCATTGCAGTTGGAGGTTTGAAGATTGGGAAGCCAAGGTATCTTTGTGGTTTAGCAGAAAAGGAAGAGTTGATTTGTTTACCAGACATTATCTTCCAGATGGAAGATTTGTTAAAATTTATTTGTAGGCCAAGTTTCACTGTATTTCTGTTTAAGATGTTCATGAGATGGGGAAGGTATTTAATGGTGGGAAGCACAACCATGATGTCATCTATGTATGCGAATACATTGAAATCTTTATTGAGAGAAGGAAGGAATATTCCAGGGAGGTTTTTTTCTATATCCACCAGAAGAGGGTTGATGTATGCTGTGAAGAAAAGGGCACTGAGTGGAGATCCTTGAGGGATCGACTTGTATGGCTTGAAACCTGGAGTGATCTTGCCATCAAGAGAGAGAAAAATCTCTCTGTTGTTGAGCAGATTGCTGATAATCTGAACAATTGCAGCTGGAATGTTGTATTCCATCAGAATATCCAGAAGGGTGTTGATCTGTACTGAATCTAATGCTGCTGCAACATCCAGTTGGACGGCAATAGGTTTTTTCATCTTTAGAAGAAATTTTGAAACAGTTTTCATTCAATGATAATTGAAATTATCTATCGTTTCGTTTTATGCAAATTCATGACATTAGAAAGAGACAAAAGCTAGCTTAAATAATTCTTGGAATCATTAAAATATTATAAACCTTTTAAAAATAATTTTAAATGAAACCAAATATTTCTAAAAAGAATAGACACTAGAAATTCTAATTTTATTAATAGAATAAACAGGAAATTCATTTGCACATCAAATCTCATAGAAAACATGGAATATAATATGTTAGCAATGATGGTTTTAAGAATTTTATCTTTGCATCAGATTTTAGCAGTGTTAAACAAGTTTCAATTATTAATTCGATCTCAATTTTGGAAGTGAACATTATAGAAAATAACCTAAGCTATCGCCCTGCACAAAAATCAGATTTCTCCGATGATCAGGACAGAAGTTATCACTTCCCTTCCGGTGGATTGCCCCCCCCCCCAAAAAAAAAAATCAATAAACAAATTTTTTTCAAATCAACACAGAACTACAATGAAGTGATTCCTGAGCTAAAAAATAATGATCTAAAGACAAAATGAATACAAATGATATTTTAGACCTAAACAGAAACTTTAAAGCTACAAATTAATCATACTTTTTAAGCAATAATTATTGAGAATTTTCCAAAGTTTAACAACAAACTTTCAGATTATACTTGTATCATTCATTACTAATCAAAACCTAAAATTCAATCAAAAGAAGCAGGATCCAACTAGTATCAACAAAGAAAAATCATTGTGAACCCTGAAGGACTTTGTTTGGTGGGTTTAGCAGCTGCTGTAAACATTTGCAGACACAGGAGTCTGATGATGATCAAGGGCAAATGTTCAGCTCCATTGACCTCAGTGTGCAAAATGATATGGACAAATGATTTATTCCCATGGTGTGCATGTAAATCCGGCTTGATATCAAGACTATATGAATTAAATGTTGTATTGGTGGGTGTGAGTTTACACTCCTTTTCCTCAAGTGTGGTGATAATGGTCATAAGGGGCTTGGTTCATTTGAGGGGATGGTCGACGATCATTGTCTAGCCCGGGAATACCTGCTGGGAGGGTGAAAGTCACTACCTTCACATGGACTTTGCCATGAAGGGCTACTGCACCCCTTGATGGATTATTTGATAGGTCAGTGTTGATTTGCATTCACTATCATTAGGTTTCATTTGTTAGCTTTAAATTTAGTGCATTTATAAAGTGGTTGGTCTATTTTGAGCCACTGCCATTTTTTTTGTAACATGGATGGAGTTCTGTTTTGTGGGCATGGGTCTGCACTCCCCACTTTTCTTCAGGAGTGGCTGGTTGTAGACATTAGGTATCTGGTGTATGGTGTGGCCTGTTAACAATTTTGCCACTTCCCAGAACACCTGCTGGGGGGCTACATGGTCATAGTTGGTGCTATTCCTGCTCTGGTTGGCTGCTGTGTCCCTGATAGGCTGGTTTTGGGCAGTGTCAATCTGGTTCTTTACTTATTACTTCTTAGTTTTTACCCAAGTTGGCTTTCCAATTTTAGGCTGGTAGACCAATTGTGGTCCCTGCTCATTTGGACTGCTAATTGGGAGGCAGAGGTATTCAGAATGGTCTTGACATGGCTCGGCTGTGGTTCTAGAGTCTATTGCTTGGTGAACTTGGGCCTTGGATCTCACTGCCTGTTGTAGTGGTTGTCACAATGCTGGACTTCACCTATTCAGCTGAAGCATTTGAGTCTTTGCTTCAGGGCCCCAGGGGTGGAACCATTGGGTGATGGTTAACTTCTCGATGGCTGGGCCATGTGAATCCACATACAGATACATATTAATCACATTACAGCAATTTTTATGGATGTAATTATTTTTGAACATATGTACATTTTACCTTGTTACATTGAATCACTATGTAATCCTCAATGGGTAAGTATACCCAAAATTTTTGTAATCTTTTATTAATAAAGGTTACTTTGAGAAAAAATAAATAAATAAAGATATAATAAAAGACAAATGACCTTCAATGTGCATTTTGTGCTGAACCAGCACTCATCAGTTGGCCCAGGTCACTATCTCTCATATATATTTTTATTATATGAAAAGTATTTATCTAGAGTAAATTGTTACCTCTTCATTACCATTGTCAAACTTCCTCTACTCACTACGTGTATGTAAAATAAATAAAAAATCAGATATATTAATCTTTAACTGAGGTTTAAAGTTTATATCTGTGCTAGAGATAATCTCTAGTTTCGAAATGGATGGCATCAAAGTTGTGAGTGGAGAAAGTTTGACAATGGTAAATGAAAATGTAACAATTTGCTCTAGATTAAATACTTTTCATAAAGATATATATATATGAGAGAGAGATAGCGACCTGGGTCAACTGATGAGTGCTGGTTCAGGACAAAATGCATCTTGGGAATCATTTGTCTTTTATTATATCTTTATTTAAGTGAATTTAAAAAGAATGGGGAAGTATGGATGTGTTTATTATATCTATAAAATATTACACATGGGAAAGAGAAAGGTTAATAATTCCGTGTGTGTAAAATAAATAAAAAATCAGATATATTAATCTTTAACTGAGGTTTAAAGTTTATATCTGTGCTAGAGATAATCTCTAGTTTCGAAAATGATTAGTAATAATCATTATTGTATTTATCTGAAATGAATGGTGTCAAAGTTGTGAGTGGAGGAAGTTTGACAATAGTAAATGAAAATGTAACAATAAAACTTTTTAGCTATAGAAAAAACAATTCATTCAATGTTATATACATTACAACAAATAATATAAGCAGACTACATAGTAATTCTAAAGATAGCATTTAAAGAGCATTAGAGCAACTTATATATAAATTAATTAGCCTTTGTGATCATCATGATAAGTCAGATATTATTTGAAGAAAATATTTAATTTTTTCATATAATTATTAATGTCCATTAAATAACATAACATCCAGAGTGTTAAAATATCATTTCTATTTCATGATCATGAAAGAAAATTTAATGGATTATTTCTAGTTAATTTGGATAAAGTACATATATGAAACAATGAAAAACAAAAAGATAAAAATAAAAGCTCTTCATTAATAGAGAAATTAAATTGCTTATTAGACAAATTATTAATGTAAGGAACTATTCATAAAATAATGTATTATGGAAAAACATACTCATTATATATTTTCTATGGTGTAATAAGGCAATTGATGATATTCAATAATTTTTTTAATTATTTAATGATTTTACTAATAAATGATTTACTTATATATCATTAAAAACTAGTCAACACTTAGACAATCCTAAAATCAGTAACAATTAGCAACTTAAAGCTATTATCAAGGCAATCTCCTTTCAACAATAAAGGTGAAATTTCTAAATGGTATCCCATCTTTATTAATGAATGGTCTGATAAATTTATATGTATATATTCTGGGAGTTTTGTATACACTGTTTTTTATATATATTACAAATTTTTTTATGGGCCAGTTTCAGATACTACCAGAAATTTCTTTAGGAAACCTTGAAAATTGGCTTCTATTTTTGTAAGTACATTTATGTTTTACTTAACTTTGAAAACTCCATGATTTTGCTTTGGGATGTTTTCTGGTTTCTTTTAAGAATTTTTCTTTTAATCCTTTCAAAAGATATTAACATTTTTAGTTTTGTTTTATTTTTCTATTTTTTTTCCAATAAATATTGTATTTTTTAATATCCATTATGATAATTATTGTTCTGTTTTAGTTAATAAAGCAGGAAAAACTCTCTATATGTATTGCCACTCAGTGCAAGTCAGAGTAATCAATGGATGCCAGGAGGCTTGTGCATAAAATCCCCCCTGCGCCTATTCATCCAATATCCCCAGGCTAGTTTCTGGCTTGTGGCTTTTGTCAGTGAGGAGCCTTGATATGAGAGCACTGCACTTAGATCTTAGGATCTAATGCAATCATCCAGCAGCCACATTTATCTCTACTTAACTACAAAACTATGAGTCTTAAACTGAAAACATAGGAAATGCAAGCATATAAAATGGTGATCATGTGATGCTTATTGGCTTAAAACTAATCCTGCCTAATAGGATAGTGGTGACTACAGTTATTAAAGAACCAAAATCACCAACATGTATGGGTACTGAACTAAGTTCAGACCTTATCACTATGTAAGATAATGAGCTTGGATTGAAAATATTACAGTGTTTTTAATTTAAAACTCATAGTTTTGTAGTTAAGTAGAGATAAAAAGTGGCTGCTGAAGAGTTGCATTAAATCCTAAGATCTAGGTGCAGTGCTCTCAGATCCAAGGCTGCTCACTGACAAAGGCCACAAGCCAGAAACTAGTCTGAGGATATTGGATGAGTAGGCACTAGATGGGGATTTTTTGCACAGGCCTTATGGCATCCATTGATTACTCTGGCCTGCACTGAGTGGCAATACATATAGAGAGTTTTGCCTGTTTTAATAACAGTTATAAGCAAGCATAGGTAATGGTGATCATGTGCTGTTTTAGTTAACCTACTTTTGTAAGAAGTATCTTAACCTATTTTTAGCTTGCATTCCAAATACATGTTTTAGTTAGGGATTATAAAGCTTCAGACTAATATCTAGTGTTATCTTTAAAAGTACATCCCACAAATTATCTCTAGGAGATAGTATAAACTTGTGAGTTTGTTTGTTTGTTTTTTGCTTTACTGGATGTTCACAGAAGATAATTTATAATCTGGACTAATTATGATTGCTTATGTTTTATATTAAACTGAAGAGTTTCAACTTGCTGCCTCCAACTATTGCTTTTACTGCTTTTATTGTTGGAAAAGTTTATTGGCAATAAAATGTTATTGAATTCTCAAAGTTTTATTAATTTTATTATGTTAATTTTGCTTGAAAGTCTGCATTATATAATGTCATTTCCTTTTACTCTCTCTATTTATCTAATAGAAATAAATATTTTCTTTGTGACTGACAATTTCGGATTACCTAATTACAATTCTTAGCTTTTTTTTTTTTTTTTTTGGAGTTGTTTAATGATGCCAATGCGTTATTTTTTAAATTAATTTTGCCACTTCTTCATTTTTTGTTAGCATCTAAGATGCAATTAATAAGCAATCGCTCTTTCATCATTATTTAAAAATAACCTTATAAATTATGATACTTATATTTTCTACTATAATAATAATTTATTTGAGGTAAGGTAGAAAGAAATAAGAAATGGTTTTCCAGTTTAATTGTTATTATAAACATTGATCATTGTCAATACACACGTGCGCATAAAAAATAAAGGAATTAAAGTCTAAATAATAATTATTGTCAAAAAGTCTTTATTTTAAATATTTCTTTTGTAAATAATATTTTTTTGAACGCACGCACATGCTTTATTCATATATGAGCTTATGCAAATGACATTTTATTATTCAGAGAGACTAATGTTATTAGAATATTTATATATTTCATTAACAAAAAGATTATCTTCCTATATAATCATTTATTTCATTGTTAGTAATAACTGGAGATGACATTTTATAAAAATAATTTATCGAGCAGTCGTTGAACTTGATGTAAATGTCAAAGTCGATTGTTTGTTGAATACCAAATAAAATTTAGAAGCCCTAAGAAGAAATGAAAAAAAAAAAAACATCCTTTTTTTCTTTCCAATTATAATGCGTTATAAAATACAATACATTATACACTAATAATATATTTATTCATAGTAATAATAGTATTTATTTCACAATTTGTATTATATATATGGTACTAAATAACATTGTTGAGCAATGACTCTTGGAATTTGAATTTAAATAAGTTCAAATCCAGAAACAACAGAAAAAAATAATAGACCTAAGATTTTATTTTAGTTGTTCAGTTCTTGTTTATTCTTTTAATTATATATTACTTGTTGGTGAATAACTGCCTATTTAATCTTACCTAGAAGTGCATAATAGTTTCTTTTAAAAGTTACCATTATTGGTTAAAAGATTACAAAAATTTTCGGGTACCCTTACCTGTTGAGGATTACAAAGTGTTCAATGTTACATGGTAAAACAATTATTGACCAGGTTTATATAAAGTGCATATGCTCAATAACAATTATATCCATAAAAGGTTTATTATAATTTTGATTAATGTCTATCTGTACATGAATCTACATGGCCCGGCCACCAAGAAATCATCCATCATCCAATAATCCCACCTCTGGAACCCTAAAGTGAAGACCCAAATGCTTCAGCTGAATAGGTGAACAAGTCCAGCATTGCCCCAACCACCACAACAGGCAGTGAGGTCCAAGGCTCAAGTCCATTAAACAATAAACTTTTGATGAGCAGCCAAGAGATTATCATAGAACCATTTGTCTTACTAGTCATAATACAAAACATGTTTAACATTTTATCTTCATATACTATCGTAATCATCTCTTATATTTAATAGACATTTAACTATTATAGGTTAAAGCTTAGTACAAAAAAACATCATAAAACCATACTAATTGGATTTTTAATATTGTCTTATCCTTCATTGTTAAACTGCTCAAAAATAATATAGTAAATCCCATGATTGGTTATGGACTTATTGATGATCTGTTTTACTACAAATGGACATTAATATTATTTTCAGACAAAAAACATACATATAGCAGTTTATTCCAACTCCAAAAAAAAAAAAAAGTTCTAGAAATGTGTTTTGCGATTACAACCACAAAATGTTAATTGTTCTGTTTAATATTTTATGCTATCATTTAATTTCTTTAACAGAAAATATTTATTTTTTAAATTATTTCAATACCATGTCTAATTGTAAAGCTTCAAAATCTTTTATTTTCTACTGTAATTCTCCAATGGAAATAATCAATATTGCATTTCTTTGGAATGTCTTTGAGATAATATGTAAAATGCAGATGGAGTCTACATCCTCAAAAAACTATGCTAAAGTTCGTCATACATTACCTTTTAAAGAAAGGATTATATTGCTTATTGTTTTACATGTACAATGTAACAAAGATATGCTTTTAAAAATGAGGTCTATGGCATCATATTTACAATGTTGAATGGCAGAATGATTAGTTTTATGAAATTTTCTTTTGTACTTTTTAAAATTTTATAGAGCATTATAAGATTAGTTTTATGAAATTTTCTTTTGTACTTTTTAAAATTTTATAGAGCATTATAAGATACAAAATTTCTATTGTTTTTGTCTTGCATTGGCAGGATGAGAAGGTCTCACGTCCAAATGATAAATTACTCAAAATAAAAATTTTATAGAGAGATAACTTAGTTTCAGTTTCCTGTGGTGACATACTCTATCTTTGACTTGTGAAAATAGCAATAACACTGTAGAATTGTGTGTCTCATTATTTAAATCTATTTTCTTATTAAAAACTTATCAATACACTTAAATTGGTTTACATCCTGAAGTTGATAAACCTTAAAGCTAAAAGTTGTTGAGAATTTTTTTTTTCTGTCACTGGATAATAAAGGAACTTTTGATCATTAATAAATAAACCAAATTTTTTATATTTTGTCTTAAAAAAAATAACAACATTCTGTAAATCATCGTTTGATCTGATAAAAATAAAACAATAATAAGCATACTGCAAATCCCTAATGTGAAAAGATGAAACTTGTTTTCATCTTTTTTAAACAATGCAAATTAAAAAGTATTCAGAAAATCTGTGTTACATCTTGACCCTTGTTTTATTAAGTTGCCTATAGAAATTCCAAAGACAAATACCATAAAAATTGAAAACAATAATATCTGTTTTAGAATCTGTTACCTGTATAAACAATACTTCCTTACATTTCATTATATAGAAGTTGTATAGGACAAATAAATTTTAGTGGACAACCAATTAATTTCAAACAATGCAACAAATCTGTTCACTTAACCCAATAAATATTTTGACTAAATCAAAACAAGTAATTTATGCCTCTAACTATTTTTGACAATTTTCATGCATTTTCTTGTAATTATAACCATTACTATAGTGCTTTTTGATTCTTTAAAATGAAATTGGATTATGGCTAACCATTCATCCTTAATGATATCAACATATTCAACAAAATTTATGCTAGTATCTTTGTTGTAATGGATAAGAATGAGATCTATGATGATTATTGCAATCTTTACTACACTTTTTTATTTTAAAAATTGAAACCATAGAATCATCTTTGGGATCATGTGAAATAATTTTATATGTTTAAACATGCCTAAGCAATTTTAATATTTTTAAAACTATCGTATCACCACTGTATTTTAAAACTTCTTCAGGTATTTTATCAGGAACTTTTCATTTTTGATATTTAAATAAGCATTTATTTTATTGTGCTATGTTTTATAAATTGTAATACATTAAAGATCAGCCTTTTCAAGCTATTGTGCATGTGCTTTTACGAGTGTTAATAATAAATGAATACTTTCACTCCCAACACAAGGTATAGTATTTATGAAAGAATAAAATGAATCACTTATTCTTTCCAACCCAAATGCTTATATATGGGCAAATTTTAAGTACTGAAAATGAAAGCATGAGGATAGACCAGTCATTTTAAATTACAGACATTGTAAACAGTAATTTAAAGTTAGTGGACTATCCTCACACTTTCATTTCCAGCACTTAAGATTTGCCCATATATAAGGATTTGGGTCAGAAAGAATAAGTGATTCATTTTATTCTTTCATAAATACTATACCTTGTGTTAGGAGTGAAAGTATTCATTTATTATTAACACTCATAAAAGTGCATGCACAATAGCTTGAAAAGGCTGATCTTTAATATTTTTGATATTGTAAAGATATATTTTGTCTTTACTATCTAGGTATCTGTGTCAAAGCATAAATAATTAGATAAAATGAATCTGTTATTAAAAGTTGTCATATTGCACTATGTTTTTAATTTGTAATAGGTATTAAGGAATCACTTTTCTACACTTGTGTTGTATAGATTTACAGGTTTCAAGAGTACTCTCCTTTCCAACACAATATAAAATCTTTTGAAAAGATAGGATGAACCCTCTCTACCTTTTTAATCTAAGCATATTTGTATAAGTAAACTAGTGATTAATTAATATCTTCACACTCTCATTTCTAAATGGTTAAAATCTGCATATACAAATACATATAGAAAAAAAAGGTAGAGTGGATTCATCCTATCATTTCAAATAATATTATCTTGAGTTTGAAAGGAGAGTATTTCTGAACTGTTTAAATCTATATAGTGCATGTGTAGAATGGTGTTCCCTAATTAGGGTCTTTATATAAATCATTATATATGTTCAACATTACATCTAAAATTGAGTAGGAAATAATTCACAAACATCAATCATTAAGACATAGTAAATGGAATTAAAAGTAGTCATTTAATATATTCAAGTTCTCATTTCTACATGCTTAAGATTTGCTTATACATATACACTTAGGTTGAAAAGGTAGGCTGGATTTATTCTGTCTTTTCAAAAATCTTTATCTTGCATTTGGAAAGGAGAGTATTGCTGAAGTGTTTAAATATATACAGGGTATGTGTAGACGGTTGATTTCCAAGGATTGTTAAAAGTTATTATCTTACTTATTAAATCATTATTCAAAAATGATCAAAATAGTTTTTTTCCTCTTGTTCAAAATATCATTATTATCATTCTACTGTGATTTCTGAATTAAATAGAATTGGTATATCTTTTCTCAGATTTATATGGTGCTTTTAGTGCATCAAAAGCATGTAGAATACTATGATCAGCAATTGGCTAAATAATTTTTAACCCTTTTTGTCATTTAACTACTGCTTTCAGATCTCAATTTGATTATGAAGTTTCACATATAATCTATTATTCTGCAATATAGAATATATCATGTTTCCTTTTAATAAACTTCTTAATAATAAAATCATTATCACAAAAACACTTATGATGCTTTTTTAGTGAATCCATGAATATACTTAGTTGTATCCATAATGCATTCTCATGAGAAACCCATATTCTAATGATTTTCCATCCCTGGATGCCCAAATTAGTTTTAATTTTAATAACTGTGAATTTAGTAAATACTTACTAAATTCAACAGTTATTAAAATTAAAATTTGTACTCCTAACAAATGAACATCAATTATTCCATGAATATGATTAAATTAAGGTCTACTTTTTACTGTATCTGACATTTTAATCTTACATTATACTGATTTCCTATCTTTCCAACAATCTGGACTTGTAAGTGCTCTTATAATAATAATTTCTCTTATATTTTGACTTCTAACTATGCTGTAATGTATTGATGTTTCAATATAGATGCATCAATATTTCTTTATAGTTATATTTTTAGTTAAACAATATATTTGTGATCCTCAATCTATATAAAGTATGAAATGCAATAACAATAGTCCATTTAAATTTATAGCAATAAAATCATTATTTCCAATAACATTAGAATAACTTTTTGCCTATTCTAAAGTGTTTATTATAATCAATTCATGTAATATGTGAAAATGCAATAACAATAATCCATTTGAATATACAACTATAAAATTATTATTCTCAATAACGTTCAGACAAACTATACTATTTTTTTCAACATGTGCATTTTTTTATTTTTTAGTCATATTGCTGTAATAATACTATCATTCATGAATAAAAGCTTTATTTCTTTGAAATTTTTTTATCTAGGGTTGTTGTATAGTAATTGAGCCCTAATAGCATTGTGCAAGCTAAGTTTTAACATCATTAACATTTCATTGATACAAAAAAAAATTTAAACATAGGAGATACTAAATTAGATTTTACAGCAAATCCAAAGACAATGCACTTTCCCCCCATTGACTTGCTATGTCCTTTCAATAAATTGCTGTCATCCACTTGTTCTCTTTCTATCCTTTGAAAATCAAGTATAACTACAATCTGCTTTGCCAATATCAAATCTTGCTAGCTTCTTAACTAAGAGTCAGATCTTTGTTTTGTTCTTAAAATTTTTTTTATCAAATAAATTCACACACACCATGTATCTATTATTAGGAAAAAAACTGTAGTATCATCTCTTTCTTCTGCTGTATTATAATGACTGTTGGTATCATTATTATTTTTAGTACTGTAATAAATAATTCTCTACTCATGACAAACCAAGTCTGCCTAGCCAGACTGTGTGAGACATGAAATTTTTAGACATTTTCTTACTTATATCCTTTTACATGATACACAAGTGATTCATATATAGTAATGCTTAAATATGTAATGTTTCCTAGCTATAATTTTGTTTTAAAAATCGAATATGGAATAGACAGTCTTGTGAATGATTGCATTGCCTTGAACAAATATCACACCTGAGAACTTCTACTCCTACTAACTTGCTTCTGTCATTGTTTTTTTTTTAGTTCTGAAGGGATTAAGCTAAACAAAACAAAGTGTGTAGTTAAAGATAAAAATGTGGTTGGGCAAACACACAAATCCTTATTAAAATTAGTATAGGAAGTTACTAAATGAAGCTGAAGACTCATGCCCACCAGGCCTTATACCAATTTAAGTTACTGTAGAATAAAAAGAGAAAGACAGAAAAGACTGATTTAAAAACACATTATTTAGCATTTGATGAACCACTATACTATCCAAAATATATTCTTGGTTGGGTTCCTGTTCAATTGTTATTCATAATTGACCTTTACATCTGAAAGTCATCCATATATATGCAACCTGTGGAGCTCATTTGGAACATGAACACAACACCCAACATTTTTACAAATATTTATCTAGAAAAATGATAGATAAGGATTAACAACATTATAAACAGTCTAAATGAATAGCTATAAATTATCTCACAGATTTTTATTTAACTTGAAGTTTTGTAATCTCTTTTTGAATTTGTATTTATAAGCAAGTAAGTTGCAATAATAATAGTAATAATAATCACCTGCATAGAACACAGTTTTCTAGCTGTATTTTATATACTCTCAATGTAGTATTAAATAACAAGTTGACAAAGTAAAATTCTTACCTATATATAGTTTTTATAATTTTCACTCACCCAATTACTTTTTTTTTTTGCATATCTCTGATTTTTACAATATAAATTTGATAAAAATTATTACACTTAATAATTTAATCAAAGTCAAATATGTTGATGGCACTATCATATGACTAGATATATCCCACAAATATATCCTGCTAATATTATGAACTCTCAAGATCAAAACCCAGATTTTAATCGAACATATTAGAACTTTATTTACAACAATGTAAATATTCTCCATGGCATCAAGGATATAATGTCTAATAATACCAACAGCAAAATCCAAATCTGAAGCAAACATACAGATATGACATCAGCAGTGATGCACAAATTCTTCTTGATAACTAAAGTATTGATTCAGATATTATTTTCTCCAAAGGTCAAAATACAAATTTAAAAAAATCCCCACAGCAACAAGGATATAAGCTCAAATAATATCAACAGAATATGTAACAAAAGTTCATATTCTAATCAAACAAATGGAAATGTCAACAGTGATATACAAATTCTCCAAGTTAATCAGTATATAGATTTAAATGGTGTTACTCACTCCAAAGATCAAAGTACAAGTTCTAAAAAACATATGCAAATATCCAAAGCAAGAATGTACAAACTATCTATAGTAACAACAATGTAAACCCAAACATTCTAAGGTCATTTCCACAATTTTGCAAAAATATTCTCAATGACATGACAGATTTGGACATGAATATACAATAGGTCCATCCTCTGCCACCATTGACTGGTAATCAGAAAAACTAACAAATGTTAATGACAGATTTATCAGCACTATCCCCAGGTTTTTATAAAACATTCAAGATATGTTTTTCATTTTGGTTCCTGGTTCTATCAGTCATTGATGTGAATGTATCTATGAGTTTCCTTGGCAACTTCTCTATTATGTCATTACAATGCATGGTATGTGAGATTAAATCCAAAGGGCAGCTGATCATTCAATTCCTGGTATATAGAGATTGAATTTTAATGAAGTATACAAAGAGAGTGCATTCCAAGTTAAATCAAAATATTCAGAAACATTCACTCATGACAGTCAATCCAAATTGGAACAACTGCATTGTTAAGGTGTTGAAGAATACTTATTTTGGATATACCCTACTAGTTTTCCAACAGATGATGCAGCCCTGTTGAAAAGACACCATTTTCTATAAATTCTTTTCAAAGATACCACTGTACCTATTTCAGACAAAAAATACAAATTCAAAATGCAATGGCAGCCACAGCTTGACCAAACACAATCCACACCCAAATTTTTAACCAAAAAGCAATTTATTCTTATATATTCATTGTCTAAAACTTTAATGCTATAACTGTGGACCATAGATTCATCTAGCAATGTAGTGCTACAAGCTACTAATCTCACCTTCATCAACAATTATATGTAAAACAAATTTGCAAACAACCAGACACCAATTAGAAACTGGCCCTTCCCCAGTTGTGACCTGCAACAGCAGCCAGACTGATTGTTCAATAACCTCCTGGATAGCCACTCATCTGATGTACTTTACATCCCAATGGATTTTTGCCTTCACACTAAAACAAGTCTATCTATTCCTATTATGTATGCATAGTCAACTTTACATATAAACTTATAACCCTCTTGTGATCCAACAAAAATTATAGGCTATAGCATGTATGTCCAACCCCTCACGAGATGGAGCCACAACAAACACAGCACATAATCAACACATAAGAAATAAAACAATTGCACCATGCCTATAGCCACACGACTTCCCTCCATACATCCTGACAGCCTAACATATCACCTACAAAATAAAAACAAAAAAATATGATACTGACTAAATATTACTCATTACTAAAATTACCAACAACTCCAACAAGATCATGCAAGTAAGAAACTATACAATTCCAATTTGACCTCCCCTTCCAAGCAAACTCAACAATTATGTTCAGTAGCAATGGATCAACAATCGAATGCACCTATTGATACTCCAATTGTCGGAATTAAATGCCATTTCACAATCTTTTACTTTCAAAACCCCCTCCAGTATGATTAATTCTCTTCATACTCCATGAAACTAAAACAATAGGGGTCAAGGTATGTGGCCTCAGTTAATCATCAAAGCTATATCAATTGCAGAAGCATATTACTATCATTCAAACTCATCTCAGATTATTGGAAACAAAAACTTACAGAGGATCTTGATTTGACCCTGTCTGACTATCTCTATAGTCATGACTTCTCTCATGATCAACAGGCACTGATATTCACATCACCTTCTATTACCCATTCAAGTCATTTGATTTCTATATATTCATGGAAACTTACTAATTACCACTTTTCACCAACATGGTATAGCACTCAACATAATATTCATTTATCTTCTCTTGATCCTATAATCATCACATATACCATCCAAGCAATCAATTCAGATGTTGCAACTATCCTATAGCCCACAATATTAATAGCTGGTTTTAATTTGGATCACCCAACTTTTATAAATAAATGTCTATCTCTTAAACTTCTCACTAATGATTGCCCAGGGTTTTCTTCCACCTGGTTCAATCACTTTTGACAATAACAAGCATGCCATAATTATCAATCTATGTTTTTACTCTCTAATGTTACATCACCCAAAATAACTTAACATTAACCCAACTCCATTCTCACAATTTCCAGCCCAGTCAGTCACACTTAATGTTAATGAACTTCAGATAACATCCATGCAATTACATAAAACAACCCATGTGATTTTTATTCATGTACTACCAAGATCATGTTTCCTGAATTCTATATCATGTTAAACAAATTACACCAAATGGCTATAGATCCAATTCAGAAATATCTTCTTTTCATAATGTCATTTAATATGCTTCACAACATAATGACCCTGACTACTTTGCTCCCTAGCATTGTCAATGAGTTACATAAACAAATTGTTACTACTAAGCTGACACATCAACAGTTAATCAGAATTACTTAAACTTATGATCATGTCTGGAAACAGTTGAAGGGTTACCACTCAATATAATAAAGAAAAATTTGTCTAACTCAGCAGCAGCTTTGACAGAGGCATACATACACTGGGCATTGGTTAACCCATCCTCATCAGAAGTCCCTGTGACATTTCAAACTGGTATAAATGTATGTTGTGGACATATTATGATTTACCCTATATACAAGCTCTTTAAAAGTAAACTTCAGTCCCACAATGTGTTCATGCCATCAGTACACTATTTTCAACCACTGAAAATTACTATGCTTTTCCAAAGCAACCAGTTTTCTTCTAAACTTACTACTATAAAGAACTCTTGTCATCCTGGGATTTGTAGAATTCCTGCATTCATCATGAATCATGTTAGTCATTTCACTATTCTGTATATTCATGATGTGGTCAATTTCCTATCCCAGAGAATATGCAGTTTAAAAGATTTGTATCTAATTGCCATAATTCCATTTCACTAATAATCCTGATGCAACATCTGATCTAACCAATTTCTGGTCTATTTCCATGGGCTCACTAGCCATTAAAATAATTGAAATAATCATGCACCAAATTGAGCCAACTATTCTTCCATTATTATCACACCTACAGTTTTCAAAAAAAAATACTCATCCATCAGACAAGCAGCACTCATGTTTATGACAATTCTAAGCTCAGCTCAAACAAATACCCATTTCTATTGCATATACGAGCAGCTTTTGATTGCATTTCAGTTAACTGACATTCAAACACACCATCCTGCCTATTTTGATATACCTAACAACCTTCTTCTGAATTATGAGTTACACATCCCTTTTAATGGTAGAAATTCTCCATTCTTCAAACACATGCAACCAATCTCTCAAGGGTTGTTTCTAAGCTTATTATATTTTACATTTTACATAAATCCATTTTTACAAGAAATACAGAATAATATAACTGAAATCCAAATTTTGCACACCTAGCAATACATTTCTTACATACCCTGCAATGATGATATCACTGTCTTCCTGCCTTCTCAGAAACAATTCCCCAAATTGCAATCCATTATTAATGACTACAGAGCAGATTACAAACTGTAATTTAATCCCAAACAATTGCAGAATGGACATTATTCACAAAGAAATTATGTTCCTATGTTTTCCAAAATCTTCCTTGGTTATAAAACTCACAATACAATACAAATCAAATTACAATATTCTGTATGACAAATTACCAACCCACTTTCTAAAGCATATCTCTCAATTTACTTTAAGATACACCTGTTTACTATTCTTACTATGACAAAAATTACTTACAGGACATATATTATCAAACTTTCAAAGATATTCATTTTTTCCATCAACACCATGTACAATAAATTGTTTTGGGTCCACAAGACCATATCAATATTTATAATATATCATCTCGACCAACAATCCTTGTACAAAAGTCTAGACTTTCACAGTATTTGGTCATTGTATACACAAAAAACCATTAACTTAATAGCAGCTATTACCCTCCTGTGCATCCTGAAAGTAAATTCTTCAGATAAGCTTTATCCTTCAATGCTATATCTCAGAGATCTTATTTGGTCAATTCTATGTACCACTAACCAAATCAGCTTCTCCAACAATTCAAAGTACACCTAGTGGCAAATGCATAACCTGATTTATTCAGACCCTAGCATTGACTAAATAACTGTAGCCTTCTCCACAAATTTTAAAAAATGGGCACTCAAACTAAAGTTTTTTTTAACTTCCTAATTATACACTCCCAAGATCTTTTTTTCTGTGGTGTCACCATCTATACAAAAATCACCCAGTCTGTGAGCTATGTCATGAAGTGAAGAAGAATCAACAACACCTTCTCTATGATTGCAAAGCTCTATACTTTTCAAGACAAATTTTGTTAAAAGCATACAAGCAACCTGCTACTTTCTTCCACCATATCACTCCTTCCAAAGATTACATATCCCTGCAACATGTGCAACAACATTTATATTGCTTGCTTTCTGATGTACCAATTGCAAACAACACAAGGAGACATCCATTCACTTTTATCAATAAACTATACCATCTAAAAGCATGGGATAATAACATAGCTCACTCAAACATTTTTGTGACTTCCTAGTAACTCAATAGAAAGCAGTCCAATCTATAAACTGCCACAACTACACTAAGTAGGGCTAACAACCTTCATGGACATTTCATCTGCTTCATTATACAACTAGCCCTACATGAAGAAATATGATACAAACACTCTTTACAATAGTTCAATGTCACAGAGGGTTATCTAGCTGGACCAGTCAAGTTTGAGGCAAAAGCACTTTAATTTACAAGGTATGAGCATTTCTTTTTATACATCTAATACAATGTTATATAAAAAATATCATTAACAGCAATCATGTACAATTACAAATGTTCATATAATTGTATTGTAATCAGTAATATTAATCAAATTTATATAATAACAAACAATTATTATACTTGCAATGTCTTTGTAACCCAAGCAAAACTATTGCAAAATATTTGTAAAACCTATGTAACATTTCTTTTGGTCAATATCAATAAAATATATTGTTGAAACATTATCATAATAATAATAATAATAATAATAATAATAATAATAATAATAATAATAATAATAATAATAATAATAATAATAATAATAATAATAATAATAATAATAACAACAACAACAACAACAATAACAACAACAACAACAATAACTACTAATCTATGATTAATTGCTCAGAAGAACACGTGACAATTGAATTCTTATGTAAGAGAGAGAATTTAACACTTTTATCTAATTAACCTAAACTAAATTTTCATTTTACTTCACTCAACTGAGAATCAGTATTAGTAAATTTACATTTCATCATTTTATGGAAATGATAAACTGTACATGTGCAAAACATAATGAAATTATTACTTGTTTGGAATATTGCTTAATATCATAAATCTTTATAAGAACTTTGGGATTTAATTATTAAATCTTCTAGAAATCTATCATTACAGAATATTATACATGGCAATTCTTATTAGTCTTATTTTATGTAGTCTTAATAATATATTCCATGAAACACACACACACACACATATATATATATAACACCAGCTTTAAAAAGACTTCTATGAAATATAATTTTCTACAATGTTTTCAATCTTTTTTATTTGCTGATATTTCTTAGCAGATCAATTCTAAAAATTGCATTCTTTACATTAAAAAATTATAAAATAATAACTCTAAAACTTAGTCACCAAAAACTTAAAAAACACTATAAATTTAATATTTTAAATACAAGTATATTTTATATACCTAGGGGCCAGGTATAATACAGGGTATTTGAACACAAATTTTCAAGCTTCATTTAATCATCCAACTGATGAATGCTGGTCCAGCGCAAAATAATATGTTGGAGATCATTTATCTTTTTCACATGTGTGTAATGATGTGTATCAGTTGTATGAGATGGAAAAGATGGCTGAAAGGAGTTTAAAGGTCTGTGTTCAAACCTCTATATTACATATACATTTAAGTAAATAGACTTCAGATTGCATAAAAATATATTAATTAATTGATATATGTGGCTTTTCCGATCTTTATTTAATATTTTGTATAGCTTTATATTTTCTGGTTATTTACTTCTAGTTATAAATTATTGCTTTGTAAAACAAAACAAAATAAAAGAAAGTGTCAAATATTTATTTTATGGCAAGATATTTATTGATTACTTTCAGTCTTAATATTTGGTTTGACAAATAACATGAATATTACAGAAAACGTAACAAAGAAATCCATAAAATTAATAATAATTTTTATTATTTGTAAACATGGTTTTGATATAATGTCATTATAATAATAGAATTGTTTTGGGTTGGTATATATTTAATATTTCCTTAATAGTGCTATTAATAATTGCAAAATATTATATTTGAAAATCTTAGGAGAGAGGGTTGGTAGATTTTTAACTTTTCCTTCATCCTCCTTCAACAATCTTTAATACTATTTTCAGTTTTGTATTCATTTTAATGGCAGAAATTGTATTGATTTATTAGAATATGAACAGGGCAAGTATAAAGAAATATATTGTCAAAACAAACATCAAAGGATCTGATCTGTTCTTATAAAAGCACTGAATGGGTGAGATGGATTGTAAGAGTATTTGTGCACACTTGTCTCGTTCTTGATGATTAGCAAAAAAAAAATATTTTTGTAATTTATTTATATATTTATGAATATTATTATTATAATAACAGATATGTAAACATCCCTTAAATGAATAGTAATATATCTATATGGGCTGACACACAGTTAAAAGTGAAGCGAAAATAAAAATTATAATGTCAAAATTGCTTAACACTTTCAAAGACTTCATCCTTATAATCATAGCCAAATAACTATCTGGGAAAAGGTGAAATATATAAGTAACAGATATTTAGAAATATGAAAGTTGTGAATAAAGAATTCATTTTTGCAATATTTTCATAATGATTATTTACAAACAAAGTATACATTATTACAATTTTATTTTATTCATCCTGATTGTAAAAAGAAAACTATGATAGTACCATTGTAACACCTTTACATACTATTTTTAACATTTTAATAATTATAAATAGAATTTTTAATTTTAGAACAAAATTTGCTAGATTGATGTAAATTTCACATTTATTCATTTATTTAAGAAAACATTTAATCACTGAAGATTTTATTAATTTTCTTTTTTCATTAACTAACTGTTCAATCAGAAAAACAGTTTGCTATTTTTCATTATTTATTATTTTTATTTTATTTTGTCAAAGCTAGAATACATTTTATTTCTAACAAATCAAGTTTATTATTTTTAAAAATATATAATACCAAATAAACATTTAATACTAAAATCAAATGTTCAATGCCTACAAAAATTACTACCAAAGAGAATAATGGAAATGTTTTCACTGTTAAAGAATAGACTGTTAATCACAATGTCAATCATTATCTTTTTAAATATGAGCATCTACATTGACATGAGATTGCAATACCATAAATCATGTGCTGCCAACTGCTTTGTTATCATAAAGATAATGTTTGTTTTAGCAAGACTAAAAATAGCCAAAAGTTAACCTTGGTTATACATGTGTGTTATAATGGCATGGACTTTTATTTTAAAATACAATTCTACTTGATTATTTACAAGATATATTTAATGTTTGAAATTATTGAAAGTGGTGTCTGTAAATATATATATATCATTAAAATCGTAAACACTTAGACAATCCCAATATCAATAACATAAAACAAATGTGGAATCTTACCAAAGATTGCAACTTGACCACATAAATTGAATTATAGATATAAAGATATGTAAACCAATTTCCTTAGAAAAGTAAATACGACCTATTTCAAATGCAGACTAATAAGTAGTTAATTTTAACATCACATGATCATCATTTCTATACTAGCACATAATTGTTGTAAACGAAGGCAAAACTCTCCATACAGTAGTGCCACCCTGTGCCTTCTGGCATCCACTGATTACTCTGTTTGGCACAGGGTGACACTACTGTATGGAGAGTTTTGCCTTTGTTTAATTATAACATTACAAACTGCCATTAAAGTTTTCAAATTGCACCCAAAGTATTATTTAAAAAAATAAATCTAATAATGTTCTAGGCTAAATTAAGTAGTCACTGAAATCAATCATCATTTATATAATCCCAATATCAATAATAATCAATAATTTCAACCTGTTGTTGATTTATAAAATTTTATTTCTATAACATAATATTATGTTAATATATTATTACTCCATTTATATAATATTCATTAAGGCTGTAGCCTCAACTACATGTGTATAAAATGTGATAGTAGGGACCTCTACAGTTCTTAAAACCACAAGCTTATGGTTTTAAGACCTGTAGAGGTCCCTACTATCACATTTTATATGCATGTGCTTGAGACTACAGCCTTAATGAATATTATTTACGTAATTAATGTGCGTTTAAATAAATTTATAATTACTCCATTTATAGTGAATTATGGAAGTGTTAAATTTAAAAATAAATTTACTAACAATTTAATATTCTTGTTAATAAAGTTAGTACAGTTACCACAATGATAATTTTTTTTTACCTATGTGGAATTAGCATTTCTGATTGCCAATGATTTATTCAAAATAGGTGATATATTTTAATGTCACTAAGAATAGATAATAAACTTTAAATTTAGTTATCAAGCATTTATAAAAAATGCCAATGTACTTAGAATAAATACTCTTGTCAAACATCACCATTCATTAACAATTTTTTTAAGTGTATATAAATATGTTAATGAAGAAAATAAATAGTAAATAGAATGGAAATTAGAAATCTAAAAAAATATGCAGGAGGGGAAAATATTCATTACCTAGTTCACATATTGTCACAATAACTTTGTTTAGAAATTGTTTCGCATTCCACATTTGTAAACATCTATAACTTTGTCTGGAGACTTTTTTATTCAAATCAGTTTGTTTATTATTTATTACTTTATATCAATTCTATTACAATGATTCATTTTTAAATATGAAATTAATATCATCATAACCTTATACGTTATTTTATTTAAACTGAGAATTATCACGTACTTTTAGTATATATCTGATTATTACTTTATTAATGTACTAAATGTATAGAGAAGTAATTAAGAATATTCACCCTATAATAAAATAACTGCACTAAAAAGTAACAAAAATAAAATTTCTTCAACTTTTTGTAATATTTTTGATACTGTGTGACCAAAATAAATTTATTTGTCATTCATTATCATTTTTTTATTTTGGTCACATAATATCGATAATATTGTGAAAAGTGATTTTTTTTTACTTTTTAGAGGATTTATGTGAATAAAAACATTTCTATATATATAATTTTTTTAATGTATTCTTATATATTTTAAGAATTAGAAATGAATCAAGTTTATACACAATTTAATACTACTAGATGGCAATATCGTATAGAGAGATGAATTCCATAAAAATAAAATGTAAATTTTTCATTATTTTTTTTTGCTAAAATAATTTATAACAAAAAAACAATTTCATTTGGAATCCATGCATATGCAAAGTTTCAACTTGATTTCAAAAGAAAGTTGTTAAATATTTAGATACAAAATTTATCAGACTGGCATAAAAAGAGAGTAAGTTAGATGATATCATATTAATTAAGTGCTACTATAATATTAAACATTCCTAAACTAAAATTCAGTTTTGTCAAGTTAAGCAACTAAATAATAAAGCACATAAATTATTTACCTATAGTGTATATTTTTAAAATATTCAGTAATATAATGTTTATGTTGCATTACATTTTATTTATGAATAAATATTTAATTTTATGGAATAGAGGTAATTTCATTATTTATATTTTAAAATATATAAATGAGTATCAATAGAGAAAGCAAATTGGATAGTTGTCTTCCCTTTAAGTAAAATATTTCACACTTAATAATCTTAAATTTTCTTGATATTTGGTGTGTAATTATTAAAATTATCTATCTATCTATCTATCTATCTATCTATATATCTATCTATCTATCTATCTATCTATCTATCTATCTATCTGTCTATCTATCTGTCTGTCTGTCTGTCTGTCTGTCTGTCTGTCTGTCTGTCTGTCTGTCCGTCCGTCCGTCCGTCCGTCCGTCCGTCCATCCATCCATCCATCCATCCATCCATCCATCCATCTATCTATCTATCTATCTATCTATCTATCTATCTATCTATCTATCTATCTATCTATCTATCTATCTATCTATCTATCTATCTATCTATCTATCTATCTATCTATCTATCTATCTATCTATCTATCTAATTATTCTATCAATTTAAATATCTACTCACTTAACCACTTATTTACTTATCTACCTACCTAAATGATTTCCATGCCTGTCTACCTATCTACCTGCCTATCCATCCATCTTTGTATCTATCTATCTATCGATCGACCTATCTATTTATCTGTCTATCTATACATCTATCTTTTTGTCTGTTTATCTGTCTAGCAATTATGTTTTTTTTCTTTTTATTTATATATATATTATGTTTATATATGAATTTATACTGATGCAATGCAATATTCGATAATTTTTATGGGGGGGTAGAGGGAAATTTGTGTGTATATGTATATTTAATTTCAAAATTTATACAAAATAGATTTAATATCTATAATTTTTAACCATTAGCATTTAATTTTATTACAAATTGCATGAGAATAGAAAGTTGTCTATGAAAATTTGCTTTTTTGAAAACATTGTAAAACTAGTTTGACATCCAACTTACCATTTAATACAAAACATATATTAAAATAGTCAAACTTATCATAATATTTAGTTTATACGAAAAATAAAGGGTAATGATTAAACAATATTAATGTTTTTACTTGTATGAGTATTATAATAAAAATTTAAAAAATCGAACGAGGTAATAATACTCGGGAACAGATTGATCTGGACCGCTATTCCTAACACTTAAATCTATAGTTTCAACAAAACCTACAATAGTATAATACAATTGATCTAGGATTTTAAACAATAACGAAAATTGTTTTGAATAAGCAGTGTATTTGTGATGATTTAAAAATAAAAAATACTTTCCAAATTTTAAACAGTAAATAAAACAGCTTTAAAGAAAGTTATTTTGTCAACATATCAAGAATTTTGTAATTGCTGATTTCAAATTTGTCACTTAAAAAAAAAAAAAGCAACAATAATAAAAAAACAATAATAAAATTTTATTAACCTATTTTTAATTAAATTATAACATTTTAACAAAATTTTTAAAAGTAGAAGTAAAACGTATTTTCGTTTTTACTTTTTTTCATTACTTGGCACTACCCAATGACTGTTTATTTTAAACTTTTAATATTTACAACTACATTATAGATTTTATTAAAGTTTTTGAATCATTAATTTGTATTTGTTAGTGCGCGCATACATGTTTGCTTAAGCTTAAAAGCTCTGTATATATTTAAATTTGTCACCAAATCTTTAAATGTCTGTTTCATTAACCCATATAAAATTAATTTCAAATAAAAGTTAAATATTATTTATCTTTAATAAGATTTTTTTCTTAAAATAAAACAAAAACAAATTAACTTAATCTTTTATAAAATGATTTTTTAATCTTCATCTTATTATTATTTTTTTTTCAATTTTAATTTTATTTTCTAATTTATTTTTGTGTGCGAAATATATTTTACTTTAATCCTTTCAAAGAAAATTTCACATGAATTTTGTTTGTTTATTTATTTTAAAACTGAAGTAATAATTCCAGTCAAATTAAATATCATTTGTTGAAAATGACCTTATTGCCGTATATAGCTTTAGAAAGGAAAACAACAAAAGAATAATAATATAATTCAATTTCTTATTATAACTCTTTATCTTTAATTTAATTTTATGAAATGAGCTTAGATACTTGAATTAACTAATATAAATTTGTTATATTAAGCTTTTACAATTGAAGGTTAGATCAAATTATTAAATTATTTGTAATTGTAATGAATATTTACAAATATACGTTCGCTAAAATAATTTATTTTCAAAACATACTCTGACGTCTACATATATATGTTTGCATAACAATATTTATCCAACAGTCTTGGAAATCTTTTTGATCTACAAGCGGATTCCCCCTACACACACTTCTAAATAGTGATTCATACAAAATTCAGTTCACTATAGAATTATTGGTCAACATATGCAAATGTAGATACTCTTTGTTAAATAGAAAAAAAAAAAACATATCTAACAATTAGCCATCGATCGTAGAAAATACTTTTGTTATGAAATGGCTAATCTAAAATATTATAAAAATTATATTTAATATCTATTTTTGAAAGAGCCTACTATAAGCAATAGATACTTCACTAAGTGATATCTAACTGACAGTAACGCTTTGCTCCCAAAAACAATAATATTCTAAATGCTTACTAATAAAATAGAGTTCACAATAATTGAAATTTGGTGAAATAAATTCAGACCAAAATAATGCAAATTCTTTCCTCAGTAACTCATTCCCAGAAAGATTTTCTTTTTAAAAGCTCCTATTATTCATTCATTTTTTGACTACTACAAATCCACTAACAACAATGAATGCATCTACAAGTATATTTCATAGTTTCTATTCTCCATATTACTCAAATATCTTATTCATCTACTTTTTATATGATGTTTTATAACATTTTTACAATATCTTGAAAATAATTTTAAACCTTTATCAGCTCATATGTTATCCTATCATGTTCTCACAAATTCCACTTCCAGCATTTAATTCTTTCAATAATGTAATTGTAAAACCTTTTTTCTCTAATATAAATGTGTTTCACTTTCTATCATTTCTATTCTATTTAATTACAATTTACATTTGTACATACTTCAGAGTATCATTTAAATTGCAGTATTATCTTTTCATTAAGTGTTTATGAGTCAGAGCCATAAGTAAATATTATTAAAAGACGTTTACAAAACAAAATTAATGCATATATATCTCTAATATATTATTTCTGTCAAAATTACAATTTTATCTAGTAAATCCCATCTGTATTAATAATAAAATAGAAATAATTGTTAATTTCTTTTAATTGTTTATTACAAATATTATTTTTTCTTTATTAAAAAAAGTATCTGGCACAAATCTATGTGGTTTTTATAAATAATCTAATTATCTTGTTTTCTAAAAGTAGCTCTTGCAACATTTTCTGGAGTTCTGAAGCAACATTTGGAAAGACAATTAATATCATCCATTTTTATTTTCATTTTTTATGTTTTAATCGATAAAAAACAAACTATAATACTGCTCTAAAAATCTTTGTGAAGACAGAATTAGTTGTTTTACATAATTTTTTGTGTTAACATTATTTAATTAATCGTTATTATTTTTTTTACAATATCTTTCAAAATTTTACAATATTCTGAGTCTATATTTTGATACACTAGTGCTTTCATATTTTTGAGATGTTTACATAATTTAAAAATCTACAAATTTACAAATTCTTTGTACTGTAATCAACTTTTGTGCCCAATAGTATTGTTTTGATTATAGTCCAAAATTCTATGTAGATGACATATAGTCTTCTTAGTAATCATCTTGTAGATAACTTGCAGAACATTTATAAACCTGTAATATCTAATATTCAATTTTCATTTTTCTTAAATATTAATATTACATTCTCTCAACTACCCAGTATTTATTTTTCATTTAGATTCTTGTTATATAACTTTACCAACATATTTTTTAATGCTTTATTTATTTTCTTGAAGTTTAAAATAATGTAATTTTCATTTTCTATTTTATTTTATTGCTTGTCTCATTTTTTCATATACAATTTTTTAAATAGTAACGTGAAAGGCTGTTTGTGCTGTTATCATAACTATTAGTAATCATTAAATTTCAAAAAAATGCCAAAATTTAAAGAGTTAATTTGTGTTCTTTTTATTAGTTTATACTACTTTTTGCAAGTGTTCTTTGTTATACTTAAATCTTTTTTAAAACATTTTAAGTATCTTATAATTCTGAGACATTGTTTTTTCTACAATAATCTTTGCTATTTCAGAATTGTATTTTCTTACATCATATAATTCTTTTTTGCTTTATTTCATAGAATTATAGATAATTAATCCTATAAAATAGATCATTTTAAAATATATTTCATATCTATCTTTTTTTATATGTGTGTCTTTGTTATAAGTGACATAAAATGAATTATTTTCTTATTGATCTAATTAAAGACTGATAGATTTTTTATTTTCTTTGGAGTAATTCTGAATATGAGAGAATTACCATTTTGATAGCTTTCATTTTTCTTAATTTGCATTAATGTATCAGTTTTATTTTCCAAACAATCACTATTTTTTGTATAGAATCTATTAGAACATGACAGATTTGAAATCTTTATTTTCTGATAGATAAAATATCTTTTAACTTTTGTGTAATTTATTTGCATACTTTCTTTTTCATTTTGCCTCCCAAAAATCATAGTATATTTTATGTTCATTCTTTAATTTCAATAAAATATAGTGATCATGCATTTTTATATTTGTAGACATATTTTCTGACAGATTTTTGATCAATAAAAATTGTAAAATATTTTTACTCACCAAAAACATTTTCAAAAGCTCATGCCCTTCACCACAATGAGTAATTATTTGGGCATAATCTGAACTTTGTGAATTTTATATATACCAGTAATATAGATGCAATTCCTTATGATATCCTATTAATCTACAGTATATTGTTTGAATCTCTGCAAGTATTTATAATATATATATATATATTTTAAATAAAGTGATTCTTCAAGTATATATAATATATATATATATATTTTAAATAAAGTGATTCTTCACAATATTTTTTTACACATTCTAACAATGTTCCATTTAATACTAAACTGGTATTCTAATCATGCAGTATCCTTGTATTTGACAGTGATAGGAAGTTATGCACCACCAAGTAAATTGACCTTGACAAATGACAATCTAGATTCATAATTATTATGAAAGGCATGACACTCCTATCTAATCAACCAATTGATTTATGCCTTTACAACCAACACTTTGGTTTCCAAAAGTCATAATTTATTAGTTTATGTAATGTTTAATGGCATAAAAACAAAATCATCATTACACACACACACACACACACACATATATATATTTCAAACTAAGGGCCATGATTTATTTTTGTCTGTCATAATTGTATATATTGGAAAAAATATTCTTAAAATTGGAGATAAAAAGCCAATAAACTCACCACACTGCCTAATGTGTGTTGGTGAGCAGCCCATCCATGTTCGTATACTATATGAATAATCACATAGTAATAACAGCTGCAATGACATGAATGTATGGATTGGACAATAGAAATTTTCCCTGCTCGGTTCCAGGAGGCTGTAAAGTCACCAACCAAGTCAGTGGTTGGTGGCTGAAGGCAGAGGGTGCTAAGAATTCCCTGGTTGCAGAATCAGGCTGCCAATTGATGACGACTTCTTATTTAGGTACTTACAACTGTAGATCACTTTCAAGTGAAGGATGATTGCAAGAGTTAGAAGAAGAATTGTCTTATATTGAATTGGACATTATTGGACTTTGTGAAGTTAGAAGAAAAGGTGAAAAAAACAATTGATTTAAAAAATGGACATATACTCTATTATAAATGCACAAATATTGGAAATACAAATGGTGTAGGATTCATTATAAATAAAAAATGGAAGAATAACATTGTGGAGATTGATGGTGTATCGGACAGAGCGGCAAGATTAGTTTTACAACTTAATAGCAGATACCAAATGCAGATAATTCAGGTTTATGCCCCAACAAGTTTTCATAGTGATAAAGTAGTAGAAGATTTTTATATGGATGTATAAAAGGCTTTTGATCAGAGTAAACAACATTTTAAAATTGTTATGGGAGACTTTAATGCTAGAATTGGTAAACAAATGAAAGATCAAAATGCTGTAGGTAATTTTGGTTATGGTAATAGAAATGAGAGGGGACACAGAATTGTGGAGTTTGCAGAAAAAGAAAAACTTTATATTATAAATTCTTTTTTTGAGAAAAATGTTAAAAGGAAATGGACATGAAAGCATCCAAATGAAGATACAGCAGAATTAGATTATATTTTTGACTAAGAGAAAATACATATTTCAAGATCGTAATGTTCTTAATAAATTTAACACAGGAAGTGATCATCGATTAGTAAGATGTAAGATACATGTTAATGCAAAAGTAGGGAGACAAAAATTATTAAGAAAAACAATATTTACAGTTGATATTCTTAATCTTCAGAAACATTCTAATGAATTTAAATTAGAACCTACAAATCAGTTCAAGTATTAGTAGATTTTGAACATGATTCAGATTTGAATGACATTAACATGAAAATAACTGATACAATTTTAAAAACTGAAACAAAGATAGCTGATAGAAAAAAGCAGCAATTGAACAATAAAATTTCTACTGAGTCTAGAGAATTTATGAAGAAAAAAAGGAATTTGAGGATATACAACAATGCTGCATTAAAAAAGATTGAATATCTCAAATTTTGTAAAATAGTGTGGAAAGGAGTTGAAAATGATATAAGAAAGTATAATTGTGAACTAGCAAGGAAATCTGTAGAAAAGAATAAAAGTCTAAAGAGTGTAAAACAGCATTTTGGTATTGGTAGGAAATTTATATCTGCAATAAAAAAAAAAGATGGCATTATTACTAAAAAGAGAAATGACATCATGAAATGTGTAGAAGACTTATATCAAGAATTATATAGTAATAAAGAACAAGTGTCTCCTATACATTTTATATCTTCTGAATTGCCCAGAATTTTGAATGAGTAAGTGAGACATGCAATTAAATTTATGAAGAAAGGGAAGGCTCCAGGTAATGATGGAATTGTAATTGATAAATTAAAAGAAGCAGGTGAAGAAATATAAATTTTTTTAGCAAAGTTATATACCAAATGTATAAATGATAAAGGTGTACCAGATGATTAGAAGAATGCAGTATTAATATTAATATTTAAAAATGGTGACAAAAAAGATATTAAAAATTGCAGACCTACCAGTCTTTTATCAGTTTTATACAAAATTTTTACTAAGATAATTAATTACAACTCGTCTACAGAAAACACTGGATTTCCACCAACCAAGAGAACAATCTGGATTTAAAAGTGGTTTTAGTACAGTAGATCATATCCAGGTATTGAGAGAAGTTATAGAAAGGTCAAATGAATATGAGTTGCCATTATGCTTAGGATTTGCAGATTATAAAAAGGCATTTGATTCTATAAACATTTCTTCAGTGATTAAAGCATTGGATCATCAAAGTGTAGATCCAGGATATTGTCATATTTTAAAGAATATTTATAAAAATGCAACAGCAACAATTAGATTACATAATGATAGTAGGAAAATCAACATTGAAAAGGTTAGTAAGACATGGTGACTCCATATCTCCAAAACTTTTTACAGCAGTGCTGCAAGAAGTATTTTGTGGATTAAAATGGGAAGTTAAAAGAGTGAAAGTAAATGGAGATTATTTAAGTCATTTAGATTTTGCAGATGATGTAGTTGTTTTTGCAAATAAATGCTTTAGAGTTACAGGAAATGTTGCAGGAGTTGTCAGATGAAAGTAGGAAAGTAGGACTAAAGATAAATGTTAAAAAGACTAAAATAATGTTTAATAGATTTTCTCAAAATATGAAAATAAAGATCGATTATGATGAGTTAGAAGAAGTTAACAGTTACAAATATCTTGGTCAGATTATTAATACAGATGGAAACATAATGGATGAAATTAATCATAGAATTAAACTTGGTTGAACTGCTTTTGGTAGAAATAACTTGATACTAAAAGGAAATATACATATGTGTTTGAAAAGGAAGGTTTTTAATAAATGTGTTTTGCCAGTTCTTACTTATGGATCTGAGACTTGGACACTTAATAGAAGAGTAATACAGAGACTTCAGACCACTCAAAGAAATATGGAGAGATGCATGTTGGGAGTAACAAGAAGAGATCGAAAATGCAATGTATGGGTAAGAGAACAAACAGGTGTTACTGACCTCATTGAAAAAATTAAAAGACTGGAGTTGGGCTGGACATATTGCTAGAAGAGATGATAATAGATGGATAATTGAAATTTTAAACTGGATTCCAAGAGATTGTAAAAGACCCAGAAAGAGACCACATGTGAGATGGATGGATGAAATAAGAAAGTGTGCAGGGGTGATGTGAAGAAGAGAAGCTAAAAATAGGAAAAGATGGATTGAATTTAAAGAGACCTTCCTCCTGCAGTGGATTGATAATGGTTGATAATGATGATATATCAAATTGCATTGAAGTAATATCAATTGATGCCTGTTTACAAATATCTGAGACAGTAATTCACAATATCTTGTTTATTTCGAAAATAGAAGAAAAATTTAATAAACTAAACACATTGGCTGATAATAATGGTGATCAACCCATACACTCATTAATATCAGATTAACTATGCTATAGCAACAATTAGTTCAACAATAAACATATTTATAAATCAAAAATGAAATACAAATATCCTTTTTAGTTAATAGCAAACTTTTTAAATACATAAATAGATATATAGAAAAGATCATTATTCAGATTGATATAGATAAGAAGGAATTGATCAGGCAAGCAATAATATTGATTGATTGATGGATAGATAGATGAACTAACAGATAGATAGATAAATACCTATATAGGCAGATAAATAGACAAATAGATAGTGTTAGACTGACTGATAGTTGAATATATAGATGTATAAAAAGAATAATGAATACTGAGATTGATTGATAATTAAGTAGATGGGCATGTAGATAGATGAAAAAGTGATAAGATAAAAAAGGAAAATTTAAGAAGGAAAAATAAAAGAATGAAATAGAAAAATGGTAACAATGAAATTTAATTTAGACATGTATGAAGATACACTTTCAGACTAAAAATATTATGAAGAGAATGTGTAATATTTATATTCATATATTCTAAATGAGTGTTCATTTAATTGTAACATTTTATTCAACATACATAAATAAATTTAGGAATATTATAGTTTGTGTATACATATATATTTTAACCACATATTCAAATGACACATGCACGAAACTGGAAAAGCAGCCGAGGAAGGAGCCAAACTAAAACTAGACCCACACATGAAGTTTTTTTAATATATAAGAATCATAATGGTTTTAACAATTATATATATAGTACCGTTCATTTATATTTGGTAAAAGCTAAAAAAAAAGTAAATTTAGATTTTTTTTTAAATTTGTATAATTTTTTTTTTAAAAGTACAATGAAAGTTAAAATTGTCACTCATATTTTTTTTTTATCTGGTTAAAAATAAAAGTAAAAATTGGAGAGAACAAAAAGACACACAAATTACTAATCCAGATAAGCTAAAAGAAAAATATTTTAGTTAATTAAAGATGGCCAAAAGACTTGATAAAAAAGAGAATTTTGTAATTAAAAAATGATAAAGAATGTACAAGATTATGAACCTAAACACTATGATAATAATGTGAGCAGAAGTCTGAACACTGCACTTCAAGTATAAAAAGGAAGAGGCCAGTTTGATCAATGTCTTGTTTTGTCTGTTTTCCCTACAGTCAGCCTTAGGTAACAAAAAATGTAGCCAGGATCACCCTATGCTGAAATAATTCTGCATGTTGGAGTGAACCGGAGCTTTTGCTGACATTGTTCCTGAAGATGGACACCGGAAAAGCTTTCGTGACTGACCAGTGGAATAGACCAAGATCAACTTATAACCAATGGCGAGCTCATTATCCCCCCCCCCAAAAAAAAAAACTATGCAGAGTAATCTACAAGTTTCATAAACTCACTAAATTACTGTAAAGTTAAGATTAATCATTCCCAATTGTGACTTAAAAGTTTGCAAACAACTCTAAAAAAAAAAAAAGAATTCTTAAAAATAATCCCGATAGAGACTTTAATTTTATTGTTCAAGAGACTCTTGTTTACCCAAGAACTTTTTATGTTTTATTAATGGATTCACATCTGGATTAGTGTGTGTTCTCTCCAATTGTATTTAATTAGTAATTTATCATTAAACATTTTAATTTCTTAGAATAAAAATATTTATTTCTAATACCAACTTTTCCTTGTACGTTATTAATAATAGTTATTAATTATTATTATTGAATTTATTAATATTAGTAAGATTTAGAAATATAATTTACCTTTGCCAATATGTGTTGACTAAGCTCCAGGCATAATGATATTTAAAAAATAATTGTAGTTACGGTAAGATATAATACCGATTTTAAAAACATTTTTCTTTTTAATTTGCGAGATGTGATGCGACAGATTTCAGAGGATTCTTATATGAATCTTGGCATCATTATAAAAGAAATAAAAGCTGATTTCATCAATAGCATAAATCATAACAATTACTAGGTAGAGTTGATCAGGAAATATAGTTATGTTTTTTTAGAAATAGGAATGAAACTTTTTTTTTGCATAACTTGATCAACTCACAATTTATTGCGTATAGAGACCTAGTCAGATGGCTTAATATCAACAAAGAGTTATTTACTGTACAAATATCACTAATAATGAATAAATACTATTCATTTGAATAGCTATGTGTAATTCTAAATATACTAGAATCATCAACGTCTCAGGATATCATCGTAACATTAATAATATTATCTGGAGCATTCTCATAATATACCAAGTAAGTAAATATATATACAATGGATAAATAACTTTTCTAATAAAACTTAAGTGCATTATATTTAATAAGGCTAACAAGTTAGTTCTAAACTCTTAGGTTGCATTGTCTTTAAATCAAACAATTGTCTCAGAATTCTTAATAAAATATAAAAATTACTATGCTGGAAATTATTAGTCATAGCGATTTAAAAATGATTTATTCTTGATATGACTAAATAGAAAATGGTTTTATTGTATTTATTCATATCTCAGTAAATTAAATATTAAAATGATAGGTTGCAAGTAAATTAAATAATATATATATATGGAAATCTTGAATATATGGAGTAATTCATTTAAATCAAATTAATTAAAAAGCACATAAATAAAACAACTGCCCCGTGCATCAAGAGTCAAAGTAAACTAACAGACTGTTGCATCCAACAGGAGTCTCAACATACTTAAACAGTACTTAATCTAGATCAACTGCCCCAGGTCAAAAGTCAAAGAAAATGGACAGATTGATGAATTCAAAAAGAGGATCCTCCTTTTGAATGTATCAATCCATCAGTTTTGTTTGACTCTTACTTAACCTTGGGCAATTGTTTTAGGTTAAGTGCTTTTTATTTAATTAAGTTGATTTAAATGGATTACTGCACACATTCATGATTTTCGTCTAAACATTTTTTTAAAATATTGTATTACAATATATATATTCTTAAAAATAAAATGTGATTGTGACCATGTTTATTTAGAAGATGCGATGATTATTTTCAATTAATGACAAACTGCCATATAATAAAAAATATAACAATTAATATATTAATTATAAAACTAAAAAACAAACAAACTGACGAACGTAATCATCATCATAATAAATTGACTGAAATAATTATAAATTATATTGTGCAGTGTTGTACATGATAAATACTTTTTACTTGAATTATATGATAAATATCTACTTGAGTTATAAATATTCGTGTTTTATCAAAAATGTGATGTTACAACAAAACGTTTCATTGGAGAAGGTTGTATAGAGTTTATTGAACCTAAACACTAACTACAGATAAAATGCAATAATGTTTTATTGCATACACTAATAATCGTAATAATAACAATCTCTTCTTATAGGTTTTAGACATATTACATAATCCAATTTATCATATACTTCTCATTAACTCATGTTAGTATCTCTTGGTCAAAATAAAAAGGATAACCTTATAATTATTTAACTATTTATTCTAGATATTTTATTGTAAAAAGTATGAAGTTTATTTAAGGGATCAATAAATCATAGGAGAAATTAAATATTAACTTGCATTTAGCACATTTTGCTTTAGCTTAAAGTAAATGCAACTGATTTCCAATGCATAATAGAATGACAAATACACATTTAAAACCAATTTCACTAATAAATACATCTAAATAAATAAATGAATAAATCTTCCTTAGGTTTTTTTTTTTTTTTTTGAAAAACTTTTATTAAACTATAATGATAATAACGTTAAAATATTAAAATATTTAAACCAATTAACTAATATTGGACAAAAACTGGTTAGAATAAAATAATTATTTAATACTAGTTGTTTATTTCAATTGATTTAAAATGATTATTAATAATACAAACAAACTAACTATAGCACAGCAAAAATTATAATCCACAGTCATTAAATAAACACCCAAGAAACTTTCATTGCACTTTAAATATTTACAATTAGATAAAAGTGATCATTTGGCATTTTGTAATGTAATAAAATTTTACCAAGATGAATTTAACACACATAATCCATATAAGGATATTATTAATTTTGAAAGCTGAGCTTTTAAGCAAAAATTCATTAATATTCATTATCCAAAGCATTCAACAAGATACCAATTACTTATTTGTATTCCTAAAGATATTGACATAGTAATTAATCCTTGTAAGGGACAGCTTTAATAAATTATAACACATCTAGTCATATTTATGAATATAGAATACTGGTGATATAAATCATATATCTTTTGGATTACTGAATCCACTATAGTATCAACTAAAATATTAGTCATAAGTTATAATTTTCATGAAATACACAAAGCATTAAATATTATTTTATTAATGTTATATTATTTGGCTAGAGTCAGATTGTTTTCACAACTGTGAGACCAAACTATTTATTAATCCATTGACTTGAATTCATTTTGCACTACTCATTTACTGCTTTAGGTAGTTTTCACAAATATAAAATGAAACAAAATGTTGATCTTATAAATTCCCATGAATTTTATACGATTAAGTAGATAATAAAGGATGATGTAGCCAAGTGAATTTAATCCTCAGAGAAGCAACAAATAATTATTTCAGTGTTAACTCAAGATGGAGCATTCCATAAGTAATTCTTTTAAAATTTATAATTGAAAGAAAATATAAAAAATTTCTTACTTTAAATGCATTATTAAATGATAAACATTGTTAAGAATTTAATCTCTTTATTCAGAGCATAGAGGAAACATTTGCCCTTAAGAAGCAAATATCTAGCTAGATTCTATACAGACATGCTATTGGAGAAGAATTATAAAATAGCTAACTTTAGGTTTAAATTTAAAGCAGTTCTTTAACATACTTTAATTAGTGCAGATCAAACAGATTTTGACATAGGTCTTTGGTTGCTATGGAAACAGAAACAAATGAGATTTAAAAGTTTTAAAAATTTAAAGCACCAAATTTGGAGATCAAATTGTTTAAGAATGATAGTTAATATTATTTTAAATATTAAAACACTATTATCCTAAATAGCAATAAAGTAAAATAGACAATTATTTATTTTTTAAAAAAAAAAAACTTATAATACTAAATATTAATTTAAATGACTTTTGTTTTATATATTTCTAAAGTTCTCATTTTTAATTAGTAATGAATCCATTTATTTAATACTAAAAATAAACTTATTTCAGATTTTAAGATTATATTTTTCAAATTTACTATATTTTAAAACACAAACATTTGTGCATTTACGCAAATGTGTTTAAAAATTGCTATCCTTGGTAACTGATATATTGATTGTTTAGCTATCTTAAAAAAACTTACTATTGTATTAATAATATTTTTAAATATTGTAGGTAGTATAATATCTTTTTGTCCCAAGCATTTTTTTTCCAAAATTATTTGTGGTGTGTGTGTGTGTATTTTCTTAAATATCAACTGCCCTTTAAAGGAAAAAAAATCAAGATATAATTTTTGATGCTATCATTGATTAAATCTGTATGGTAGTCATCTTGAATAATTTTAATAATCTTATTTAAAAAATATTAATATCTCTTCTTACTTTATTATTTAACACTATAACTAATAAACAGCAAAATTTGTTTTACATGATAACCCAACAATTTTTTTCGAGCTTATAGGTATGATTATTGATATAGATATTAAATATAATGTTACATTATATGTATATAATAAAATAAAACAATTATAAAAAATCAAAATACTCAGGAATAAGCTCTACAATATTTAATATGTTAATATAAAAATTACAAAAATAAATAAGAGCTTTATCCAGCCAGAGGGTATCCCATCCTCAGTATCATTTAGCCATTAATATTAAAAATAATCTCATTAAAATAATATTCCCACATGGATAGCCTAGACAATGGATGAAAATAATATTATTAAAAGGAGGTTACCTTGACAACAGTTTGAAATTATTGATTGTTATTGATATTGGAATTTTCTAAGTGTTGACTGTTTTTAATGATATATATATATATTAATTCTAATATTCTCATGGATAAATAATGAATACATAGTATAGTTCTGGGAGCTTCCAGGTAAACAAAATATAATAGCTAAGTAGGTGATGTTTTAGTACAACAATAAGAAATGTGCAACCCATATGGAAGTACCCTGAAGGCAACATATACATAGCATTCCACATTCTGACATCATAGATTAATAATTTCTTTTTTACAACCAGGTATGGTTAGGGAGAAACAATAAACTCTTAAGTTATTGATTGTTGATAAAGATGACAAACTGCCAAAAAAAATGAGACGCACACAATTCACTTACATATACACAAAATAATACATATTGGTGGCACTTTAGATATTCAATTAATCTTAATGGATCATTTAGAAAATATTTTGAAAATTCTTTGTTTATCTTCAAACATTTTATCTCAGTTGAATATTTACTGAAAATATCTGCTCTTTTGAATCACTTATCTTTATTACTAGTCAAATCTGCCTCACATGCCTAATCTGTTGATATTTTAAAAATATTTACAGTTTTTCTTAATATTTTATCGCCTTAAATTTGTTCAACAATTGTCTTATATCTCTTTAATTGATGATTATTATTTTGCATGTTCAGATCTAATAAAAATATTACAATGTTGAAATATATATTTTCTGTTAATCAAAGTACAATCCAATTTGGAAGTCTTATTGTATATGTATAAATATAACTTTAAATCTGTAGCTTATTACTTTTTGTTAAGGATTGACTTTCATTAGAAACAAAACATAAATCGCAGAGAATGAATAGTAAGAAAAACAGCAGAGATAAGGCATTCTGTATAATTTGTATTTATCTTTTCAATAATGTCAATTTCTGAATAAAATATTAAGAATAATCAGTACTTTTAATACATTATACATACTTTTTAAACAATTTTAATAAGTTTTTTATTATTGTCAATAGTCATATATGTTAAATAAATAGTTAATTAAATCTCAACGAAGGCTTAACTAGATAAATATATAACAATTCGCATTTCAAATACGTAAGTAATGTGTTAACCGCGTGGTTATAAACGTTTCATTAGTCTTGAATATGTGACCATTACATATGTACTCATTCTGACTTTTATTACGATTTATCTAACTTACACGCACATACACACATACATATATATAGAGAGAGACGGAGGCGGGAGATGGAGATAAAGATTTATTAAGCAAGATTAACTGTTTTATTTGACATATATCTGGCAATTTTATTAAGCTTTTTTGATCAATTTTATATATTAGTTATGAAGCAAATTGGAAGCAGGTGTGACGGAAAATTGATTACCGAGCTGTGTAAATTTGGAAATTAACATTTAACTAAATTTTATTAACTTTTTTTTTGCCTATATTTCTCTTTTTTTAATAATAAATTAAAATAAAAACTATAAATTCAGTTTAAAAACAAATTAAAAAAGTAGAAACTTCGTATTTATGCTTTTTATTTTTAATTTAAACTTAAATGATGTAAGCTAATAAGCCAGAAATATAAAAAGGTTTGTAATACAAATATCCTTATTCAAATAACTATTAAAACCTGAATGCCTTATTTGCATATTAAATGACATTTCTAAATGTAGTTGTTAAGAATAAATATTAATAGTAATAAAGCATAAGTTAATAACTTTTTAAAGTATCTTTTGGAAATCAGAACAATCAATTTGTAAAGTCATTTAATTTATTTTAGTAATATATAATGTTTTCTCAATATACATATATACAAATTTGTTTACTTGAATTATAAAATAGAGATTAATCGGTCTATAATGGTCTTTGATATAGTCGATTACTAATTGCAACATCTCTTTATAAGTGAATAAATCTGCTTTTCTATTCCCTAGTTTTTATCTATTCATTTTCAACTAATTTTTTGATGCGCGCCCTTTCGCCTTTTTAATAATAGTAATTTTAATACTTGTTTAATTGTAATAGTTATATTTATAAAGCGCATACTCGTTATTTAATGTAATCTTTATTAAGGCTACAACTTTAATACTATTTTTCAGGCACATAGTCTTAAGGTTATAGCCTCAATAAATAATAATTGTTTAGGTAATTTTACCAAAAATATTTTTTATAATTTTTATACCTTCCAATTATTATTATCTGATTTCAATTGCTATATTATGGACAACATTTTTTATTTTTTTAAATATTTTTCTTGTTTAAAATCAGAACTTCACCAGAAATGCATTTTAATAACTTTTTTTTGCAATTTTTTATTTCAATCGATAAACCTTAATAACATCAGTAACTTTACTTTTCACTATTACCATATAATCATTGTATGATATATTATTATTCCATAATAGCCTAGTTGTTATTGCTCTAGTTGCGACTCTCATCTCTCGTTTTCTTTTGCATAATCTTCAAGATCAATATTTATAACTTAATTTATTGTCTATCTTTTTTGTTCTGATTGTAATATTCCCCAATACATATATATATATTTGTTTGTTTTTTATATTATATCTAATTTCATATTCTATTTTTTATACATATTAACCAATATAAATCAAATCATTATCATCCCTAAAAAGAAAGATCATCAGATTATTCTAATTAACTTTATGAAATGTTTTTTTTTAATTCGTTTATGATTATATGGATTTATTAAATGTGCTAATGCTAAACTATCCTCACTTTCTAAATATAAAAACTGAAATATTTTCTCTAAAACCTATCATGATATTTGAATCAATATTGGTGAGTTTTGCTTTGCTAGAATTGAAAGACATACAAGATGATGTTTATGTTTTGAAAAATGTTTTATTTTTCTATAAATTTAAAAAAAGGTACTTGAGTACTAAAGCTGCAATGTAGAGGAGATAGGAGGCCTTTTCGCACCCACAATAAATGTGTGATGTCACGTTGATGTCAAATTGAAACTTTGACATTTTCAGTTATTTGTCATATTTTACATTGTGAAAACGTGTTTTTTTTTAATCAACAATATTTTTGTTTTTTCAACGCAATCTTTTTTTTTTTTGTAATACTTCAACATTTTCAGTTACTTGTATTTTCCAATAATGTCCGAGATTCCAACACTAAAATCGGCATTAGCAAGTTGATGTGGATGGTTGGTGGCTTATGTAGGGAAACAGACAAATGTTTCATATAAAAAAAATTTTCAATGTCATCTTTTTTTTTTTAGCAATACTTCCAAATTTTTAGTTGTTTGTCCTATCTTGCATTGTGAAAACATCTTTTTTTTTAATCCAAAATTTTTTTGTTTTTTTTTTCAACGCGCGATCTTTTTTTTTTTTTTTATATATAATACTTCGACATTTTCAGTTATTTATCATATTTTTCATTAATGTCCAGGTATTCACAAGGGTGGAGGTTTGGTGACTTATGTAGGGAAACAGACGTATGTTTTATATTAAAATGTAATAAAAGTGTAATAATTAATATGCATTTTTTTTTAGTTTTGGTTTAATTTCTTTATAAAAAAACGGCGTTTATTAGCACATTATTTGATATTTATTATATGCATTTTGTATATAATTGTACATGTAACAATAGTGTTTACATGAATGTTATAAATTGATAATTGTTAAGTATATATAAATTGATCGATGTATAAATAGATATAGATATATCATATATAAATGAATAGATGGAGAGATGGATGAAAAGACAGACAAATAAAAAATCAAGGGGATGCATAAATTAATAGATAAATAGATAACTACATAGATAAGTTGATAATTATACAAATCATCATCATCATCATCAACCATTATCAATCCACTGCAGGATGAAGGTCTCTCCAAGTTCAATCCATCTTCTCCGATCTTTAGCTTCTCTTCTTCACACCACCCCTGCACACTTTCTTATTTCATCCATCCATCTCATATGTGGTCTCTTTCTGCATCTTGGAATCCAGTTTAAAATTTCAATGTCCAACTATTATCATCTTTTCTAGCAATATGTCCAGCCCAACTCCACTTCAGTCTTTTAATTTTTCCAATGAGGTCAGTTAAACCTACTTTAAATGTTCAAAATCAATGAATATTACTCAGAACAATATAAACAATGCTAAAAAATTCCAAAGAAGCATTCAAAGTAAAGGAAAAAAATTATCTGATTCCAAAATTAAATCCGTCTTACAAAAGCAAAAGAACAATACAGCTGTATCCTGTAATAATTTAAAAATGTAAAAGAAAATTCTCAAATATTGCAAATAAGTCTAATATAACTTTAAGGGAGGAAAACACCATTGCTATCTCTCAAAATGAACAAAACAATTTTAAAAATAGACTGTTCCAAAAAGAAACTCGTTTGCAAATGAGTAAAATTAAAAAACCCACAAATCTCAGAAACACAAATTACACTCAATAGGAAGTCAACATTCAGTACTGCAACTAAGTATTATCTGAGCAAAACTGTGCAATAAACTCAGTTTTAACACTAAATTTTAAAGAAATAGAAGGAAAAATATCTTCCCAAGATAAATTTGATCATTCTATCTGTTGACAAATAGTTTCTGACAGGAATCCAGACTCTGAAACTTCCCATAAATATTCCAAAAATACTCATGATAGTGACAAAATACCAATTATACTGCACATATTACAGTTTGAAGAAAGTTGGCTAGATTCTGATTTTCCAAGTTTAATCTCTAACTCAGATGCCAAAAATAAACAAATGAATTAATCCATAGCTGCTCAATTACCCTTTCCCACTGTACAAACAAAATCTAAGATAAACCCTTCTAATCAACCGAATCTACAGAACTATGCCTCGGCAGTTGGGAAATGCAATACCAACATTCAGAAGCAAAGAGCAGATGAGCAATCTCCTCAATACACTATTCTTGACTTTGAGGATGAAGACAACTATGATATTAATAAAATAAATGAACTGCTCCCAAATTAAGATAACATAAGCTCTAACCTGGATGACTATCAATCCATCAGCCAGGAGTTTAACTCTAGGATACCATCAATTCTGTACAACTCATTCCTAAACTACCACAATGACAATATGTTAATCTTGAGTACCACTAATAACAACTGTAACCTCTTTGTCTTTCTAACAGATGATTTCTCTGCACTCATCAAGAAACAGCAATTTGATGATGTAGTTAAAAAAGTCTACTACCACCCAAACAGGAGATACTTCATCATACAATTTAATAATCCTATGTGAAAAGAACTCTTCAAGAGAACTCAACTGTTCTTAAAGCAGAAATATTTAATTAAAATAGATATAAACAGACCCGGAATGGCTTATGGTCTTGCTCACAACTGCTATGTTAAAGTCTCCCAAATGCACTTACAGAGACTTCTGATCAACTGTGACATGATAATGCAATTCAGATATTTGTCAAAAAAGCAAGCAGGCATTGAGCTAATGTCTGACAGTGCAGGCATCTATCCACTGGACATTTCTTCTATATTAGAAGAGAATAAGTATCATATCTTTGTATCTGTTTGAGGGCTTCAACTCTAATGTTTTATTTGCAGGAATCAGACTCATCTCATCAATTCCTGTCCCAACAAAATCTTTCGGATATGTAATGTGAAAAATACCAGAATATCATAAATGTATTCCAGTTGCTACAAACTCAAGACTACTCAATCAATTGGTGCTGAAGTTGTGCAGGATAGATCTGATGAATCAAACATGTATTGGAACCAATCATTGCAACAAGCAACATCTTATGATGAAATTAATACACATCAAATCATCACTACTACAAGAAAGGAAAATATTAGATCAGCTCAGCTATTGTCAGGTGATTACTTAGATAATACCCAAAGCAATAATGATCTTTCTTTACAACAAGTAATTTCCAATGGGAAAATTCAAAAGCAGCATGATTATTCCCAAGTGAAGAATGCTAATCAGTCAGCTGACAGTAGGATAAAAAGGAAAATGGAAGACTTTTTTTTCTCCCTAACTGAAGAGACCAACAAGTCTACCACTAATGCTGACTCAATTAATAATCATGATCAGCAACCAGTTAATAAATCTTTGAGTCTGAAAAAGAGAAAGGACAGGAAATCCTCCAGAATAATTTAACTAAAAAAAAGTGTCAAAATTTTCAATTTTGAGTCTATCAGCTATCTTTCCTGTTCATATGAACCTACAGTCTAATGACTCACTAGATTTGACTGATCAAATGACACCAGTCCATGACCTGCTAATAGAGCAATAATCCTAAATATCTGGTCTATCTTTATCAATTTTCATATGATTTTTAAAATTAGTGGAATCAATGTCAGGTGACTCAATTCCCTTAACAGAGTCTTTGCCATAAGGAGGTGGCTAGACAAGATGTACTATGTCTATTTGAAATGAAATTGCATTGGTAATCCAATTATAGAATTGGCCAGTTATTTAATCATGACAGGATCTTTTAATACTAACCAATCAACTCAGCTACTTTGGGGGTTGCATTTCTGATTAGAAAAAAATTAGCCTTTGATAAATGCAGAACATTTTATTTGAGTAAAGAATAACTAATTTTAGATATTACCATTGGCAACATGACAATAATCATAATTTATATTTATTTCCCAAATGATTCTAATGTTATTTTTTCAATAATTAACAGAATCAATGCTTTTCTCTCCTCAATAGTGTCACCAATAATTTGTTTTGGGGATTTTAACATGGGATATCATCAGTTTAATATAAAGTATTTGCACCTTTTCAACAAAGTTTTTCTGTTTGGGGAGGGTTGTTTTCCTCTGAATTCATACTCGAACATTAATTGATCTCCTGAATTACATTCCAGAGTTACATTATGATATTGAGACAAAACTTCAGGTTATACCTTTTTTCAATTCCTTGCCCTGTTGATATCCTCCCACTTTAATCCCTTGACCTTGGTGTCTACACATCACATCAGAATTATGAGGTTGCAGAGATCTTGGATCTCAAAAATCAATATCACACAAGTGGAGGGTGCTTGCACAATATGTCACAACCAAGAGGGCAAAAATTTTTCTTACCAATCAGCACAATTGGACTCATAGTTACATTCATTGGGCAATTAGAACTGCCAAGCTTCCCACTCCCTCAATGATTTACATCAATAACAACAATTAGGTAGGGTCTAATATGCTCATAAGATACATATTTTTTTAAGGCTAAATTGCAGAATTACATATTTGATATAGGCAACATATGGAAGAGCATTAGTGAGTCTGAAGATCACAAATATCAATGAAGCACACATAATACAATGGCAGCTACCTTATCTGAAGAGCACACATCCTTGATTGCACAGTAACTCATGGGTTATGCTTCTTCACTTAATCCAATTCACTGCTCCCATAATCCAGAAAGTAATTGATGTTTTAACAGGTGACTTTCAAAATATACTAGACCTTTATCCTATTGCATTAGTCCCATTCATGAAAAAACAGATCAAACCCTCTAGTCTTGACAACATCCATCCCATATCAATGGCACCATTACTTATTACAACCATAGAGGCTATTATAAATGAAAGAATTCAAGAGAAACTTTTTTCCCACATTTCAGCTCACCAATTTGTCCACAAAGGATCCTCTACCATCAAGGTGGTGCCTCATTTCATGCTCCTTGTCAAACAAGTTAGACAGCATAAAAAATCCATGCCTATAGTAGTCCAATTGAATTTTGCATTTGCTTTAGACATTGTCATCCCAGCTACCCTATTACAATTTTTAGTAAATACTCTGTGCTGATGGTACACATCAGAATTATTGGTAATCTGCTTTTCAATTGGTCAATATTTACATTATTGGATGGCAGTGTGGCCTCTGTGTTTAAACCTCATCTCTCTATTCCTGAGGGGTCCCTGCTTAGTTCGCTATGCTTTGTCACATTTGCCAATCCTTTGTTGAAAGAGATTGAGCATTACCTGCCTGGAATCTACATTCCTGCTTAGAGTAACATGCAATGCTCAAAGCCTAAGGCTGATGTATCAACAATGATTGGCATTATTTTAACCCATGCCTATCTAAATAAACATTGTTGTACTGTCTTCTAAAATTGTCTAAATGAAAACCAATTTAAATGTATAGCAGAATACCTATAATAATTAATGTATAGAGAAAATTAATGAGAAAGTATGTTGTTTAAAGAGTTCCTTTTTGTGTTGTTGTATGTGTAATAAAGTTATAATGATGATATTTTTTGGAGAGAGAAGAAATTGTAAGAATTGGACAGCTCAATCCTTAAGTCAGTTATAATATAATAAAAAAGGGGGGGGGGGTAAAATAAAAGAGAAAGATTTATGCATTACTTCAACATTTTGAATTATTATATTTTAAAGAATGAATGTCTTATAATCATTTATACATATATATATTTAAACGTGTAAACATTTAAAAAGTGCTGCAATTCATAGTTTTAATTTGTTAACCAATTTTGTTATTAGTTTTATGTTTTATGCCACATTTATGGTTGATATTTTTTAAATTGTTGAGAATGCAATATTAATAATAAATAAAAGAAGAGATAAATGAATTATATTAAATATATATTACCAAGAATGTTAATAACAAAATAAGTTAAAAGATTCTGTAGGGATTTGTTTGTTAAAAAAAAAAGAAAAATGAATTTGTAATCTATATTTTTATATTTTTTATATACACATTTAAAAATATTTTTTTATTTTAAAATTATATGATTTTTTAAATATTTAATCTCATTAATTGGACGCTAAGATGTTAAAAGAAGAAGTTAAGAAGGATTATTATTCAATAAGTGCGTGGATCTAATGGTTAACAATTAAAGTTCATCATTGGTGATCATGAATGACTCAAGGAAGATACCTAAGATATATTCCTACCTGTTTATTTAGTATTGGCAATCCAGATGACCTTCAATGTAACAAGTTAAAGTAGTTTGTTGGTAAAATTGTGGAAACCAAACGTGTAATCAATTTATGTCACTTGATTCAAGGATGTGTAGCTACTTGTTAAATTTTATTAATATAGTAAATTTTAATCATATAACTAAACATCTGATGAAAAGTTTTGGGGAATCCATAAACAAGGAATGCAATTTTTTTGTCAATGTATTATTTTATAAAATCTATTATTATTGAATATTACTTTTTTGTTGTTGATATAATCCGTAAATAAATTGTAAATAGTAATGTAAATAAATATCAATGTCATTTTGTTGTATACTAATTATTGATTTTGCATTTATAATTCATTCCAAATCACTGATTACCAATCCAATTCTTTTCTATCCATTATAGTCTTTTGTATTATTTGAAAGGTTAGAATTTTGATGTTTCCATTATTGAGATCATAAGGTATATTTATCTTGTAATCCTTGATATATGAGAAATGGGATTACTTAAATGATGTGATGAAGGATAAATAAAATCAATTACTCTCTTTTATAATCATCCAATGTATGATTTATTCAATTTAAGGACTTGAGTTTATGTATCAATTAATTAACAGAAAATACAAATATAAAGACTCTCATATCAATTAGATGACTGGTGATGTTATATTGTTCACAAAGTATATCATATTAATATCATAGCTATATAAATGGCCAAACCATAATCCAAATTATAATGTCTTCTTGTATGTTAATGTGTGAGCATATTAAGTAGCAGTAAACAGAATCCTCTTGCTTAACTTAACTGTGCCTGGATTGAGATAGATTAACAGAATTATAATCCTGAGATATAAAAATAGAAAATGAAAACATTTTATATTTTTTTATTATATGTGTTATTTTTCAAATTATTATGTAAATGACAATAGTACATGAAGCTGAAAGGTTATAGTTCATTGGCATATTATTGATCTAATACTGGTTAGATGTTGGATCACTTGTAATATTGTAATCTTTGGCAGGCAATCAATTTTGCTGTTGATGGACATATATATATATAGTTAATGAAAATAAATATAACTTAAAAATAAATATACTTATTTGTTCACATTGTACTAAGAAGAAAATAAAAATTAAATAGTTGAAATTAATTAATAATCAAAGAATAACAATATATTTTTCTAATTATAATTACTAAGTTATGAAATAGAAATTTAAATTTAGAAAAACATAACTGTCTTATATTTCAAACATGTAAATAAATCTCTACTTAACTTATATTATATTATTGTTTATATTAATACAAAGTATACGGTTATAAAAACATAAAAATAATGATATATATATATAAAAGCAAATGAATTGAATATTTGTCTTCAAATACAATGTTCTCAAAATAGTATCATGGTTCTAATGTCTATTTTTTAAACCACAATATGATCGTGTTTCATTATTTTAGATAAGTTATAAATTTCACGAACAGCTATTTGTCACATATTTTATTTAATATTTTCCAGATATCCAAATTATCTCTTTATTTACCACATATTTGATCTACATAATATTATAAGTGTCAACCACTAGCTTTTATCCACAATGATGCAATGTAGATACCCTTTTATTTAGCAAGTAATTAATTCATAAATGACTACAAGTGAACAAACATTACTTTCAACAATGACGATCCTATGGAAATTGAACACATTTATATCTTAAGATAATTGTATCAAATTTTTTATACAACAATGCCATCAAGTAATAAATGAATGGAGGGGCATTTGTGCACAAAATCTCTTCATCCAACATCCTCAGTCTATAGTTTGTGGCTTTCATCAGTGAAGAGTCCTGGATTTGAGAACACTGCATCTAGATCTTAGGATCCAATGCAAGCCTTGAGCAGCCATTCTTTTACCTATTTGGTTAACTATAAAACTAGGACCTCAAGATGTAAACATGATAATGTTTGAAATCTAAGCTCATTTGCTTGTATAGTCATATAGATCTGAACTCAGTTCAACATCTATACATTTTGGTGTTGTTGGTTTTTAAAGAACCAGTCATTGCATATACTTATATATGTTGTTAATAAAAATATGAAATTCTCCATACAGCAGTGCCACCAAGTGCAAACCTTCACAATCAATGGATGAAGGGAGGTTTGTGCATAAAATCCATATCTAGTGCCTAATTATCCAATACCCCAAGACTTGTTTCTAGTTTGTGGCTTTCATCAGTGAGTAGCCTTGAATTTGAGAGCAATGCACCTAGATCTTAAGGTCTAATGGAACACACTCCAGCAGGCATTTGTTTTACCTATTTGGTTAAGTATAATAAAAACAGCATAATGTTTCCTACTAAAGCTCTTTCCCAATAGATAATATGATCTGAGTGCAGTGCTCTCAAATACAAGGCTCATCACTGATGAAAGTTACAAGCTAGCAACTATCAGGGGATATTGGATGAATAGGCCCTAGACAGGAATTTTATGCACAAACATTCCTGCATCCATTAGATTATGAATTTGCACTTGGTGGCACTATTGTATTGAGAGTTTAGTATTTTTATTAACAGCATGTGTAAGCATATAAAATGGTGATCATGTGATGTTTTGATCGGAGGTTTTTAAAAAACCCAAAAACATCAAAATGTATAGATGCTGATCTGAATTCAAATCAATATATCTATACAAGTGAATGATCTTGAGTTTGTATGTGTATTGCTCTCAAATCCAAGACTCTTCACTGATGAAAGCCACAAGCTACCAACTAATATGAGAATGTTGAATGAATAGTTATTAGATATTATATTATGTAGAATCCTTTTTGCAATCATTGATCATAAAGGCTTTCATTTGGTGGCACTATTTTGTGGAGAATTTGATATTCTTATTAACAGCATGTATAAACATATGGAATGGTGATCATATAATGTTTTGATTGTTTTACATTTATATCTTGTGTATAAATAATTCATCAATCTCATAAAATTATATCAGCAAGTGAGCAGAATAATGGTGTCCATTTTTATGTTGATAACATTTAGATATCATCATTGAGAAAAAAATAGTATCCATTTTTAAAAGCAAGATGTATTCTGATGGTATTTTAAACACTATGAATTAGTTTTTGTTCTTTCGATAAATTGGCATCTCCCACAAATTTGAGAAATCCTGCCATGCCAATGGATGAACATTATTGCTTTCATCTTATTATTTTATCCATTTTATAGTCATAAACTTTTAAAAACAAGCAAAAAAAATACATGAAGAAACTTAGATTTGCTTCTACTGAAGTCTAGATGTGAGAGAGCTCAATTTATCTGCTTTATTCTCTTTATAAAGTTTTTCCATTGACATAAAAAAACTATAGCATTCCTCTGTATTAACTCTTTGGTCAATTTCAACCAGTATCTCATAAATAAAAATTTCATTACATAAAATATTGACAAATAAGAAAAAAATATTTCACAATTATTATACATAACAATCATTTACATTTTTAAAATGCAAAAAATATTTTTTCACTCCAACATAAATTAAGCAACTAGGATTATATTATTTCATGCTGCAATGGAAATATATTCTTTACACATATTTTTCAATACAATATACAAATAAAATAACAAACATATTTGAGACATAAATATTTAGATGTATTATTTGTAACCTACTATTGTAAACCCTGTAATGAAAATGCATATAATAAATAAAGAATAATTATTAATCAGTACTATAAACATTATTATTTGCACATTCATTTTTAAAATGAATAAAGTCAACTCATAATTTTTACAAACTACAATAAATAATAAACATTTTTTGTTTAACATTATATGTTGTCATAGCAACATAGTCCAATGCTACCCATGTTAATATATTAACTATTAAAATCAATCCCTTTTTTTTTTTACAATTGACATTACACTACATATTAAATTTATTTCAGTAAGCACAATATATAATAAAACATTTGTTTGGTTAATATTTTATCTTAAGATGTGGTTATATAATTTTCTAATTTAGTTTTTGGTTATCAATAATCAATAAAATATTAAAAATTGATTTTTACTTTTTGATTTCATAATTTAATAAATATTTTTTTTTAAGTTTTTGAAAGTGAAAATTCAAAACTTTTTTCATTACATAATATGATAAATCTCATTGTCTTACCACTTTTTTATACATACTCATGATAATATTGCCCTACATAAAAAAGCAACAATTCAAAAAAATCAGTGAATACTTAGAGTGAATACATTGTGATACTAAACACTTATTCTTATAAAAGAAGATTAAAATGATAAAAAAATTTAATGAGAACAAAATACTGACAGTAACAATTGATTAAGAACTGTGTGGATAAACTGAGATAAAGATTAAGAAAATAAATTATAAAAAAGATTCATGAATCATGGGGGAAATGATTTAGTGGGAATGCTCCTTTTTTATTATTGCCATAGTAACAGATTATAAATTCCATTGGTCTATTAAGTTTTGAATGTTGTCACATGAGTATAGATGACAAAGTCTTAGAATGTTATGATAATGATTATATTATTCATTGAGTAATCATTGTGGATCAGATGACCAAATTTGTACCACATCAATACTGAATAATTTGATCATGTAATAATGTTAAATTTTTTAATTTATGGGTATAACACTGGTAAAAACTACTCATTTTTTTAGTGAAAACGATAACAAAAAATAAATTTATCCAGCTAATGTTGGGCAGTATTAAATAATTCCTGAAACTACTTTTGATTGCTCAAAATATAATCTCAACAAATTAATGCTGCTGACCTCCTACTCATTCTTATAATTTGTCTATGAATGTAATATTGGTTAGAATAAATTAGGTTTATTTGTTTAAAAAAAATGGTTGCTTCTATTCCTTCCAATGCAAATTTCTGGATTCAAATGATTGATTCTCTTATTTTTATTTTTTCTAATTAATGACTTTTCTCTACTAAGTAAATGTCATTCTAATATAATTAAGCACATTTAGAACACTTTTCTAATTATTAGTTGATTCACAAACACATTTATCAAAAAATTGCATGAGCATAACTACTATTAATCTAAGTTCAAAGTATCAATTTAATGAAATAACGATTTATGAAAATGACAAAAAAGCTTGAAGAATATAGAATATCTCATTAATTTTTCAAGCAAGTCCATAAAAGCACAAAGTTATCCCTTTTCAAAGAGTGTACACATGAAAATACATAAATTACTCTTACATTGTAGTCATATCTATAAATACATAAATCATAACTTATGCAGTGTATTTGCATACACATCATATGTTTAAGTATCTGAACTTTATACATTTCTTAACAACATTATAAACACATTCAATAAACACAATATTTTCTTAATTATAAAAATTCAGTTTATGATATTATTTTTTGAAATAAAAATTTGCATTGTTTAATATATCAAGAAACCATCACATAAAAAATTACATATGAAAATGAAAATATGACAAAATCTTAAAAAAAAAAGTCTAATTTTGAAAAGTTAAAAATTAATTTATCTATCAGATAAATGCTAGTTTACCTATATATTTTAATATTTGTAAAATACAATTCATGGTAAGATCTTAATGTTATCTACTCTTTTTTACTATTTACAGTATTTCATTTTTTTTTCTTTTTACTCTTTATCTATTTGGAATATATTTTATCTACACCTTAGGTTGTACCTTTATATTTACAGAATTGCTGAAATTTATCCTAATTGGTTTACTTTTTTTCACATCATTTTATTTTAAAATATTTTCTGAATGTAAATTCTCAATATGTTTTGTTGGTAGAGAGTCTAACAGCTCATTTCAGAAATACATTTGATCTTGTAAATAGAGAATACATAAATATAAAACCAATTTTATGCTTTGTATTTACTAATCCACTAATAATTACTTTTTTTCTGATAGCTTATACTGACTTAAATAAGATAATTTATTCAATAATGTTATAATTCATATGAAATGTAATAACATTATCATAGTTGCAATTTCCAATGCTGACAACTTTATTTCACCAATAAATTCATTGCTTGCATTTTTTCAGTACTTATTTTAATTGTTAGAGTATATATACATTGAAAGAGTTTGGGAAATTTGTGATTGAATTTCAGCGTTAAATAAATTTATTCCAAATCTAATTAATTGTAATTCAATATAACTGACTGGAAACTAACTGAATCTGCTTAATATTTTATATGTTTTAATACTAATGATATTGTCAAGTAATAATTTGTACATTGCTGACATAAAAAAACAACAACAGATGTTCTCTTTTTTTTAAATATGTTATAGATTTACTGCACAGATGATAAAATATTTAGTTTATTATTCAGTTTATGGGTAAATGATTTATTTAATTAATAAATTAAATGCAAAAAAAAAAAACCCAACATCCTAATTAAATTACATTTATTATTTTTTATCTTTCAACAACATTTGAATTTTATAATAATTAAAGTTTAAACTTTAAAACTGCCTTCATATGAATCAATTTTTAAAATAAAGAAAAATAAATTGTTCACTTTACAAATAAACAAAAAAAATGTTTTACAATGTCACAATCTTTAATTATATATTAATTTATTAATGGAAGCATAATAAAACTTTAACTCACATTGAGTACCTGATTTCCACATGATTTCAGTTTGGCTCTTTTTCCACAAAAATAAATATTAATTTTAATTAACATTGCATTATTTTGAGATCCATTTAATTTGCATTATCATGCCTTTTCAAGTACTTCCGATCTTTAAAGTAACTGCTTAAGTTGGATAAGAACTTTTATATATTGACATGTAAGATCTATTTCTTATTAATATAAACACAATATATATATATTTAGATATTATATATCACTAAAATTATAAATTTATAATTTTCAATTGTTACATTCTATGATATTAATTATTTACACTGTTAGCAATAATTTTAAATGTAGATTAATACATTCAATCTTTTATTATACTTAGTTTTAATTATGTCATTTTTACTCTTCAATTTCCAAGTTTTTTTTTCTTTTGGAACATTTGACAACTTTACTGCTGCATATTTTCTGTAATTACTAGTATTGTTATCATTATGTCACGCTTTCTTCCAAATGTGGAATATGAATGATGTATGTTTAATGTTTTACTTTATTTTATTATCTGACAATATGTTGACTCATTACTATTTTCTATTATTATTCTTTTTAATTACTTTCAATAACTCTCACTTGATTTTTAAATCAAGCAATTTATTTCATATATGCATATATTTTAATGGTATGGAGAAAGGGGTGTGAACCAGGGATGATGACACTCATCAACATCAACTCCACTTAATAATCAAATTTGAATATACAAGTAATATAATACAATGAGCATTAGAGATCAGCAAAACAATGGCTAACTATAAATTCACCAGCTTTACAGATACTAATAATTATTCATCATCATGAATGATCAAAAAACAAATAAAATCAATAGTCAACCTTGTGTCTGGATTTGAAAATGACTCACTATAGACAAGACTAATTAGGTTGCCTTTGCCAAGCTTGGGATAGATTGTAATTAATAATTTGCATGCACAAACTTAATTGCTAATCCATAAAAATATGACAATTAAAAAAGTAATGTTGAGACATTAAAACATACTAATCATCATAATGTTCTCTGGGCACTTAGTACCATTAATGTACTGGCCAACTATAAATTTAATTTCTTAAAAAATAATAAAATAAATTGTAAAGTAAAATGCAGTGCATGAACATGAAAGAATATTACTTTGTGCCAACCATGATTACTAAAAATATTCAAATCATCTGGATGTCCAAAAACACTACACATAAATCCTAATCTAAATAAGAGACTGTTATGAATGAATCCAAATTAAGAAGCAAGATTTCTATAACTGTTACTGTGAGCAAAAGATAAAAACAACATATAATATTCCAAATCTATTTTATGAATGAATAAATTCACTGGTATAACTTAATAAAATATAAATTTAATAATTAGAAGTAAAATTATTAAAGTAAAATTAAGATCTGCTAATTACGCTATAAATATAAATTTAGCATTTTGATTTTATATATATATATAACTTTAGCATTTTGATTTTATATATATATATAACTACAACCATTAAAGGTCTGTAATTTTAAATCATATAATAATAATTCAATCAAATATATTTAACACAGTATTCAAAATTAAATAATTTATTTTTTACCAGAAGTACTTTCAATTGTTTCACTGACAATCTTTATCAACTGTTAATACAAAAAATAAAAACTTGCATTACCCATCGTTCAATCTATTCAAATTTCCCACAATTCCGTTGTCTTTATATTAGCCAATTGTCTATTCATTAAACCACCTCTATTCCTAGATATCATCATTGTCTCTTTAATTTTACATTTTTCATTACAAATTCAAATTGGAAGGTATAGTGAAAAATGTAAAATTAAAGAGGCAATGATGATATCTAGGAATAGAGGTGATTTAATGAATAGACAATTGCCTAATATAAAGACAACAGAATTGTGGGAAATTTGAATAGATTGAATGATGGGTAATTCAAGTTTTTATTTTTTGTATTAACAGTTGATAAAGATTGTCAGTGAAACAATTGAAAGTACTTCTGGTAAAAAATATATTATTTAATTTTGAATACTGTGTTAAATATATTTGTTTGAATTATATACATAGACAGAGAGAGAGTTACAAAAATATATGCTATCTCATTTCAATTTATAGATATTTCTAGATGTTTACATAGCACAGATCTTTATGAGTATAAATAAGCACATAGATGTGTTATATAAAATTAGAAAATTATCATTTTAGAATTCTTATAAACCAATAATAATATTCATTTTTATAATAATTAATTTTAACATATATGTGATTGATAACTGATTTTAATATATATGGGTATCCATTCAAATTTGTGAGCACACACTGATGTTTATAGAACAAATAAATTTATTAATGTTATAATATATTTTTTTACAAAAAAAATAATTCTATGTTAATATATAATGGACACATATGTGCATATTGCTATTATTGTCTTACACATCAAAGTTATTAGTGCATTTTAAGTAAAAGTCATTTTTTTAAACATATATAGTGATTCTTCCACACCATAAAATTGTTTTCTTTTTTCAGATTACTCTTAATTAACTGTAAACATCTTTAAAAATATTGGTAGCAAGTTAAATTTTGTTGTCCAATATAGAAAGATTTTGGAGTTCTTTTTTTGTTTTATCAGTAAATAATTATTGTAAAATTTGTAATTGCAAAATTAATTATTTCTAATAATATCATTTCAATAAATGATTATTTTTTATTTACTCACCAACTAATATTTGTTCATAAGTAGGTCTCCTACTCCTATATGCACTATATATATATATTATACTGGTTAACTTTTACTCCGTTGATATGAGCATGCACATAAACCGAACATGAGGGAAAATATGGCGACCTGCCGAAGTAAGAAGAGATTTAAAACTCTATCGTAACAGTGTTACGGACACAGAAGATGCTTATGGAAAGGTTGACTCTTACATACCTTTGGGGGATGACTCTAAATCAATCCCTCATGCCACTCCCAGAAAGAAATTTAACTCTCCTCCTGAAAGAATATGCAAGTTCAAATGATATATTAGGGCATGTGTGCCAATAAATAATTATTCATAAAAATAAAAAAATAAATAAGTATCCTCATGCTAAATAGAGATTCAAAACCCGGTAAGATGATTTCCCATTTGCTAGCTCAGCATACTCTTTCTCAGTTAATGAATGGGGATCAGAAAACTCGCATAATTAACTAATATGGGGTTAGAGAAAGTAAATGACAAAGAGAATAAACAAAAATTATGGCAGTAATCGCTTTAGAATTATAATACAAATATTTTATTAACCCAATACGCATACCATTTATAATATGAATACATTCCCAGATTGATTAGATATACGAAACAAATGTTACAACACATAAATCCTATTAATACAACAAAATCATAAAGAAATACTTAATAAAGCAATAATTAAATTAAATAAAGGAAAATTTCTTTCTTAATAAGAAAATAAATCAAATAATTATATGTGAGAGTGATCTGTGGATTATAAATAAACTCACACATATGCATTATGCAGATAAAGAAAAATTAACAAGTTATATACAGGTGGGTTTATATATGTATGTACATGAAATATATATTTATGAAATGGATATTAAATTTAAAATAAAATAAACACAAAAAAAAACAGTGTACCCGATAAAGTCTATGAGCATTCTTGTATGGGTTTTGAGTGGGCTATATGTTCATCTACTGCCGCAAGGGCTGGACTTGATTGCATTATAATTTCATAGAATTGATCATCATCACCTTGGTGCTTGAATCTCAGGGTTTACATTCTGTTGGGATGGCAGGAGCGGAGCTGGATGGACACACTGATGTTGGCTTCTATTCCATGACCATTTTATCTGCAAGCGAATGCTTGATTTGCATCTTTAAATTGGAGAATGGATATTCAACAGGATATTAAACGATATGAATCGTCCTTTATTGGTTTAATAATCCTAGGTTAACTGCAGGCTTCGATGGCATGTTGTAGTTATGCTTCCATCAGAATCAACTGACTGGTTAGCTGCTAGGTTATTTCAATGATGACCAGGTATTAGAAAACAGTTGCATGACTTCGCTTGTTTCCAAATAGCATTAGCTTCCCAATAAGATTTGCAAACATGAATTGCTCTCTTTGACAAAAAAAAAGTTAGACTGCTTTCTTTGAAAAGCAAAAGTGAACTGCCTTCTTTGAAAATCAAAAGTCAACTGCCTTCTTTGAAAATCAAAAGTCAACTGCCCCTTGCAATTTCAAAACAGATATCCCACTTCCATACAATCTCAATTCAGGTATACCCTCCCTGATACAAAAATTAATTAAAAATCCCATTGAATTGGTTTGACTAATTGTTTTAAGAATTTGATTTCCAATTAGTTTTTTCTTATTTTTTTATATCTCCATTCAGATCACAATGAAATGATAACATCTTTTTACTCTTGATTAATTTCATTATCAGAATCGAAGTTTTTTTCTATTTTAATTAAAAGATTGTTTCATATAACTTGAACATTCCTCTCTCCACGCATTATCGCAAGTTTAATTAAACTCTTTTGTCCTGTTAAAATTATTTTAGCATGGACAGGAAGTCTCAATGCCTTTAGGATTTTCTTAAATTTAAGACAATGACTTGCTCAAATGCAACTGAAGAGAAAATGACTATTAAAACCTCGATTTTGAAATTATTCTTAAATATTTTTAATCAACAGTAATATTTAAAATTTTCCTTTTTACATTTTTGTAAACCCTCAAAAAATATAAATAGGGAATAACAATTTGTTAAATAAATGCTGTTTCTTCATCAAACAAAAATATTTAAAATTATAAATACACTTTGGAATTATCTTTTTCTTTTTTTAAAAAAAAAGACAAAAAACAAAAATTTCTTTTTAAAAAAAAGACAAAAACAAAAATCAAAATTGCAAATACATATTTCTAAGCCTATAAGCATTGGCTTTAATCATATGTGTGTGTGTGTGTGTGTGAGTTTATGCTATAGCCACAGTTCTCTCTTAATTTATAACAAATTTTAATTATATAAATAGTATACCCACCCCCCATTTAATGGCTTTTTACGTATTTTGGACCATTAATTTATCTGACCTTATCTTGTGCTTGGCCACATCAAACGTGCCTGGCACAATACCCCCCTCTGACATGAGACATTTAAATGGAGTTTATCATTTTGATGTCTTTATTATTAATCGTATTTTACAAAAACTTAAAATTTTATAACATATATCTTTGGTGAACAGTAGTCATGATGTCCAGAACCCAGGGGTATGGAACCCCATCTCCCAAGCATTTATGCACAAAAGCCAACTCTGCATCGATCTCCCCAGGCCAGAAACACCAAGAAACACAGAATCACAGCATAAAGATCTGTCATATCTAGAGCTCTGCAACAGCCAAGCAAAGTAAAATGTGTGAGTTCAATGACTACATCTTAAAGAACTCATCCCTGAGGAATTTTTATCTCTGCCATCCACTGCACTCATGCTCATTCCTTATTGAGGCTTACAGAGTCTTTTGCAGTGAAATAAAATCCAGAGGAATTTTCATCTCTGCCTACTCTGCCACAATGTCACAGAACTTCCAGACCATGCCAAGACCTCCAACCATTCTTCTGCACTCCTACCATCTCTAACCCCAGAACACAGAAAGCAGACTGACCTACACACACAACACTCAGAAAACTGAAGTCCATGCATCTGACCCTCAAATGACATGACCATTTATTATAAAAGCCTACCTGCTGTTTTTACTACACCCAGGCTGAGGCAAAGGTGATCTAGCCCGCTTTCCCTTTCCTTTATATACTAGTTCATCAATTTTCTTTTCCACAGTATCATTGTCTGTCATTCGCTTAAGATTTCTGGAATACTTATCATTATACCAAGGTTTGTGTTCAGCTGCATATTTGTTTCCCCCCCAGCCCATGGCATTGAGACCATTTTCATGGGTTCTATCTGGTGGATGGCCCTGGTGGCTCATATCCACTGCACTCAGTAGTTCAGCCACTGACTCTATCGAATTTGTATTAGCAGTGAGAAGCATTTGCTCAATTCTAAAGGGTAGGTTGTGGCATATTATCCTTATGATCTGGCCTTCTGATGTGCGGCATGCACTGAGCTTTCTTAGCTTAGCCACTTGTCTTCGGAAAATTTTTAGATAGCTCTCCCCCCCATTAGCCCTATACTTCTCTTGCATAATCTGGTATAAGATGGTCTCCTGGTGCTCTTCTCTCCAGAAATTTCTTACTAGAGCTTTTTTATAACCCTCAAAGGTTGGTGGTTAGTAGAACAAAGATTCCCACCATGACTGAGCATCACCCTGTAGGTGGTTACTCGCAATGGTTAGTTTATGTTTCTCTACCATTCTGTTAGCACTGAAATACTTTTCCAAGCTATTTATATGCTCCAATGGAGCTTCTCCAGCTATCCCCTCAAAAATTCTAATCTTTAAAAACTGGTTGATGTTAGATTGATATAATTGACATCCCTCTACTATCATAGCCTCTCCAAATTCTTGCTGCATAGGTCTTACTTTTCCATCTCCACTATGCAGTCCCTGATTTACTTTTGCTAACTCACTACTATCCTCATACCCTTCAACTATTTTCATCCTTGTTATATTATCCCCTGTCATTCTTTTCTTTCTAACTACATTTATATCCTCCATCCTATGTTCCACTATCATTTTCCATTCTTTTATCATATTGATATCCTGTTTTTCTATCAACTGTTTTTTCGATTTGAGCCACTGTCTGGCACAGATTCTCTATTCGCTCATCATTCTCAGTTACACACATTTCTAGCTTCACTATTCCATTACTATGATCTTTCACTGTTTCTTCAACCCTTTCTTCTATTTTTTGTATTCTCTTGCAATCTGCTTCCATTACTTGCTGCCTTGTTTGGATTTCTTCCAACCTATCACTATTAATCTGATGGCGGCCCTACATTTTTCTTCTACACCTTGAAACTTTGTTTCAATCCCTAAGGATATTTCTTCCCTAAAGCCATCAAACTTTTTAGCTATTTCCTTTGACATCTGACTGATTTCTAGCCTTATAGTATTTACAAACATCTCCATCATTTTCATTAAGTTTTCATTTCCCCCCATGGGTTTTCCTTCATTTTGAGGCTGGCTTTCTTCTGCCATTTCCCCAAGTATTTTGTTGTGCTTTTCACTCATATCTATCTTTTTTTGCTTTTGCTTTCTGGACTGTGATCTTGTCCACATATATAGTATTATTTTCAATTGATTATAAATTTGCTTTGTTATATGGCTTTAACTATATTTTATTTGATTAACTTTTAAGACTATGGTTTAATGCTACTTTGATTAACTTAATTCTCTTTATTTATTTCTTTTCATAAAATAATTCAGCATGCCATACCGAGCTTCCCTTATCCCTACCGTCATTTATTTCTCCCTTCCGAGTTATATTTCTCTCATTCATTTATTAACTATAAATAATACAATTATTCCAAGATCACCCTTCAAACACCAATAAAAACATATAAAAACCAAGCTAACATTAAATTGTGCACATATTGGAATTGTTTTCAAAACAAAACAAAAAGAAATTGATCGCGAATAGTATTACGATTCTGAACTGTTATGTGCTGGCAAAAACTAAATTCCCTATCATGCAACTTCACAATTCTACTTTATTCAACTTTATTCAATAAAGATTTACTTTCCCTTTTCTCTTTTTTTACAAAAAAAAATCTTTATTTCCGCAGTCTGCCACGTGTTTTTATATAATACGTAGTTAACGCTTGTATACTATCATTTATTTTTACTATAAACACTTATATATAGCTAAAACAATCTAAATCAATATTACTGTAGCGATGAAAGTTCGCTTCAAAAACAAAATACAGTTTTTAAAGTTATTATTTATTAAGATTCACCGCCTGTTTTTATACAATACGTAGTTTACGCTAATATACTGCAGTCTATTTCTTTCTACAATTGTTTTATTTATTTAACTTTTTTTTTTTAAATTTATTTCTACTATAAATATTTATACATAGCTAAAACAATTTAAATCAATAGTATTGTGGTGATGAAGGTCGCTTCAAAAACAAAATAAAGCTTAAAATTCTTATATATTAAGATTTGATTATACTTATATACTGCTGTTTATTTTTATTAAATGTGCAGTTTATACTTTTATACTGCCTTTTATTTTTATTAAATACGTATATACAACAAAATAAACTTAATCAGTATTATCGTAGTGACAAACATCAGTTCAAAAAAACAAAACAAAATTTAGAATTCTTATTTATAAAGATTCTCAATCGTAAACTTTTTTAAATATGCACACACGGTAATATAATCTAAAAGAACACTACTGTAGTGACAAACGTCACTTCAAAAACAAAACAAAGTTTAGAATTTCTATTTATAAAGATTCTCAATCGTAAATTCTTTTCTCTTTTTTCAAATCTTATCTCTATAAAAAAAAATCATTCCCAATATTTTTGAGATTTTGCGAGATTTTCCCTTTTCTTTAGTTACGTTTAACGGTCGTGTCTTTCCTATACTGGCCACGTTAAGTAAGGCTTACACATTAAGCACCAAAAATTAGGTTTCTATACAGTTAACTTTTACTCCGTTGGTATGCATGCACATAAACCGAACATGAGGGAAAATATGGTGACATGCCGAAGTAAGAAGAGATTCAAAACTCTACCGTAACAGTGTTTCGGACACAGAAGATGCTTATGGAAAGGTTGACTCTTACATACCTTTGGGGGATGACTCTAAATCAATCCCTCACACCACTCCCAGAAGGAAATTTAACTCTCCTCCTGAAAGGATATGCAAGTTCAAATGATATATTAGAGCATGTGTGCCAATAAATAATTATTCAAAAAAAAAAAAAGTATCCTCGGGCTAAATAGAGATTCAAAACCCGGTAAGATGATTTCCCATTTGCTAGCTCAGCATACTCTTTCTCAGTTAAAGAATGGAGATCGGAAAACTCGCATAATTAACTAATATGGGGTTAGAGAAAGTAAATGACAAAGAGAATAAACAAAAATTATGGCAGTAGTTGCTTTAGAATTATAATATAAATATTTTATTAACCCATTACGCATACCATTTATAATATGAATACATTCCCAGATCGATTAGATATATGAAACAAATGTTACAACACATAAATCCTATTAATACAACAAAATCATAAAGAAATACTTAATAAAGCAATAATTACATTAAATAAAGGAAAATTTCTTTCTTAATAAGAAAATAAATCAAATAATTATACGTGAGAGTGATCTGTAGATTATAAATAAACTCACACATATGCATTACGCAGATAAAGAAAAATTAACATGTTATATAGAGGTGGGTTTATATACGTATGTACATGAAATATATATTTATGAAATGGATATTAAATTTAAAATAAAATAAACACAAAAAAAAATAGTGTACCCGATAAAGTCTATGAGCATTCTTGTATGGGTTTTGAGTGGGTTATACGTTCATCTACTGCGGCAAGGGCTGGACTTAACTGTGTTATAAGTTCATAGAATTGATCATCATCACCTGGGTGCTTGAATCTCGGGGTTTACATTCCATTGGCATGGCAGGAGCGGAGCTAGATGGATGCACTGACAACGGCTTCTATTCCATGATCATTTTATCTGCAAGTGAATGCTTGATTTGCATCTTTAAGTTGGAGAATGGATATTCAACAGGATATTAAATGATATCAATCGTCCTTTATTGGTTTAATGATCCTAGGTTAACTGCAGACTTTGATGGCGTGTTGTAATTATGCTCCCATCAGAATCAACTGACTGGTTAACTGCTAGGTTATTTCAATGATGGCCAGGCTATTGGAAAACTGTTGCATGACTTTGCGTGTTTCCAATTCCCAATAAGATTTGCAAATGTGAATTGCTCTCTTTGACAAAAAAAAAGTTAGACTGCCTTCTTTGAAAAGCAAAAGTGAACTGCCTTCTTTGAAAATCAAAAGTCAACTGCCCCTTGCAATTTCAGAACAGATATCCCACTTCCATATAATCTCAATTCAGGTATACCCTCCCTGACACAAAAATTAATTAAAAATCTCATTGAATTGGTTTGACTAATTGTTTTAAGAATTTGATTTCCAATTAGTTGTTTCTTATTTTTTTATATCTCCATTCAGATCACAATGAAATGATAACATCTTTTTACTCTTGATTAATTTCATTATCAGAATCAAAGTTTTTTTTCTATTTTAATTAAAAGATTGTTTCATATAACTTGAACATTCCTCTCTCCACGCATTATCGCAAGTCTAATTAAACTCTTTTGTCCTGTTAAAATTATTTTAGCATGGACAGGAAGTCACAATGCCTTTAGGCTTTTCTTAAATTTAAGACAATGACTTGCTCAAATGCAACTGAAGAGAAAATGACTATTAAAATCTCGATTTTGAAATTATTCTTAAATATTTTTAATCAACAGTAATATTTAAAATTTTGCTTTTTACATTTTTGTAAACCCTCAAAAAATATAAATAGAGAATAACAATTTGTTAAATAAACACTGTTTCTTCATCAAACAAAAATATTTAAAATTATAAATACACTTTGGAATTATCTTTTTCTTTTTTAAGAAAAAGACAAAAAACAAAAATCAAAATATGCAAATACATATTTCTAAGCCTTTAAACATTGGCTTTAATCATATGTGTGTGTGTGTGAGTTTATGCTATAGCCACAGTTTTCTCTCTTAATTTATAACAAATTTTAATTATATAAATAGTATACCCACCCCCCCATTTAATGGCTTTTTACACATTTTCGACCATTAATTTATCTGACCTTATCTTGTGCTTGGCCACATCAAACATGCCTGGCACAAATATATATAATTAGTAGGCCTGCAGCAAAGGTATGATCATAGAAGTGTGGGAAGGTTAGCCTTTGAAAGTGTTAGTTGACAAAGACTATGAGGATAGTCAAAAGCCTCCTAAGTGGATAAAATTTTTAAAATATATCTGAATACTGTATTTATAAATATTCAATTATGTAGTTACATATATTGCTTTGAAGAAATACAGACATAAATTCTAATATTATTACACACATACACACACACATATATATATATATATATAAATTATTAATCAATGTCTTTATTCCAATTATAATAAAATATGTATAATTATTGAAAACAATACAATAATTAATACAGTAAAACAATATTTTAAAAAACAAATATATACCACAATTTAATAGAAGTACTTTCAACTATCTATGTAGTCGTTATCAACTAGATTCAAATTGTATTAGAAAAAACCGTTACAAATATAAACAAAAAGTAATATGTCATACATCAGTTTTCCCACAATTCATTAATTTTTATATTCACAGCCTGTCTGTTTATCAAATGTTGATTTTCTCTTTTTATTAATACAGCATTTTTAATTTTGCATTTATTATTATTTCTTTCAATACACAACATCTTAACTTTATTACAATCAAAATCAAAACCATAATTACATGTTACATTATGATCAAAAAATACTGATGGTGATACATCATCATTTCTAACAGTCTCTTGTCTTGATTTTTGTACTCATTTATATAACAACAAATGCTCCTTTGATCTTTTCTCCAATGTACATCGAGATTCCCCAATATATGCCTTTCCACAAACACACAGCCATTTATATATTGCACAATTTTGATTTAAAATACTACACCTATTTTTTGAATTATTTATTAATCTATTTAAATTAGGAGTAGTATAAAATGCAACTCGACATATATTTTTATATATCTGTTTTATAAATTTCACTTGTTCATTACAAATAAATGGCATTGATATCCAAGTATATTTTATTTTATCAATATCTATAGCACCTAAAACATTTCTATTATTATTAAACTTAGTAACAATATTATAAATTAATTTATAATCATATCCAACATTTAACAAATCCATAATAAATACATTTATAATAATAGAAATGTTTTAGGTGCTATAGATATTGATAAAATAAAATATACTTGGATATCAATACCATTTATTTGTAATGAACAAATGAAATTTATAAAACAGATTTATAAAAATATATGTCGAGTTGCATTTTATACTACTTCTAATTTAAATAGATTAATAAATAATTCAAAAAATAGGTGTAGTATTTTAAATCAAAGTTGTGCAATATATAAATGGCTGTGTGTTTGTGGAAAGGCATATATTGGGGAATCTCGATGTACATTGGAGATAAGATCAAAGGAGTATTTGATGTTATATAAACAAGTACAAAAATCAAGACAAGAGAATGTTAGAAATTATGATGTATCACCATCAGTATATTTTTTGATCATAATGTAACATGTAATTATGGTTTTGATTTTGATTTTAATAAAGTTAAGATTTTGTGTATTGAAAAAAATAATAAACACAAAATTAAAGAAGCTATGTTAATAAAAAGCGACATTTGATAAACAGACAGGCTGCCAATATAAAAATTAATGAATTGTGGGGAAATTGATGTATGACTTATTACTTTTTGTTTACATTTGTAACAGTTTTTTCTAATACAATTTGAACCTAGTTGATAACGACTACATAGATAGTTGAAAGTACTTCTATTAAATTGTGGTATATATTTGGTTTTTTAAAAAAATATTGTTTTACTGTATTAATTATTATATTGTTTTGAATATATATATATATTGTAACTGATGAAATTTGATCAATGCTGGTGATAGGTATGATGAACAATCTGATCTGATCAAAAATAAAAAATAAATCTAATTTAATCTAATCTAGTCTAGCTCAATCGGGTCGCCATTATGTAATAAAACATCATAAAGCACAAATAATCTCTACTAAAGTCTAATTTGTTTAAGCTATATGTGAAATGAAAGAATAATGAGATTATCTGCTCCAGACATCAACAAATCTATCACAATTACAAAGTAATCTGCAATAAGCAGTGAAATCGTACATCATTGTCCTAAACAATAATATGATTAAGCTAACTATTTGATTAACTATTTAATGGAAAAAAAAATCAATAACTAAAACAGATTCCAATATATTTTATTAATCTATTGCTATTGTAATAATTTAAATCTAGTTTAAATATTTAATGATACTGCATTTTATCTAAATGGATGAACCTTTAAATAACTATAATTGCATTTTTTTACGAAACGTTTTTAAATATAGACGCTATTTTAAATATTGAAACAAAATAATATTTGACTCAAATGTATATCTAGTTTTAATTACGCTAAATACAATGCATAAACATTTCATTTGTATCTTTCAATAAAGAGATATATAATTATTGCTTCATTCATATGTTAAAACAGAACACACCACGAGAATCTATTATCAACATCTATTAGCTAATTTCTAACTCTATCATGCCCAATCATATTATATAAAAGATATATTGTTTCCATTGGATGTTTATTCACCTCTGATTATTAATATTATTTATTTGAATCTTTAAATATTGAATATAATTGACTTTTATTTCAATTCAAAGATAATATTCAATTAAGCCAGTCAATGAAATTTGTACTCTTCATTTTATAGAAGTTTAAAAAAAATATCTAAGACGAGTTATTCTGAACCAATGATAAAGTATGATCTATTTAGATTTTTATGACGGGATTAGACAAACAAAGAAAGGATTAATTCTAAGCTAATGATATTATTTGTAATATTAACTAAAATAAAATATAATATATAATATTTGAATGCAGAGATAAATATAAAATTTATATAGAAATCAAATAAATTATGCCAATATGCAAAACATACCATACCTTATATTCTAGTTCACTTACCAAGCTGCGTTTGAATCTTGCACCGAATTTACATAGCAAAATTACCTGATGTAATCCAAATAAAATAATTAACGGAGTCTTGGTATTTAAATCAACTCAGTTTATTGGATTATAAAAAAAATTGGTAAGATTAACAACAAAAATATCTGCATTTTTGATTAATTAAATAATAACAAAAAAATAATGATAAAATTCCTGTGGTAACTCTAAAATATGTTGCGAAAACAATCACGACACCAAAAAAAAAAAAAAAACAACAAAAACAAATGAATGAATGGAGAGATTTTTTGGATACCTTACTGAAAATTTTTTATATAACAGATATCACATATATGTAATTGAATGAGATTAAAGCCTATTTGTTCATTAAAATAATAATCGATAAGTGAATATGAAATAATATGATATATTTAAACTTCTTGCCTGTTTTGATGTTTGAAACTAAATTTTATACATGCAAAAATCAAATATGATATTTTTAAAAAACAAAACAGAAAAACAAAACATCGGGTTGTGTTAATATATACTCAGACAAGAGTTCAAATAATTAGTAAAGAAATCTCTCCAATCATTTCATTCCCTAAATTCTATTACATCTAAAGATGGTTCAAATAAAATACAAATCATCCTTTTAAAATAAAATAAAAATTAATATGCACACATATTTATATATAAAAAATCATACCCTAGGTAAAAGTCTGTCCATTTTCATTATTCACTGATTAATCGTAGTTTATTTATCCTCAGTCCTTATGATGTAGAGAGAAGTTTATTTCAAAAAAAAGACAAGATGAATTTTAAATGTTTCCTTTCATTAGCAATAATGTTCACATAGAATAATCCTGTGAATTTTAATAACAATCCTTTTCCTTCCCTTTTCCTTTTTAAAGAGGAGAGTGCAATTTAACTAGTTTTTTTATGGTATAAATTAATCCAGTTGATTCTGAATGTTTTCTTAGCTTGGAACATGATATTTATCCAATGCAATGGTAGTTATATTCCAATTTCTAAATCAGAAATCTTTTTGTTTTAAAAATAGCCAATTTTACACCACACATTTTTTTAATAGGTTTCTCTTCTCACATTTTGTTGCCATCTTCTTTGAAATCTTTTCACAAAATGCCATTCAAATGAATGAATGGGCAGGTAATTTAAGTTTATTCTTCCATATTTTATAGTTTAACATTAAAAAAAATATTGAAGAATTTTTATTTAAAAGAATATAGAAACACTTCTGTTCCTGGCAATGACAAAATATGATAGCCTTCTTTTGCAGTCCTTTCTGGCTATTTCTATTATCTCTTTCTGACATTATAGATGTCACAACAACTATTGGAAATTACTCAAATAAATCTCAATGCAAATGATATTTTACAACATTTTTTTCAGTTTGTAATGTAGGTTTGGAGAAAAATGGATACACAGAAATGAAATCTAAATTCGATATGATTTTTCCTATTATTTGTAAACCAAAATACAGAATTGATATTACAACCTTTATTCACTTTATAAATATAAATAATTTACATATATATTTTTTAATAATAATAATAATTTTTAATTAATTTATAAACAAATATACATGACATAAAAAAACATTGAATTATATGTAATAATGTTACCATGGTGACTGCAATAACAGAAATAAAATATGTAAAAATAATAATACTGATCCTATTTAAGTAAACTTTTATATCATACTAAATTATTTCCAAAATTTATTTATTTGCCTATATGTTTTTTCTTGGGTTTTATTATAATGAATTTAGTATTGTAAAGCTGGAATTAGTAGTAAACAATAGTATTTAAAAAGCTTTAGGTTGCCAAGGTTATCAATTTAAACTTATATTTCCAAGATTTCCCATTATCCACTTATCAAGCAAACGAAAAATCAAACAAGATCAACAAACTTCTTTATTTTTTTTAATACTTTGATCATTAATCTGAATATTCACAATATATATATATCAGTAATTTTGTCTGTGATTCTCTGCTTATAAATAAAGCAACATATATATTGTAACGGGCACATAAGCTGTTACATTATTTATTTTTAAAAATTGAGACATTGAAAAGTTCATATTTAAAAACTTTTTTTTTTAAGAATTAAAAATTGAAAGTTAAAATTCTATCTTAAACTTGTATATATATAAAATCACACAGATAAAAAAAATTATTAAATGAAAACTTTATTAAAGAAAAAGAAAAAGTATTTTAAGACTAAATTTTCAGTAAAGATTTAAAGATAAAAATTTATCTAAGTTTGTACAAAAAAATTAATTAGTGTTATTGAAAAATGGAAATGATTATTTTAATTAGTCCAAGTGAACTAACCATTGGGAATTTCACAATATATAATCAAAGGCCAGATAGGAGAGGAAAAACAATAGGAACAGAATGGCCAATGAAAGAAATCCAACAGGGAATCGGACCTCAATAAAAAGACCATGACCATCGTCATGATGTAATTTTGAGTTAATCCGCAAAATTAATATATAAAAAAAAGTTTGGAAATAAATTTTAGTGAGTGAAGAAAGAGTTGGGAGAGAAGAGATGTGACTATATGTGTTAGTGCAGAGAGAGTCAAAGGAGAAGGATTGAAAAGATGCACTCTTCAATCCCTTCAGTTTCATTAAAAGGAAAGAGAAATGACATTGTTTTTCCTATATTGAGGACCACAGGACATTGAGGGAATTAACGCTGGCTCCAAATGGCAAGCAACTGCAAGAAATTAGAAACTATGGACTTCTTAAAACCGTAAGAACTTTATGAAATCTAATGAACATAAATTAATTTGAAAACACTAAGAACTCTAAAATATAAACTTTCCCAGTATTTAAATTATTGCAATAGAAATTCCGGTATCTGACCAACTTAATTTATTAATAAGAAATTTTATTTGATGTATTTTTTTTTAAAATCATTTCCTTTTTTTTTTTATTCGTTTAAGTTTTTATTATGATTTTTGTTTTTCGTTAAACAAAATTATATAAATGTTAAACTTAAGTCGAGTGTGAATGGCTATATAGATTTGTAGAGTTATATTAATTAATTAAGGGAGGGTTAATCTTAGGTTATTTGTTTCATAGTTAAATTGGGTCAATGGATGGGATATATTGGTGTAATTAGTATATGTAGTATGAGATTCATTATGGGCAGGATCGATGTATATGCCACACTCCCCCCTTTTGCCTATGGAAGGGATAGTAAGATGGAAAATGCAGTCCCTTCCTATGGAGGTTTTTTATTGCTCTTCTCATCAGATAGATGTAGTATTCCTATTTGGATGAGAGTCAATTTTTTCTCTTAACCCTGCTGTTCAGATGTACATTCCTGACAGTATAGTATTTGATGCTGTCGTATTAGTATTACATTGAATACATCGATATATTAGATGGATTGACGTTGGTTTAACTGCAAACTTTTGGCCTAAGGTTAAATAAGGGATAGAATATTTTCTTTTCAAATGCAATCTATGTAGTCTATTCATACTCGACACTCTAAATAAAAATACTAAACTCATCTGCGCGAATTTATAATAGCTTATAAAAGTTAAAATGTAAAATCAAATTCTAAAGTCAAGGTAAAATCCAAAGTAAAAGTTATTCTAAAATAATTTTAAATCTTATATATGTGTAAATAAATGTTTGTGTGTTAATTACTGGCAGTGGCTTATTTTATTCTTTTTTTAAATATTCTTAGATAAGAATTTATATCTTATTAATCTCTACTACTCCACTGAGCAGTGGCATGGGCGGACAGTCTGAATAAAACATGTAAAGTGTGAATCTTAACTTACGTATCTGCCTACTATATAAATTTTCTAGATTCAATTGGCCTAGATGGTGCCCTTGTAGTGCAGATATGGTAAGATGACTTTCACTTTTTTGGACCATTATATATATATATATATAATCATAACAAGGTAATCCTTCAGCAAGCTGATGGAATATTTTGCTAAGGTGGATCATTTTAAAGCAGTAAACTGACTTATTGATATCTTCAGGAAAGGTATAAATCAGGTAATGCCTGACAATTGGTCCACTTCATTCAGTCTCTATGCTTTGATAGACTTCAGGCATTCTGTCTAATACACATGATAGGCTATAAAACACAAAAAAGTAGACTTTACATCAATGTGAATTCAATCTCTATTGGCATGACATTTGCTACAACTCTACTTCTTGCCTTCAGTTTCAATTTCATAATAATCATGCTTTATATTGTTGTGATCTCTTCTTTATGATCTTTTAAATCTACCTTTTATACTATTCAGTTTGAATTTAAAAACAACAGTTAGTATTTGTTTTCTTTATCTTGATTAAAAAAAAAAAAAAAAAAACAAGTTAATGACTTTTTTTACTCACCTTAATAAAAATAAAAATGTTTATCTCAAAATATTTTTAATATTTTAAACAACATTAGAGTATATTAAATTTTATCAAAATATATTATACAAGCTTTACTTAAAAAAACTTTCTTAATCAAATTAAAAATAATTAGATAAATTTTATAATTACCTGTATATCTATTGTAACATAAAATGATTGTTTTAGATTTTTTTTTTATTTTCTTTTTTAATTATCAAAATCAAAATAAAACATTAAATATACCTTTTTAAATATTTTATTTATATTTCTTTAAATTCAAAACTATTATTTAACTTTTAACTTTTATCCCAGTGTAATATAATAAATAGTTACAAAAAAATTTGCTTGGGTTTATTTATACTTTTTATTTTAACTTTATATATATATATCTTAAAAGAGGTTGTCTTGACAACAGTTTAAAATTATTGATTGTTATCTATATTGTCATTGTCTAAGTGTTGATTGACTTTTAATGATTTCTTATAAATCCATTTAGCCTTGAGCATTAGTGCACTTATTAATCAAGTAATACTTTGGATGCAATTTACAAATAATAATTGCAATGTGTAATGTTATGATTGATTATTTATTAGTCTGCATTCAGAACAGGTTATATTTATATTTTTAAGAAGGTTTATTTAAAAACTTCTTTCTATCAATAATTTCAAACTCTGTGGTCAAGTTGCAATTTTTAGGGTCTATATAAATATATGGGATCATTGACAGAAGTAGGATTCCACCTCTATTGCAAAAAGGAGATTGCCTTAACAACAGTTTGAAATTACTGATTGTTATCTACATTGGGGGTATATATATATATATATGAGTGTGTGTGTGCACTATTATGTTGTATACATGAGGCATAATTGTCTCAATATATATATATATGCTTATTCAACTTTCTTAGCATCTATAAAGATATAGACTTCACAAATTCACTTGTTAATAATATACATATAGTTTATGAGATTTCTTCATAAAATAAAACATTATATTGCTTCATATTGTGTAAAAATAAAATAATAAAAGTATTATACAAATGAAAATAAAATATTACAAAATATTTTAATAAGAAAAAATGTATGAACAAAAGATTTACAATTAATTCATCTATTATCAATTTAACACTAGTATGTCGATATATTTTAGTCCACTATATTTATTAAAAATCTTATGAAGTATAATTCAAAGAGTTCATATCAGTCTTTAACGTCCATTGCCATGCATTTATACGATCTTTAAAGTTTCTCTTTTTTTTTAACATATAAAATCTAATTAATTTTGGAAAACATCTCCAAAGTAATCAAAATAAATTATATTTCGTATTTCAATCTTTCTATTTGAATATTGGTTATAATTTTATATCCATAGTTTTGTTAATTTTAATCTTTTATTGATGTAATTTTTATTTTATAAGAATATGTTTGCTAATAATCAGTGATCTAATGTTCTATTCTTGTAAGGTATGCCATTATCCCAAGAACACAACTTACATTGTAAGACAGAATGTTGGTAAGTTATAAAATATTTTTAAGTTCTGTATGTTAAATGATGATACAAAATAAGTAAATTAGAAATTAATTTTATAATGCATAAAAATTATGAATATTTTTATAACTACACTTAAAATAAAATAAAAATAATAGCATTTTTTTAAAATAAATGCTTATCTTGTTGTGGGAGTAAACTCTTTGTCAACTTTTTTTCTAGCAATCACGTTTGTAATATCTTTAGGAAAATAATATATTAGATAACTTCAAGCATTAGGATTTCTGACTGAATTTAACCTACAATTGATTTCAATCTCACTGTGACTCATTGCAACTGACCAGAGTTGATTTTCATCTTTTTTTATTTCTTGATTTTATCATATATTTTTTTTTATATTGCTGATAGTAATATATATATAATACGCCCTCTCCCCCCTCCTAAACATGACGACTTTTTATTAGACATTTTGTTTTAAATTCAGTTTTTGGAATAATAAATCATTTAATTAATAAATTGACTTTACAAGAAAATAGGTTAATTATAATTATATTTATTTTCTTGACTTTGAACTACTTTTGAATTTTAGGAAAGTTAAATTACCTTTATTAATTGTTAAAGTAAAAGGAACAAGAAAACATCCTTACTGTAATATTTTAATTTTTTGATTTTAAATAATATTTGAATTTTAAAGAAAATAAAATTTAAATGTTAAAACTACCTTTACATAAATTAATTATAAAAATAAACTTTTTTACTTGAATAAATTAAAATATCCAATTTTCCATCCTTACATTAATATTCCTAATACTTAAATGCTAAAACATTGTGTTTAAGACATTTATAAATAAATAGTAAATATAAGCTTTTATTTAAGACTGACTAACTGCTCTCCACTCAACATTAACATGGACTTTTTTTATTTGCTTTATCCAACAATAAATAGTAATTTCTATTGTAATCATTCGTTAATACTTTAGTTACATAGTTTTTTGACGTCAACATGATATGAATTCTTATCGCTTTTACATATTTTAGTATTTCTAAAACAAATGTTTAAATTTTAAAAGATGTATTTATATATTACTATATAAGTTCACTTATATATACATAGCATTTAAATATCATAAACCTGTTAATCTTACAGTTTTTATTTTACAATATCACATTCTATGCCTTAGTTTATTTATAAAATAGAAATCGGTTTTATTTACTATCTCATACACTTTATTTTTTATTTTACTTTTTACTTATTGTGTGATGTTTGATATTTAATTTTCTTTGTTTTTCCTCTTTTATCACACTTGTTTAATTTTACTTTCTTCCATTTATTTCTAATTACATATGCTCTTATAATGATGTATAACTTGAAATACATTAAGTTACAAATTACATGTTCTATTGCCTTGTTTATGTTTTAATTTTTGTTAAAAAGTAAACCATTTTAACCTTCTTTCATGAAACATATTTGTTTTATAGCTGCAATATTTTCAGAAAAATATGAATTACTATTTTTTTTTGAAAAATAGTTGTATGCAACCAATCAATAAAAATTGCATATGACTTAATTTCTCAAGAGTTCATAAGAGGTTAAAGTGTCAGATCTGTGAATGTCAGAGTCAATCTTTGGATTTCTAATCACAAGTCATACATTCCACTGACTACAACAAACCACACACTGCAATAAGTCAATCGAATATAATGAGAATAAAACATTCTATAATATTTTCTATTTAATAAATGCATTTAGAAATAGTAATTCACTCTACGAAATTTATTTCAGAACTATATTCATATTGGAATAAAGCTATATTTTAATATTCTTGGAGTTTAGATATAATTGTAGAGGATTTAAAAAAAGATTTTCAAGTTCCCTTCAACTATCCATTCTATCTCATATAACTAATAAAGATGATCATACACATGTGAAAAAGATAAATGACTTCCAATATATGTACTACATGCTAAACCAATGACATTAGATGATATTACTATATTCATAATCCAAAATAATTTTCGATTATTGGTATTTAATAAGAAAGAGTTGGAACTTGTACTTACACATTCATTACTTAAAATTATTTTATTTAAAAACAAATTAAGTCTAACCCAATAAATTTTGTCTATATAGTTATATGTATATATAATAAAAAAAACAAATATTTGTAAACAAGCTTATTTTATTATTTTTTTTATTATTATTTTTTAATGATGAATGATATAAGAGAAAGATTTGAATGCTTTCTCTTATAGCATTTATCATAAAAAAAAAAAAAAAAAAAAATAATAATAATAATAATAATAATAATAATAATAATAATAATAATAATAATAATAATAATAATAATAATAATAATAATAATAATAATAATAATAATAATAATAATAATAATAATAATAATAATAATAATAATAATAATAATAATAATAATAATAATAATAATAATAATAATAATAATAATAATAATAATAAGCTTGTTTAGAAATATTTTCTCTTTACTACATATTGGTAATTACAAGCTATATAGGTCATGCAATTTATCACTTAATTTTATTAATATATATATATATTATAACCTACACTTCCAACACCGCCCATATACATTGCATGAGAGCGAAATGCCCAGGCACCAGTTCTATTAATGAATAGAACAATATAACAAAAGATATAATATAAAATTATTACTGAGACTCTATATTTAAGTTCATATTCAGCTCAGCTCAGTGGGAGGCTATAGGCAGTTCATAAGATATATGATAATGAATGAATAAAAGAAGAAATATAAAACATTCAATTATAACGTAAATTCCTTTGTTAATTAATTGTATGATAAAGAATCATAATGTTTATTTGGTACAGTCTATTAAAATATACTTTAAACTTAATTTCTTCCTTCAACTAAGTATAACTTATATCAGCTTGCTATTATATTCTTAAACAATTCTATTACTTGGCATATCATAATCTAAACATCTACTTTAATGCAAATCAAGAAATAAATAATAAGATCTCAGGGAATTTAACAAACACAGTTGAATTAATAAACTACATTGTCCCATAAGTTATAATTCTAAAGTATGAGAAAAAATATAATGAAACGAATTGACTAAAATATTTTACTGTGTTTCGATAATAAGATAACGACAGAGATAGGGTATTTTAAACTCATATCATCATCTAACAAATATACTGACCTGGCAACCTTTCTAATACGTTTATCAAGTGGCAAATACTCTTTATAATGTTTGGATTAAGAAATACAATATTGTCAGACACTAGCAAATTTAATATTATAACTCTAAAATAATATATCTGTTTTATAATAGATTTATGAAATGTGGAGATGTGGAAATGGAAAATACGAATGTACACAAGAATAACTCAAGACACAGATTTTAAGATTTTAAATAACTAAAACAAATCATTTATTACAATAAACAAAATAAATTTGGTTTAACATAATATTTTCAAATGGGTTCTTTGTTTTACAGACTTTTAAATTATTAAATAAATTTTTAGCATCAGTTTGGGATTATCCCTACTATCTAAACAAATTAATACTTTGCTTGCATGTTTCATCTATATGACCATAAATAAATGACATATTATATTATTAGCACAAAAAAAAATATAGATACTTTCGAGAGGATATCACTGTTGATTAACAAAATAAATCAAATCATTTACATTTGGCTTTCAGCAAAGCAACTTTCTATAATTGACTAATAATCACTTAATTACGTATATCTTTCATTCATAGCAACAAAATCATGTTTATTCTGATGATTTGATGATTGATAACTTTTATTTAAATAAATACACTGTATTTTAAAATATTTATTTCCGGTTTTAATCTTAATAGTTTATACTTCTATTAAATGAATGTAGTATATTTCAAAAGCATTTATTTCTCATTTTAATTTCAATAATTCTATACTTTATATACGCGATATTATTTATATTACGCGTGTGTGTGTACGTTCAAGCAGCAATAATATAAAAAAATTTTCTTTTTTAAACTCTCCATTCATTAAGAAAATATCATATAATTATTTTATTTCGAACAATGTCGTAATTCATCAATAAATATGACACTAATACTACATCAAGAGTTAATCTAACAATTTATCTAGCCACATATTAATTAACACAAAGCTATATTTTCATGATTTTACCTACTATACTTTATAAAGGGAATCTACGTGAGGAGCAGATAACTCTTACCGAACACTTCTACAATAATTCATTACCAAGAATCCAAGAAAAACATCACATAACTTCTTAAACATCATTTAATCATATTTCAACAATAACTCCTCTACTTCTAAATATATTATTAGTGGGGATTTTAATTCCTCGTCACCAGGGTCCTAAGAACATCACTTCAAAAAAATATCATTAGTCATACGCATATAATATAAACTAGGCTCTACTCATGGAAAATAATTAACATATACTAAATAAGCAAGATCTTTTATTCCTACAGACATTATAACGCAACGATTTCTTTTTATTCTCATAGCTTCTCTAAATATTGAACATTATAAATACACGCTGGCAGATAAATACATACAGATAATATATCAATCTGTTCAACTCAGTAAAATATGACAATGTACGAAATTTATGCATAAAATATTCACAAACTGAATATTTATCAAACAAATATCATAATTGTGCAAAACAAACACCCACCCGCGAATAAAAGTATATATAATATTAACTCTAAATTACACACTAAGCAGGGAATATGATAATTAAATATTGCATTAAGGTATAACTTTTAATTTAGAATAAACTTTAGGTTACTTTTTAAAATTTAACGGTTCTAATTATTACCAACGACTCTTTTTATATCTAACAAACTATTTCTATTATAAGTTCGTTGATTTAAACAAAGAACAAAATTTTCACTTTGAGATAATAAAGCATACAAAATAAATGTAAACCTCTCTAATAATATATATATAAAATATTTCTTTAATCTTCATAAGGAAACAATAAGACCTATTTGAACACAATCAATTTTTACTGGCGTGGCGTACTCATTTGAGTACGCTCCGGAGACGGTCTTGAAAATCAAAATCACAGATTATAAATGAGCATAATAATAAATAGAACCTATCTACCTATCATATATATTAATTATGACAAGCAATAAAAAAAATAAAGAAACAAAGGTTACTAGTTTTGTAATTTAAAATAAAAGTTCATTTGCAAAGCTCGGTTCCATGGTTTACGAAACAATATGGGACACATTCCAAACTGAATTTAAACTAAAATGCACTTCTGCAGTATAACTTAGAAAAAAAATATAAGCATAACTTAAATATGCCCAGTACCTTTCAGTGTTCATAGCATATCCATTCGAGGTACCAAATCATACACAAGCAGTGAATTTCTCCTTTATTATACTGAAAATATATGACATTCTCCGTTGTAGTTCTGGCTTAAATACGCAATTATCCTTAGTATTTTTCTGAATAGCATCTAACACTTTAAATTGTCCTTAGTAATTCCATAATTAATGATGCTTTATTTTATATTCCGTCCTTATTGAAGAGAACCAAAAATTACCAGCATTTCTGTCCTTCTATTCAATTTTAAACAGAAGTAGCTTACATTTTATTTCCTTAATTTAAAATTGCACATTAGTTCCAGAAATATCAAATAAATGAATACTGTTATCTTCTTAAGATGAACTTAAACATAATATGATCTATCTTCACAAAAACACAACACGAAAAATAGTGAGAAATTAGAATATATTCTTTCCATATATATATAAAAAAAAAAACGTTGCTTAGTGATACAACAATAATATTTATGTAAACCATTCTTATTTAAAATGGCAATTAAGTGAAATAATGTAGACTGCACATTATTAACATACATTTTTAAAAGAGTAATAGTTATAAAGAGATTAATTCAGAAATGTTTAAACTGAAGAGAATAAGTTAAATCGACGTACCTTTTTTTTTAAAAAACCTTAGAATTGTATTTTTAATTAATTTTTTCCATAATAAAGTTCTGAAGCTCCTTTGGAAGTTTTTACTTTAAAGTCTTTTCAAAGTCAATTTGACTTCAGTAACTGGCTTTTAATTTTTACAATACATGAACCACTGTTTACTGTCTACAATTACATTATAAAAAGCAAATTTTACACTGACAATCTTTGTTAAAAACTCTTTTTAGCAAAGTTCATTTGCCTTTCACCAGGTTACTCCCACGCATTTTGCTAACTAACTAATTACATATGCAAAAACAAATCTTTTCAAAAAAAAAAATCATTTTTATTTTTAAAACTAAATGAAGACAAGAAAAAAAAATACAAATAATAAAATAAATAGCTTTTACAAACTTGAAAGAAAAATGAATATTAATTAACTATCAAATAAAATGATTAATAATTTATTCAGTTTATAAAATAATCCATTTATTTAATTATCTATTAATTATTGGAAAGAAATATATATTTGTTAATTATTTAAAATAACTACTATAGTTTAAATGTTTTTATTGTGAATGTACTATTGTTTGCTGTCATTAAAGATGAAAATGAAATGAAACATAATGCAGAATCATACAGGCATACACATGCACTACAACCTAAATATTGAACTGTCTTAACTAAATATAATTGAAACTGCTATTAACTGTTGACAAAAGGATAAGAATTAATGAATAAAGGATTTTGAAACCATTCAAATAATATTATATTAACACAGGATAACTTTGCATCTTTCCAACAAGATGTATCAATTCCATTAATACACAATCCCCCCTTCCTTACATTAAATACCTCATTAACCACAATAATACTAATAGATACCTATCAAGTGGTCAATAAACTGCATAAGCAACCCATATTTAGGCTTTAAGCAATCTCCAGCAAAAAAAAAAAAAATTAAAATTCTAAGGCTATTTCTTTTTTTTCAAATATAATATAACTATTTATTTAAGATACAAAGTATCTTAAACCATTGTGCCCATTCAGATGACCACAATATATATTTATATATATATACCATCCTCAATTTTATGTTAACTATAATCATTCTTTACTATTACAGTTAGGAGGATTTTCACCAATAAAATATTATCTTGCTTTTTCTTTAGAAACAATATTTTATACTACTTTTCAATTGCTGAAATATCTATTAACAGCTTTAGTAGGTGAGAGATACTAAATGGCAGTACCTCTACAAGGTTGTATAAGCATGTTATTTGAGTTTTAAATCTAATATATTTTTTTAATTGTATGCTTTATTTTTAAAGTTAATATAACAATTCAAACATAAATTAAAATTAATCAAACTGACCTTACAAATTTTTCACCCACACTCTAAAATAGATACACTTTATTATGGAGAAAAAAATAATGGTGTTAAATCATGTTATATAAAAGCTTAGATGTTTTCAACACAGTTAAACCGCAGCTAGACTATTAATTGATGATCAGAAATGCACTTATCAGTGGCTATTAAAACTGGTCTTAGGAAAAAGATACAATTATATAATGAATATGCTTTAAGAAAGTAAATTGGTTGGAGAATCCATGCATTTATAATTATTAAGCATTTTAAGGATCCATGTTGTCTGTAAAAGTACCCAGTCATAATTCTTTATGAAAAAGTCACAATTTTCTTTTTTATTTCTTTTATTTTATGTTCATATCAATAAAGTACACTCACACACGCATATATATATATATTAAAATAAAAATGGCAATTAACCTATGTATACGGCTAATCAAAAAAAATGGCCATATTGAAAATTTATTACTAATTTAGTAGCAATTATAATTTATGTAGTAATTCTATTTGTTTAAATTCGGAAAACATATTATCCAATGAAATTAGAGATAAAAGAATATATTTGTATTTTTTATGTTTCCTAGTAAAAATTAAGAATTATTTTTAGTATGATGAAAAAAAAAAAGTAATGTTAAAACTAAACATCACTGGAATTTTAAAACTAATTTATTTGTGACAATAAACAAATGTAGTTGAATTTGTGGAATTTGATTGTGAATAACTATTGGGATATAAATTAGTAATTGATAACAGTGAAGGATTTTTTTTTTAAGTTGGAGCTTTTTCCATTTTAAAAGAGCTATAACATCAATTTGGTCAATGATTCGTGGCTTATCTTAAACAGCTAAGAAATTGTTTTGTTACAGCTCCCATTTTGTTAAACTAGATAGAATAGCTTTAGTTATTTGAGAAGCCACTGATCTATAAAATTTTAAACCATCTACCATGAAAAGACTTACAATGACTAAAAGTAGCTTTATGCCGAGGTGAAAACTTTTATTAGTACACTGGTCAATTAACTCTGGAACTATGTGGCCTCATACCAATGCCAATTTTAAAAGTGTGTAATTCCTTTCTGCACCACCAACAAATGAACTAGAAGATGGAGTGCTTGTTGTCCTTCACACAATTTTTTACCACCTATCTATGAGAAATACTTAATCTATCTGTACAAACACTCCATCTGGTAAGAAACCCCTGAAAATACACCAAAAAACCCTTCAACTTTACTGTCTGTGACTGTATTAGTGATATTTTTTTTCAAAAACATTTTAATTCAACTTTTTAGATGAATAATGATAGTAGTAGCATCAGAATTTTGATAATATTTTTAGAACTATTTGCATAGTAATACCTTCCAACTAATTATAATAACATTATAAAATTGCTTTTAATTTGTTCTATTATTATTTAACATTTCTCAAACCTATTTAAACTTTTGTTAACTTAATTATTTAAAAATTATGCCAAATAGAATTTATAATTTATTACTTGTTCAGTGATTAATAACTACTTATATTTAAAATAGTTTAAAGCTATGAATGGGTATTATTGTAAAAATAACTATGCTTTTATCTTGAAGTTTATGTAAGTATATCAATGCTCATCAGTGAAATGTAATCCAGCTAAATAACTTTTCTTTAATATGGATGGATATATTCCCATATAAATAATCCAGTTAAATAACTTTTTTTCAATATTGATACATTCTTATATAAATATGTATTTTATGTGTTTGATTCATAAAAAAACATACTAAAATAATAGTAAATATTGTACATATGTAAATATGCTTTTTACTACTTTATTCGCATTTTTATAACTTTAACACTTCCATTGACCAATTTATTTATTGGTCCAATGAGATAAAATTCTAATATTTTAATTGGTCAGTTTACAAACTTACTGATAGAAATATATTTATCTCTTATTAATATATTAATTTTAGTTTTGTTTGCAAAAAATATATTAATTATTTGTAACATTATGAAAGTAAACAAAAGTTTTTTTTCAAAAATATATTTTTATTTGTAATTATAGAAATATTCAAAAGCAGAAAAATCAAAGAAAAGATTGTAGCAAATTATAAGCAATGTAAATGTCATTTAAATCCCTCCCATATTTTCGTTATTAAAAAAAGTTAAGAATTTTTTAGTAAAATCTTAGGTTTTTCTAAAAATAATTATATTTTCAGTTTTTTTTAACCAAAATACATTATAATATGTAAATGAATGCCAGAAAAATATTCTAAAACATTAATCTTTGTTTGAAAATCAAATAAACAGCTTGGAGCAATCTAAACTCTTGACAAGATGTCAAAATTGTTGCTATGGCTGGTTTTTTTTTTTCAATTTACAATCATGTAAAGTATACAATTTTTTAATAAAACCTTACTACTTTTGTAAAATAACTATATTTTTAGCAGATTTTATAAAAATTATTTATAATATGTATGAAAAATAATATAAAAAAACACTCTAAAACATATATTTTCATTTTCATTGGTGAAAAATATTTATTGTCGGTCTCTTTTTTGACCAAATAATTTTCAGCCAATCAGAAATGACAATGGATGGCCCAACCAATCAGAATTGGCCTTCTTCTTTTGTTAACTTAAAACACTCCTAGTATTGATTTTTTACTTGTAAAATAATTCAAGAGAGGGCAGCATCTTATGGGACTTTTTCTAAACTTTCGATTGACTATTTATATGTCACCATAGTTAAAAAATTGCCTGATTTAAAGCGATACAAACCTCTGACGCAATAATGCATTGAATCCTATTTAAGTGCTAATTGTCCATTTATTCTCTCTTATTCCAAACCTAGTTATAAATAGATTGTTACATGCACCCTTCTTTAACACATTGTTAAGATTTTTGAGCTAGTTGTGGGTTAACAGGGGATCTGACATCTAAGAAGCTAGGGAGAGATTTGAACATGTCTTATAAATGATTCTCCTTTTTGAGCTAGCACTCTAACCTGCAGTATAACATAATTTAATAAATAAATAGTATCTCTGATGATAGGGTTATAGACCCCATCTTTACTTGGACATGTTTTAGCAGGATAATCAATCTGACCACCATGTTTAGTTAAAATATTGAGTCCAAAATTAGTCATTGTCATTATTCTTAACACACATTAACTCCACAATTTCAATCCTTGTACATTCTAATGTAGAAATGTATAGATTTAATAAAGAAGTAAAAACCATGTCCTGTTACAATTTATATTTATATACAAATAAATTGTTCACTAATTAAAAAACTATATATATATTGTAACGGGCACATACATACGTTACATTGTTTTTTTATTAGTAAACATGAAAAGAATAAAAGTTTGCAAATAAAACTTCCTTTTTAAGAATTAAAAATTGAAAATTAATTCTATCTTAAACTCGTATATATAAATCGCACAGATGAAAAAAAAAATTATTAAATGAAAACTTTATTAAAGAAAAAGTATTTTAAAACTAAATTTTCAGTAAAGATTTAAAGATAAAAATATATCTTTAAGTTTGAAAACAAATTAATTAATGTTAGTGAAAAATGGAAATGAGTATTTTAATTAGTCCAAGTGAACAAGCCCTTGGGCATTTAAATGTATAAACAATGGTCAGATAGGAAAACAATAGAAACTTTTAGCAAATGAAAGAAATCCATCGGGAAATCGGATCTCAACGAAAAGGTTTCACCATCATGGCATAATGTTGAGTTAATCCACAAAATTATTATAAAAGGAAAGGTTTGAAAATAAAAGAATTAATTAGTTATTATGAGAGGACAGATATATGTTAGTGCAGAGTCAAAGGAGAAGGGATTGAAAAGACGCACTCTTCAATCCCTTCAGTTCTGCTAAAAAAGAAAGAAATGACATCGTTTTCTATGTTAAGGACCAGCTCAATTAAAGACCTCCGGATAAATAAAAACAACGGCTAACTGGATACCAATATCTTCAGTATGGTGTGGGAATTCCCGTTCAAAATTACCAACAATGGCAAGCAACTGTAAAGGATAAAGCCGGACATTTTAATAACTGTAAGAACTTTATATTCATTTGAAAACAATAAGAACTCTAAATTCTAAACCTTTTAGTAAATAATACAAATAGAATCCTATCTGACCAACGTAAATTAATGTTAATAATGTTATTTGATGTATTTTTTTTATTTTATTTAAAATCATTTCCATTTTTTTTTTGTTCTTTTAAGTTTTTAATATGATTTTTGTTTTTCGTTAGACTAAATTACATAAATGTTAAACTTAAGTTGGGCATGAATGGCTATATAGATAAGTAAAGTTATATTAGGGGATAGTAAATCTTAGGTTATTTGTTTCATAGTTGAATTAGGTCAATGGATTGGATATATTGATGTAGTTAGTAGATGTAGTATGAGATCCGCTATGGGCAGGATTGCATATATATTCCACACACCTTCTGTTTGCCTATGGATGGGTTTATAAGTCAGCAAAGAATCGCAATCCATTCCTATGGAGTTTTTTGTTTATTGTTCTGCTCGCCAATAGATGTAGCATTCCTATTGGTGGAGAGACGATGTCTTCTCTAACTCTACTTACTGTTTCAGATGTACATTCCTGACAGTATAGTATTTTGTGTTGTCGTATTTTCATGCTACATTGAATACATAAATGTATCAGATGGATTGATGCCAGTTTGACTGCAAACTTTTTGCCTAAGGTTAAAACAGGAAAAAATATTTTCTTTTCAAATGCAGATCTATGTAGTTTATTCATACTCGACACCCTAAATAAAAATGCATTAAATTTAAGTTGGGTATAAATGTTTGCATGGGTTCGTTACCGGTTGATTATGTTTTTGGTTTTCATATTTGATCAAAATATATAGACATTCGGTAAATACTGATACCTTACAGTGAGTATCTAAGATGTATTTATGTCAGATGTCTTTTAAGTTATTGGTGTCAATGTGGTGTCTTATGATGAACACCATTGGGTTTCTTGTATTCCCTATGCAATTGACGGTATCAATGATTTTGTATTTTGATCGTTTATATTTATTTTGAAATGTTTTTTGACCATGTAATCTATGTAACTGATCTATACTCAACATTAAAAACACATTTTATAAACCCATCTGTGCAAACTTATAATATTATAAAAATTAAAATGTAAATTTAAATTCTAAAATCAAGTTAAAATCCAAAGTAAAAGTTATTCTAAAATAATGCTAAATTTTATATATGTGCGTAAATAAATGTTTGTGTGTTAATTACTGGCAGTGGCTTATTTTATTCTTTTTTATATATTCTTAGATAAGAATTTATTATGAAATTTAAATCTCTGCTACTCCCTGAGCTAGTGACAATGGGCTAATGACCAGAATCAAAATTTATAAAAAAAAAAAAAAATTTTTTTTGACTTACGTATCTGCTTACTTTATAAATTTTTCTAGGTTCAAATGCCTAGATGGCACCCTGTAGTGCAAATTATGTTAAGCTCAAATTCTCCGGATCATTAAAATATATATATAATATCTATAGTGCATGTTCAAAGTTTTCATTGGCCATGATCAAAAGTTGTAAACTAGTCTGAGAGTGTATTATATTGTTACTAATAGTATAATAGTTACTCATGTTTACAGTAGTTAACTCTGGGATAAAGTAAATAGAGTGATAAACGTTATCATTATCTATTGTTTTACCAATGCCTTACACTTTTTAATCTAATTTATGTAAATATTATTTATTAAGTGCAAGCAGTTCATAATTAAAGTGAAAGGCTGAAACCTTCTTGCATGCACATTTAGAATGCTTATATAACAGCCAATCAGATGTAATGATGACTGTATAGATAGCTCTCAAGTCACAACACAAGACATAGATTTTATTAAAAAAAGATGTTTCCACCTTCTTCTTTACTTAAATTTCTTTATATATAAGCCAGTCTGAAGCATTTTGATTTAAGAGCATGAAGCTTTTAAACATCTTCATATTTAACTCGCTGCATATTATTTCTAAATCAACAACGTGAAATCTTTCGATTTACAATGAAATAATATTTTCAGAGATTTTGCATTGTTGATTTAGAAATAATACACAGTGAGTTAAATGTGAAGATGCTTGAAAGCTTCACACTCTTAAGTCAAAATGTTTCAGACTGGCTTATATATATAGAAATTTAAGTAAAGAAGAAGGTGGAACCACCTTTTTCTTATTAAAATCTCTGTCTTGGGTTGTGACTAGAGAGCTACCTATGCAATCATTATTACATCTGATCGGCTGTTATATAAACATTTTAAATGTGCATGTGATAAGGTTTCAGCCTTTCAGTTTAATTAACCTAGTTTAGTAAATTAACTCAATATTTACAAATTTGATATATAATTTAATTACTTTTTATCTCACTAAGATGTGTTAAAGATTATTGTAAAAAATATAATTTGGAAGGAACATTTTAGAACAAATATTAATACATTAATAGGTTTATAATAATGTTGTTGTTTTTTTCATCTTAATTTTTTAAATTAAAAAGAGTTTTAATAAACTTCTGCAATTAATTCAAAATCTGGAAATTGATAAAAAAAATTACTACTTTTAGTGTAATTCATATAATTTTGATTATAATTGCGAAAAACATTCTTATTACTTAAACAAATACTAGATAAATTTGATTTGCAAAAGTCTATTATATAAACTATAAACTTATTTTGTTCATCCCTTGTCAGCTATAAAGTATGTTTATATATTTTGCTTATTTAGAACTTTTAAACTATAATAAATCGTAACTGTTTTTTCTTTCATTTATATCTTTTCATAGCAAAACCAAATTTTAAAAATGCATAATAAATAAAACAATTTTGACATTTTTTCCAATGTTCTCAGACTGATAAACTTTGTTTTTCAGTGTTATTATTTCCTTTTTATATAGAGAATTCCTCCAGCAAATATAAAACAAATGAACATTACAAATTTTATATATAAAAAATATTAACAAATGAATTGATATATGTCACTCGGATGACTCATAATCAAAAACAATATCGTTACATTTTTGATAATAAATATAGAAATGACTATTTCTGTACTATTTATTTTTATGTAAATAGATAAAATATAATATAAAAAAAGTATAATTTGTTAAAAAATAGCTTTAAGCACGAAAATGTTGTTGTACTTTTTATATATGTATTGCTTATTCCTACATCTTATCTTTTATTATTTTTTTCAAGCTTATAAATAAATAATTTATAGATTTGAGTATATATCGCAGTATGTATGCAATAATAATTATTATAAAATGCACATTTGATAATATTATTACTCTGTTATTATTTTACTATCTTGTATGATTCAAACTCAGACTTTCACACGACCCACTACTCTATGTGCCATCTCATATTGCTGACCCACCTGATCACATACATGTTGAAAAGGAATAGTTTGAAGCCTGTCCATTAAAGTATGAAGATTGCTATCTTATTATAAAGCTGAGCACTGATTGTATATATGTGTGAGGATAGTAATCTAGACCAACTGATGATTGCTGGTTTAGCATGAAATACGTATATTGGTAATTATTTATCTTTTCAACATGTGTGTGATCAGGTGGGTCATCAATATGAGATGGCACTGAGAGTAATGGGTCGTGTGAAAGTCTGAGTTCGAATTCCGAATATATTACATATATAAATGCAGGTTTAAGCCTGTACAATGTATTATCTTGTATGATATAATCTAAATACAATCAAATAGTAAATAATGCTTCTGATACAATTAGACTTTTTTAACTCCTCTCTGAACTCTTGCTTTTATTCTCCCTTCGTTCTTACCTTATCTTCTGTTCCGCAATAGAAATTGGTCATAATAAACATTCTATATAATTGGTCATTTCTGCTTGCTATGTGTAACAAATATATTATTTGTTTACTAGACCACACTTCTATTTTAAATTACTGACAATTCATCAATTCTAATTAAAATCTTTACTATTTTGTAAACAAATGTATATATAAGAATTAGCTACACAGACAAAATAGTTTACTTAATGTTTTATTGCTTAATAATTAGCACAGTTATAATTATAAAATATCAATTACAAATGATTAAAGCATTACATTTTTATACGTTTTAACTCCTATCTTCAACTATTTCTCCACAAGTTTTAATTGAAGAATATTATAAATATACATAAACCCACTTTCAAATCTTATCATATGTAAATTTGATGTTTATATATCAAAACTATTGTATATTCCAATGAAATAGTAATTCTGGACTCACATATAGTTGGAAAAACTGCTTGGCTACTTTTAAAACTTTATTTCAGTAGTTAATATACATATATATTATTAAAAGGAAGTTGCCTTGACAACAGTTTGAGATTATTTATTGTTATCTATATTGGGATTGTCTAAGTGTTGAATGGTTTTTAATGGTTATATCTATACTGTAACAGAATTTACCCCAATCAACAAGCAGTGACTGCCTAACACTAAGCTTAACTTTTAGAATAGTAATACAATCAATAAGCATAAAATAACTGTCACATAAATAGCATCTTCTACTATACTATTACATGCAAACATTAATATTTATATTCAAAATCAGGGGTTATCTAGCATTTATAATAAATTATATACTAATAAATTTCTAATCACTAATAGTAAAATAGAATATTTGTGGCTAGCATATTATTAGGAGTATTAAAGTAACACTTACCTACATATACTTTAATATTCTTCAGATAATATGACTCTTAACTATCAATATAATATAGTTTCACAAATTATGACAGAAAACAAGTGGGATTTGATATTGTATCCAGCATGTACTTTAGCATAGAAGCAGAGCTGTAATAAAAGTGCTAATGAGCTATAAGAAAATTTTAACTTAAATAGTAATCACATATAAAAACTGAATTAGACTATAGCAAAAATTTTATTACTAAAATTATACTACTAAAACAATAATAATATGACCATGTGCATAAATTTAAAGTGAAATAATGATGATGATTAAAATGCAAAGACATTATTTAAACAATAATCAAAGCAGTTTATTAAACCAAATATATTGAATAAAATAGAATAAGTAAAGTATATAAAATAATTAGTCTAATATTGTTCCAATGTTCTTACATCCTAAAGTCTTTTATAAAAGCACTGTTAAAGAAAAGATTGCATGCAGATGCGCTGATGTGTAACAGTCAATGTTGTTTACACATCCATAAAGAAGGTTGACTGTGGTTAGATTTCTAATATGTCCTAAGTATTTTACTAAATAAACAAATATAACTCTAAACCCCAATATGTCTCATAACACATAATAAACCTTTATAATGGTATAATTTTATTAACCCTTATTTAGGAGACATTTATCTTTCACTTAAGTGCAATACCCACATGATCCATTTATATAATATTAAGGTCTCAAATAAAACATTCTATTTAACATGTAGCTATGGAATAATTATCATCTATTAAACTTTGTATTATTATTATTATTGTAAGTGCATAAACAGAATGTCATTTATTTTTTTTATAAACATGTAAACATTAAGATACCATAAGAAATACAAATATAAATTTTACTGATTCCATAGGTTTATAAAAAAAAAAATCAATTGGTAATATTTCTTGATTTAAATTTTTATGAGCTACATATATTAAATAGCAACTTAAGTTAATATTGGAAAATCACTTTAATGATGATGATAGTCAAGAAATCCATATCTGTCCTGGAAGATGAACATTCAATGATGTCCTCTCACCCGTCAGTATGGTATTAATGTGGTGTAATTAAAGTTTAAAATGATAAAATTGTTTTTTTTTTTTTAAGCAAAATAACAAAAGAAAGAGGAGGACCACACTTGGTTGATATTTATTTATATAGTACTGAGCATGTGAAGAAAAAATGTCATGAATCAAACTCCTTTTTCACTCATTTGTACTTGGTATGCAAAAATGTTACTACATCAACTTTCTTTCAGATAACAATTTTCTTCTTGTTCTTTTTGCGATAAATCAACCATATTTATTATACAATTTATATAAAAGAATTATTATAAAAAATATTATCACAACAAATATATGCTTATTTATATTTATTTTTACATCAAATGATAAATTACTACTAATTTTACTAAAATCAACAAGATTAAAATTTCTAAATTAACTGTTTTCGTATCTTATGTGGTTACTTGTTATCTCTATGACTTTCTGTAAACAATTTTATATCATAGTTGTACACATAAACACATACATACATGCACATTTAAATGTTTGTGGAGATCACAAGTTTGTCTAAATGTATTTTAAACCAAATATAATTTACGAAATTATTGCTAAGTTATGAACGATTTATTTATTTTATTACGATGTATTCAACCATAAATTATATCTCTGTATAATGTGGGATTGATAATCTAAATTCTTAATGAATGTTTTACTTGATTTTAAATTTGGCCATGATTTTTATAATTTAGCAACATGTTTTATCAGATCTTAGCTATAATTGCCATTTTGTAACCCTTGACAATGCTATATTCACAGTTATAATAAAATTGAAAAAGAAAAAAAATTTTTTTTTTTTTAAATCAATGTTGGGTTATTATAATATAGAAGTAATGGCATAAATATCACAATATACATATATATTGCAATGGTAACCTATTGTACATAGGTTTGAAACCTATAAATTCTGCTAAATTAATATAAATGGACATTTCTTTAATAAAAAAAAAGAAATTTAAGTTATATTAAAATGTTTAAATTATATAATTAAAAAAAAGACCTGTGTGGTTATATATTACATACAGTAAGAAGATGAACTAGGTTATTCAAGTTTATTAACAAAAAGAAAAAAAAGTAAACTTATAACATTTCAACCACTAAAAGTTTAAATATTTCACTTTTATTTTTTTATTTTAAACTTTTTCTTGAATCTTTTTGTTAATTTGGAATAAATAAACAAGTTTCATTAATCTGTAAGAAGATTAACATGTATTTATTATTATTTTTTTAAGTTAAAACAAAAAGATAAGAAAGCAAAATATCAGTTACTTATTTATTGTGTTATCTGTACGAATCTGGTAATACAATTGTGCAATTTTGCATGGATGTAATTGCTATTATTTTAAACTTTATTTTTCTTCCTGTGACTGACTTGGAATAGAGGATCTAAATTGTGTACTAGGAAAAAAAATTCTGCTACTGCAAGGTGCTTTTCAAGACAGCTGCTTAAACTTTTGATGAAATAACATGGTAAAAGAGAGATATGGAAAAAGGAGGTAAAATGCTTAGAAACATTTAATTCTCATATTCTATGTTTTTGTGATAATCATATCAACAGACAAATGTATTATTATTATTTCAAATAGGCATATATAAGTTAACATAAAGATATGAATTAGTGCAAGAAACCAGTTATTGAGCAGGCCTTATTAATAACAATAAATAAATAGGTAATAAACCATACAAACTTGTGGAAACTTCATACCAGAAATTACCAGTCAATACAAAATTATGACATTAAAAAAGAGAACCTTAATATCATACGTGCACAAAAATAATTGCAATAAAATTTTAAAAATATGTACTTTGAACTGTGTTAGTTAAATAAGCTCAAAATATCAAAAAGTGAAATTATGTTATATTATTTTATTTAAATATAGGAATTTCTAATATATTTTTATTTTGAATTGAATGTTAATTTTTTAATTTGTGTGATTTTTTGTACATTATTATTATTATTATTATTATTATTATTATTATTATTATTATTATTATTATTATTATTATTATTATTATTATTATTATTATTATTATTATTATTATTATTATTATTATTATTATTATTATTATTATTATTATTATTATTATTATTATTATTATTATTATTATTATTATTATTATTATTATTATTATTATTATTATTATTATTATTATTATTATTATTATTATTATTATTATTATTATTATTATTATTATTATTATTATTATTATTATTATGTTTCAAAAAGGGGACTTTATTCAATCTAGAAAACAGGTTACATTAATAATTTTTATATACATGCATTTACACTAATATTTCCAAGGATTGTATATATTGTTTTTAAGTTCTTTCCAAGTTCTTACATAGATATACCTGGTGAGTGATGGATTGTTTATCCTAAGTTATCATTTATTGATTCATGGATTTTTTGCTGTCCATTTTCTTGTTCTCTTTTTAAGTCTATTGTTGAGGCAAGGCAGAACTATTAGAGATTTGACCGTTGTTTTACAAGTGACCAAGTAGCCGCAAAAATGTCTGGGTGTGCTATTTTATTGTCTCTGGTTTTTAATTGTGCTAACTTGTTGTGAAAAGTTGACGGATGCTGCCTTGTATTGTTGCCAAAAGCAAATGTACATCGCGTGCACCAAAATGCATAAAGTACGAAGGTTGCTGCTTGGATTGTTGGGGTGGATGTTCTGCAGAATTGACTGATAATATCTTGCAGGGAGATGTTTCGTTTTCTGTATATATTTGTTATTTCATGCTGAATATTGTTTAATGCTGGGCAGTTGTAAAACAGATGTTGTTGAGTTTCTTCTGCTTGGTGGCATAGCATGCAGAAGGGGTCTATTTTTGTATATAATCGTCTGTATCTTAAGAAATATGATGTTGGCAAAGCATATAGATTTAGTTTCAGGAGGAAATCAAAGAATTTGGGCTCCAAGGACCATTTTTTAAATTTTTTAAGCAGCTGTCGGTTGTTTATTCCGAGCATCTGTGTTGAAAAATCTGATGTATATCCTGGGTATATCATTGCATATATCTGCCAATATGAATATTTTGTTGTTGTTTGCAGTGATATTTGAGTATGTGTGATTCTGAACTGGTTTATAACAGATGATAGATAGCAATGTGAAGGTGGAGGTTTGTCTGTGGGTATTATTTGTATTAGATACTGGAGTTCTGGGAAATGTCTGAGGGTGGCTATTATCAGGTTTGCGGTTTTTTGTATTCAAAAAATATCTATGTTATGCAGCCCCAAACCATTGTGTATTGCTGGTCGACTAAGCTGTTTTCCAGATATTGACACTGTCTTTCTATTCCATAAGAGTTTATTGCAATATGAAGAGATTTTTGATGTAAAGGCTTTTGAGAATTGAATTATGGGAGAATAATAGATAATCTTGGTGATTACCAGCTGATTGAACAATTGTACTTCAGCATATATTGAGAGGTATGCTTTTGATAGTGAGGCAGTGATCCGTTCTGCTTCATCTTTTAACTTGTTCTGGATTTTTTGCCTCATTGTGTTTATTCCCATGTAGAAAGGAAAACCGAGGAAAGGGGATGGTTTGCCTTGGAAAATTTGCATGCATGGCTTACTGGTGTATAGAGACCAAGCAGCAGTCTTATTTTGATTAAATTTTAGATGGTGTGCTGCTTGAAAGTCTTGCAGTATTTTCTGTAGTATTGGTATCTGTTTTCTTGATGGTAGGAAGACTGTGATGTCATCCATATATGCAATGCAGGCTATATGTTGTGATGTGCCTGGTATCTGAATGCCCTTGATACTCTGCTGAATTTTGAGTATGAGTGAGTTGATGTAAAAAGTAAATAGTAGTGAGCTTAGTGGTGAGCCTTGGGATATGGATTGTGTGGGAATGAATGATGGGGAATTTTGCCATTGAGTGTGATATGTATTTCTCTGCTAAGTAGTAGGTTTGTGAGCAGGTACAGATGAGTTCGTGGAATTGTGGTGTCAGCTAGCATATTGATTAATGTATTGATGTCGACCGAATCAAAAGCCGCTTCTATATCAAGTTGAACTGGAATTGGTGCATACTTCTTTCTGTCCCATACTGAGTTTATAACTGTTTTGAATATCATTGCAGCCTGTGCAGTTGATGATTGCTTCCTTGCAAACTGGCTGTGTGAAATTAGTGGTAGAATATGTGGCTCTAGGCTGTCTTTGAGTACTTTTTCAATTATTTTAATTGTAAGTGGCCCCATTGAGATTGGTTGTAGGTTAGATAGTGTTGATACATGGACTTTTTTCTTGTTGAAAGGGACTATTGCTATTGGATATAAACCTTGAATGTCATGCAACTTCTGTGATAGATGATTTGCAAGGTCACATAAATATTGGCTAGTGAACTGACTGAGATGTGCAAGGACAAATTTGGGGATTCTATGTGTTCCTGGGTGACATGCATTAGGTACTGTTGCCAGTTTAGTAGCAAATTCTGTGATTTTATATGGAGTATTTGTTTCTGGTTTTCCAAATACATTAGGATTATATTTGACTAGGTGGTATGCTTGCAGCTTTTGTTTGAAATGCTGATAGATCAGTTTTAACATATTATCTCCTGCGTATGTGTGCCCCTGCTCTGTGAGTGCCATTGGCACTCTGACAGTGGATGGGTAGCCCAAGGCCCAGCGAACGTATTTTCTTGTCCATGTGTGTTGTTGGTGAGGCAGACTTTACTCTTTTTTATTTCTAGGTAGTTTTTCAGGTGGTTACAGATGTTATTGTATGTTTGTGTGTCTGCGTATATGTTGTTGACTGGTGTGTGTTGGGTTTATCATTGTAATCCGTTTATGTATTTCATCAGCCAGTGCTAGAAGTCTTGAAGGTGGGGGGGGATTTGCGTGTAATGTTATCTATATTAAATGATAAAATGTTTGAATGCTAAATATCTTTGAATGGGATTAAGTTGCATATTTTTGATTTTGTGAAGCATTATATGTGTTTCTGAAAAAATAAATTCTGGGGTAGAAGTTGGAAGTAGAATTCTGATTGTTTTACCATGTGTAAGTGCAGTTGTTTGAATTCCTGTCAGATTAATTAGTATGGTTTGTGCAGAGTGATCAGAGAAGGGAGATGGGTTGATGTTTAGGCTATTTGATGGTGTAACATAGGTGAATAAAAGCACAGATCAATTTTTGATGTATGACATCCATTGTGAAAGGTAACTGCCTCATTTGACAGAAAACCCTCTGCACTCATAAGTGGAATTGATATTTGATGCAGCCACTTTAAAATGAACTCTTGATATTTCATGTTGAAGTCCCCAATTAGTATGGTTGGATGTGAATTAGAGCCCAGTAAGGAGTTAATGTTTAATATAATATTTGAGATAATTGTAGGGCTCGGTGGAATATACACAAATATAATGTTTAGTGTGATGATTTGATGACTAAAAGTTACTATTAGTAAATTTGCATCTATATATATGATTTTGAATGTGTCAAATGGACAACTTTGTGTTATGAGCAGTCCAGTACCCACTGAGGGAGATGATGTGTCTCTAGAGCATGCACAGTAGCCTTCTCTGCTTAGATGTACTGTGGGGTCAATTTGTGAGCCACTATATATTTTAGTTTCTAGAAGTCCTAGTATATGAGGTTGTGTAATCTTTATCCATTGTTGTAGCTGATGTATTTTGTTGACTGAGTTGAGCCCTCTGATATTAAATGCTGTTATTTTTAGCTTCATTATCGTGATTGGCTGCGAGTTGGTTTCACAGTGTGTTGAGGTTTGCGTGAAGCTTTTGCATATTCTCTAGTGTTTTGTGAGCAGTTATTAGTGGTTTGATTACTATCCAGCTCCATAGGTATTAAGTTTTCTGCAAAGTGTTCAATCATTTCTGTTAGAGTATTGTTTTCATCTGTTTTGGCTCTTTTTGATTTATTTCTCCTTGGCTGACCAGCTTTTCGGACTTCTGTTGGTGTTGTTTCTATGGGAGGGAGGCATGGGGTTAGTGACTCTAGAATATCTGTAGATGTTTTGTTTATAATTATATGTGGCATGCTTGTTTTTGGGGAGTTGTATGTATCATTTGATATGTCTGGATTTGAGTCTGATGTATTACTGATTGATATGCCTGGTGTTTGTGATACTTCAGGTATGATTTTTGCTTGATTTTGATCTATTTGATCAGTGCTTTCATTTAATTTATTCGAGCTATCTGTTGTAGTTTCAAGTATATTTGTGTTTTCTTCTGCATGTTTGTTTTTAGTAGCTTCATTTGTACTGTAATTGTTTTCATATTGACTGTTTGAGTTGCTGGTGTTATCTTGTGTATTGTTGCTCTCTTCATGTTGGGATTGGATGTGCTGATTATTTGGTGTCTGGCCCTGTATGAGTTGGCTATCTATGCACTGTGTGGCTAGATGACCATTCTTGCCACAGGAATAGCATTGTGGTTTTAAACCTCTTATATATAGGCTCAGCATAGCTTCCTGATCTGCAATTTGTGTTGGTATAGATTCTGGGTCAATGTCTTTGTGTAATTTTAACTTAAAATCATAGCTATTGCTGTATATTGGTATTGGTGTGTCTTTAAGGTATATTGGTTGAAATGCTATAACCTTGCCAAATGGATCCATCATTTTTTGAAAGTCTTGTTTCATGTATCCAAAATATGTATTTTTTATTATTCCTGTAATTTGGTTCTGTCGATCTTGATCGACTATAACAATTGCGTAATTGTCTAATGTTTTAATTTGGTTTAGAAATCGGTTCTTTTGACTACTGTTAAGAAATTCGATTGCGAGGTATCTGGGATTTGGATGATCTGCGATTCTTACGATCGTTTTCCACAGTTCATTTTCAGTTATTGCTTGATATAATAACGTGCATGGAAACTGATACAATGATATATTTGCATCTGTGGCAGATATTACTATTGAGTTTGGTGAAAAAATCTTTTGAATGATGTATAGAGTCCCCGTGGAATCATGTTGTTAAAGTGTTCATTAATATCTTTCTAGCATATTATCGGTCCAGTGGGCAAGGGGAGGGTCTTGGTTTACCTGTATCTTTAAATCTAACTGTTTTATATCATTCGGATTTGTTTTTCTAAATCTCAGAACTATTTTATTATTTATTGTAGTCGTGAAATTCTTTGAACTTGTTGTTTTTGCGACCGTGGCATACGATTTGACGGTGTCTAAATTTTAACGCACTTCAGTGGCCATATTGACGCCAAATGCTTGTTCATGCATAGCTGTGGGCTCCATTTTTTTTTTATAAAAACAAAGAAATTTTTGGTAACGTAAGTGTTTTTTATGATATTCTTGAGCTAGTTTATGATTTTCATTAATTATAGTTTCAAAAATATTTATTTTTATTTTATGAAATTATCTATATTTGTTTGATTTTAAATTGTGGCATTATTATTAGATTTTTGGGGGTTTGAAACCCAACTACTTTAATATTACTTACCGGCACTATCAGGATTTTCTGCCATTATTATTATTATTATTATTATTATTATTATTATTATTATTATTATTATTATTATTATTATTATTATTATTATTATTATTATTATTATTATTATTATTATTATTATTATTATTATTATTATTATTATTATTATTATTATTATTATTATTATTATTATTATTATTATTATTATTATTATTATTATTATTATTATTATTATTATTATTATTATTATTATTATTATTATTATTATTATTATTATTATTATTATTATTATTATTATTACTACTACTACTACTACTACTACTACTACTACTACTACTACTGCTACTACTACTAATAGTAGTAGTAGCAGTAGTAGTGGTAGTGGTGGTCATAGTGGTCATAGTAATAGTAGCAATAGCAATAGCAGTAGCAGCAGTGCAGTAGCAGTAGCAGTAGTAGTATTGTTGTTATTATTATTGTTGTTGGAAAAAAATGCTCATTTATTTTTTGGGAGTTAGTTTAAAATTTGTAATGCATTTGTAATTTATTTATTTTTATTATGATATCATTACTGTTATTAAAAAGTTTTTATTCTTTATCTTTGGCAGCATTCCAAAATAGAAATAAAATCTCATAAACTTATTGATGAGCATATTCAGTGTGTAATTTATAAAATAGTTTATATTAAATTAATCTTATTTATTGAGCTCGCCAATAGCACTTTTTTGGAATTAAATTGATTTTAAAAGTGCTAGCATTAGGTGCAATATCAGATGTAAAATAAATCTTAATAGTAATGACAGTTAATTAAATATTAATTATAAATCTTTCACCATCACATGATCCATAGGCTAACTTTTAAAATAATTAAGGTGAGAAATCTAATTAATCTATCAGTCAAAAAATATAATTATGGAGTAAATAAAAGTGATCAGTTACATGTGGTTACCCAAATGAAGTCTCTTTAAATCCTTAGATCATCTAGTGCACTTAGCCACTAAATGTAGCATAAGTCTCTCAACATATTGTACCCTTCAGTTCTAGCTGTAGAATTGAATTCCCATTCTTGTTACAATATATTAAAAAATAATAGTTTATTTACCAGGAAATAAATATCATTAGTGTAATGTACTTAAAGTATATTTATAATTTATTAAATTAAACAATTAAGATATTATTAACTTAAAACAATTTTATATAATTGTATTTCAATAATTAAAAAAAAACTTATTAATTCAACTTTTTTCTAATTATGTGTGTGTAAACATAAGCAATCATTTATTTAACGCATAATTTACTTTTCATATGACATAGTAGAAGAATTAAGATATTATTAACTTAATCATTGTAACTTTTTATTAGATTAAAATATCATGACTAAATCCTAAAATGATTGTAAAATATTGAAGATAGTTTATTTAAGATATAGTTTATGAGTGATAAATTAGTAATTTTTTAATTTACTTATTATTCTAGTAAAATTTTAAAGTTTAATTTATAAAATTGAAATCAGCAGTTGTCTTTTCTCTGTATGTGAGTGTGCATGTAATCATTAATTATTTAAAATAATTTCCCTGTTCAAAAGTAATAATGTTTAAAATTTAATTTAATGCTTTGTTTGGTAATATTTTTGTTGAAAATATTATAAACACTTTTAAACTATTAATCGTTTACTGAGAAAAGTTTTTTTTAAAAAAAAGAAAGTATTTTTAAACAATGTTTTTTGTATTACTGTAAGAATTTTTATTTTTATTAAATGAATTCAAATATTAAATAATCTGGTGTTTGTTTACTGTTGTCTACCCTGCCATTTGTTTATTTTAAGAAGAATCTCTGCTCTCCACAATCTAGCCACAATAATTACATTATATGCAGTTGAATAGCTATAGTAGGCACTTGTAAGGAATATTCGTGCAACCACTTATAAATATTCTAGAGTAGAGATCTAGAAGCACTCTGTTCAACAATATTGGGTTCAGAGTGTTTGGTATATAAAGATAGTTATTTAAATGGAACCCATTTTCTCCTTATCTAAGAGAAAATTAAGATACTTTGCATATCTCATTATTAATATTTGTATGTCAGTTGGTTACACAAACTTAATTTTAACTCAAGTTGTGTTTTTGGTGAATGTGATATTATGCATATAATGTTCTTGGAATAATAATAAAATGGTTTTAATGAACTAAGTTTATTTAAATGTATTATTTTTTAATATAATATATTTTTAAAAAAGTCAACTTTGTAACCAAATTATATTATATTTCCTATAAAATATTTTTATATAGTCTAGAAACAATACTTAATCTTAAAATTTTCTTTATCAACTCTAATAAATTTATTTTATTTAAGAGTTTAACAAAAAAAATATAGTTTTATTTCTATTAAGTATTGTTGTCTGGAAAATCCTTTATTAGTGTAATTAATGTGGAATTTCTTAATTAATGTAAATTTGCTGGCTTATCTGAATAAAAATATTTTAATTACTTTTTTGCTAATTAATAACATTTTTTAAAATTCCTGACTGGTGCAAACAATGAGTGGAGAGTCTATATAAGATTAATTAAAAATTATAAATTATTTGACTTACATTATTTGAGACTCTGATCTGTTACTATTGCATTCTGCTGACTTTATTAGACTCTGTTCTACTGGTATTTGATTCTTCTTACTTCATTAGTACTACTGAAATTATTATGCTGTGGATATCTCGTGTTTTAATCCAGCTGTGTTATATGTGCCTGACTTGAAAGCAAACACAAATTTTTGCAGTGCTCGTATTAAAAGTCATGTGCTTCTAAGACAAAGAAGAACTACACTTCAGCATGAACTTCTAGCCAGCATAGGATAAATTTGTCCACCAACTGACTTCCAAAATTAGCCAACTGCTGACATTCTTGAACCCATCATAGTAAAGCATTTTTCTTCAGTTATATAAATAAAAAACATAAATTTATATCAACATGCCAAAAATATGTACTAATATGTACAGAAAATACGAGCTCTGTACCCATGTCTCTATAAACTAACAGTAAAATCTTTATATGAATTGTTTTATACATATTAGTAAGCCAGTGAGTGATAGATGTGGGCATAAAACTTTTGTTAATATTTCAATTTATTAATATATCATTTTATATTTGGTTTATTAATTTTATTATTTTATAGATATTATAATTATTAATTGTTGAGTATATTTAAGTAAACCCTCCTTTAATTTCTTTGTCAGTTGAAAGTTAAGTTTAATCAAATGCAATACTTTTTTACAACAATTTTTTTCTCAGAAAGTTGAGAGAAAGTTATTTAAAAGAATATTGATCGTATTCCTCACCCCCTTCTAATTTTATCATGTTTTAAATCACCCAGAGTATTGATAGCACTTAAAAGTAAATATATATTTTTTGTAAGTTATAAAAAATAAGAAAATTTGGATTAATATTTTAATAGATATTTTAATTAATAATGCCTTAGAACATGACCTATACATTTCTTTTTTAATGTACACAGATGTGTGTAGATTAATTTGATATCAAAATTAAACCATTTAAAGTATTGACAGTGTTTTGTCTTATGAATTTTATTATATATTCCTAAAAGAAAAAATGTTCTGCTTGTGTGAGTGCATGTACATAAATGGTCATTATATAGATACCATGGGGATGTTTGTTTTTATGATTACCATTAGATATAGTCATATTTTGATTTAGCATTGGGTTCAGCAAAGTTTCTGCCCCTATTTTTTATATATTTTAATCTGTTTTAACCCATGATTATTTAACACGTGAAATTCACAGTCCTTATTGCTGCTGCATTGGGTCAAGTTTAGCAAAGCTTCCATGTCTTTATATATATTTTTCACTTGTATTTAACATGGATTACTTATAAGCTTATTTATTATTGTTAGTTACATGATTCCTTTTATTGTCTGGGTCTTGCACTGCATACAAGCTTCATTAGTAAAATCAGTGTGGGTGAGTTGTCTAATAATAATGTCTGCCAATGTTTAATTAATAATTAACATTATTGCAAAATTATGTGACACATCTGAAATTGTCAAATATATGTAAGTTCTATTATAGTAAATTATTTTAATAAACTAAAAATTAATTTGAGAGGAAGAATAAAAGAATATAATAACAATCAATTGTAAAATATCTTAAACTATTTCTCTAAAAAGAGCTATAATTAATTTTAATATATTATTGAGCAAACAATAGTTCAAAATGATCCATTAATGTAAGCTATTTAGTGTTTTTATTACTATTATTAAGAAAGATTGTTATTAATTTTTTGATTTGTCTGGTGTTTGTTTACTGTTGCCTGTCCTACAAATTATTTATTATAATAAGGATCTCTGCTCTCCATGATCTAGAAACAATAATTAATTTATATAAAGTTGAATGGCTAAAGTAGGCACTTGTAATGAATATGTATATCAACCAATTATAAATAATTTAGTGTCGCCCTGTTGCTGGATATTACTTGCAGACTGTTTGGTGTAATATGTGTATAATTTTTATCAGTAATTTTTATTAATTTCTTTCTTCTTTATGGCAAAAAATTGAATTGCTTTTATATTAGTAGTATTTTTATGGATTATTATTATTTCTGCATTCAGTGATTTTTTGTATCTGTTATTAAAAACACTGAAATTTTAAGCTTAAATATAGTTTTTATTTTTACATTTTGATCCTATATGCAAGCTATTTTTAATGCTTTTAAACAGTGAGATTTTTGCAATTATTTCTACAAATATTATCATACTCACTTCATTATTATTAATATTTGTATTATTTGTGTATCATTTTATGTATTTTCTATCTCATTGTCAATTATAAATTATGGAAAATTTATTATCTACTATGTTTATTTTTTTCTTTTTTACAAATGTGTTAATTTTCAGAATGTACTCAATTAAAATATTTACTTTAAAATTATTTTATTTTTTATTTTAGGAGTACAGTTCTCTTTTGATAACTTTTATAATCTATTTGTATATAATACATATAATAGTGATCACTTATTTTTTTCACATGTGTGTGATCATGTGTATCGATGGTATGAAATAGAAAGGATAGCTGAAGGGAGCATGAAAGTCTGTGTTCAAATCCCCTGTAATTACAATTAAACTCCAGATATGTAAAGTATGCTTGTATTTCAAATATTATATACATATATAGAGAGAGATTAAACATATATAAATATTAATGTAAGAATTATATTTATTTTCAATTATCACTTAAGATTTTTTCTTTGTAATTTTTAAAATATTGAGTCCTTTCTATTGTACAATTAGAATGTTTGTCTTTACTACGTAATAAATAACTTCTGATTTTTAGTCATTTAAATGTTGTTATAATTTCATGCATAGTTTGTTTGTTTATTCACTGCATAGTTATTTACAGTTGCTTTGTTTTTATAAGTTTTTTTTTGCAGTTGACTCCATACTTATCTCCCATATTTTCATCATCTGTATTTTTACGGAAATGTAATAAACTACTTATATCTGATATTTTCATAATACAAGGTGGAATTTGATATCTATTTTGTAGTTTTTGCTTATTCTTTGATATTATTTATTATTCCATATGTATATTTTGTAACTTAAAATATATTACATTATTTCTTTTTAACTTCGTATTGCTATTACTTTATTTTTATTTATTAATGTACTTTTATTTATGTATTTTTTTAAAAATTGATTTGATGAAATTATTAATTGTCTTCTGTTTTGAGAATATACTTTATATTTAACAATAATTGATTCTTGGTCCATTGTATCTTTCTGTTTATTCTTGGTTTTAATTGTAGTATTTATTAATATAATAAGAGTCTGATATCTATTTGTTAAACAGTCATAGAATATATCTACTCTGTATACACGAATTTCATTTTTTTATTTTATTGATAAATATATTTCTACGGATATTTATATTTATAAATTTGATGTAATTGTTTTTTTTTTTGTTAATTATGTTGATCTTTTTGGTTTAATTCATTTTGAAATTACTTGAATTTATTTTTATTTCCACTGAATATCATGAAGTAATTGTCTTCATATCTTTTGTAAAACAAAGAATCATATTTTAAATTTGTAAAGTAAATAATTTTAAATATTTTCATATATATATATTCGCTAGACATCTACTTAAAATGTTTCCCATTATTAGACCTGTAATGTATTTGTAATATATTTCTTTATATTTAAAATTAGCTTCAGTGCAGTATGTAATTATTCCTCAAGAGTTTTAATATCGCTATTTCTATTGCATTGTTTTTATTAATATTTTTATGCATGCTATCAATACCAAAATTAGCAAATTATATATACATTATATTTATGGAAATCATTATTAATAAATAATTTTAATTCATTTAAAACTATTTTTATTTCTTTAGTAATATTATTTGCTAAGTAGTGTGTTTTTAAAATTTTGATATATTTTTCCAAATGTATATTGATATCACGTTTTTCAATATTGAATGATGTTCCTTAAATTTAATATTCTAAAAATATGATTTATTTCTTTATTTCTATTACTGCTATTGTCTTTTTATATATTTTATAAATTGTTATTATTTTAATAATTCAAATATTTGTGATTGTATATAATTTTATACATTATAATTGTACTTACATTTGTGTAGTTCTGAAAAGAAAAAAGCTAATTACTCTATTGATTGGGAGTTCATAAGAAGTTCAATCACAAAAACTGTGGACTCCAATAATGATTCTGTGACCTCTTGACCCAAAATCAGATGTTCTACCATTATGCTAAACTGTGCACATCAAACGTCTAATGAATTTATTGTTTGAGAGTTCATAAGAAGTTATAAACAATGAGGATTGCCAATTCCTCAACAAGTTTTGTGATAAATGCTCAACCAGAAAAAGGATTTAAAATATCTCTGTCAGGACCACCCAGACCTCTGACCATGGTTTCTTGCTCTAGCACTCCTCAGAAGGTGCTAGGGTAGATTCAGACACTAGATCTACCCTACCCTAGCACCTCTCCGAGGAGTGCTAGAGCATGAAACCATGGTCAGAGGTTTTGGGGAAGGGTCTGACAGAGATATTTTAAATAATTTCTCTAGCTAAGCATTTATCACAAAGCTTGTTGAGGAATTGGTAATCCTCATGTTTATAACTTACAAGCTTAAGAAAATAGGGTCATGTGATCTATGACTCTTATTTTGACTATTCATAAGAAGTTCATTCACAAGATCTGTAATCCAATAATGATTCTGTGACCTTTTGACCCCAAGTCAGATGTTCTGCCATTATGCTAAACTGTGCACATCAAAAGGCCAATGATTTTATTGTTTGAGAGTTCATAACAAGTTCAATCACAAGATCTGTGGACTCCAATAATGATCCTGTTACCTCTTGACCCCAAGTCAGATGTTCTACCATTATGCTAAATTTTGCACATTAAAAGGCTAATGATTTTATTGTTTGAGGGTTCTTAAGAAGTTCAAGTGCCACAATTGATCCAGGGACCTCCTGATCTGAAGCCAGATACTCTACTGCTGCACCAAATCATGGATGGCTTTTGTATATTTGGTGATTTATTATAGAGTGGACATTTCTGATTTGTTATTGTTGATATTATTTTGGTCTACTTTTTAATATTCTTACCATGCTCTCTATTATTTTGTTTTTCTATGCATTTTATCTATTTTATTTATATTAACAGTTATTAATTTCATATTTATCAATTTCTTTTTAATTTTAGTATATTTAATTATTATTCTTTTAATATTATTTCAAAATTGTCAGTGATATTTTTTCTTTACTCCATTTTCCTATATTTTGATAGTAATATTACATTTGCTGCTTCAAAATCTTTTTATTTCATTCTTTGCAGTTGCATTATTTGAGGATATTGGATTACATACATGATCATGAGACATTGTCATTTAATCTATTGATAATATTTTTTTTTTACTCAAAATGAGTTTGTCACATATGGATTAAATTGCTGCTACTAAAATTGTATTAAATAGTATTTGTTTTATTCCTATAAAAATCGTTGTAATTTGTTTGCTGTGTAAGTGTTCATGTTTTATAACTTTTTGGTTAATCCATATTATTTATTTACAATATAAATATAAGAAGAATAACTATGTTAGGTTCATTGTGTTATATTCCTATCTGTTTTAACAATATTTGCAGTTTTATGATAATCTAATATGCTTTTCTCTGCTTTTGATATCATTATTATTAATTTCTCTCATGCATGCTGCAAACTATTAGTTTACTTATATTCCAGTAGTATTTTTATTTATTATCATTGCTCAATATACCTGCTTTTACATATGTTATGAAATGACTAAAATGTTATGTTTAATAAAGTATTTATTTCTACATTTCAACATCTTGTATGCAAGTTATTTTCAGTAATATTTAACATACAATCTATTATTAAATAAACAATTAAAATAAAATCACTCAAAATTTTTTATTCCACAATAAACACCAGACCTCCAAATCATAATATTACTAATGCATAGAATAGCCTTCCATTTATAGCTGGTGCATCATGAAAATTAAAAACAATTTGCTCTGAAAAATTTACTGTTAGCTTCAGTACACCACCTAATTTAAATCAATTATTAAATAATAATCAAAGATAAGTTGCCTCCAAACCAGGGTCTCCAGATCATCTACAATATTATCTGTAATGAACCTACTTACTACAATTTATTATGGTGCATCCTGTACAAATAGTGCCACCAGGTAAGCAAAAGAATATTATAGACTCTAACATAAAGTAGGTATTCTTGGAGCATGACATTGATTTGGGTTATAATTTCAATCCTCGTAACATCGAAGTAGTTTGTGCTGAGCAAAAACTATAAAGAAGCATGGTTTATTGTAAACAACCTGCATGTGATAAATAGAAAGAATTCATGTGTTGCTATGTCATTAAACTGGTTTATGTAAATTGATAAATTTGCATATTAACTAATTTATATATATATATAATTGTTCACTTACAAATCTGACATATGCTATGAATATGACCTGCTTGGTTGAATGCATTGCTAAGCTGTAGTATATTTATAATTTTATTAATATTTCCTGTATAATACACTAACCCTATTTATTGGTTTACAAAATAATGAAAGAAGTAAATTTTATTGAATTACAAACAATAAAATAAGTGTTTTTCTCATCAATACTGCAGAATTACCACATATAATAATATTTTTATGCTTTATAAATATTATTTTTAATATTATTAATTTTATTACATTTGATTTTAAATTTTAATTTTTTTTAAATTGTAATAATATTAAAAACTTTTTTTTATTCTTCACTTAATTTTAAAGTATTGCTGAATTGAATATATTTTATATAAACATATTTTGGTATTTTTGGAGCATTGGGTTCTTTTGAGAATTTATAGTACTATAAATTTTATATATCTAATTTGTAAATATATATTATATTATTAAAACCAAATATAAATTTTTACCTATGTCAATATTAAAGCAAAAATTTCATGACAACTCCTTCTTTGTAATTTTTAACAAATTCAATCATTTCTATTATATATTATATTTTTATATTCTTATGTTTTCAAATTTATAATGATAATGTTAATATATAGGGTATATGAGCACAGACTTTCACACCATCCACCACTCTCCACTCTATCTCATAATACTGATACACCCAAACACATATATGTTGAAAAGATAAATAATGGTGATTATATGTGTTCGGATGTATCAGTGTTATGAAATAGAGTGGAGAGTGGTGGGTGCTGTGAAAGTCTGTGCTCATATACTCTATATATTACATATATAATAAGCCTGTGTGTTTCAGTTATTAAATAATAATGTTAAGAAAAACATTTATAATGTATACAATATATATTATATTTGTTAGTAGTTGTAGTCAAGCAATGCAACATTAGATAACCTGCTTTTTAATGTTGTTCAATAGCAATTTTGTTTATTTCTTAACAAATGTATGCCACTTAATTCAAATTTTAGTAGTAAATAGATATCAGGTAGGAGTTCTTAATACATTTTTATTCAGAATTGTTTTATCTAATTTTTCAAGATTATTTTTTTAACTTATGACTTTTATTAGTGAGTAGCTTTAGATCTGGAAGCTATGCACCAGAATCTTTTGGATGTAACACATGCCTTTAGCAGTATATTTCATATTTTTGTTCTACTATCAAAATGTTTGCTTATATTTAAAAAAAAAAAACAACAGCATTTGTTTCAATGTTTGCCAACTTGGTTAGATAATTATATATGTCTGAAATCAATTCATTATCTACATATTATTGTATCCTTAATGGTTAATAATTATCAGCACCACTATTTTGACCAGGACTCTGATATGAAACCAATAAAACACAACATAACCCTAACTTATGCTGTTTGGTAATAAATTCTATTTTTTTAACCATTGTTATGCAATCTAGTATAAGTTTTAGTAATTAATAGATGCTATATGGTAAGGTTTAATGAATCTCTATCCAATTCTCTCTTATCCAATATCTCCAAATTAATTTTTGCCTATGGTTTTCATCAATAAGGAGTTTTGGATTGAAAAATTCCAGGTACAATGCTTCTAAATTTAAAGGTTCTCACTGATAAAATCCACACATTGGAGAGTACTCCAGTAATATTGTCTAGAACAGTATTGGATAAGAATTTATTAAATCCATGATAAAACATGATTTTAATGTTCTCATTATTTGGAATTGGTTATATAATTGTAGGATGTGCTTAGTCTTTCTTAAGACGGCGAGCATGTAAAGATCAAACATAGGAATTAAAACTATAAAACCACTAAAACATCACATGATCATCATTTTCTATACTTACACAAACTGTTATAACAGCAACAAAATTAAACTAGGTTCAGATCTATAACACTATACAAGTGAATAAGTTTGGATTGAAAACATTATTGTGTGTTCATACTGTGTGCATAGATTTATAATTAATTAAATAGGTAAAATGTGGCTGCTGGAGGATGCATTAGATCATAAGATCTAAGTGCAGTGCTGTCAGATTCAAAGCTCTTTACTGATAAAAGTCACAAGCTAAAAATCATCTGGGGATATTGGATGAGTAGGCTCTAGATAGATAATTTATACACGTCTTCTTAAATGCACCGAGTACAAGCACTTGGACAGGTTGACACTATACAGTTTGGGGAGATTGCTACTGTTGTAGTATAAAACTACATAAAATATAAAATTTGAATGTTTTTAATAGCATATACAAAAAAGTGTAACTTAAAAATAAATATTTTGTACATTGCATTTTTGTTTATAAAATATTATGCATTTTATAAGCTTAATGAGAAGCAATAACCAATTTATTTTATATAAATGCATATTGGAAAAAAATATTGATTAGTTGTTTTTTTTTCTGTTATTTTAATTGTATTTATTTAAAATATAAATATATTTTGTTTTCATAAATTTTACAGCAAAGTAATTAACTTTGAAATAAATAAATTAAATTTGATTTTACCATTTTAAATTAAGTAGATTGTTTATTAAAAGAGGCAAGAGTGAAATCATCTAACAAAAAAGCCAATAAACATGACATTGTTTATTTTAATAGATTTTTTTTAAAGTTTTATAGAGACAACACATCAATATTATACTAAATTTATAAAAATAGAAAAAACAATCACTGAGTATAAATAGAATCAGTAGAGTTAATAGCAACACAGAAGCAGAAGGAATTATGATTCTCAGAAGTAGACAGCTATTTTATAACTATTGTTAAAATATTGAAAAATTGGAATGCTATCATAGAATGGAAGCAGAGCAGATTAACTAAATTTATTACTTTTTACTGAAAGTCTTTGATAGTGAGTGGATAAATGAAAACCAACTTGAATTAACTCTATATGTATTACCCTGAATTCTCTAAAAAATGTTCTGGGCATTAGTGTATATATAAAGTAATGTCAAACAAATTAAATTATATATATATTATACCATTAAGGTATACATCACAAACTTTAAATGAAGTTTGCATTATAATTTGTTTTATATAAAATCTTTAATGACATATCTGATAGATGTCTCTCCAATTTCCACATTATTTCATCTCCATCTTATTACTAGTAAGAATATATTTCAATAGTCATAAGATAAAAGTAAAAAAATCATAACAATATAATATAATTGATATCTTCTTAAATAGAAATTCACTATCTGCTATTAATATTATTTCAATACATCAGTCAAATTTTAGGAGAAATATTTTTTATAATAAAAGTTAAAGCAATATTTAAAATTTCAAAGTGAATGCCATAACTTAAATTTGCCACATAAAACATTTATTTTATACACATACATCATATGATAATTAATAAATAGATATTATACATGTATGTGCATAAATGTGATTATGTATACTTACACATAATTATTTAAATAAGTTTTAAACAATGAGGATTGCCCATTCCTCTACAAGCTTTGTAAATGAGTTTTGACAGTAATGAAGATTATTTAGTAAATTTTATAACAATTATGTCATGAAAAAATCAAACATAATGATAGTAAACTTTGAATATCACTTTAACAACAAAGAAAAACAAGTAGATTATTGACTGAAAAGGGTTTACCTTTTATTCTTTTATGAACGATATGGTCTTTCAGATATAAATATTATTCATCTCAAAGAAGAATCTCACAATAGTAAAAACTTTTGTATTATAAGGAACCATAAAAGATGCATTTATTCAAAAAGCATAAGTACAAGAAATTCTGATAATGGATAACTGAGAAGGGAGTTCATGTCTATCAAGTTTGTAAATTCAAATCATAGCTTGACAACAGCCGGAATAAATATTGCAATGCTTTAATGGGATTTATCGATTCACCTCCAATGAGATTTCAAAATTACACCACTGAATCCAACCACCACTTATATATATATTGTTAAAATAGAAAGTAAAACTCCATATATGTAACAGCGACAAAATCACTTTGGAAACTAAAACAACAATAGCAATAAAAGATCGATTATCTTTGTACTGAGAAAGTGTGTCACAAGGCTATTGTGGGCATTGCTATGCTATTTAAGCATTATAATATTTGAATTTCATATATTCAATAATTAATATTTGGAGAATTTGAATATATGAAATTCAAATATTATAATGCTTAAATAGCATGGTGTAATCTCGCATTTTACTATTAGTTTGATCTTCTATTGCAGTAATAAGATATTTTACAGTTTGGACACCTATTTTTTTCTAATGCTTTTTTTTTTTTTTAGCAATACATGGTTTTATGAATTTATATCAGTTGTTAACACATTTTGTACCATTTTGCAATATTCTAGATAGTCAATTATTGATCATTAAAAAAAAATCATTTTTTTTTTTTTTCATTCACTATCTTGTCTTAGTTAAAAATTTATTGGTAGATTGGTGCTTTGTTGTGCCAGTTAATAGTTATTATAGTCTATCAATTATCTTCTTATTGATTCAATTCAAATCTGAACTATCTGAAAATGTTTTTTTTTTAATGATTTATAAGTTCTAATTTAATTAGTAATTCTGAAGGTTAGTAATATCAACAGGTAATACTGTTTTCTTAATATTTTTTATTATTGTAGTTTTAAAAAATAAATAATGCTTCTGTATAAATATAAAATAATATAACAATTCATGTCAATTGTTAATACAGAGTTTCTTTAATATAAATAAAATAATAACAACTAATATTTCCAAGCGCTTTCAACTCTTACGAGTCCTTATCAAGGCAGTGTAAAAAATTTTTTTTTTCTCCTAGGTGATGAATTTAACATTTCATTGTATTGGCCAGGAACAACTAATCAGAAAGCTGGTTAATTTTGAATTCATAGCACAAGATGAATTTTGTATAAGATATGATTCTTTAAGCTTGTGTTTTTTATCATGTGTTTCATGAATTAATATTGTAAAATCCTTTGGACTACATATATGGCTTGTATTATTTTGGTGAACATAAAAAGCTGAATAAACTGTATCATCTTCTCTTGCTCTATTATATGTATATTTATATTAGCATTTATTCCCAATATTAATAAAAATATAATAAAAGTTTTAAGTCAAGATTTTTGATTAGCATGGAGAACTCCACCTAACCTTAATAGATTAATAAATAATTCTAAGGAAATAATAAATAAGGAGGATAAAAGCAGTGTTGTATACTCTATTAGATGCCCACAAATAAATTGTAGTGCAATATATGTTGGAGAAACCAAAACAAATATTAAATATCGCCTTCAACAACATAAATATATGTATAATAGAGCAAGAGAAGATAATACAGTTTATTCAGCTTTTTATGTTCACCAAAATAGTACAGGCCATATATGTAGTCCAAAGAATTTTACAATATTAATGCATGAAACACATGATAAAAAATGCAAGATTAAAGAATCATATCTTATACAAAATTCATCTTGTGATATGAATTCAAAATTAACCAGCTTTCCAATTAGTTGTTCCTGGCCAATACAATGAAATGTTAAATTCATCACCTAGGAGAAAATAGAATTTTTACACTGCCTTGATAAGGACTCATAAGAGTTAAAAGCGTTTGGAAATATTGTTTGTTATTATTTTATTTATATTAAAGAAACTCTGTATTAACAATTGACACAAATTGTTATTTTATTTTATATTCTAGTTTTACAATAACATCTATCTACATCTCATAAATTGGTGATCATTCCTGTATTGAAACTATTAAGAGTACATCACTTTTCTGAATCAAAACATGACATAATTCTTCTGATCCTTCATATATATATCTTAATGTTTAATTTCATCTAGAATTGTTCTCAAAGAAAAATATAATATAAAACTGTCTTTTTCTGAAAACTCCACGAGTCTGTGTTTTCTCACATTTGTTTCACATAACCATATTTCCCTGAAATGCATTTATCTTTTAATCATTTTTCAGTTCTGACATTAATGGCTCTCTTAAGAAATATAAAATGTTGTTTGGTCTAGTCAAAATTATTTTGTTTATATATGTAAAAAGTCTACTTTTTCACAATAAGAAATTGTTGGGAATTAATCTGAATTATATGCATTTGTTATGTTTCATTGTTTGAATAAGTAATCTTGCTATTTTGTGTAATATATCACCAAATTCCACAATAATGTTTTTCCACTTTTTCTTTGAATAAATTCCATTTCATGTCTTCAATATTTGTGCAAATTTTAAAAAATAGTTTTCTTTTCATCTTCTAACTTCATAAAGTTGAACAATGTTTCATTTAATATTAGATAGATTTTCTTCTTACCTGTCCAATATTTCTTTGCTTGAAAAGGATCTGTAATTTTAAATGCCTAAATAAATATCGTCAAACATCAGTCTTAGTCCACAATAAAGGGATTCTTAGCACTTTCTGTCTTCATTTTCCCTGCCTGGAGACATTACATTCTTTTGAATATAAGGGCCTTAATGTAGTTGTATATGTTGTGATTGTAAATATTTATTTTAAAAAGTTCATTCACATCACATTTAAAAAAAACTCATTTTTATTTCAATATAAACACTATTAGAAAGCTGAGATAAAAGAACACGCTGCTCGTTGATCTTAGAGATAAAAAGTCTATAATCTTAACATATTGAAAGATGTATGTTGATAAATAACTCATACATTTTTTTTTTTTACTATATGAAAAAATATATAATAATAGCAGCTACAGGAGCAGGTATTTATAAAAGGGATATGTCCTGCTTGATAAGTCCTCAGTGATAGGTCAATGTTTTCTTTCCGTTATTTCACATTTATTAAAATAAAATGTAAATATATATTATAATATTTTTTATGAGCTTTGAGATTTAAATATTAATATTTTAATAGGATTTCTTTGTGGATTTTTATAAATGAATTTCAGAAATTCCATTACTGTATATGTTTGCAAAATCTATACGAAATTATTTAGGGTTTATTATTTAAATATGATTTTCTGTTATAGCCATCCTTCCGAGTTTAATGTCTGTAGTAAATTTGGCTAACTATTTATTTTCCTCATATAAATTCCGAAATAGAAAACATAATAAATACATTTAAGAGTGATGGTTAGTGTCTCAATGTCAACGTTTTTTTTTACAGAAGTTTGCTACAAAGATCTTTTTGTGGTGTTTTTAATTCTTGACAGATATATATATATTTATACTGAAAAAAAAACACTGTTATTATTATAAAAAAAATAATAAAAATTTAAAAAAATCCATTTTTTAAAAGTTATATATATAAAATTTGAAAAGTTGGCCGATAAATCGAAATTAATGGCTTTAATTAAACACATCTCAATAATGATTTTATAAACTGCAAAACAATTGTTGTATTGATTTTTTTTTCAACGATTCTTTTAGCCCAGTGAATATAAATAATCTAACTTCATTGTCTTTTCAAGTAAAACGCAAATAAAAAAAATCATTTATATGCTAATAATTTATATTGATTTACATTAATATATACTTTTATAATTTTTGTTAAGATGCAAACCCATTTGCTTTTATCAGATTTATTTATTATGGAATGTTTTATTTTCCTGTCAGCTACTTTTTATTGAAGAATAAATGTCTTGAATTATTCTTCAATTTCAATTAGCTTGAAATAAATAATACTACATTTATAGAAAGCTATAGATTTTTTGCTCATTATGATAATGTAAAGAGTGATTCACTATATTATATAAAACTAATGGTATACTGCGATTGCCCACAGATAGTTAACAAATTCTAAATGTAATTTTATGGATCTAATATCAGTAAGAGTATATAACTTTTCATACGGTGATGTAGATATATTACAATCACATTTAAATAACATCTACTATGTATCGTTTATTAACCAATACCCTGGCAAAAGGTTGATTGACTTTGGGCCAGGAAAAAACGTCTATGTTTTCCTGTGATCTCTAAAATTTACAATTGAACTGGCCAAACTTGTAAAGGAAATTTTGTTCATTCTTTAAATTTAAAAATGCATTATTGACAAAAAGAAAAAAAATATTTGAACTAAATTTGAATAATCCTAAAAGGTAATTATATCAACTATATTCATATATTTCTAAATTAAAATATATTTTAAATAGTCTAAGTATTAGTTTTCAGTAGGAACATTTTGTACTATTTATGTTTAATATAATCTGAAAAAACACTTGCTTACTATCAATATATATATAAAGCATATTTTGCGGGTTCATCCGTGTTAAAAACTTTAAATATTAATATACTGACGTTTCGACTTTGTCACACAAGTCATCCACAAAATAGCTTTTAACAAGCTTTTCAGAATATTCCCAAACTCACAGTTTCTACTACTGGCTTTCCCTGTGAGTTGCTAGGATATTTAAGCATTAGACAGGTCAAGCCCAGTACTTTATCTAATGGATAACTATTAAGTAGAAAAACTAAAGGTTTCAGGCATTCATATGTCTTCCAACCCAGCTATCTAACTTAAATAGCCATATGAGACTGAACTAAGTTCAGATACCCTATATATTAATAACTTTAGCAATACAAACTCACCATAGCCTTAATAGCAAAAAATATAATTACAAAGAAATCAAGTCATATATCACATGACCTAATTTAACAAGCTTGTATTACAAATGTTATATAACTAACTTGAAAATAGCTCTTAACAAGCTTTTCAGAATATCCCCAACTTCAGACCAGTTTTTGCTACTGGCTTCCTTAGTGAGGTGCTAGTATATTCAAAGCATTAGATTTAAAATACCAAGCCAAGCCCTGTACTTTATCTAATGTATAACTATTAAGTAGAAAAACTGAATTTTTTAGACATTCATGTCTTCCAATCCTCCTTACCTATCTAACTTGAACAGCCATATGGATCTGAACATGGCTATTTAAATTAGATAGGTGGATTGGAAGACATATTAATGTCTGAAAAATTCACATTTTCTACACAATAGTTATCCATTAGATAAACTGCTGGGCATGGCTTCGTATTTTAAATCTGATGCTTGAATTTCCTAGTACCTCACTGAGGAATCCAGTAGCAGAAATGGGTCTGAGGTTGTGGATATTCTGAAAAGCTTGTTAAGAGCTATTTTGAAGCTCATTACATAACATTTATAATACAAGCTTGTTAAATTAGGTCATGTGATATATGAATTGATTTCTTTGTAATTATATTTTTTTCTATTAAGGTTTGGTGATTTTATATTGCTAAAGCTATTAATATATTGTGCATCTTACTTTAATTCAGTCTCATATGGCGATTTAATTTAGATAGCTGTATTGGAAAAAATATGAATGTCTGAAAATTTCTTATTTCCTACTTAATGGTTATCCATTAGAAACATTGCTGGGCTAGTAGCAGAAATCTGGTCTGAGGTTGGGGATATTCTGAAAAGTTTGTTAAGAGCTATTTGCAAGCTTATTATATAACATTTGTAATATAATCTTGTTAAATTATGTCATGGGATACATGACTTGATTTCTTTGTAATATATATATAAATTTATTTTACCAGTTTTTGTAATTAATAGAATATGCTTCAATGTATAAAGGTGAAGTTACTAAATTCTAAATCTTAATAAAGCACTTTCAGTGCCTATAAATATGGAGTAAGCAGGTTCTGAGAGCACTTTATTAAAATGTAAAATTTAGTAATTTCACCTTTATATATTGAAGCCTATTGTATATATATATGCCATCTTATTTCCAGGCATTTGTAAATCAAAATTTACATTATAGTGCCGTGTAGTTTAACACAGTGGAAGGACCTCAAACTCTAGAATGTGAAGTCTTAAGATCTGTTCCAGTGTTGATACTTCTGGTTAATTAAACTTCTTATCAAGTCTCATGCAAGGATAAAAATAAATTTAATTGCTGGTCTTTTTATTCTGAGAGTTTGCTATTAACATTTTGCTTCTGATTAAATCTTTCTTCCTCCTTTACTACACATGCATTTTGTGAACAAGTCTTATTCATATAATATAAAGACGCAAGTTATTATTTGAATGACAGTCCTTCACAAAATGCATTCTTAGTGAGAGAGAGAAGTCTAAGTTTTTGCTGCTAATTACTTACATAATAAAGGAGTTGAGAAGAACAATTTAGTTTATGTGTATATACATGTTTTTTGATGTCACTAGTTTTGTTTTTTATTAAACTTTAGATTGTCAATTACACTGAATTAAAATCCTTAACTTCATCTTATTTGTGACCAAAATAATTATAAAATAAATAATTGATATTGTTTTCAAGAATAAATTATTTGTATTATAATACATAACTAATTTTATTTAATGTAACATTATATGTTTATATTTACAACTATTTATTCTACCATATACACATTCATTACATGAATGAAATAATATATACGTAGTATATAATAAAACAAAAACGTATAACTGATATTTTCAGGGAATTGCCAGAAAAAGAATCTAAATTAGACACTTATTACAATAGATAATAATTGATCAAATAGCGTCAAAATATATTTTCAAGTATTGTTGAAATAGTGAGTATCTATGTCTATATATGTTGCTGATTTTATTTGTACATTTATTATTCTATATCACTATAAATCAGGAGTGACCATGATGTTGACTGCAGTCGATCAGTTGACCACAAGGTCTTTGGAAGTTGACTACATATTTTTTTTTTGTAAAATTTGCATCTAATTTATTTTAGTATAATTTTAAAACAGTAATTTTTTTTTCTTTATATTTTCTTTAATTATTTTTAAAATTCAGAATCAGCCATAGAAAATAATTATTTATAGAGAATTTAATAAATATTTTATAAAGCAACATAGACAAATAATAATACTAGAGGGAGCTGTCATAGTAGAATGCATTTGACAGTTTTTAACTTATAGAAAAAAAACATTAGGTTGTAAGTCTCTTCTAAAAATATCACCAATATTTGTGAGTACCTAAAAACCCTTAAAAAACACCATTTCATAAGTATATTCTAAATAACCGGAACTTCAAACCACCCCAATGTTTAAAAGTTTGATCCCCCCCCTCCCATTATAAACAATATATGTATCAGCATTGATATTTTATAAAATTGATATTGTCTATATTTTTAACCCTCCCATTATAAACAATATATGTATCAGCATTGATATTTTATAAAATTGATATTGTCTATATTTTTAATTATTTTTGTGCATTGAATTTACATTCAATCTAAATTGGGCAAGACTTTTTTAAATATATATATACTTTATATATTTATGTTTTTTATGTTTTTGTTTTTCTTTCTTTTTGTATTCTATTCACCATTTTTAAAATTGTCACAACAGTTATATTTGACTTAGATTAACTTATAAACAAAATGAGGTACCTTATAACATCTTAAATTAGACAGAAAACAGTTATCTCCATTTGTTTATAAGTAAACCAAAGATAAAAAATCTATTGCTTACTTTAATGGAAGTTACAATTACTTCCTTCACTTTCAATGTGTATATAAAGTTTTCTTCTCATGTCAACAGATCATTTATTTACTTTTAATAAACATTGCTGGTTATTCTGATTAATGAACTTTAGTTATTTTATAACTCAGAATTGTATCATTCATTTTGATTTGATTATCCTCATATTCCTTGATGTATATTTATCAACACCCTTACTCTTTTGCTGAATTCCAACCAAATTATAAAATAATCTGGAACTTGTCAGAGAATTTAATCTCTATCAGATATCTTGAAAAATAAAACCTCCTTTTGTTTTTTTTTCTTTTGTGGAGAACAAGTTTTTTGGTAAATGTCTTAAATCTGGGTGTGGCCACCTGATGGCATTGCTTCTGTGCAAAAATAATGAAATGTAACATTACCGTGCTGATATTTTTTTTATTGAAAAATTTACGAAACAAAATTCTTTTTTTTCTTTTACGAAATAACATAAATTCATTTTCTTCTTTTACAAAACAACGTTCATTTTTTAATTACAATTTTTTTTTTAAATAATATTTTAAAATATTACATTTTTAAAATGATGTGAAACATTATTTACATTACATTTTTTAATTACATTATACATTTCAGCACGTACCCATATCCGAAGGATCCAAAGACTAACACTACATTCCAGTGCTCTGTTCTGGAAGACAGTGGGCATGGGACCCAATGTTTGCCAGATCCAAAGATCTGAAGACAAACAGTATATTTCAGTGTGGAGTACTGGAACTTACAACATATGACTTACGTGAAATGGCGCTGGAACCTACCCTTTTGCAATTTGTTACACATTCTGCAATCTGTAGGAAAGCATGGAAACAGCCTTAAATTTATTGCTATGTAATAGTATGTTAGGTAGGGTGCAACATCATTACTTTAAATGAACATTAAAACAGTTTGGGCCAGTTGAATTCCATACATCCTCACATCATGCTGTAGTGATATTTGAAGTGTTTGCTATTTCCATAGTGCTGTGAAGCACATCAGTGGGCTGTAATATTGGTGTGAAATGCCATCTATGCCTGCTAATAGCTAATATGAACAGAAATGTTCTATATGCCATAAATTTGGCCTCTTAAATGGCATATTTCATAGTTGAATTCTAGACTTTACAAATAATTTCTAATTCTACCTTTAAATTAAAATTTCCATTGTACTCAACTTTGCTGATTGAATGAAAGAGTCTGTTTGTTGGGAGAGGCCCCAGAGGCCTAAATCCTGGTTCTTTTGGGGGGAGGGCTTAGATGAGGGTACTGTCAGGATCGTTACCAACAGTTGATTTTCTCATTCACATGAAAGAAAAAAATGCTCTTCATAGCAGTTTTTAGCGTAACTGTTATAAATAATTTTATCCAAGTATTATTGCAAAGTAAGCTGCAGTTTGGCCTAATGATTTTTATTGCAAGTGATTTACTCTATTTAAATTTATTTCCAATGTTGTTATCTCCAAGTGGTTTCCTATTCTCAACTTATCCATCGCAAATTGGATTTTTCAATATTGTACTCCTAAAATGCTACTCCTATTTAAACTCTAGACTTTACAAATAATTCCTAATTGTAATATTTGTCTTTAATGGTTAATCTTCTTCTGGATCAATGCTTTGAGTTTCCATGGGTTGATCAATTTGTGGAAATGCTATGGACAAAATAAAATTCAATGTGTCATTTCAAGTCTCCATATTACATTATGTAAATCAATATCTACCTTGTAAAACATTTTATACTCAATAAAGTCTCTCTTTTATAAAAAAAAAAACGAAGACAGTTTCATATCTAAGTATTTCAATTTCTCAGTCACAATGTTAATGTTTTAAAAGAAGTCATATCTTTTTTTCATAAGAGAGAGAGAAAACTTTTTTCTACATGTAAAGATCATATATGTAGGCACTATTATAGCCTTTAATTATCTAGTTTTTTAATACACTACTTAATATTTATATATTAATAAATATGTATATGTAAGTAGGTGTATTTAATAATTTGTCAATAATTGATTATGAATAGATATGTCATTTGATTTAGTACTTATTAATTGTTGTTATATTTAATCTAATATTGATTATTTATTATTTTTTATATTTAGAATTCAGTAGAAATACATAATAATTCTTTTATACACATGGATATTTTTAATGAATTAATTAATTATTTATTCAAATGTTTTATATTAAAAGTTTTTGAAAAGTTTAGGAATGTTTAGATAAAAAATCAGAGTTTTACATATGTAAATAAGATATTTATTATGCAACAGACTAGCAGATGATTATTAACTCCAAAAGTTATTAACTTGTAAAAATTGTTTATTTATGAGATCAAGAAATAATTTTTAGTTTTCAAATAACTTTCTCCTTCATTAAATTTTTCGCTTACGTCAATTCTTTCGTTGAAGTAGTAAAAAATAGCCGTGTAGATAAGTAACTTTATGATTTTGTACATACATACATATATATATGTAATTATTAAAATCAGGCAACACTTAGACATTCACAATATCATGTGTGTATGTATATAGACAATCAAATTTTAGCTTTGAAATACACCTTAGTAAACTATCACATCACATCACAAACTATCAACTAGTATGAAAAAATTCATCCCAAATTTTCTCGCTATATATGTAATTCATGCCACATTCACAACATTTATATATAAAAATGGACCACCATATCCGATACCAAGTTTTAGATAATTCATGCCACTAATGTAGTTGACAGTAAAAGATTATTCTTGAAAAACGGTCTGAAATTTTTTATACTTGAAGTAGTTTGCTATTGTGAAATATACTATTTATTATATATAAGTAAATAATTTAATTATTACACAGACACATGCATGCACATACACGCATATATATATATGTATATTGTGATAAAATAGGTAGTACCAAACACACAATCATATGACAATGATTTATTAAATTTTAAATTTTTATGTATAAATGAAAAATTCTATATTTCAGAAACTATGAAATTCACATCTGAGAATTATCAAAACCAGCAATCAAAATATTTACGATGGAGAAATTTAATTATATATTTGGTAAAAAAACAACTCAGTTATAAAGACATTCATGGTTAGTTTACTAATTTTCAATATTTACTGTCAAAAAAAAAAATTGATATGATAAAAAGAGAAAAATTATTGACTACAATTAATAATAGTTCTTTATAATTTAATTATAAAACCATTATTAATATTAGAGGGATAATATTTAGTTCAGTAACTTGTAGAATTTTATTTTAAACTTAAAGCAATAATTTATGATATTTTTTTTTGACAGTGCATAATTACATATTATCATCTTGGTAACACCAAAGGTTAAAGGTTAATATCTATTTATATGGATATTATCTTTTCATTTCTATTCTTTATTATAATAACAATCCATGTAATTATTTATTTCAACATGTAGATAATAGTTTTTGGATTAAAATGTCTGTTATTTTTGATTACTTCCCAATGTTTTAATGAAATAGCATCCAACATTGTCAAGGTTAACTTTTCAAAGAAAAGCTGTTAAATCTCAAATAGTAAAAAGTTGGTGTGAAATGAAGAATAAGATTGAGGGTGAAGTTGTAGAATATTCAAAACATGTTGCCATTTTTAACATTAACTTTTCAAAGAAAAACTAGTAACAAGATTGAGTTTGAGATAAAGAATAAGATTGATCATGAAGTAGTTGAGCATTCAGAATATCTATATATTTTGGATGCCACACTATTTTACACTCAGTCTCATCCTTTACTTCACACTCAATCTTGTTACTATTTGAGATCTAACAGTTGTTTTTTTTTGGAAAGTTAACTTTGACAATGGTGGATGCTATTTCATCAAAACATTGCAAAGTAATCAAAAATAACATATGGTTTAACCAGAAAACTATTTTATTTATGTCATGCAACCATAAAACATTAAATATATATATATCAAATTACCTAAAATGTTAAAAAATTTTCAGTTACAACCTTTGTGACCAAATATATAAAAGCCCACATCTCAAACAACCAGTTCAAAAAAGGGTATCTTTTTAAACCATAAGCTGCAGTGATATTAAATACTGCAATGATATTAAACTGACTATAAAACATTTTTACTATGAATGTACAAAGACAACTAATCATTAGTTATTTATATTCCTTGAAAATTCCTACACAAATATATAAAAAGTAATTTCAGTATGTAACACTACCTGAAATAAATATCAAATCATCTCAAATGTTAAGAAATTTTTAGCTATGCCCTCTGTAAATAAATATATAAAAGTCTACATCTCAAACAGTCAGATAAAAATTATATGTTTGAACTGTAAGCTGCAATGGTATTAAATATTGAAATACAGACTTATTTGTTTATGACCAGTTTAAGCTCATTGCTTATTTAAATTGTATGAGTTTGAATGAATTAGTCCTAATTTCACTATATAATTCATTGCAGCTTACATTTCAATGATATACAATTTTTGAATTGGCTGTTTGAGTTGCAGACTTTTATTTATTATTTACATAGATTGTAGCTAAATGTTTATTTTGTTTGAGGTGATTTGGTATTTGATATTTATTTAGGGTAGCATTATGCACTGGAATTATTTATCATGCACTGCAATTGGGAGTCATTTAGTCTGCCTTTGTGTGTGTGTATATATATCAAATATGTTTGTTTATGACCAGTTTAAGATCACTGTTTATTTAAATTTCATGATCTTTGTTTGTATAAATTCATGTTTTAATATTTAATATCATTGCAGCTTACAGTTCAAAGTGACATTTTTTGAATTGGTTCTTTGGGATGCAGACTTTCATATATATATATATATATATGTGTGTGTGTGTATTCAAAACTGCCTAGTACTTATGAGTAATAAATAAAATACAAAACCATAAAACAGTACAATACTAGATAAAAATCCAAATTTTACCAAAATCCTTACCTGACCATGGTTTCATCTACTAGACAAATAGACCATCTCAAGCAAAAGTCAAAATAAAGAAACAACATATATACTGTATACAAAACAAACAAAACTTCCCATAATTCATTTAAAAAAACAATTTCCCTTTATATATATCAAAAGACATCTTCATAATATTGATAGCCTCAGATTCAAGAAGTTTTATCATTAAAGTTTCTTTTACTTTTCTCTTTAACACAAAATTTATAAAATGCATACTATACTAATCATCCATGTTGAGGCTATGACCTTACATTTCTCATGTCACTAGATTATGTTTAACACATGACATAATCTTCATTTATGACAGTAATAGACAATCATAACCTTGCATTATACACCTATGTTGATTATATGAAGACCAGCTATTCAACAAAATTCAATTTCTTCAACATTTTACCTAGAGTATGCTATAAATTAACAATAAAGACATAAATATAGTTTATTATCTATTAAGATTAGTTATCATAATGAAATTACAGTATTTTTTTAATATTGCAAAATATATTACAGGTATTATTTTATCATATTATAATTATAAATATCATATTAAAATGAGTTGAATGATTAAACTGGTGTTTCTATTTTATTATTAAAAAAAATAATTACTGTATTTTTTTATTACATCTTTTCTTGAGACTTTCTTAAATGCAAGGTCTTGTTTTGCAGAAAATCCCCCAGTTGTCACTATCACTATAATCTAAAGAGATCTTTTTTTTTCAATGCTGAATAAATATAAAAAGACAAAAAAGTATACTATTATATTAAAAATGAATATATGAAATATAAAAGTCATTTGGCATTTTATTTTGGCAAACAAAACAATAATTATGTATATATTGTCAATTACTATTAATTAATTAACTTCACATTTTTTTGCTCTGAAGCAATCAAGTAAAATCTACAGTACTAATTGGAAGTGTCAAAAATTATCTAGCTATGGATCATAATTAGTATGTGTATTATTTGTATAATAGCCAATAAACATCCACTTTCACTTCCGTATTGCTAAGTAAGATAAAGATCTGAAAAAATAATATTCTGAAATTTTGACTCAAATGTTTTCAAGTTTAGTTGTATAAGTGCCTTTTAGTAAATAAATAATTAAATATTTTAAATATAAATTCAATGTCGCACTTATTTTATTCTTTAATCCTAAATTTTATTTTACTGAATCATTTATAAATTTACATTTACATTGATTTGAATGTTTAAATTTTTTACGGTCTCCTTCATCTATAATCTGCATATTTTATAAATTTTCATACATCCCAATTATAGATACATATTACTTAAAAATGAAAATAAAATCATAGATGGAATTTCAATTGTAAATAGTAAAAAAATCGTAAACCCATTTAAAAAAACCTCTAAAATATTTTTTATAAAAAATTTCCCTAGAAATTTTAAATCCTTGAAATATCAAAAACATTGAAATAATAAAATATTTTTAAAAAAACACATACATTTTTATTTTACTTTTTAAAAGTTAATTTTTTTTTAACAAAATAATATTATTTAATAATCTACTGCAAAGTAAATGTTTCAACAGTTAAGATTACAATTAAATCACAAAAATAAAAATATCAAGATTAAAGAACTGCTATATTAGGTAATAGTGAAGAAAGAGGATTTCTTGATATTGGTCCTGTGAGACCTATATTATTATAATAGTAATAGAGAATTTGCTATTTTAAGAACAGTTTATATTTAGACATATTTAAGCTGATGGTGGAAGTACATATACACTAATTAATATTAGTGCTACGAAAAAAAACTATATAAAGCCTGACACAATTTGGATTTACATAGAAAATCAAAAAATAATATTATCTTATTAGATATTATAACAACTATTGTTATGACAAACTGTTAAAAAACTTAGTTTAAATTATTGAATGTATGTATATAGCTCATTACAATGCAAAGGCTTTCCCAATAGTTTTTTCCATTGTAAAATAGTGAAAATGAGAATAAGACCAGGTATTTTTTTTTTTTTGCTATGTAAAAAAATTGGACATACTGTCATTTCTTGATTTAATGATCTATATTTTATATTTATCTAAAGGAGTATTAACTAGTTATCGGAAACAAAATTTCTAAATATGTATTAGAACCATAATAATATTAAATGCTTAACAAACTAAAGATATAAACCAAGACTTGATCTAGATAGATAGATAGATAACCTATATGACAATCTTACTTTTAATAGTCATTTACTAAATATATTTCATATTAAGAAAACATTTTAATGCAGTTATTTGAACACTATTTTAATTAACTTGTCTAAATTTCTAAGTTGTTCATCATAGGTATACTATATTTGAGATTGGAAAATCAACATAAAACTTATGAATAATTTTGACAGAAAAAAATGTTACATTAGATGTGGACATTAGAGATGCCATTCATGGAGAAACACCAATATTAAAAACTGGCTGAAAATAAAATTTTTATTACTTATTATTGGTATATGTCTGATATTGTCAATTTGCAAAAGTAAAATTACACTATAGTTTATACAATGCAACAAGTGTTTGAACCGGTAATAAGTGAATCATCAAAATAATCTATATGATAGGATAATTTATCATAAGTTTGAAATTTTAAATAAATCTAAGTATAGACCAATATCTAAGTATTTTAATTTAACAAACCACATTATTGATGCTTTACAGGTGGCCATTTTATATAAAGCAATTTTTTTTTTTACAATAGACAGGATATAAAGTCATTTTTTCACTTTCAAATTTAAAACATTACATCCAACTAGAATGAATTTAAATAGACACTACTACATTATTAAATTACACTGTTTCTTAATACATAAATATGTACTTAGGAATATGTGAGAGTGTTTGTGTCTTTGATTGTGTGTTCATACACATAAATATCTTTATATAAAAAAGTCAAAACTTTGGAAATGTAAATATGAAAGTTATATAAAATGTATATTACATTATGTTAATCAATAAAATAGAAGCAGACCAGTGCTTTGCAGCAATCATAAAAGAAGTAAAAAAATTTAAACAAATTATATATATATATATATATATTATAATAGTAATGAAGGCTTTCTAAGTCTATATTATATATATATTATTTTATACATGTTGACTCCTTTATGCATCTTTTGCTTACTTTCCTGATCCTAATAGCTTCCACATATAGCATTATATTGGTCTGATTTATTTGTTTAACAGATGTAGCTTTCTTATCCTTATTAATTATTTATAAACTTCAAACTGTTTGGACAATCTTTTGATCATACACTCAAGTAGAGGAGTAGAATATTACTGATAGATTAAATATTAATCATACTTATGATCAGACTGAGACTACATGAGCATACAAATGCCAATCATTTTTCCTGATTATAGCACTTCTCCATAACTGCTGGGACTATGCTATTCCTCCAAAGGCAATTGATTTTTTTAGATAAATTTCAGGTGCCATCCAGCTTTATAAACTTTGTGTGACTGGAATGTCCCAGATGAATGGCATAGTGGAACCCCACAATTTGAAAGTAGCACAGACTAACTCCAATACTATATATAAGTCAGGGGATCCAGCACATAAATCGAAAATGCATAGCAAACTTGCCCAATCTTTAATTGTGGAGATGCATATAAAGGAAAGAAAGCAAACAAAGTAATTTTTAGCAAATACTTTTTATTCCTATACACATGTATACAAGTATATTAATATTTCCATTACACATAAATTTAACACCAACAAAAAAATTAACATATAATAATTAATAAACAAAATAAATATAGTTTAATAAAATCTAATTTAATGCATACTTCAATTATGTCATTCTATCACTGGTAATCTCAATAGTCCTTTCTTCATATTAGTTCATTTATACCTAATAATGTCTAGACATTTATCAATAAAGATCAAATTATTTACCCAGGTTTTAACTTGGATATAATGTTATATGTATTTATTATCATTTTGGATGGTCATTCCTTCATGGATCATGTTCACAATACTCATTGTACTCTTTGTGGCTGACCATTGGGTCATCAGGTTTGGTTCCTTTCTCATTTTCTGGAACTTTGGAATGACAGTAGGAGAGAATATAAGCAGCAGATTCCTACATAACAGGTGAGACATTGATGGCAGAATGAAGAGATTGATGGTGTTTGGTGACCAGGAAATGAAGCCCATATGTACACTCATGTGACTTTCTTAGCAGTGCATGGTGTTATTCATCTGATTATTAATTTATTGATCCATCACACTTTCTTGATAAGCTTCAATCTCTTAATTATTGGTCTTCTTTCAGAATGTTTATGGTGAACTTCAAAAAGAATTCTGCTAACCTTAAACTCTGGACAAACTGAAAGACCCACTATGAACAATTGTCCCCAGAAGATTAACATATTTTTAATCCCTTTAACTTAGACACACAAAAAATTAACCAAATCTAAACTATCAAACCTGCTATTTTTGTAGACTTCATCCTTCCAATTGTTCACTTTTATTCATTTTTGCTTTTAGTGTTTTTTTAATTAAATTATTAATCTTATCTTTTTTTAGATTAATCTACTATCTTATTGGCCAGGACTTTTCCAAAATTTAATTGCACAATTGCAGATGAGATAGTTTACAAAGATTACTTGTCATTAATAATTTTAATTTTCTATTTCCAATTTAAATTACATTTTATTTCTATTTACTTCATTCACCAATATTTCAATTTACATTATGTTTTGACATTCTATCCTATTTACTTTTCTTTTTACAACATTAATTCTATCTTAGAATTCTGTTATTAAACATAAAAAGAAGAGAGCAGATTCTGAATTTTAATTTAAAACTTAAATCTCATTTTTCTTTTCCCCATCCTTGCAATTCAATTAATAAAACTCTACTAATTTTATTCCATATTCTTATCTTATTCAGACTACTTGCTACTTTAATTTATATTACTATATTTCAAGTATAAATATGACTTGTGCTTTATTTCCTAAATTCTACTATTTCATTATCAACGTTTTTTTTATCAACAAATTTTAAACAAGTACATTCAATGCATATATATGTACATGAGTATTATATATATATATACACACACACATCTGGGTCTCATTTTACATGATAGATAGGTTCCTCAAAAAACACACGCAAATGAAATCATGCAAAAATAGACATAACTTACGTTGAAAAAGAGAGGATACGGACTGTGATTTTTCAAAAATCGCATAAAAGCAAAGCACCAATGTAAAATTACTTTAAAATTCACGCAAAAAAATAAGGAAATAAAATATGACTAATAAAAAATTTCAAATTTGAAAACAATTGATACAAGACAAACTTTTTTAAACTATAATATTTAATTTTATTCAAAATAATATATTTTATGCATAATTTACAATACAGTAATTTACATTTTTTATACACGTTTTAATTATTATCGCTATTTTCCGATAAACACGTTCGTTTAGAAAGTGGTAAAAAATCAGATTCATCACAAGAGGAAATACAACTAGTGCCAACTTCACATCACATTAATTTCAGGTCACCTTATGTAATTTTTAAATTATTACTTACAATTAAAAATCGGATTTTAATTTTTAATTGTCAAATTTAATTGTGCCCACTGCTATTACTCACCTTTTAAAAATAAACTTGCGGACACTAAATGATTAATAATTGATTACGTTCTTTTTTAAAAAGCAAAAACAGAATGTGATTTAAAATGCAAAATTAGCACGCACAATGTTTGAACAAATTTACATTATAATCTTGTAAAATTTAATGTGTGTATACATAAAATGTGGAAATCATGATTTTAATTTCATTATTGCATAAAATCTTACTATTATAAAGCACTGAAAATATTGAAATTACTAAGATGAAAGTTGAATTCCAATAATGTGCTATTACTTTCAATATAACATAAGTGCGTGAAATTTATTATTTAAAGTAATAGTGCATTATTGGAGTTCGGCTATCGAAGAAACATGAATCGCGTAACTTTAAAATCGTGTTAAATAAATCCGTGTAAAATGAGACCCAGATGTATATATATATGAGAATGTTAAGTCACACCCTTCTTAGTTTGGGAGATAAAGGATAATTGGATATTGGCTGATTTTAATTCTAATGATTGAACTTATTTAATTCTCTTTTTTCCCCAATGGCTGGTTTTATGCTAATCAAATCTAATTTAATTACATTTGTTATAACCTCAGAGGGACAACTTTCATTAGCTATGGATGCAGAACATGGGATTTGGACACTATGTTAATGAAAGAACAATACTACTCATTCAATATGTTAATTTTCATTAATATTAATAAGTCAGAAATTTCTCTTCCAGCACATTTGATGGTCTCAGGACTTTTCTACTGGATCCTCATCCTTGAAAAATAATGGGTACTCTTTATTATTGACAGATCTATTTTTCCCAGTGAAATGGCTTAAAACTAACATATACTGTGATAAAAATTTCTCAATATCCATTCAAGCACTCACACACCTCAAGTAACTTTATTTATTCTCACACATATATATTTTACAATTTGTTTATTTGTTGGGTCGTGCTATACTGTTTTATTGGCAATTATAAGCTGGATAAATTTTTTACCCTTCTATTATTTGGTATTACTCCTTTTAAAATTTATTATTATGCTTTTGTGGTTATTATTATTCATTTAATGTTATTTATTCACTTACACTTGACTGCACATTTTGCAGATTAATAAGTGTGGTGATTTTCTATATTTTTAATCCTGGGGATAATTATTTCAATTCTTTCCTATAAATTTATTTGTTTGTTTGACTATGAAGCTGCTTCATTTTTAGCTGTCTCACAAACTGGAGACTTTTAATTATTATTTTCTTTTTTTTTATTTACATTTTTAATTTTTACTTCACCTGACTTAGTTTCCAATTTTAAAGTCCAAGGTTAAGATTTTTTTATTTATTTATTGCCTGAGAGTCCATCTAAATTGTTCTAGCCCATCTAATTTATGTCAGGTAAGTTTTTTATATTTTACATATTCACTCATGTCAGGAAATATTGATCTACTCTTGGGTCTAGACTGATGTTCCAGATGATTGACTTTTGAGTCATTGCCAGTACATCTGTCTACCCTTGTTTAACTTGGACTGACAGACAACCTATATCCTGTTTTTTTCCTCAGGAAATTCTCCAAGGGCTGACATTTATGGCATTTATATTTGCCTCACTTTGCTGAGGTTTTAATCTTTATTGCTCATAGCATGGCCTGGTGCTGTTGAACATGGCTAATAACTCTACCACTTGCTTGTCTGTCTTTCATTCCATGACTATGAACATCTGTTCTACATTTTAATGAAAGTATGATGTAGAATATATATAATTTGTTATTCAGATAGTGGTCTCTCTGTTAGGGCCCTCAGCTTTGGTATTTGATGAGAAACAAATGAGGAAAACAGCTTTCCAGGGCACTATCTGCCTTATGTTACCTGGTGCCATATGTTCTCCTGATATTATTTGCCCTAATAACAATTATAGAACACAATTTTATATTTCTCAAATGCAGTCATTTTTTTAAAACAGTGAATTCCACCAAACCTGGGATGCACTTTACAAATGGCTGCAACCAATCACTAGCTTAGCTTCCTCACTCATTACGTTTAACATAAAATATCACTCCGAGCTTCACATGTGTTCTATTGTAGATTCTCCCACATGACCAGCAAACATACAAATTTTAACAATTGATTCACAATTACCAGTTATGTTGGCACAATGTACTTACATTTGCACTACCACATTCACAAACAGACAAACTAATTCATCTAGTTTTTTTTTTTTTCCAAATTTAAATTCTATTTGCTTTTTCATTTCTACTATATTATTATTTTATATTTGGAGAATTTCTATTACTTTTTCATTTTTTTTGCTTTATTGTCTATTATCTCCTTTTATAACAATTCTATACTTCTTTCCTGTACTTCATGGGTGGTGAACCTTTTTACGTGTATGTGCCAAAAATTTCCAAAAAGTATTTATTGAATGATTGGCATGTCTATAGTTATTATATCAAAATATAAACAACTTAATTTTTACAGTTTTTTAAAAGTTTATAAACCAAAATAATAACAATAATAATTAAACAAAAATTATAAAAAAGCTAAATAAAAGAGAACAATATTTATTTTGAAGAGCACATGTTGAATAAAATGTAATCGTAAAAAATTAATATTAATTAAAACAAAATTTTGGAAATAAAGATAAAATCAACATAAATAGACATTACTTAATAAGATTTTTGCAGTTGTACATTGGATGCCAAATGCTTTATATCTGGTTCACATTTTGTCAATTTTAATAATGTAGATGCTGAACTAGATTCATCTGTTATTCTATTTGTAGAATTGTCTTTAATTAAATTCATTTTTGAAAACAATGATTCACATGCACATGTAGAGGAAAAAATTGATAATATAGCGGTCGAAAATTTTTTAAACAATCAAATGTTTCAGGAATAGCATTCCAGGCAGTCAATAGTTCCTCTTCAGCATTCTTTTTACATATATCTAATAATCAATTCTTTTTACATATATCTAATAATCAATCATTTCCCATTATTTCTAACTCATTCCTCAAATCAACAAATTTCTGTTTCCATATAGAACTCGATTGAAAATTGACTGATTGTATTTCCATATTTTCCTAATTAAGCCATTCAAAATTTTCTAACTTGAGACTTCATTGATATTGTGTCTGTGTATAAAATAAATTTTGATGTTTTTGAAAATCGTATCTGAACTGTGTAAATCTTAAAGAAAATTCATCAATTATCAATTGAATTACAGCACAAAAGTCTTGCAATAACTTTACATGATCTGTCTTCTGAGATTTTATATCACTCAAGAACTTTTTTAGATTTATAAAATATTTTAAAGTGTAGGAAATAGCATCACGGTTTAATATTTGAACACATTATGTAAATTGTTTTCAATGCCAAAAGCCCTGTTAGATAGAGATAATGACTTTCTGATGATAGTCAATTTCACTAAGATATCTATGTTTCTAAAAATGCTTTTTCATAATGGTTTTGATCACAGGATTATTAATAGGGCTTTTTATATATTTAAGAAAAAAAATATTGAGTCTTCAAAAATTAAGACTGTTCTGCCATATATAAAGAGAATAACAGATAAAATTAGTAATGTTTTTTTTTAAAAAATAATATCCACAAAATTTATATTATATTTTAAAAAAATAAAAAATATTTACATGCCCTAAAGAGAAAATTCATTTGGAATGTCATGGTATATATGAAATTTCATGTGGTGTTTGTTTACATTCATACATTGGACAGAACAATCATAGAATAAACATAAGAAATGAAGAACACATTTTGGCAGTTAGAGAATTCAATTCATCAGTCATATATTCAGACATGAAATTAACTTACCATGATATCAGTTTTAATAAAACACATATTCTTACAAAAATTGAACAATATGACCAGAGAAGCTATAGAGATTTTTAAAAGACCTAAATGCATAAATGAAAAGTGTGAATTGAAGAAAATTGGCAATAATTGGAAAAAGCTATTGGATGATAAAATATTTTTTCAAAACTTTTCAATCCACAAAATTTGAGAATGAAGAGAAAATAACACACACACATATATATATATATGTCAACAGATGGCGTTCTACCAAAAACACCATCAACTGTATGTTTACATAAACGTCAGAGCATGCATTCACTATCTCTAACTTTAATTCCACTTTCAGATCATGATTTCAAGCTATTTGCTATCATCAGTGAAAGACAGGAATTTTAGAAACTGAGTTTGAAGACATTACGTGTCTAAAAGATTCAGCTTGAAAATTCCTGTCTTTCACTGATGATAGCAAATAGCTTGAAATCATGATCTGAAAGAAAATTAATGTCATATAGGTGAAGTAAATGTAATTAATATGTCATGTGAGATATAAAACTATATCTTTGAAAGGTCTCAATAAGAGATGAAACGCAAGTTGATAATTAAATATTTGTAAATCTAATTAATTGTTTGTTTCAATCTTATTTAGATTGATGATTATATTAATTATACATCTATAACAACATTTTGAACAAATAATTTTTATATTAGATATTTGACCATTGTATATATATATTGGCAAAGGTGTAGACAGGGTGATTTCATATTTCCAAAAATTATTACAGCAGTGCTACAAGAAGTATTTTGTGAATTATAATAGGACAATAAAGGAATAAACATAACTAGAGATTAAACAAGTCATTAAGATTTTGCAGACGATGAAGTTGTTGTTTTTTTTTTTTTTTTTTGCAAATAATACTTCAGAATATCAGGACATGTTGCAAGAGTTATCGGATGAAAGTAAAAAAATAGGAATAAAAGTAAATGTTAAAAAGACTAAAGTAATGTTCCATGGATTTTCTCAAAAGATAAAAATAAAGATTGATAAGAATGAGTTAGAAGAAATTAACAACTAAATATACATTGGTCATATTATTACTACAGATAGAAATATAATGGATGAAATTAATCATAGAATTAAACTTGGTTAAGGTATTTTTGTTACAAATAATTTAATATAAAAAGGAAATATGCCTATGTGTTTGAAAAGGGAAGATTTTATAAATATCTTTTACCAGGTTTTACATATAGATATGAGATTTGGTCATTTAATGAAAGATCAATACTGAGACTTGAGATTACTCAAGAAAGTATGGAGAGATGCATATTAGGGGTAACAAGAAGAGATCAAAAATGAAATACATGGTTAAGATAACAAACAGGTGTTATTGATATCATTGAAAGAATTAAGAGAAAGAAGTGGACTTGAACTAAATATATTTATAGAAAAGATAGTAATAGATGGATAGTTGAAATCTTAACTGGATTCCAAGAGATTGAAAAACATCCCACATGTGAGATGGATGGATAAAATAAGATAAGCAGGAGTGATGTAGAGAAGAGAGGCTAGAGATCAGAGATGATGGATTGAAGTTTTTGGTCTGATTATTTATTTCAATTTATTACTATTTTTGTCTAATTAAAACAACTGTATATTATTTAGTATGATGTTTATTTTTTAAATTGATAAATTTAATAAATATTATGAAAATGTAAATATTAAGGCAATAGGATTAGCTGTTTAAAAATAAAAGCCACAAAAAAGGAGGCTTGTCAATATTGCATAGCAAAATGATTAAGCATGCCTATTTCATTCATATATAATATTATGAGTAATCAATTGAAATATATGAATTTTTATGTATTTTAAAGTATTTGCATTGATCATGGATAATATGATATATGTTTTTTATTGATATAAATTTATGAAGTCACTTTTCAAGTGACATTTTGAATACTTTATGGAAAATTTCACTTGCTCTTAATATTGTAAAAGGGATGATAGCTAAATGTAGAATTATTATTTGTTTCATGTACACCTCCAACCCCATCCACACACATGCATATATATATATAAACAATAAAAATAATAAATATAACAGTAAACAAAGCAAAACTCTCCATAAAATATTGCCACCCTGTGCCAACCAGGGTAATCAATGAATGCCAGAAGGCTTGTGCATAAAATCCCTATCTAATGCCTACTCATCCAATATCCCCAGACTAGTTTCTGGCTTGTGGCCATCATCAGTGAGGAGCTTTGGATCTGGTTGGCACAGGGTGGCAATATTGTATAGAGAGTTTTGCTTTGTTTATAAACAAATATGTGCTAGTATAAGAGATAGTGATCATGTAATGCTTAATGGTTTAAATATAACAGTAATTTTTTCAATCACTAGAAGTACTTTCAGTTAATTCCTTAACCTGTCGCAACTGCCGTTAAATTCGGAAAAACAAAATGGAAGCAAACTCATCAAATCACAGCAGTTGAGGCAGGTTAAAGAATTAACTGAAAATACTTCTGTGGGTTGAGAAACTGTATATAATAGTTAATTATCATTATATTTATTATTTTTATTATTACAATAGTTTTTTTAATTAACGGACATTTTATTTGTACATATATAAAGAATTAAATTTCAATCATATGGCTACAGATATTGAAAATGTATTAAACCAATAACTTTCAAGATATATTTTAATTAATCAGAACTTTCAAATTGAAACTACCTTTACATAACTTCCAAAATGCTAAACTGCATTTACTTCTATAGATTAAATTATATTAGCTGTTTTTCTTCGAAGTATGTATTATTTGTAAAACACTTAGTTACAACAATCAATCTTCTTTATGTATAGATGGGAACAACAAAAGCAGAGTGGTTAAGCAAGATTAGTAATTGTAAAGTTATCAAATGTTTTATCATTTGATGATTATAAGCCAGAAATGATCAAGTAGAAATGTAATTTATGGAAGTTTAGGTTTAAAGTTCAGCATCCTACTTCTATACTAAACAATGCAGGAACATCACAGAAATAAACTACTCTTACAAAACTATTAATAAAAGATATTTTGTTTTTATTATGCCATTTTCTCAATTTATTATATATTAGATTTAAGACATAATTTAAAAACATTGTAAAGCATTATATTATAATACAATTTGAAAATATTTTTTATGGAATGTAAGTTTTTCTAAATAACACTACTTTTATTAAAGAATAAATATTAATTAAATTTATAACATCTTAAAAAAGTAATAAAATGAGATCTAAATTAATTAGCGACTACAAAATCAACTAAGTTAATTAACTTTGACTATAGTATAAATTTTAATTACATTTTTAATGAAGTTTTTTTAGAGAAATCTTTATATAATATTTAATAACTCTAAAAAAACCATAATTATATACTTTCAATCAACATTAATAATTTTAATATACATAATATTTTTATTGATAATATATATATATAAAATCAAGTTTCAATCACCATTTTTTTTAAAAACTTTTATTTATTACTAATTAAATCAAAAGTCAACTTGAGGAATACAAAAACATCAAATTTCCAGTTTCCGATATTTCGAACGAACAATTATGGACATTTTCAGGGGGTTAAATAATATAAAAAATATCAATACAAAGTACTACATCATGTCTGGAAGAAAAAGTAAAATACTAGATATATTTTATTAACATGTTATAAACAACCTTTTTAAATATGTATTATTAAATATTATATAAAAATTACATTTTTTAAAATCATCCTCTTCATTTTCAATTGTATTTTTGAAAATACAAAAACATTTAATGTTCTCATATAGGATATTATCAAATTCTGAATATCTTTACAAAAACATGATAGTAATGATAAGAGTATAATGTGAAGACTATTAACATTAAACAGAGTGTTCATGGGATCCCTCAAAAATTTACAGAAATTAAGGAAAGTATTTTAAAAGTTAAAAAAAAAGCTATGATAGTTTACTAAAATTTATTTAAACACCAATTTTATTTAATTGATAAAATAACATTAATTTAAATGAAAATACATTTTGCCAGTTATGAAATGTGGGCATTTAAATAGACTATAGCACTGAGTCTCAGGCAAGGTATTAATGTATAGTGAATTTCATACAACATTAATATTATTAAATTGGCAAAACTCTCCATACATTATTGCCACTCAGTGCAAGCCAGAGTAATCAATGGATACCAGAAGGCATGTGCATAAAATCCCTATCTAGTGCCTACTCATCCAATATCCCCAGACTAATTTCTGGCTTATGGTCTTAATCAGTGAAGAACCTTGGATCTGCAAGCACTGCACCTAGATCTTAGGATCTAATGCAACCCTCCAGCAGCCACCTTTTATCTCTACTTAACTACAAAACAATGAGAATCAAATTGAAAACACAATAATTTTTCCAATCTAAGCTTATTAGCTTGTATAGTCATATGGATCTAAACCCAATTCAGTACCAGTACATTTTGGTGCCTTTGGCTCTTTAACAACCATAACCATCATTATCCTATTAGGCAGGATTGGTATTAAACCATTAAACATCACATGATCACCATTTCTAATGCTTTCTCATAACTGGTATTAAACAATCACAACTTTTCATACAGCAGTGCCACTCAGTGCAAGTCAGAGTAATCAATGAATGCCAGAAGGCTTGGGCATAGAATCCCTATCTAGTGCCTACTCATCCAATATTCCCGACTAGTCTCTGGCTTGTGGCTAAGGAGCTTAGATTGAAAATATTATTGTGTTTTCAATTTGATTGTCATAGTTTTGTAGTTAAGTAGAAATAAAAGGTGGCTGCTGGAGGGTTGCATTAGATTCTAAGATCTAGGTGCAGTGCTCTCAGATCTAAGGTTCTTCACTGATGAAGGTCATAAGCCAGAAACTAGTCTCGGGCTATTGGATGAGTAGGCACTACATAGGGATTTTATGCACAAGCCTTCTGGCATTGATTGATTACTCTGGCTTGCACTGAGTGGCACTACTGTATTGAGAGTTTTGCCTCTTTAATAACTGTTATGAGCAAGCATAAGAAATGGTGATTATGTGATGTAATATTAATTTTAGTGATTAAAAATTAAATGCACACATAAGGCAAAAGCAATATCAATGGGATCATTGCAAAAAAATAATAGATTAAAATAGTGGTGAGCAGTTCATTTTATTAAAGGAGATATGAAATTTTGATAGGGAAAAATTTAGATTATAACTCAAAATATTATAAAAACCCTTGGCAGAGAAATGGAAAATTTTGATAAATAGCAGAAAGAAAAGAAGATATAAATTGAAATTATAGATATTTATTACTTTCCATTGACTTGATGATAATTATTAACAAATATAATAATCATATTTGTAATTGAAACAGAAGTAATTACCTCCCACTGAGTTATGTGACATTAAAATAATATAAAAGACATTGATATCATTCTCTCTTCAAGCTCTGTTGTTATTTAAACTTAGATTTTAACTAAAATTATAGGGTTAATTTTGTCTACTGTTTTACTTTATGTATAAACTAAATAATCTGAAATCACTTTTAGTATGTACTCAGGTTGAAGAACATTAAAAACTAATATTATATACCAGCACATGTTAAAGAGAGTCATATCATTGTCTCTGTTGTTGTTTTGACCTTCCAAAACTCAGTAGGAGATCGTTATTTTCATTTCAATTATATAATAATTTATTATTGTAATATTCATATATATATAAAACCATTAGAAACTAATTAATGCTTAGACAATCCCAATATAGATATTAATCAACAATTTCAAACAGTTGTCAAGGCAAGCTTCTTTTAATATATATATATGTTCACTAGTCAATAGCTCCAATCAAGCTTTATATTATAAGTTCCAAAAGAGAAAGAATTCAAAAACTTTATTGGAATGTCCTCATCCCTGGACCAATTGGTTTCAAGCTTATGGATCACCTCAGCGAGGGGTTAGGACTCCAGTCACTAGATCTAAAATACCAACTCAAGAGTCAGCAGCTTATCTAATATGTTACTATCAATTTAAAAACTTCGAAATTTTCAGACACATAAAGGTCCTCAAATTCAACCTTACAAAACAAATAGCTATATGAGTCTGAAATCAGTTCAGTTTCACCATATATTGATAGACTCAGCAATATAACATCACAAAAGCCTTCAAGGCTATACTTATAATAATTAATAAAACAAGACAAAAATTGTGCAATTTGCTTATAAGCTTGTATTAAAATGTTCACTAGAGGAAGGTTACCAATAGCTCCAATCAAGCTTTAATTTATAAGTGCCAAAAGACAAAGAATTCAAAATGTATCAGAATGTCCTCATCCCTAGACCAATTAGTTTCAAGCTTATGACTCACCTCAGTAAGGAGCTAGGACTCCAGATACTAGATCTAAAATACCACCTCAAAAGTTCTGACATTTTCAGACGTGTAAATGTTTTCAAATCCAGCCTTAAAAACCAAATAGCTATATGGGTCTGAAACTCAGTTCAGTTTCACCATACATTAATAGCTTTAGCAATATATCATCACCTATTTATTTTCAATGATATATATATATCAACATTAGATAAAGGAAAATATATCCTTAGATAAACACATGTTAACAAGACTTAAAATAAAAATACTATCCTTAAGTATAATATAGATGAAATTTACTTATGTAGCAACATCAAACAAAATCCAATTTATTCTAGAAAGACCATATTTACATATTCAAGTTATTATTATCTCAAATAATTTAAATAATCTTTTGATCTCATTATACTTTTAATATATATATATATACACAAAACTCACTCATCCACACACTAACTATAATATAGTTCACTTGGTATGTAGAGATTTTTTGAGAGATTTAAAATAAAATAAAAAATAGCTTGGCAACAGCAAATAAAGTAAAAATATAATTTAAATTTATGTTTAAAGAAATTCAATTAAAGAGACTAATAATTAAAGTTTTTGCAAAGATTTCTTTTCTTCTTATCCTCTCAAAGCTGATAAATAATTCAAAAAACTATTTTAGGTGCAGCTGAATTCCATGAAGACAATTTTGTAACCCTTGCATAAATAGTCTATGGTTTTTGTTTTACCTAAATAGAAATCAAACAGTTTTGGGAAATGTTTATGTGTGTTGATCCATATAGTTATCAATGGTTATTCTCTGAATATTTCTTTTAACAGTAATACAATTTTATAATTTTTATAGCTAATTTTACTTTCTTAAAGTTTTTTGATGATGTAATTATTTTTGAGATGATTGTTATTCTTGATGAATATGGATAGAATATGTGAAGATATATTGAAAGTATTTCAGTAAAGGATCAAGCAACATCCTCTCCTATTTTTTCAGTTTCTAGCCAGACATTATTTTAAAATTTACCATTTAATAAATTTGAATTATGGAGAAACAGGATGTCTGAATCTTATAGAAGTAAGTAAAGATTTTATTTCTTGATAGTAAAATCCTTCTAGAAGACCTTCACCCATGACAACATTATTCTGACAATTTTAGAATACCTTGCGTGCGATGTGGTATTTTATTATTTTTATATATTGAGAGTCAGATGCACAATGTTTGACAAAAATCTAAAATTACCAAGTGTAAAATAAATTCTTATTTTCATATACTTTTAAAATATCTTAATTATTTTTGTATCAAATTTATTACAATTGATTAGTGTAAAATAATTCTTATTTATCACAGAAATATTTAGTAATCTAGACAGATGTGTAAATAAATAATACCCTTAAAATAACTATTATGGATATTTTAATTTATTATTGTGATTATCTTGATATTTTATCATTTATTTGATGAATTTATTTGTACTTAAATTTAAACAATCTTAATTATTTTCTTGGCTTTCAATAAATGTTAAAGTTTCAAAACAAAAACAAGCATGTGAGAAATAAAATAGACATATTATAAACAAAAACATTTTAAAATAACATAAGGACTCATATAAGTATTCTACAATAATATATATATATATTGGGAGAATACACAATACTATCACATAAGTATATATGATTAGTATATACTTTATTATTTTTTATAGTTGTTTTAACAAAATTGAAACAAGTAGAAATAAATATTTTTCATTCATTGATATAATATGATTGTTTAATCTAATAAAATTCATTAACCAAAATTTCAACATAGAGATAACCTTTAAGGTCAAGTCACAACCTAGCAACTAATCCAAAGAAAATGGAATTAAAAATTCAATTATTGATTATTAAAATGTAATTAACAACAAATCATAAAAACTAGACAACATACATAATACATGCTACCAGAACATGATTCTTCTATAAATACTGAACCAATTTTTTTATTAAAAATTCTATCTTTTGTTGATGTACTAGTTACTTTGTACAATAATTTTTACTGTGCTTGAATTTAGAATACTTCTAAAATATAGATTGATAAATTGAATGATGTGCTTATTGGAAAAAAGTTTTATTAGATAACAAACTCTAATATATTACTCTCTATTAATATTATTCATAGTTTCTAAGCAAAATATTTTTTTATTAATTATAAAGCTTATAAAATCATTTTAAATTGAAATTATGAAACAGATAAACTTTTTCAGAAGATATTTATATATTCAAATTAAGATTAATTTAAGATTATATCTATATAGAAATGTGAAATGCCTTGTGAATAAACTTCACTTGTCATAGGATACATAATGTTATAGATTTAACAAAAGATAAATATAATTGCTTATTCCTATTGAAATGCCTACAAGTTTTATAAATTTCATCTATATAATCAATTGGTAATAAAATCATTTGTAGAAAAAGATGTCAATATCATGCAAGAAGAATGTTTAGGAACAATAGGATACCCAGATAGCTTTCCAATAATTGATTTTTAAAAAATAAAGAACTTTATTCTTAACAAACATTACTTCTCAAACATGGGAATGAATAAGACAATAACATGAACTTTCATTATATATCACATCATTTTCATTACACATCAGTTAAAAACATTTAATTTTATTTCCTTTGTTACTAAAATCCTTTGCCTTTGAAATAATTCATTTATGAAAGACTAAATGAAGAGGAATAGAATATCATGAAATCAAATATTTTTTTAATATTTAATAAAATTTAAGTCTTCTATGAAAGCAACTTGACAAGAGTTTAACCTGAGGTACAAAAGTAAACCTTATATGAAGATGAGAATTTATCATTCTTCATATTGGATTTATTTATGACATTGACAGAACATTGCTGATACTAATTTAATTAATATGATAATGTTTATTTGTTATTAGTTGTGTAAATGACTAATATTCTATATTAAATATTTTATATTTTTTAATGATGACTTTACATAGGAATGGTGTCATGAAATTGGAATTCTCTCATAAAGATTGTATAAAATAATATTATTATTTATTTGTATATATATTACATTAATATTAGCTAGTTTAGTATTTTTATAATTACTTTTTCAGAAATTATAAAAATTTGTTTATTATGTAATACGTTATTAGAATATGTTCATGTTATAATAAATATCCACTGTGAAAATATGGAGGCATTAACTATTTAATATTATAGAATAATAGAGATGGAAGCAAATCCTTATAATTATTTTTGTTATATTAAATAAATTTGAATTGTTATTCATTAATAAATATTGTTAATGTTTATTTTAAAATTAAAGAATTTTATAATTTATTTAATTTATCTATTCATTTTATGAAACCAAAATAAAGTCAAACATATACACCAACACTCATATATTATAATTATATAATATCCTAATAACTTAGTTGAAATAAATTTTAAAAAATATATTGAGATTGTATTGAGTATTGTTATTGCTGTAAAACTGATGGAAACCCCTGAAAAGAGATAACTGCAATTTCTCCCTGAGTTTGAATTCTGAGCATAATGGAACAATTAGTTAAGGTGAAGATTGAATGATTTGTTCTATATTTGTTCTATATTAGATGTTTGTTATTAAATTATTATTATTATTGAAGTAAATTTAATTTTGGATTAAATTTAGATCATCTAAGGCACAGCATCCTATGTGAAGATCCAACATCTGATCATAGTGAGATGCAAGTGCCTTGACATTTGCTTAGGGAAATTCCTATAGCATTTCAACATATATATATATTGTAAGGGTAGCTTACAATCCTGTCTAGACCGACCCTTATTTATCCACAACAGCAAATCAAACCATTTAAAACATATATTAGATAATATATAGTTGGATATGCATTATCAATTGTTTTATAATGCAAACATACATACACACACATGCAACAAAAGTTTGTTTTATTAAATTTTAAAATAAATAATGCCCCAATGGGATCATTTATCTTATTCAATGTAAAATAAAAAAGACCATTTTTAAGATCTTTCAAATATATAATAACAATAAAGTATTTGTTAATGTATTAGACATCACGATTTATGACTTCAACTTAATAGACATAATGATGACCTGATGTCATGTCAATACCTAGGCAACTGAGTTTTAGAAAATGATAGTAGAATTTTATTATGTAATTTTAATTTTAACTACAACCATTTAATACACACAACAAGAGACAACTACAGCAATTAAAGAGGAAATGGAAAAGCTGTATACTTGGTGACAGAAACTAGGCATAGTATAAAAGTGAGCCCAGTCCATTTTCATCATCTTTTGTTATTTATCGAAGAATGGGATTGAATCTTAGAATGTAAGGAAAGATGGATGATTTGTACGGAAATCCCATATCAGCTATATAATTTTCACATCCCAAAAAGTTGAAAAGAAATTGTAATCAGCTTTTGAAATAAGGAAAGTCAATAATTTTCAGCAGTTCAATGAAAGAATGGAACTGATTTTGAGTTGATAATTGAAATAAAATGATGTGCTATTGTTTGAATGAGGAGAAAAGAAAAGAGTACCTCACCAGCTTATATAGATAAATGAAGTAAAATTTTCCTTTTATATAATTTGCTAAATGCCAAATAATGAACTGAAGACAATTAAATCTTTTATAAAGTACTAAGAAGTATATTCTGGCTAAATAAAGTCACCATAGGATCCAAATTCTATTCTCCCAACCATAGAAGTGTAATGATTTAATTTACTCATCTATAAAATGCCTAAAAAACATCAAACATTCCATACAAAATGTCTGAATAGATCCAGAAGAAAAGCAACTACAGAAAATGGAAACAACATTATTCCAAGAGAGTTGCTGCGGAATTCAAATGATTGAAGAAGGACTTACCTAAAATATAAGGAAAAGAAGGATGATAGACTGTATCCATGAGAGACATTATTGCTAGATTCATAAACTTTAATCTGGATGATTGAAAAAAAATTGATTTATTATGTGTTAGATTTTTTTATACGTTTGTAAAATTCTATTCTCATTTCATTTCTACACTTAGAAGTTTCAATGTGAACTACACTTAGAAGAGTCCATATGCTTAAAAGCAACATAGTATAAAGGGGATTATTAACTCAGATATTTTTTATGTAAATAAAGTTTAGGTCAGTTACCTCCATAGTGCCTTGATATTCAGTTCACCACCATCTAATATTGGAATAAGGTAAGAGTTTTGATACCAATCCATGTTAATTACATACACTATTACTGGACAGAATTTGTGTTGTTTGTTTATTTGTTTATTTTAACTAGTAGTCATTATATTTATTTTATTCTGTGTGAATGACTAATCTTCTTTTGTAGATGTTCTTTTCTGTCAAACATACCAACCATACTTAGGTAAGTAGTCCCAAAAAAGGTAGAATGTCAATCATTGGAATTCAATAATGAGGCTATTATATAAATATGTTCATGTAATGTTGTAAATTAGTTATAAGCTTCACAGTCGATGTAATCATGTTTTTTTATATTTAATTTGCTTTGTAAATAGTTAGTGCTGAGTTATGTATCTCTACCATGGGCATGAGTTGAAATAATGGTTACTTTTAATCAATGATATGGTAGAAATGCATGCTTGACACATATATTTGCACCTTTTATTATGTTAAATGAGTTTTAAATTTTATTTGTTATTAATAAAAGTTATTAATTTGATTTAAAATTTAACTGATCTATAGTTTATTAGAATCATTCATACATACATACATCAATTTATTTGACTATATACATGCACGCACATACTTCTTTTCAAATATAATGATATAGCAATAGGGTTGGATAGATCTTAACTTGAAGAAAACCTATATAGAGGTGTAATAGTTGTTATACAAAGTAAATTCACCCCTGAAGACAGATGAAGGCAACATTCTCCCTGAGTTGAATACTGAAGCATAATGGAATCTAAAAGAGGGATGAGACATGGATGAACTAGCCTAAATTGTACCTGAATTTAATATGTAAACTTAGAGCTAGTCCATTGGAGATAGAAATGATTATTTATAGGTACTTCATTGCATCATTCACAGCGTCCTAACCGAAAACCCTAGTGAAGTGTGATCCTCCTCTTCTGGTGGACCATTACAATATATAACAGATGATGTCAAAATGTTAATCTGAAAAATTTGACATTTTTTTCATAAAATGCATCTGGGTTCATTACTTTTTTCAATAATTATTATTTGTATGTTTCAAGAGTACTGAAGAAATTAAAATGTTAAGTATGTCTAAAAGTAGTAATATTTATGAAATAAGAGAACTGAAGTTTGATTAGTAGATCAGAAGTTTTTGTTGATTAGGAAACAAATATATTATTTTGAATTACTTTTAAAGTTTATATCTGTTCTATGAATAATATAAGTAGGAATAAATTACAAATTTTTCATATATAAAAAATACAATATAATTACTTTCTTTTCTTTTTAAAAACGTTCTTCATTTATTTACATGAACTCTTGAGTTATGTACTTGTTTCCAACAATTCAATTCCCATTGTTTTCAGGAGTTTCTGTATGAAAAATATAATAGATAAACAGCTGACATTTCATTACAATAACAAGTACTTTCCCCAGAGCTTCTTCTTTCTGAAATCATAAGAATGTGTGTGATAAAATTTAAAATTATTTTATTCTTTTGCTATTTTCTTCTCATTCTCAAATTTTACTAGTTGAGAAGTTTAAAATTTTTTATTTATTTCTCCAACAGCTTTTTTCAAATACTGTTAATTTTCTTTATTAATTCACACTTTTCATTTATGTTCTTAGGTCTTTTAAAAGTCTTTAAAGCATCCCTTGGTAGTCTCTATTCATATTGCTCAATTTTTTTTCCGAAAATGTATTTTATTAAAATTGACAACATGTTAAGTTAGATTAACATGTTAATAAATGGTTGTTTTTCATTTCATATGTTTATTCTATGATTGATCTGTCCAATACATTAATGTAAATAAATACCACATAGAATTTCACATACACCATGACACCCACAAAAAATATCTTTAGGACATGGAAATATTCTATTAATTTTATTATACATTGTGCGAATATTATTTTTCTTTAAAACATTACTAATTCTATCAGTTACTCCTTTTATATATAGCAGAACAGTCTTAATTTTTGAAATATAAAAACCTTTTTTCTTATTATATAACAAATCCCTATTAATAACCCCGTGATCAATACCATTATGAAGAAGTGGTTTTTTTAGTAGCAGAACTATCTTGATGAAAATGGCTGTTATCATAAATTCTCTTAGTTCTATCTAACAATGTCTTTGCCTCTGAAAATAATTGTGCTGGATGGTAATGAGAAGAAAAATGTAGATATCTTCCATTGTATATTTGCTTTCTATATATATATATCATGGAATAAAGAATCCTTTTTTTAAATTAAAACATTTAGGAATAGAGTTGGTTATTATTTTCTACTTCCATAATACATTTAATGTTATTGTGAAAAGAATTTGAAATAATTAAGAATTCATTGAGAACATACTTATCATGAGGCCAAATAACAAAATCATCATCAACATAACTCAGCCATATAAATAGGATTTGAACTGCTGATAACAACATTTTCTTTTCCAAGTTCTCCATAAATTTATGTCCATTACTGGAGAAATTGGTGAACCCATAGCTAAATGTGATGTTTGTTTATTCATCTGACTATCAAAAACAGAAAATGTATTTAATAAGCTGTGTTCAATCAAATTCACAACAAAATCAAAGAGTTGAACATTTTTTCAAAATTTTAATAGCGTTCTTTACAGGTACACAAATAAAAAACAAAACAATATCAAAACTTATCAAAGTATCATTTTTACTTAATTTGATTTGCATACTTAACATAAGATGATATTTCTGTTAAATGTAGCTATAGAAAAGAAGACAGAAGATGAGCTAGTATCTGTGTTGGTAAACACTTACAATCAATCTGTTTTGTGAATTTTTGCCAAACTATATAACTTTGGATAAAAAGATTTTTCTCTAGATGTAAAAAGGATATTGCTTTAAAAATCTAAATCATTAGCATAAATTAATGCTTTCATTTTTTTAAGATATGGCATAGGAACTCAATAATTTTTTTATATAAATATTATCATTTAATAAATTATGTATTTTTTGTAATAATCATTAGTATTCAAAATTCTTGTAGTATTATCCTTATATGCTGGAAGAATAGTAATCAATTTATCATTTTTCAATTTAAACAAGCTTTTCTTTCATCATCAGGTAAATTACTTTTAAGCAGTTTTCCTTAATTTAAAATATTGTATATTTGTCCTCTCATTATGTCTGCCTCTGTGCAAGATATTTTTGATAAAGTATTTTTCCCTTTATAAATAATATCCTCAAATGATAATTTTGTTGATGTAATAGCAAAATTAAAATGTTTATTAAGAACTTTAATTCAGTTCACTATCCAATTTCCATTGAATAATGTATGTTTATTTTTTCAGACAAAAACAATGTTAACCTTTTTATTTCTTTTTTAACAATTTGTTGAATTTATTTGTTTGACTTTAACATTTAAATTCATTTTCTTTAGTGGCTCTAAAATCAGTCAGTGATCTTATTACAAACTGAGTACAATATTGGATAAATAGTATTTCTTATTGGAAGGGGAGCTGTAACAATTTTTTTCTTAAAAATCCAACTTTTTTCTCCTATTTTTAATATCAAGACTTGTCTTACTTAAACAATGTGATTATGAAAGGAGTGTTTACAAAAGTTGGGTAACTTCATTTCTTTTACAATTAATTAAAAATTGAAGATCACAAATAGCTTTTTCTTATTCTACACACATTCTTTCAAAATAATTCCATCCTGTACATAAATATTTTCCATAAAGATTATTAATGTTAATTCTGATATATATATAATTCATAATATAACATTTCTTTAACATCTAAATATAACTCTTTTCATTTCATAAATTTTATTTTTACAATTACATACCTCCCTCTATTCTTTAGTTGTTAAACCAATTTTTTAATACATCTTACACAAATATACAAAATATTTACAAACCCAGCAAAAACTGTTTTTTTTTTAAATATATATCTTTCTTTTAACATTCTTTCCTTATATAATTTAATCTTTTCTAACATGTTTATATCAAAATGTATATGTATAATTTCCTTACTATGTAAATAAATGCTTGAATACTTATCATTTAGATGTTATTTAATAAAATTTAAAAAAAATATGATAATAAAAATAAGGAAATGATGGTAGTAATGCCGATGAATTTATGGAAATTTTTTTAAAATAAAATAAAAAATAATTATATATATTTCTAAATTTGATATATGTAATATGTATGCAAATATTGATTCACAAAAAGCATTTGATATAGTTCTAGAAATGTATATTAAAGATAAAACTAAAGTTATTAGGATAGAAAGCAATCAATTATATAAAAATTGTAAACACCTTTTGCAAGGATGTCATATTTGTATATAATGAAAAATACTATAGACAATGTAATGGTTTAAGTTTAGATAATTGTTTGAGTGGATTGTTAGTATAATTATATATGAATCATTTTAAACAAGTAGAATTTTATAAAATTAAATAGAAACCTATATTCCATGTAAGATATATTGATGACTACTTTTTTTGTATTTAATAGGAGGTTTAATTTTTTTAAAATATATTAATTTAATAGATGAAAAGATTCAATTTACAACAGAAAAATAAATAAATAATTCAATTAATTACATAGATATTTAAAATTAATAAGGTAATAAAGAATTACAGAATAAATATTGAGGCAAGTATATATAGAAAAATGTACATTTTATAAATTATTGAGTTCTTGGGAATTTGATAAAGACTGTGTACATAAATAAACATTTTTAATATTAGAAAAATTAGAACAATTTATGTTCTGAGAAAAAATTATTTGAAGAAAAAATAGATAATATAAAGAATGAAGCAATGAAAATTGATTATCCAATAAAATTATTAATGAATTGTGTAGTAAAAGAAATATTGCAAAAATAAAAATAATTTTTTATAAAAAGGATATCTTTAAAATAATTTATAGAAGTTACAATTTATCAAAAATTATTTTTTATATGTATAAAAAAGATAATAAAGGATAATAACAAAAATATAAAAAGGAAATAAAATTATTTATTAAGCCAGTATATAAAAATAAAATTAGTCTAGGTAATTTGATTAATAAAACAATATGAATAGAATTTATATAATTAGATATTTAGATTGTAAGAAAGATAACAAGAACATATCCTATATTGCACAACAAAAATTAAGTAAAAAAACACATTGAAACAACATTTAAATGATAAGAATGTTTATATACATAGTAAGGAATCTAAATGTAGTAATTTTGATATAAACATGTTAATACATATATATATATTAACAAAAAACAAACAGTTTTGAATAGAACAAATTGTTAAGCAATAATTTTAATTATAAGTAATTTATAATTGTATATAAATAGTAATAAATAAGAAATTGCTGATATTAGTGGAATTGTAAATGTTTTGTACATTTGTGTAAGATGTAATAAAAAAACAGTTTAAAAAATAAAGAATTGGGGGAGGTAAGTAATTGTAATAATAAAATGTATATAATAAAAAGAGTTATATAGAGAGGCTAAAGAATTGTTATTATATTATTATTTAAAATATATATTTATAATGATTATATATATATATCCTTGATAATGACTACAAGGAGTTAGATGAAATCTTGGAAATGTGCATAATGTACAGAAGTATATATAAGTAAATAGGCAAAAACTCTCCATATAGTAGTGTCACCTTGTGCTAACCAAAGTAATCAATGAATGCCAGAAGTCTTGGGCATAAAATCCCTATTTAGTGTTTACACATACACAAGCCTTCTAGCATCCATTGATTACTCTGGTTAGCACAAAGTGGCACTACTATATTGAGAGTTTTAGCCTGTTTACTAACAGTTATATGCTAGCATGAGAAGGTGATCATGTGATGATTAGTGATTTAACTATATATGAGTTCATATAAATAAATAAAAACGTTTTTTTAAAAAGAAAAGGGAAGCAAGCAATTCTCTTACATTTTTTATGTACAAAAGATTATTAGGAATCATATTTTAAAAGAGAAAATTTTATTGTTATTAATTTTATATTACTAATGATGGTGAATATGTATCTATAATGGTTAATGTCAAAGATAAAAGTGGAAAAAGTTTGATACTTGTATATAAAATTGCAATATGTACAAATCAAAATCTAAATGTTAAACAAGTAAATGAAATACACTAATTTTCTTAAATTAAATTTACTACTCCACTTTGAAGTTGTAATTAATAATTTGTTAAGCACATACTTATTCTGTAAGTAATATATATTAAGGCTATAATCTTAAAACTATATGCCTAGATATGACAGTAAAGACCCCTCTACAAATCTTAACACAAGGTTAATGACTGTCTTTTAAAGTCATTTATCTTGTGTTAAGATTTTTAGAGGTCTCTACTGTCACATCTAGGCACCTGGTTTTAAAGTTATAGCCTTAATATATATATTACTCCTCTTTAAATAGTTTCTCTGATATAGCAGACTTCTGAAGTCAAGATCACTCAAACACAAAACATATGTAAACTGTTCTAATTACAGTTCACAAACTTTTTTGTTGATGTGCTGATGATAATTATACTGATGATTCATATTTCATAAGACTACCAAATTCTCCATACAGTAGTGATTCATATATCTATACATATATCAAGGTATGAATAATGTTAGCATGATGTTTTGTGAATTCTTCTAAAAAAGAACATATCTCATCCATTTACCCAAAGATGAGTTGACAATTAAAAAAGAATTATAATGATGGTGATCATTATTCTGAAAACAAAAATTATTTAAGATATTCTGGATAAATATCTTTATCATCATTCACACAATCCCATTTCAGAGAGTCTCAACATTTACTCATATAATTTATTTGAATGGACAGGATTTAAATTTCATTAAACCACTTCCTGGGAGCCATTTTCTTCTACAAAAAACACATATGAATGTTTTATACTCTGACAATATGGTCACCATTGTCTTCGTATTGGCATTGCTTGCTTAGCTTAGAATATAAGAGCTCAGGATCAATGAAGAGGCAATATTATGCTACAAAGATGAGGCACCTGAGCGAATGATGCAAAGATAATTAGATGAGTCATATTATTATTTATTTTATATAATCTCAGTTGATTTCAGAAAGTATCTATAGACATTATTAGTTGATTATTAAAATAATAAATTAACAAACATCACAAAAATATCAAAAAAGACTATAAATATGCAAACACATTTAATATTTATATATATATTGTAACCCTCCATCTCGTGGTCCCAACTACGTAACGTAAGTGCACTGAGAATCGTGACCTCGATCACTGATCAATTCCCACTACACATTGTCAGCTATTAAGAGCTGTATCCAAAAGCATATTATGCTATCTATTTTATGCACCAAAGACCACACAAACATCTGGAGCAACTTACCACAGACCAAACTAATGATCTAACATAAACTTTTATGATTTAATTTGATCGCAGCCAGGGTGTACCGCGATGACCTATCATAGTAGTGTGATAAAATACATCAAACAAATTATAAGTGCAATGTGATTATGTTACAAACCTTAATTTGCGATTTTTATTGTATGAGACCCGATGGCCGACCATGTACAAGATGGCATAATTTGTGGAAATACATAATATTATGAAATTTTAAACCATCTATATGATTTTTAATACAAATGCTAGTCCAGGTAAAGCTTTGCAATAAATAAACATAAATACTTGGGTTCTTTTTTATAGTTTACTATATCACTGAGATTCTTTTATACTGACAAATGACAATTTAAAATGTTAAGTAAATATATTCAATCTTATCATTATTTGGTAAATCTGTTTACAGGTTTAATAATCAATTTGTATTGTGTATTAGAATCAACTACGCAAAGCCAAAATGATGGAAAAGGTAAATGGGATTTTATTGTACCACACACATCATAAACTACCAAAGACTAAAAGCATCCAAATGTTTTCTCAAAATATCATTAAACTCTTATATCATGTTGACTATAGTATGTACTTCAATGTATGCTCTATCCAAGGTTTATGATTTCTGATTTAAGAATGACACATAGCAACGGCACAGTAAGTTTAATTATAAATCAACTTTTATTTACAAATTTATGAATAATAAGTAATTAATTCCAATGTTATAATTAAAGACATAAATAAACAAATAAAATAAATAAATTATAATTCCATCGACTTTCTTCAATAACATATCATAGGTATGGCTTTAAAAACCTAATCATACCTTATTTCAATTTGATATAATGAATCTTGAGCAAATTATACTAAATTCAACATCAACTCATGAAATATTTAACGTCATTTCCAGATTCAATAAATCCATACCGTAAACTTATAATAATATAATAAATAATATTATATCTGTAGGATTTGGCTATAATGCAATCATTAAATAAAATGAAAATTTAAACTTACACTCCGGTAAATAATAATCAACCGACAGTTAATTATTATGAAGTAACTTGAATAGAATGTCCTGCTACAATTTGACGATCTAACTTATTAATTATGCTTACAAATGGAAGAAGATGATTTAGCAGATTAACTAAAATACTTTGCCCAACTTATATCTATGAAGTAAAACACATTCCTGTGGATGCATTCATCTACACATAGGAATTAAATAACACTAAAAGCTTTGTGGGTTTATACACCACCATAAAGAATACGTATAATTACACAATTCCGCGGATTAACCACCAGCACTGGAATGAATGTAAAATACAAAAATGGCAATTAAATAATCTGCGGATTAACCACCAGCACAGATTAATGCCTTTTAACATTAAAAAAACAACATTACTATTTACTTCACATTAAAGTGCAAAATCATCCTCCTCAGTTACTCTGATCATTCGGAAAACACTAACACTTTAGCAAATGTGGGTTCTTGCATAATAAAATGTTACACTAATCAGGACAACTAATGTACTAACTTATCTTGCTTAAAATAAAACATGTGTAATGCAATATAAGTAATATTAGCATAGGAATATAAATCTGGAAAGACTCACAAAATACCTCATGAAAAATTGATACATCTCATAAATTCATTTAGTACCCTTCAAGCCCTTTCGCAAGCGCTGTTCTCTTGAATAAGTATTTTATTCAACCCCTATTAATTTAAACTTAATAACATATAACTTATGAACTTCACATGCAAGTTCATATAACGATAAAATTAAAGTAATGAATTATTCATCAAATACATAAAATCTAAGAGGTGTGTGTGTGTGATATAAATTAAATGTATAGCATTTTATAGTTCAATATATGAATTTTAGCAGGTGTGTGAGTCACAAATTAGATTGTATAGCATTTTATAATGACAAATATGATCCGTGAAATCCATGTACGATGTGTCGAACAATAAATGTACGAAGTAATAGCTACAATTATAATTGAATTCCATACATGTAATTTTATCCATTTGTGTTAGTTATTATAATCACTATTAGATTAACGATTTTACGTGGCTCCATAAACAAGAAACAATTTCAAAAATATGACACGCAGAACTTAAATGACAATGATTTTCATAAGTTATTAATCTCTACATTTCTCTATTAAAATGTTCCAAGTTTATCACATCCATGTTAATATTTATTTATCCACGCTTAAATCTAGGAATACTAATTACAGCAATTAATTTAATCATTCCAAACTGACGATAAAATTAGAAAATAGCTTTGATCAATTATTTGAAGACTGTTTATTATCCAAATGGCAAACAAATTAACTAGCAAATATATTACTGGCATTATAAAGTTAAATATCAATCAATACTATATTTTTTATTAGAATTAGAAACGGAAATATTAAACTATGTTGATAACTTTAACATTTTACTTTAATTTAAACTTCTTCTTTTTTAAAAAGCAAATTTTCATATTTATAAAACTTCTGTAATTAAAATACTTATTTAATTTTTCCAAAATGTAGAACAATAAACATTTTAAAACATACCAAACTCTTGCAATTAATTCTTTTAAACTGGGAAGCTCCGACATTTTAAATGTAATATTGGGAAATTATTACTGGTGATTTGATCCACTTGGCCAGCCGACTTGAACAGACTTTTAAATTTAGCAATTCATCTTATAATTAAATACCACAATATTATTTTTACGTTTATAGAAAATTTGTGGTAATCCATTTACTTGTTAACTATTTTAAAATAAGCTTATCAAATTTACACCATTTGCCTTTTTACCATTCTCTTTTCTTTCTCCCTCCCTCCAAAAGCAAACTAACAGACGATCTTCTCTTAAATTCGCACTCTTTTCTTTTTTTACATTGAGACGCTTACATAATTACTGTATTTATTTTTAATAATTTATTTTAATTGAACAAATGGTTTTGTTAATTCAAATGAAATAATTTTTAAGATCATTTTAAACAAATAAAACAAAATATTATTTTTTAATACTATTTTACCAAATTAAATGTGTTGTCAAAAATTTTAAAAAGTTAAACATTATGATACGAATTACTATATGGAATGAAGCAAATTTAAATTTATTAAAATAATATAAGAGAGTAATCTGTTCAAAGTGCAAATCAAGCCAATCAAATCACCAAAGAAGACAGAGAAATTTTTTTATACTAGTTACATCAATTATTATATTTTATGCTAAAATATATGGTTACAATATATATATGCTTAATAACAATCAACACTTAAAATATCAACAATATCAACCTGTAGTCAAGACAACCAACCTCATTTAACAGGTTGAGATTGTTGATAACCAAAAGGTTGATTGTTATCATCTACATGTATAAACTTGTTAAAACCTTGAATAATTGGCTTTATTGTCTTAGTAAATATATACACTTAAATTAGATTAATAAAGTTTTATGAATAATGGACAGATAAAAAATGTAAATAATGTATACATTACAAAAGTATTATTAAAATATCCCTATGGTATTTGTATTTTAAGGAGACCTCTTAAATATTCATATAATTTAATTTCTACTGCATTTTTTATATAGATTAATGTTAAAATTACAAGCTTTAACTCAAACTAAAATATAATATTTGCAATTTTATCACTCAAGGATAAGTTTGGGTCTGAAATATGATAATGTCACTGGTTGATTTTTGTTGGATTTTTTAATTGTTTCTGAGGAATCTTTTGTTTAAATATGTGATTAATATAAATGCAGGTTACTGGAAGCAATTCTTTGTAAGCAAAAGCTATGTTTCAGCATCTCAGTCTTTGGGCTTTTTTAGGCATTTCATGAAAGTTGAAAAAATAATATAACTAAGAAACTGATTGGAACCAATCAGCTGAACTTAATCAATATTGTTTTTTTATTTTATTTCAAATAATTCTGGCTGGCTTTTAAGTGAATACTGAAAAGTACTATGTACAGTCTTCTTAGCCAATGTAGGTTAGTTGTGCAGCTAGAATTAAAAATTTTTAAAGAACTTTGGTGCAGGTAATATGTACTTTCTCTTTCTATAGAAGTTGTTAATGTTTTCTTTTTTACTTTCTTTTTTATAACATTTACTCACAAGAGCAACCCCCTCCAAAAAAAAAACAACAACTTTTTTTTATTTAATCTTTTTCATTTTCCAATGATTTACCATTAATTGTTTTTCTTAATTCTTTAATTAATTGTAATTATATATTGGTTATTTTGAACTTAACTTTTAAAAAAAACTCCATTATTAATCTTAATTAACCTTGTGTCCTTTTTTTCTTTTGGTTTTCTTTCTTTTTTTTTATGTTTTACTTTTAATTACATTTGCAACAAGTTACAAAAAATAATTTTGTTTCATAATTTAGCACATTAAGCATACAAAAAAATTTACAGATTTTATAAACAATTCTCTATGATTAGTTATTTTATTATAAAGATATAACCATAAATAAAATTTAAACCATACATTTTCAAATAGGTATATGATATCAATTAAGAGAAATCTTTTTACCATCTAATACTACATTGTCCAAGCACTTTACTACTGTTACACAATACTTTATTTACCATCCTTTCTTAGAGTTTACAGTTTCAATTGCCCCAAAAATCTTCTTCAGAACTTTATATCTCCTAACCTCAATTATTACAATCCTCATATATCTATATCAGTGTTTCTTCTTTCTTCTTATTCAAGCTTTATTTCCAGTATTCCTTTATCTTCTTCAAGAAATATAATAACTGCTGTTTCTTATTGCATTGTCAAATGTATACCATACAATACTAAATTGTCCAAGCATTTTACTGCTGTTACACAATGCTTTATTTACCACCCTGACTTACAGTTTACAATTTTGATTGCCCCAGCAATGTTCTTCCAAACTTTATACCTCCTAACCTCTACTATTACAATAGTTGAAGTTAGGAGATATAAAATTCTAAATAAAGCATTGTGTGACAGTAGTAAAGTGCTTGAACAATTTAGTACTATATGGTATACATTTGGCAATGCAATAAGCAAGAGTAGTTATTATACTTCTTGAGGAAACCTTTTTTAATACATTATATTTGGTTTTATTTTATTTGAAAGTATTTGCATTATCCCCCCCCCACCTTAATATTATTTGAGTTAAGGGGGCTTGAAATGCATGACTTGACAAGAGTTGGTCAATTAAAAAACTTCACAGTAATCAATTTTAAAATAATGAGACTAAGAAATTGATATCAACATTTTATTTTTCATTATTTAAATTTTAACCTGAATTTCTTTTATCAATTGATTATTAATGTCTAAAAATCCAAATTAAATCATTGTTTTAAACTTCTTTCACACATAATTGAAAATCTATGCTTCTTTTAGCTGTTTCTGATATTGCTTATACTGTATCATTCCCAGACCATTTGTCAATTGCATGCAAAACCATTATAAATTCCTACAAGCAACCTGGAATATATTAATAAATATCAGTGTTACAATACACACATCTACATTCAATTTGACAATTTAAAATAATAACTCTATTAACACTATTTTTCTGACCTTCTGTCAGATCAAAAAGTATTTCTGGAAATTCAACTCATACAGATAGCTGATGTAAAAATAGACATCTCTCCTTACACAATTAGAAGTAATGATGTGTAAGTAAAACATTATAGTCATCATGCCCACATAATTGTTCAATCACATACTGATGTATATTTAATAAATCATAGAGACAGATACAACAACCAACTATTTTGTTCTATTAATGCACATTCCTATAGAAAAAGTATTTATTATTTACCTTCATTTCTAGGCAATACATTACTTTATTATTCAGAAAGAAAAACTGAGACAATACCCGCACACCTCCCTATTCCTAATATGCATCAACATTCTTATTCTCAAGATGCTAAAATTATATTCCACATAAAAAAGCCTTCATTTGACCTTTCTCAAATAAGATTATTTTATTTTTATTTTACTTAGTTCTTCATAGGCATCATTATTATTTCACAATTTATTTTATATTTTAGTGATTTTTTATTTTTCTAGAAAGTGGATATTATCTCAGACTTTCACTGAATGTCTTTAATAGCCATTTTAGTTATTTGACTTTCTTTTTTACTTTTGTAAACAGATTGTGATTAGGTTTCTCATTTTTTGCTTCATATAAATATTTTGGAAATTACTCCTCTTGAAACAGATCTAGGCTCATCAAACAGTAGGTCGTTTTTCTCATTTAGAGTTACCTTTGCAAACAGAGATGACAATATCTATTTGAAATTTAGAATATTTATTTCTATGCATGAAATAAAAATTTAATTTTATCTTTCAAAAGAAATTTATTACTATGATAATCTACATTAAAAACAGTCAAAAGGGAAATAAATATATTGATGGTAACTTTAGATAAAGGGGTTAAGTGCCAAAATAGAGACAAAATTAGATGTAAAACTTGATCTGGGTCAATAGGGGCAGTGATGTATGAACAGTTTACAAGTTTTGATGTATTCTGTATAGACATGCAACATGAGTAAGTGTCATCAAGCATGAGTTGTTGAGCATTGGTTAGTTCCTTATGATGGTTGGTTTTAGATGGGTTGTAATCAATGTGACTTAGATCAGTGGTACTCTGTTCAATTTGTCAAAAATATATCTTTTCCCATGTGTCATCTGCCAGATGTTGTTCGCTGTCCACTTATCTTTTTTTCTTAATTCCACAATGGTCTTTATCATGCAATCCTCCAGATCAATTGCCATTCCACTTTCAAATGTCTTATTATATCTGACTATCCAAATGGCAAAATTCATGAAAGTAGCTATCCAGATTTCAGCAAAATGACCTCCTTGAATAATGTTGGCAAGTGATATAATGTTGGGTTTCCTCCACGATCCACTGTTGAATAAGCCTCCTGAGGAATTTCTATGCTTCACATTCCCTGAGGATGTGTTCAATGGTTTCTTTCTGTATTCTATACATAGGGCAGAGTGGGCCTATGTTGTATCTTCTTTGATAGCATTGGAAGGTCCTGGTGGGGAGGCTTCTGAGGGTGATTTTAAGAAGGAAGTCTAAAAACGTTGGTGCCAGTTTCAGGAATCTAGTTAATTTAATTTTTTTATGTTAATTTCTTTCCCTTTTGGTTTTTGCCTCTATTTTATCCTTTGCATATCCCAATATTATTATCTAAATATGGGGATTCATCTCATTATCTGTCAGAAATACATTGTTGTCTTGGACCTGAGCCGCTTCATGCATGCCTTATGATATGTATTTTTCCTATACTACTTGCACTTTTTCTATTTCTTTTTTATGGAAATCATCTGTATATGTCATTTACATTAATACATTGTTCATTTTACTTCTACTTACTGTATATTATTTTCATAAATTCACTTTCTTTATTATATAAGAATTATGCTGGTTGACAGCTTAAATATAGTGCCTTCAGATGCACAACTTTCTATTCAATGGTTTTCTGAAAAGTGGCAATAAGTACATGTTCTACTTTAAGAAATGTGTTTATGCTTATTACTATGTTGATTTACCTTCAGTCAAAGGATGAGTAGTTAAGCTTCTCAATTTGATCACTTGTATTCTGAAGAATGTTATATATGTTTCAATAGTTATATATCTTTCCAGAGAGGCTTGATACATAATACCATTTTCATATTACTCAGTCTAATAACTGCCTAATAATGCCTCTTTATCGATTTGAAAGTTATCTTTCATGGGCAGAGAATTCTACCATGCCTGAGATGTACCACATAATGTGTTATGATCTTTAACCATCTTATTTTCTTATGGTATTGGATTTAAAATAAAGAACCTTTCTTGAAAGTGTACTAAGGGTAATTTACCATCCTAGTTTCCAAATGTTCTATTCTTAATATTTTACATACCTCATTATGACAACAGTATTTGTTCTTGATCCTTTCTGGTGTTTTTTAATTCAGTCTTATTTCCTTCCATGGAATTTGCCATTATATGATACCCTTTTAACCAACCATATTCTCTCAAAGTTTTTGTTTTTTCCCATTTTTCATGGTTGTCCTCTATCTTTTCCAATCAATAAATATATTGTACATTGTTTTTTAACAGATATCTTTTAATTCTTTTCTTTCTGTGGTACATTGTTATTGAATATTGCTTGTTAATTTTTCATTTCTCATCCTGTTATTATTCCTTAATTCATTTATTCTCATTACTATTTTCTTTACAATCCCCTGCACATTTATCATACTTTCTATATTTTGCATTGTGCATTGTATTCTGTTCATTCTGTGCTGTAGCTTCTCTTTCTATTCTATTTGGCTTTGTTGGAAATTTTTTATTACTTGTCAAAATATTTTCTTTTCAGTGTTTGATAATGTCTTATAATAAAAGTTGTTTTTTAATCTTCATTTCTTTTTTTTTTTTTTTTGCTTTTTATAGTGCTATCATTACTACTTGCAGAATTTCTTTAATTTCTTATAACATCTGTTATGTGTTTTCATTTTCTTAAATACATCTTTTATTATTAGCTGATTCTCTTATTATCTTTTAACATTTTCTCTACACACTACATCAAGGTCACTATTTTACTCATCACATGGTTTTAAATAATTTTTTTTATTTTTCTACATTGTCTATATTATTTTCATGGTACTAGATTTATTTTCTGTTTCTACATTTGCCATTTTATCAACCCATATCATTTTGCATATTCTAAGTCTTGTTAACATTGAATAATTTATTCTATTACTAGTAATATTACCAACTACTATTACTGATATTTATACTATTATTTTTATTTATCAGCCTTACCCTCACATTGTACCTTTCCAAGATTACCATTATATTTGCATCTGTTGCTACATTATCACTTCATTTATCTTTTTATTTGCTCTTTTTCCCCAATAACATGCTTTAATGATCTGTTAATTTATTATTATTTCAATTTTATATATATATCATGCTTCTCTCAGATCTCATTTCAAATTACCTATTTATTTTGTATTTATTAGCATGTGTCCTAATAATTTTGCGTACACATTGATGCACCATTTATATATTGGGATATCATTTTTCTGACAATTACGATGGTATTTATACTAATGGTACTTATGCATATACCAATGCACAGATATTGCTTCCAATGTATACATAAAGTATTTATATCTTATCAGTTTACCCAAATATTGACATTTAATGAAAAACAAATTTTGATGATGATGATGATTGAATATTCAGTCTCTTATATAAATGCTTATAAAAGGTATATAAGTATATGCCCTGGTTACGATGCAGTAAATTTCATCTCAGAGATTATCACATTTTTATTTGAATGTATGGAGTGTGAATTTGTTATTCCACATTCAGGATGTTACTTTTTTTTAGAAAGACTGTATATAAATATTCTATCTTCTTGCCACAATATCATAGTTATTATGCTAATGATTTTGCTTTGCTTAGTTCAGACACATATGTTCAAGTTCAGTGAAAAATTGATATGTGACATTAAAATGACATTATAGAGAGAATGATGCACAAACAATTAAATAAGTCTCAGTATTATTTATTTTAAATATTCTTGATTACTATCGGAAATTACCGATTGATATTATTATTTGATTATTAAATTAGTAATTAACAACAATCATAAAAATATCAAAGATTAATTATAATAAACAGACACACATGATTATGATAAAAAAAGTTAAACAATGTATACATTAAAAAATAGTTATTAATTAAAATATAGATAAAAGATATATATTATAAGTAGATTTCATATGTACATATAACATTCAATTCATTCTGTGGTTTCCTTAGACAGTTTAGTAATTTTATCACTGGTGGATTAAATCTGTTTCTGAAGTATGGTATAAGACTGTATTGGTTATGTCTGGTTGGATTTGTTTTGGTTCTTTATAAATTTTAATTATACTGATATATAAAAAATATAAATTAAACAACACATATTAAATAGGTATATGATATCAATCATGAGAATCATTTTTATTACATTAAGTTTCTATACATTTCATTTGAAAATAGTTTATTCTCCATTTTAGTCTTACATGATTAAGAAGGCTTGTAATGCACAAAATGACTAGAGCTGGCCATGCCCATAATTTTATAATACCTATAATTCTAAATCACATTGCAATTACTTTTATTATCAAAAAAACTTTTAAATAATCATTAAAACATCCTATGACTACCAACTGAATTCTTTCCACTAGCTATTAAAATAGTAGCAAAAATCTCTACACATTAGTGCTACCTGGTGCAAATTATAGATCAATAGATGGAAAAAGGTTTGTGCATTTAACTCCCTATCTAATTCCTACTAATCCAATATCCCCAGAATAAGTATTAGATTAAATTTGTCATCAATGACAAACCATGAATTGGAGAGCAATAAACCTAGATGTTTAGATCTAATGCATCTCTCCGGTTATTAGATTTTTTAGATTTATTCAATTATAAAGTTATAGCGCAAATTGAAATCACACAATAATATCTTCAATCTAAGTTAATTTGCCTGTATAGCTATACATTTCTAAACCCAGTTCCAAATCTACATATTTTGAAGAGAGCCGTAAGTTGGAAACTATTCTGGAGATAAAAAGATGAGTAGATATTAGATAGATATTTATTTGCATAAACCTTCCAACAATTATTTATTACTATAGCTTGCACTTGGTGGCTCTATTCTATGGAGAGAGTTGTTATTGTTTTAGTAGCTAGTGCAAGTAAAAGAAAAGATAGTCAATAAATGTTTTAATGGTTTACTTCCAATCATATCCAAAGATGTTATCAAATATAATTATAAAATAACAGATACCAAAGTATATCAATACTGAACTGTATTCAGATCTGTGTGGCTATAAAGGCAAATTAGCTTGGTTTGAAGACATAATTGTGTTTCCAATTTGAACTCATTGCATTAAAGATGACTAAATAAGTAAAAGGTTGTTGTTGAAGAATTGCATTAGATCCAATGATCTAAGTGCATTGCTCTCTGACCTATTGCTCTCACTGGTGTCAACCAAAATCTAAGAGCTAGTGTGGGGATATTGGTTGAGTAGGCACTAGACAGGGATTTAAATGTATAAATCTTCTGGCATCTATTGAATATTATAGCTTGCACTAGAGATCAACATTTTATGGAAAACGTTCTACTATTTTAACTATTAAAAAGTTACTATGGATTCAATAGAATAAATCTCTAGTCTCATTTTTTTTCTCTTTATCTCATTCTTGTCAAAAAAGACAACTTCAACTTGTACAAGCGTAACTTTATGACATATATTTTTTTAATAAATATATAATGCAGAACTAGATATTTATTTTTAAACATTTTATATTCATAAAAAAAATACAGGTTTTAACATCATGGTTTTTGTTTTGCATTATATATTTAAAAAAAGAATAAGTACTTATGTTTCTGAAACTATTAACTTATTAGAAAATTATTGTGATATTAAAGTAAATAGGAATATGAAGTGGAATTATGGGACGACATTGTATTACATATTTGTTTTGTGTTACATTTCCCTTGATAAATCCGCCTTGTCAGGGAAATCATTAATACCGCAGTTGTAAATTTAATTTTGGCTAGTTATTTAATTTTGAATCTGTCTATTTAGTTTAATATATAAAAATGGTAAATAAAATAGAACATCCATTAAACAGAATGCTGAAAAGGCGAAATCTCTCTCAATAATATCTATTAGTGAAATGCATGTTTGTGTGAGTATAAATGTAATAATAAAAAAATAAACGGTTTTAATAGTTAACTTAAAAAATGGGAATTTTTAAGAATCTCTCTATCAAAATCAACACTGACAAAGAAATTATTTCTTTTCAAGCTAACAACTAATTTATATTGAGGAAAAAAATAGGCCAATTATAAGATGATAGATAATGTTGGACCACATCTCATCACTACCTTTTCCAGTTCTTGAATATTTTTACCATCTACCTAATACTCTTCTTCAACTCTTATCTATTAGTTTTATTTATTTATGATTTTTTTAAAACTTATAACATCTAGTAATATTTGTTTACCACTTAATCATTTAATGACCAGTTATTTATGAATAAATTAGATGCATTAAATAAAATTCTAAGCTTATTTGGAGATATTTATCTACTAGAAAAAAAAATTCTTCTTGACTCTAAATTTAAATCATAAGAACAGAAGACAAAATACACTAAGAAAAATATTTTAGTATATAACACTCATTCCAAACTAACTACTTTATACAGCAACAAATATATTTTTTTTAAGAATTAACATGAACAAACAGTTAAATCCCATATGCTTATCTTTGTTTGAGTGAAGGAGTTTTATGGATAACTGACTATTAACCTTTTCTGAAATCTTGATACATTACATAAGTTTCAAGGCCTTATACATGTTCAACAGTGAAAACTGTCAAATTCAGTATGCCTAGCCTAGTTTGAGTAAAAGAATTTAATTGATAATATAGTTGGCTTTCTTGTGAAAGTGTCACACACTACATAAGTTTCAAGGGCTTACAACTGTCTGAAAGTAAACCATTGATTGTCAGTTGACTTTAAATATGCCCCAAATCTTTTTGAATTTCACATATATTTTAAGGTGTATATGCATGGTATTTATAATAATATTAATAGACATTTTAATTGAATCCCTCCAGTTAACATTTTAACTACATTCCTCTACCATGGAGTTGTAAAACTAGTTAAACTATACTATAGAGAAGATCAAACAAAATATTTCTCACATCTTTGAATGATACCATGACTGTAGATATCGAGTCGAAATGTCATTATAATGTTAATCTTAACCCAAGTGAAATATATGTTCATACATATATACGTATTCTTAATCTACAAACAATAAAATATCCGGAAAAGTCATTTAAAAAAATATGAACTGTGGATTTTTTTTAATAAACTTAAAAGAAAAATAAATCTCAATCAGAAAATAGAACTCGAATAAAACAATGGTTAATGTAAATTTTTACCGCTTCGGACATCTTTATTTATAAAAGTTGTTATAAAGTGAAAGTTATGTGTACGCTAACGTCAAAACAATAACTCGGAAAGTCAAAAAATAACTTATAAACAAATAGGAATAACACAACATACTAAACTTTAAAAGTAATTGTTGCTTTGAACTTTTACAATTTTATTAAAATAAAAATAAGAAGTCCGGGCTTTTATATTTTCACAACAAATGTGTATGTAATAAAAATTGGTACTTAAGAAAAGCGTTTATTGAAATATCAAAAATTTAAAATTGATGAATATTTTTTATTTGTATTTATTCTTTTAACAACTGCGAATAATGGATTATTTAAAAGAGGAAAGTGAAAAATGAGTTTATAAAGTCGCTTTACACTTTTTGATAGATTAATATTTTATTTTGAAAAAAAAAAAAATTAAAAAATGCTATTTAATGTAGTTGTCAAATAAATATGTCAAAAATAATGACATACGTTATAAACTTTTGTTTATCTCTTTAGTTCAGTCAACTGGGAACCCTGCTAACATCCTTACAACGGCCTGTTGTTTTATTCTGATAATAAAGATTTACGGTGGAAAAATATCTTTATTGACAAACGCAGCCTGTTAAGATTTTGACTAAAAAAATCATATAATCATTTATTTTTTTTATTATATGATTTTATTTAAATCTCAGAAAAGTCATATATATATATACGAAGAAACATAAACATTACTTAATACAAAAAGATAATCAAAAAGTAATCGGGTTTTTAAACTTATATAAAATATTTTATCAATATATATATACACACATTTATTGGTTCTTATAGTCCGGATAATAAATAATTTAAAGAATGAGTTTATATTTCTCCTAAATATCTAGTTTACAAACAGCTTTAAAAAAAGGCATTCATTCTTAATGCGCATATTTATATTACTATAATTTAAAAAAATGAGTATTAAATTACTAAGTTTATTTTTTGATATCCACTATTTTACATAAATACACTAAGGGCTATTACTTATTAGACTTCAGATTAACATAACATATATAATCAAAATATAAGTTTTAAATGCTAATTAATATTCATGGATTTTTTTTTTCATTACAAAACATATCACCACCATATCATTGTGACCATTTCAATTTTTTTTAATGATTATTGTCTTTTTTAGATATAGTTAAAACTTTTATTTCACTATCTATTTTACTAATCATTTTTGAAACAAACTGTGAGTTGTGTAACAAGTTTTTAAATGTCCATTTATATTTCAAAAATATAATCTTTAGCAGTCAAAAACTGAAAAGCATTATAAAACTTTTCTTCCTATTTCATTATAATGAAAAGTGTAGAAGTTATTTAAAAGTTGTTTATGAGCACAGACTTCCACACGCCCCAACACTCTCCGCACTATCTCATAACACTGATACACTTGAACACATATATGTTGAAAAGATAAATATATATGTGTTCAAGTGTATCAGTGTTATGGGATAGTGTGGAGAGTGTTGGGTGTGTGAAAGTCTGTGCTCATATACTCTATATATTACATATATAGACACAGGTATATAATAAGCCTGTGTGTTTCAGTTAAAAGTTGTTTGTAGATGTATAATGAACTGCTATCGTTTGATTATTTCCAATTCCATCTTGAATAATCAATGTTTGCCAGATAATAACTGAAATTTAATTCTCATTCCCCGACTAATTTATGATTTTGACCTTATCAATAAGAAGTCATAAGAGTTAAACTTAGAATCAAACTTTATGTGTAGTAAAGACAGTTGGATGATATTAGCTATGCAGTGATATATTTAAAGACTATTCACATGTATATACATTGATTAGACCTAAGTAAATTTAACTAACTAACTAATAAATTTACTAAAAATAACATTATCAGTTAAAAGTATATATAAATGTAATAACTTTTTTTAATGTTGCATATAAAAATTTTATTACTTTTATTATCGGTTGAAGTTTTATAGAGGTCTTCAAAAGATTACAATCTTGAATGCCTCTTTTTTTTTTATTAGATAAATTAAAAGCAGAGGCAATCATAATAGAATATTAAACAACCTATTCTATGAAATTAGTTTATATTTCGATCTATAGATGATGTCTTATTACTTCTAAGTCTAATAAGTTATTTATACCTGGATCTCATTTTATGTGATAGATAGGTTCCTCTGAAAACACGTGCAAATGAAATCACGCACAAATAGACATAACTTACCTTGAAAAAGGGGGGATATGGACTGTGATTTTTCAAAAATCGCATAAAAGTAAAGCACCAATGTAAAATTACTTTAAAATTCGCGCGCAAAAAAAATAAGAAAATAAAATATGACTAATAAAAAACTTCAAATTTGAAAAAAATTGATACAAGACAAACTTTTTTTAACTATAATATTTAATTTTATTCAAAATAATATATTTTTATGCATAATTTACATTTTTTATACACATTTTAATTATTAATGCTATTTGCCAATAAACAAGTTCGTTTGCAAACTGGTAAAAAATCAGATTCTTCACAAGAGGAAATACAACTAGCGCCAACATCACTCTCATGTTGTGCTAATGGTTTTCTGGTGACAACATAATTAGTAATTAATCTAACAACTAAAAATTAAATTCTTAATTTTGTCTTTCATTTTTTAATTTTCAATTTTAATTGTGCCCACGGCTATTACTCACCTTTTAAAAATAAACTTGCTGACACTAATGATTAATAATTGATTACGTTCTTTTTTAAAAAGCAAAAACAGAATGTGATTTAAAATGCAAAATTAACATGCACAATTTTTGAACAAATTTACATTATAATCTTGTAAAATTTAATGTGTGTATACAAAAAATGTGGAAATCATGATTTTAATTTCATTATTGCATAAAATCTTACTATTATAAAGCACTGAAAATATTGAAATTACTAAGATGAAAGTCAAATTCCAATAATGTGCTATTACTTTCAATATGATGTAAGTGTATGAAATTTATTATTTAAAGTAATAGCGCATTATCAGAGTTCAACTTCCGGAGAAACGTGAATTGTGTAACTTCAAAATCGCATTAAATAAATCGGCATAAAAAGAGACCCAGGTGTGCATAAATCTGAATACTATTTTATTTTAAACATTGAATAAGAAGCATACTTTCAATTACTGAAACTAATTTTTATTTAATTGAGTACAATCTGAAGAACAAAATAACTGAAGCATGCTTTTGCAATTTATTTGCTATTTCATCTTTAAAAGTTAAAGGGAATCTGTCTTATTTATTTTTATATGTATTTGTTGCAATATATATTAATATTATACATTCAGTATAAAAAAAACATATAAGAATATAGGAGATGCAAGCATCACTTGCAAATATTTAATGTTCAGTTGTCATATGTTAAACCAATAATCAAAACAATCTGTAATATATAAAAACTTTAGTTAACAAAGAACCAAAGACACCAAAATGTATGGATGCAGAAGTGAGTTCAGATCTATACACCTATACAAGCTGATAAGCTTAACTTGAAAACATTATTGTGTTTTTATTTTAGACTCAAAGCTTTATAATTAGCTAAAAAGTAAAAGATGGATTCTGGAGGGTTGCATTAGATTCTAAGATCTAGATACAGTGCTTTCATATCCAAAGCTTCTCACTGATGAAAGCCACATACTAGAAACTAGTCTGGGGATATTGGCTGAGTAGCCACTGCAAAGGGATTTTATGTACAAATGTTTCTGCATCTATTGATTACTCTGGCTGGCACTGAGTGGCACTACTGCATGGAGAATTTTACCTCTGTGAAGAATAGCATCAGATGTCTTGTACTAAAATCAGGAAAGTAACTTATGAGTTAACACATAAGTATTGAAACCTGTATTCATCATTTATACTTTATACAATTCTAATTAATCAAGGGAATACAAAAGAATCATTATATTAAATAATTTTGATCAAAAATACAAAAACAAATTTATTACTGGAAATATAAAAAAAAATCTGATGGAGCTCCAATCATTATACATAAATATGCATTGTTCAGTTACAATATGCATGAATGCACACCCACACTAGAATAATTTTCTCAGTTATTCATATATGAGATGATTCAACAATGAATACTTATTCTGTGATATCGGGACTGACAATTTTTAATATTGTTATACAATTAAAGCTACATCACTTATTAAAATGTTTGCTTGTCATTATCATGATTAATCAATAATTGTATGGAAATTGACTTGTTTATAGAAAATGACTATAACAGCAATCATTTGTGCATTTAATAACATTAACTTAGTCAGTTTTTTATATTAATGTATAAACTTTAGTTGTTATATTTATGTAGATTATTATCTATAGTCCAAGATATTTTGTTATATGAAATGTTCACATACTTTAGAATTGTTAATCAGGTTTTTTTATATGTACAGACAAAGAACAATGCATGTTTTATACAATTGTAGTAGATTCTCATGTTATGTTTAATGACTGAGTAGGCTAAGTAAATTTTAAAATGTTGTCAATAAAATTAAGAATTTTCTAAGCACAGTATATAAAATTAATTACTTGATATATATATAGCTAGAATATATAAAAAGAAAAATATGTTGGAAATTGTCCAAATCTTCACTTCCTAGAAATTATTAATTATAGTGAATATTGTTAAAGAGTATTTTCTACTTATCTATCACACTTTATTTTAAATGTCCAAACCAGTTTATTGTTTTTCACAATTGTCATTATCATCCATTTTAATTATTATCAATCCCACTACAGGATTAAGATCTCTCCAATTTCTATTCATCTTTCTAATTACTAGCTTCCTTTCTCCACATTATTCTAAGAACACTTCCTTATTTCATACACCAATATATTTTACAATCTCTTGGAATGCTGTTTAAAATTTCAACTGTTCATATATTATCATCTTTTTTAGAAATATATCCAATCTTATTCCACTTCATTTTCTTAATTCTTTCAATGATCTTAATAATATTTCTTTGTTCTTTCACATATGTATTTATTTTCAATCCCTTTTTGCTAATACTAACATACATTTATCCATACTTTTTAGTGATCTAAAGACAATGTATTGATCTCCTGTTAAATGTCCAAAGTTCAGATAAGTAAGAACTGGTAAAACACATTTATTAAAAACTTTCCTTTTCAAACATATTGACATATTTTTTAAATATTAAATTAATTCTGACAAAAAGACTCTAATCAAGTTATGATTAATTCCATTCATTATGTTTTAATCTGTAGTAATAATATGACCAATATGGATCTTGATGTTAAAATATTTCAAAAGCTAAACATTTTAACCCATGGAAAAAATAAAATTCTCACTTATTTAAAAATAAATATCTCTAATTTAGATGCTAATGGAAATGTTGTGCAGAAATATTTCACAAGGCAGGCACGTGTAAAATAATAATTTTTTTTAGAAACAATAATTCTCAAAAAATTAAGCTATTCATTTTGCAAATAAATATATAAAAGTCCAACTTTCAAGCAGCCACTTCAAAAGATTATCTTGAATTGTAAGCTGCAGTGGTGTTAAATATTAGAATATGGACTAATGTTTCATTGTCTTTGTATATGTATATTAAATTTACATATTTGTTTATGAGTAATTTAAAATCATTGCCAATTTAAATTTTACATTGTTACTTGAATAATTCAGTATTTCAATATTTTCCATTATTGCAGCTTACAGTTCAAGAGATACTTTTTGAATTAGCTGATTCAGATTCAGTCTTTTACATATTTATTTACAGAGTCATAACATCTCAGAGAGTGATTTGTCTGATATATAATTTCAGCTAGTGGGTATGCATTGGGATATATATATATATATATGTGTATGTGTGTGCATTATTTACTTGAAAAAACATATACTTCATACTCATTCATGTATATATTTTATCAATGTATTGTACTGAATACATCATACATATTATTAATTATGTGATGAGGGTCATTCAAATGATGACTGTGGAATGCTAAATACAGACAGTAGCAATTCTGCGACAACCTTTCGATGACAATAACTATTCAGATAGTGATTTAATTACACATCTTTTCAATATTAATATTAATACAAGCAAACACATATTCCCACAAATCAAATCTATACTTCAACAATATGGTCATACTATTGAATAAATTGTATAAATAGCCCTGCGTTTTGATTAAACTATTTTTTTTTCAAATAGTCCAAGCCATTTGATGCTAGAAGTAATAGAAATAATGATTTCTAAAAAGCGTATAATATCATGAGCATAAGTGAAGGAAAGGGAATAATTAAACAAAACAATAAGACCCCATTAGTACGAATATTAAGTAGAGATTTGTAATCACTTCTATAACTATTAAAGTAATTTGTTTTCAAAAATTGATTACATAAAATATAGAATTGCTTATGTATGAGTGGTTTTTATGTGTATGGATGTGTTTTTCATCTATAAACTTACTGCGAATGGACGTACTATTATTTACACACAAGTTATACATTTTTCACATCTTTTTACTGCACGTTTTGAAATCAGATTAAAATGAGTCAATATTAAAATAAAACCGTCATTGGATTTATGTTTTTAATACAAAGCAAGATTCTAAGCAGGTAGAAAATAATAATAGAAAGTGAACTTTTTCATAATCTATTCATTCGTTTTGGAAAAGTAATTTATATATATATAACTACCCAATCACTTCATTAAAATAACATTTATTTATTATATAGACTTTAATTTTGACATCTAATATGCATAAATGTTTAAACATATATTCAAAAGATTTATTCTTCTATAAAAAAAAATGACTAAAATACTACGATTAGGATAACTTAGTTAACTATGTACTTGTAAATAATATATATTATATGAAATATAACAGAAAGCAATTGAAGATTTCAATTAGTTATGTAATGTAAATAAACTTTCTGAAAATCGGGTGGTATCATTTGTCATTTTGATAGTTTTTTAACATTATATAGCGCATTTAAAGCTTCAACTTACTGTCTGTTGAGTTAACTATGTATATGAATCTTAAGTTATGTATACAACGATAAATTTGAATTTTTTGTACATTTTTTAACTTTAAAAGCAATCTCTATTTTTTTTCTTTTTATTAATAATCTGTTATATTTTTAATGATGTATATATATATATGTGTTTCTATTATATTTAACCATTCATTTTTTTTTCATTTACTTTCAAGATCTTATATGCTTAAAAAAAAATCATAAACTATGTTGCATGTATTCAATGATATGTCAATATGCCTACAGTACACATATGAGCTCATTAATAAAAGTAATTACATACTTTGTAAAATCTTGAAATTTCTTTTATAATTTTCATAATATTATTTCAAAAAAATTATTATTTAAAAAATATGCCCACGTTTTTATTTAATTAGCAATCTGAATGCATGGCTATCACTTTACACATATATGTGATTGTAGATTATATTTCATGGTCCAGAATCAATGCAAAATTTTCCCGAATTGTGCTAGATTGTGGATAACTTAGGAGATAAAATCAAATTTAAGGAATAATAAGGATAAATGAGTCAATCTTCTGAAAATTAAATGGGACAAAACTTATAGTTCTTACCCTCAAAATATATAAACATTTGAGTGTTTGCCAATATTATTTTTACAGTCAGTTCAAGTAAATGTGTAAATTAACATTTTATCAATATTTCTAATGAGATCATGCTATTGGAAATCAAACTATCAACACCAAGGAATGTGGATAGTTTTAGAAATGATCTAATCATTGACCATATTGGACTGATAACTTTAAACCTCTTGCTTTGTTTAAATAAATAGATGAAACCTCAGCAGAGTTTAGAATTATATCAGTTATATAATATTACACCACTGTGTGACTATGTGCAATAAATACTGTTATTTCTATCTTGTAATCATCATCACTATAATAATGCTGTTTCAAATTGGTTTATCTGTCAGGATATATATATTCAATTTATGGGGATTTTTATCAGCAAATCCTAAATACTACATTATCCAATATTGCAACTATCATCATCACAGAAAGTCAGAGAATGCAATGTGGAACAATCTTACCTTGTCATGTGACCTAAAGAGATTAAACATCTAGATCATTATGTTCATTAATAACAATTTAATATTTTTTTTTACATTCCTCTTTTATAACTCTTATAATGTTTTGCTTTCATTTTAAGTACATAAATCTTAGCTAGAGATTATATGTATACAGAGTTTGTATATAATTACATATTTTTTAAAAAAGTATTCATTTATTAAAATGTTACCATACATCATAAGCTGTAATTTGTGATGTTTTTATTAATATTATGAATTGTCCATGATAGAATTCTAGTCACTTCATGTTACATATTACTTACTTTTCTCTATTATTTATTAAAAGGAATTATAAAAATAATTGCAAAGCCATTTAAGAAAAAAAAAATTTGTTTACATGTGTATCTTTTAATGATATAAATTTTTGTAAGGATACTTTGTTAAACTAAAAATGTGTTTTTTGAGACATACTTATTAATATAAAAATAAAGTAGTTACAATGTTTAACTTAGTATGCAATTTATATCTCTTCATATCAAGTAGACCTATTTATAAATTATGTTTGGCAATTTGCTATGTGTAGTTAATTAATCACTACATAAAGTGGTCTAACAAAAAGAAACATTTTAATATGGCATTTCTTCTTATTATAGATGAAAATAAATATGCTTTATATATTTCACATATTATATACATGTTCAAAGCTGTGAATTACTATTACTTTTTAATGCAAATGTATTTACTTCAATATTGTTTCAAATAAAGTTTTTTTTATTCTACAATGGTGTAAATCATAATATGAAACCAACACAATAATAGAGTATAATATAATATGTATATTACAAATATTACAATTACATTATTGCAAGCTTGATAGATATTTATTTTTTAATATTTCTGTGCAATATATTTTGCTTTTCAGCAATAACTATATTTACAAAGATCATTTGACTCTTACTAGTTATCTGTGGTTTAATAAAAATTATCTGGTAATATGTGTGTGTTTACGTACTTGTTAGTGTAACAGAAATAATACAATTTTTATATGTATGATTCTGGAAGATTGAACTAGATTTAAGTTAAAATAAAAACTTATTGTATATAAGTAGGCTAAGTATTAAAAATCCGAAAAAAAAATAGTGATAAATTAAGAATGTTAATAAGATATTAGCAGTCAGTTTTTTGTCAAAGAAAGCAAATTGAAATGTATGTTTACCTGTAATACTTTTTAAATTGATTATTAATCATTAAAGTTTCAATTTATATAATGTACCAATATTTCTCATATTTGTTGTATAAATTCTCATTTAGAAATTGCAATACATTTTATTTTAAATATTTTTGGATAATACATCATTTATTGAGAGTAACTAATGTTCTCCATGATTTAGCCTGGCATTACAAATGGTGATGTATAATGGTTACATTATTACATTGAATAAAATATTATTTTAAATATATATGTGTTAGTTTATTTTTTGATGTTTGAGGCCATGTGGTGCCTATGTAATTTATGTAAATAAACAAATAAATAGAAAAAATGTAAAATGTTGAAATATATTTAGTCTGACCATTACATAGTAATATCTACCTAATGTAAATTTTTGGCACCCAACTTGACATATATTACATATTCAAGGCTATTGAGTATCTTTTATATATAAAAAACATATTTGTAAATTCTAGAAAAAGTCTCATGTCCCATATATATCATCTTCTTCAAAAAATATTGTATGTTAAGTAAAATATTTTCAATAATTTTTATGAAAATCAAAAAATTATATTCATCTAAACAGAAACAACTTTTCCTTTTAATGTTGTTAGGAAACTATCAATACTAGTTAACACCCTTGAGACTAAACTTTTTATCTTTTACTACATATCTCTTTTATCTTAGCTTGGTATAAAGTAAAATGAGTCACAGTTCTACTTCAAACCCTAATTATTAAATGAATTTAAACTCACCTATTTTTATAATTATGAAAATGGTAAAGACTAACAGGTTTCTTCAGATCCTATAAGCCACTCTTGGTTAGAAGATTATTATTTTTTTTTTTTGCAGAATATAAAGTTGTTATCTGGGTTTAATTTTTATAACAATTTGGGTTTGAAGTAGAAGAGAACATTATTTTATTTCATCTACAACCAAAATGTAAGAGCTATTATATAGGTTGTTAGAAAAAATTGATTTAGCCTCAAGATGGTCAATTAGTAATTGTTTGTTTTCTAATAACTTCAGAAATTAAAATATTTTCTCTTTACATAGACATAATCTATTAATCAACATATATATAATTAAAAACCAGTCAACACTTAAACAATCCCAATATCAATAACAATCAACAATTTCAGTCAAGACAATCTCTCTTTAACAATAAAGGTGAGATCCTACCTTTATTACTGGTCTAATATACTTATGTAGACACTAAAGATTGCATCTTGGCCACAGAGATTGATACAAAGAAATTTAAAACAGGTAAATATATTCTATTCTGAATGCAGGTTAATAAATAATCAATTATAACATTACAAATTGCAATTATAAATTTCAAATTGCATACAAAGTATTACTTTATTATTAAGTGTAATAATGTTCAAAACTAAATTGGTCATATATATATATATATATCATAGAAACATATGTTTTTATAGAAAACCAATGATGCAGCTGTTTTGTCAGTAGTAGAGAACTGGGAAATGAAAACAGTGATGTTTCAATTTTATTAAAGATAAGTACTGAAATATCATGCAAGCAATCAAAAAATATGTTAAAAATTGAGATTTATTTGATTTAAATATGTAATTTTCTATGTTTTGAATTGATTTAGTGATACTTAAGTGGAAAAAGAGGAGAGTAGCTATTTATGGTCATCATGATAATATGACTATTGGTATATTTGCTAACTGAATGTTTTTCTTCATCATAAGATGAGTGTTTTCCAATTTAGTTCAAAGTTAAACTTAATGCATCTTCTTTATCTTCTATATCATGTTTATTCTCATCTGATATTTGATATTTTATTGTCAAGTTACAGGGTTATTCAAATGAATATAAATTCTATCTACTTTTGAAAATTTAATTGTAAGCCAATTTGAAAATAGCTTTACCTACATCTTTACTAATTTAAATTTAACACTTTCTGATACTCTTATATGACAAATATGTTAATATAAGAACCTTGAAAATGAATGTGTCTTTCTTCATTATATTGTTAGCTTTGACAATGAAAGATGAAGAATTAAAATAAGTAGTATTTAAAAGCAATAAAAATCTTGAAAGTTTTGGTCAATTAGAGGTCTCAAATTTTCCAGTGTTTAGAAGTAAATGTCATGGATGGATTCAAAAATGCTTTATTGCTTATGAACTAAAAATACTATGCCATGCCACTGATAAAATGACAGCTTTTTTTATACTTTTAGTATGTATATTTTATAAAAAAAAATTAGGTTATAATATTTTTTTCATTTATTTTTAATTTCTATTTTTTACAGTTTCCAGAAATTCATTTATAATCTTCCTTAGATGTAGTAATCTACCCTACTACAGATTCATTTATTGTAAATATAATGCATCCATGGTCACTAGATAAAAGTTATTTTTGCTTTTGTATATGAGTTTGGTGGCCTTGCACATAATCTTACAAACACAGGCATTATGATAATTAAATGTATTATTATGACAATTAAATGTATTCTGATTTATTAATAAATATATTTATTTATTCAAGTTAATTTAAATCTATCTCTCTTTGAATGAATGTTGAATAGTTGTCAATGCACTAATACAGCCAAGTTATAAAATTTGATCATCAAGAATATGTAACACTAATATATTAAAATATACACATTCTGCTCTGTCATGATTTATTAGAGCTAATAAGCAAGTTATCATTATCCATCATTGACCATTATCAATCCACAGCAGAATGAAGATCTTTCCAAGTTCAATCCATCTTCTTTGATCTCTAGCTTCTCTTCTCCATATTCATCCATCTATCTCACATGTGATCTCTTTCTATGCATTTTACAATCATTTGCAATCTGGTTTAAGATTTCAATTGTAAGTCTATTATCATCTCTTCTAGCAATTTGTTGATCCCAACTCCACTTCACTCTTTAATTCTTTCCAATAATACAACAATATACCTTTTAAAAATAATTACACACTTCTTGCACCTTTTAAACAAAAAAATATTTATTATTATAATTACAGTTTTGACTATTCTTGCAGTCTTCTTAAGATATCATTCTGTTTCATGGTGGAAATAAAAAAGTAGAGAAAGAGAATAAGATCTGAAGAAGACTGTGAGGAACAGTCAAAACTGTAATTATAATAATAAATATTTTTTGCTTAAAAAGTGTAAGAAGATTTCAATTATTTTAAAAATATATATTGTTGTATATGAAGAAGCAAAATTAAGGAAGAGGAAGAAGGAAGAAGTTTTTTAATGATATCATTAATACCTGCTTATTTTGGTAACCATGTATTGCATTTTCAATCTCTTTTTGTTACTCCTAATGTGCATCTTTTCATACTTCTTTGAGTGATCTGAAGTTTCTGTATTGCTCTTCTATTAGATGTCCAAATTTGAGATCCATAAGTAAAAACTGGTAAAACACATTTATTGAAAACCTTTTCAAACACTTAGATATATTTTCTTTAAATACAAATTTATTCCTACCAAAAGGACTCTAACCAAGTTTAATTCTATGTTTAATTTTATCCATTATTTTTCCATCTGTAGTAATAGTCTGACAACGATATTTACAGTTAACTTCTTCTAATGTGTCATAATCAATATTTATTTTCATTTTTTGAGAAAATCCATGGAACATTAATCTTTTTAACATTTACCTTAGTCCTACTTTCTTACTTTAATCTGATAACTCTTGCTACATTTCCTGAAGCTCTGAAACATTATTTGCAAAAATAACTACATCATCTGGAAAATCTATATTACTTAAATAATCTCCATTTACTTTAATTCTTTCAGTTTCCCACTTTAATTCACAAATACTTCTTCCACCACTTCTGTAAAATTTTTTGGAAGATATGGAATCACCCTGTCTTATACCCTTCTCAATTTTAACCTTCTTATTATCATTATGTAATCTAATTAATGCTGTTACATTTTTATAAATATCCTTTAGAATATGATAATATTCTTGGCCTATACCTTGAGGTCGCATTGCTTTAATCACTGAAAAATGTTTATAGAATCAAATGTCTTTTCAAAATCTTCAAATCCAAAGCATAATGATAACTCATATTCAGTGATCCTTTCTACAACTATTTTCAATACTTGGATATAATCTATAGCACTAAAAGCACTTTTAAATCCAGCTTGTTTTTTGGTTAATTGATATCCAATGCTCTCTGATTACAACATGTAATTATCTTGGTAAAGTTTTTGTATAAAACTCATAAAAGACAGATATGTCTATAATTTCTAATATCTTTTTATCACCTTTTTACATATTAATGGTAATACTGCATTTTTCAAATCAATTGGTACACCTTTATCATTTAGTCATTTGGTATATAACTTTATCATATTATTTCTATTTCTTCACCTGCTTCTTTTAATATATCAATTATAATTCCATCATTGCTTGGGCTTTTTCCCTTCATAAATTTAATGCATATGTCACTTCTTCAGTTAAAATGCTGGACAATTCAAAAGATATAATAGATGTAGGGGGTATTTGTTCTCTATTACTATATAATTCAAGATAGAACTCTTCTACTCATTTTATAATGTCATCTCCCTTTTTAGTAATATTTTAGTAATAGTTCCATCTTTTTTTCTTATTGCAGATATAAGTTTCCTACCAAAACCAAAATGTTTTATGTTCTTAATAAATTGTCTCCTACAACTTTCCTTACTAGTTCACAATTATACTTTCTTATATCATTATGAACTCTTTTTCTACACCATTTATGAAATTTGAAATATTCAATCCTTGTTAATGAATAATTTTTATATATCTTATTACTCCTTCTTTTCTTCATAAATTCTTTAGTCTCAGTAGAAATTTTATTGGGAAATTGCTGTTTTTTTTCTACCAACAATCTTGTTGCAGTTTTTAAAAGTGTATCAGTTATTTTCTTTGTTGCCATTTTTAAAAGTGTATGAGTTGTTGTTTTTTTTATTATTTTTCATTTAAATCTGAATCATGTTCAAAATTTCCTAATACTTAAAAATGGTTTGCAAGTTCTAATATAACTTCGTTAGAAGGTTTATGAAGACTATAAATATCAACTGTAAGTATTGTTTTTCTTAATATTTTTGTCTCTCTAGTTTTGTATTAACCCATATCTTTCATTTTACTAATGGATGATCACATTCTGTGTTGAATTTATTAATGTCACTACAATATTGAAATATGTATTTTCTGTTAGACAAAATATAATGCAATTCTGATGTACCTTCATTTAGAGGCTGCCATGTCCATTTCCTTTGAACATTTTTCTCAAAATAAGAATTCATAAAATTAAGTTTTTCTTTTACTGCTATCAGAAGTCTCTCTCTCATTTCTATTACCATAATTAAATTTACCTACAACTCTTTCATGTTTCATTTGTTTACCAATTCTAGCATTATTAAAGTCTCCCATAACAATTTTAAAATTCATATAAAAGTCTTCTACTACATCATCGTTATGAGAACTTGTTAAGGCATAAACCTGAATTATCTGCATTTGATATTTTATATTAAATTGATTAACTTATCTTACCAATCTGTCTGATACATCATCAATATTCTCATTGTTGTTTTTCTACCTTTTATTTATTATGATTCCTACTTCACTTTTACTTCCAATATTCTGTGCTTTTGTACTAAAGTACATATCCACTTTTTAATTAATTGTCTCTTCATCTTTTCTTCTAACTTCACAAAATTCAATAATGTCCTATTTAGTATGAGGCAATTGTTCTTCCAATTCCTGCAATCTTCCTTCACTTAAAAATGATCTGCATCTGTAAGTATCTAAATAAAAAGTCATCATCAAATGACAGCCTGGGCCTGCAATCTGGGGATCCTTACCACCCTTCACTTTTGGCCACCATCTGCTGCCTTGCTGATAACTTTACAGCCTCCTGGGAACAGTGGACATAGTTTATTTTTGTCTGTCATGATTGTATATAACTACTAAAAAAAAACAATTTCATTCACATACACATTCATTCCACCTTATCAGAACTCATGAGAAGTAAAAATCAATAAACTCACCACACTGGGTAATACATGTTAATGAGCAGTCAATACATGTTCTTATACTATATAAATAATCACATAGTGATGACAGCTGTGCCAACAAGAATATATGGAGTGGGTATTAAAATATGACCTGCTCGGTTCTTTTAAGACCTCCAAGGGAATTCAGAAGGTCTCCTTTCAGTTAAGAGCAAAGTCCTTTCTGCAACCAATAAGTAAGTATAAATCTAAATTTAAAAGTTTAAACATAATTGCAAACACATCAAGTGATAAAAAACTAAACAGATAAGCAAAATATTATATATATAACAGAAATAAACAAATGTTCAAATATAAAAAATAAACACCGAATGCCTGAATGAAAAAAAAAAATATAATCATTGTCAACAACTATAGATTGACGTTTTTTCTAAACTTAATCCACTATCTCTGATTCATATTTTCTGTACATTACTTCAACTTTTTTTATCAATTAATTCTACATGTGGTCTTTTTCTAGAACATTCACATACTCTTGTGATATCTACTTTGCGACTGAATTTGATTTATTATTTTGTTTGCCAATAGTAATAAATCTAATACTGTTTTCTATATTTATAAGTTTTGAAAATAAATAATAATGTAATTTTAAACTTAAAATGTACAAACATATTGAGATATCAATGAAAACGCCAGGAAGTTTTTCTTGATTAAATTATCTATTTTGAAAACCTGCAGGTTAAAGGAAGCAGGGGTCAATAATATTGCATTATAAGCGAACTTCCATTTATTCAGTAAAATCCTTTTTCCGAATTTTTGAAGGGAAAAAAAAGAAAAAAAAACCTATTTTTCTTTATTAATATTAAATTAGTCTAGGAAGGCAAAAAAGTAAATCTCTAATATTATTGTTATATTTAATGCTGTTAGTAGCAAATGGGAATTAATTTTGAAAAATAAATGTTTAAAAGAGAAAAAAAAGTTAATATTTTATCATATGTTGTATTATATACACTCATACAATCACAAATATATATGCAATATTTTGACAAATAAACATTTTTTTTTTACTAATTGACTTTGTAATAATTTTAAAGCATTAATGAAATTGATAATTTTTTTTAATTTTTTTATTATAATCATCTTAAAATAAATATTTCATTTCGTTTTTAGTAATAAATAGTAAATAAAAGTCTAATAAAAATGAATGATATAACTAATTACAATGTTCAAAACTTTTAATTAGTTGAAACAACAATTAATACTTCTAACATTATAACATATATTTTTATATCCACTATCAACCCAAAATTTTTTGGAAGGAGCATGTATTCTTAGAAAAAAATGATATATCAGTGTTTTTTTGGATTGGAAAAGCAAATATTTGTTTGTATGTGTGTGATGTGAATGTTTTGGTTTCATCGTATGTTATGATATTCCTAGCGTCAGTATTTAAAGCAAATATTAATTCTTCCATATATATATATAGAAGAATTTTAATCTCATCTGCTGCGATCCACAAACGAGACCTTTTTTTAAAGTAGTATTTTTATAAAAATATATTTATTAAAGTATTGCTTTAGTATATAAAATATATAATTTAAAAATTCTTATGTTTTCACAAATTATATGTTTTTATAATTCTTCAACTTCAATTATTTTCATTATGGATCAATTGGAAGATGAAAGTCTCAAAGTTTAAAATGTTTTCTCCATTACACAATTTTATTTCTTCAACTTACAACATAATATTTTCCTACATCACAAATTCCTCTCCTGTTTGATATTTTAAAAATTCTTTTACAATTCCCTGGAATAGGGTTATACTCCAACTGTCTTATGTTTTACAATCTCTTCTAGAATTATATCTACCATGATCAGTTTGAATCTTTTAATTAATTCAATGATGATAGTGTTATCTGTTTAATCTCTCATATATGTTTTTAATTATGGATTCTTTCTTATTATTCTCGACATTCATATCTCTATACTTAAGTAATAATTTGAGGACTCTATATTGCATATTAATTAAATTTCCAGTCTCTAATTCTAAGAATTTAATGATATCTACTATTAAGTATTTCTTTTTTAAACACACAAACACCACCATCAATATGAATCCTTATTGATCCACTGTAACATGAAGATTTGTCCTGGTTTGATCCAGTTTTTTTAAACTCTAGGCTCTCTTCACCTAAACACAAGAGCAAACATTCTTATTTGATCTATCCATCTTCCATATTGTTTCTTCCTAAAACTTTATATTTCACATTCAGTTTAAAATTATAATAATCCTTCTTTTATCATCTGTTCTAGCAATACAGCTAAATTATATCAATTTCAGTTTATTAATTCTAACATGAGTGTTAGTGACACCAGATTGTTTTCTATTTCACATATTTTATATTCAATCTATCCTCATTACTTCTAAGGCATGTTTCTCCAAACTCAATTGAGTTATGTGATATTTCTGAATTTCTTTTTGTTAAGAGTCCAAGCCTTAGATCTATAAATAGAAACTAGTTATATATTTGTGATTGTTATTTTGCCAAAAACACACCATCCAATTTAATTTGATAAATAATTTCATTCTTTATGATTTCAACTGTATTACTAATCTATTCACAGTATTTGTTATTAACTTTTAATTCTGAATATCAATCTTGACTTATTACAATCAAATATTGATTTAGTCCTATTAGTATTTATCTTTAGTCCCATTTTTTTTCAATCTGATAGATTTTGCAATGTTTCCTGAAACTCTGTAGCATTATTATGAGAAACAAAAATATTGACTGCAAATTCTATCTGATTTGGTTGATCTCTATTTTATTTTAGTTTAATAAATTCCCATTTTAATTCACAAAACACTTCTTATATAGTAATAATTTTTTTATATATGAAAAGACCAGTTATACACCAATATCAATGTCAATTATTTTAGAATCATTGTGTAATCTAATTATTGCTGTAGTATGTTGATAAATATTTTTCTGAATATTCCAGTATTGGTTATCTACTTTGACAATTATTTTATCAATATAGAAATTCTTGTAGTATCAACTCTCCTTTATAATCTGTGAATACAAAGAATAATATCAACTTTTATTCATTCATCTTTTTTTATAATATCTCCCAATATATGGATGTGATACACTGTGGTAAAAACATTTTTAATTCAGTTTCTTTTTTGGGGTTAAAATCGAAATTTTGTTGAAAACAGTTGTAATTATTTTAGTAAATATTTTGCATTGTATTAATAGAAAAGTCTGTTTTTTTTTTTTTTTAATACTGTTCATATCACTTTTCTTAAATATCAACATCACTACTACATTCTTCTAATTATCTAAAGCATGTTTATCATTTAAGCAATTAGTTCATAACTTTGCAAGCAATTTTTGTATTTCTTCATCTGATTATTTTAAGATATATAATTCTTACATTTCTTAGTGCTTTTCTCTTTTTCATGGAGACAATTGCATATTTCACTTGTTCATTTAAAGTGTTAGACAATTCTGAAGATACAATAACTTTAGTTAATATTAATTATATTTTCATATAGGACTATTTCCATCATCTAATATTAATATTACATAATGAAGAAATCAAGTCATATGTCACATGACCTAATTTAACAAGCTTGTATTAGAAATGTTATATATAGAGCTCACAAATAAGCTCTTAACAAGCTTTGCAAAACATCCTCAATCCCAGACCTGTTTCTGCTACTGGCATGCTCAGTGAGGTGCTAGGATATTTAAGCATTAGATTAAAATACCAGGACAAACCCAGCACTTTAGAAAATTTGAAATTTTCAGACAATCCAGCCATCTACCTTAAATAGCCATATGGGACTGAACTAAGTACAAATGCACAATATATTAATAACTTTAGTAATATAAAATGCTAAAATTATTAATATATGGTATGATAAAGTAAGGTGTATTTGTACTTAGTTCAGTCTCATATGGCTATTTAAGTTAGATAGCTGGATTGGAAAGCATATGAATATTTGGAAATTTCAAATTTTCTGCATAATATTTATCCATTAGATAAAGTGATGGGCTTGTCCTGGTATTTTTAATCTAATTCTTGAATATCCTAGCACCTGACTGAGAATTCCAGCAGCATAAACTGGCCTGGGGTTGGGATATTCTGCAAAGCTTGTTAAGAGCTTATTTGCGAGCTCTATATATAACATTTATAATACAAGCTTGTTAAATTAGGTCATGTGACATATAACTTGATTTCTTTGTAATTTTATTTTTTGCTATTAAGGATTTGGTGATTTTATATTGCTAAAGTTATTAATATATGGTATATCTGAACTTGGTTCAGTCCCATATGGCTATTTAAGTTAGATAGCTGGATTGGAAGACATATAAATATCTGAAAATTTCACATTTTCTACTTAATAGTTACCCATTAAATAAAGTTCTGGTCTTGTTCCAGTATGTTTAATCTAATGCTTGAATATTCTAGTACCTCACTGAGGAATCCAGTAGCAGAAACTGGTCTGGGGTTGGGGATATTCTGCAAAGCTTTTTAGAGCTTATTTGTGATGATATAAAAACTATGAGTATTGAATGTCTTTAGAAACACAGTGTTTTGAGGGGTATTCTCATTTTTCTTCAGGTGTTGCTAGCCTGACCAGTGATAGTACTAGCATGGGATTCAAACCTGGACTCTTAGATTCTTGAGTTTTGGATTTTAAGACAATGCTCAACTAATCTATCATGTACGTTTATCAATGTTAATCTTCTTAATGCATTATGTAATGTAATTTAAGTTATTGCATTTAAATAAATATTCATCAGAATATGACAAATGTTAAACGTATATCTTGCTGGTTTAAAATATACTCATTGTGAAAATGATTATAGAATCCAGAGCATTTTTATAATCTAAGTACAAAACATTATAACAATTCTTATTTATTGGATATGATCCACTATGCTAATATCACTTTTCAGCACCAGATGAGTTTTTTATTTGGTTTGAATTCAAAATTGATGTAGACAACATGTTATTATCTCAGTGAAACTTTTGTATAGAAATGATTGAAGATTGATTGGTCTATAGATTCTCTTATTTTTTATCCCAACTTTTAAATATCATTTTTATTACTGTATTTTTTCAATTTATCTGATACATTTCACATTTAGCTCTTGATATGTTATCAACATTTTTTTCTATTTCCTCACCTGCTTGAAGTTTTTATCCCTATAGATTTGATTGCATATTTCATCGCTTCACTAAAATTCATGATATTTCAATGGCTTAATAACTTTAATACTCATTTTGTTGTTATTATCTTTATTACTATAATATTTTAATATAAGTATAATTTATGTACTTTGAGTCTAGTTGTAATTATAAGAGATTTGAACACAGACTTTCATGCTCACTTCATCTATCTACTTTGTCTTATACAACCAATACACATGAATACAAACATATAGAAAAGATGATCTCAAAAAAATATTTCATGCTAAATCAGCATTCATCATTTGGTCCAGATCATCATCTCCAATACATGGACATGACAATAATTTTAGCATCAACAAGAGATTTGGTCATTCCATCATCAGATTTTCAAATGTATGGATGGCTGCAATGTTGGAGGGTGGAGTAGATTAAAGCTTTTCCATTTAAGTTTTAAGATTTGCTCTCTTAATGCAAACTGAGCACAAATTATATATATATATGTGAGTAGATGATAATCTGGATCAACTGATGAGTGTTGGTTGAACATAAAATACATAAACTGGAGATCATTTATCTTTTCCACATGTTTGTGGAGATGTCCATTGGGTATATAAAATAGAGTAGATAGTTTGAATGGAGTATGAGTGTCTGTGTTCAAATTATTTATTACTTTAATAATAATCCTTTGTACAACTTTTCCGCACATTTCGTAACGTCATTCCTCTAGTTCGTTTCAATTTCATCAACTTTTCTTATTGTTGAATTAACTTTTTGTTTCAATGTTTTGAAACTTTTATTTTCTTCAATAGTTTTCTTTACTAATTTACAGTTATATTTTATCATTGACTTGTCACTTACTATTTGAACAAAATCCTGATATTAAAATCCTCTTAAATATTATTTAGGGTATATGAACTGATGATTGCTGTTTTAGCACGAAATACGTATATTGGTGATTATCTATCTTTTCGACATATATGTGTTCAAGTGTATCAGAGATATGAGATAGAGTGGTGTGCGGTGGGTCATGTGAAAATCTATGCTCATATACTCTGTATATTACATACATTGATACAGGTATATAATACGACTGCATTTCAGTTTTTAAATATCATTTATAAATTGTTTCACAATTGTCCTTTTTTTTTTTTTATAAATTGAGTTGTATCAATTGAAAGTTTACTGGTAACTTAGTTATGTTGTATTAGCTAACTTCCTTGCAGTTCTTAATAGAATATAAATTATTATATAATTATGTTACATTTGTATTTTTTTCAAGGTATATCAATATTTTAAAGCATTGATGTGAAGATTAAGAATGTCAACTGTAAACACAGTCTTTTGTAATAGCTTTCATCTTTCTAGTTTCACGTTAATAAGACACATTTCCATGTAACTAATAGATGATCGCTTCATGTGATGATTTATAAATACACACCTACACACATATACATAAATGTTTCATTATTAATTTTTTAGTTTTTAGTTTTTTTTTATATGTTTTAGAAAAATATTCGTGAAAATTATATATATTTTATAAAACGATATTTATTGATTTTTAGCTTGTTTGTTTGTTGTTAGGTCACAGGAGGTTCTTAAGATTTGCAAATCTTGTCGCCATCCTTTCTTCATCTGTGACTGCGAATGATACAGTGTTTTTAAATATATATAAAAAACAACTTTTTAAAATGTAATAACATATCATATCTATATATTTTATTATTATTATTTTCATTTCTGACGCCAATATTTGAAATGAAAGTGTCTGATAATATTGTGATTATGGAGATATATATTTTAAATAAAAAATACTGAAAACTTTTTAATAATAATAGTTTTTTTTTTTTAAAAAAAAAGGTAGTAATAACATCAGTTGTAGAATGGTGAAAATAAAAACATTTTTTTTATTTAAAAAAAAAATGAAACACCTAACTTCAAATATATGCATATACACATTTTAATATGACTGAATCAAGAATTCTCCACTGAAGTGTGACAAACACTTTTGTAAAGATATAATAAAACTGGTGCTAATAAAAATTATTAAATAAACTGGGCATTACAAATAAACAAAGTTTTAATAATATTTTTGATTCATTTATTTTTGTCATATATATATAATAAAATAACATACACTTGCGGTCTTTAATTTTAAATTTGTTAACAGAATGGTTAATTTAAAAAAAAATAGCACTACAAGTTTATTAAGTATGTCACAAATAAATCCATTTTTTATAATTTAAAAAGAAATAAAACAAATAAATAAGTAACTTTAATAATAGAACGTTAACAAAGTCATTGCGAGAAAAATATTGATTTTTGGAGATTAAAAAATACAATAATCGAATACTTTTTATTTTTAAAACAATATTTATAACAATTGCACACATACAGATGTAAAATAGAATTCATATAACATTACAATACTAGCCAAAAGAAAAAAATTACTATTATTTTTCCACAACCATACTTTCATCTATTAAGGAAATAGACCTTTTCAACACATGTCACTATTTCTTATGCTAGCACATTACTGTTATTAAAACAGGCAAAACTCTCCATACAGTAGTGCCACTCAGTGCCAACCAGAGTAATCAATGGATGCAAGAAGGCTTGTGCATAAAATCCCTATCTAGTGCCTATTCATCCAATATCCCCAGACTAGTTTCTGGCTTGTGGCCTTCGTCAGTGAACATCTTTGGATCTGAGAGCACTGCACCTAAGAGGCTATGTTGATTTCAAGAAATTGTCAAATGTTAATGAATTGGCAATCATCAAATTTTAAAATAACAGGATTGTGGGAAAACTAAACTAAATTGAACTATGGATATTGTGAAAAGATGTCTCATTTTGATTATTCAACGTTATATCATTGATAAAGATTACAAGAAGTATAGTCAAAAGTACTTCTAATAAAATAATCATAATTTATGTGAATTTTACAGCATTTTAATATATATATATTGATTTGAATATTACATATATTTTGGAAAGGATACAAACATTAAACTTTCATTTATTATATATATATATTTCCTTATACTTGATGCAGATAGTTTAAATAGGATTTGAAATCTAGCTATTTTTTTTAAAAAAAAAATTATGTTATTTTCTAATATGTAATTGTGATTTTATAGGTAGTATGAGTTCAAACTCAGTAAATAAAAGCCTGTAAAATGTATTAAATATTTTAAAGTCATTTTAAGATAAATTAAGTAATAAAATAATATATATTGGTTAAAAGATAAGATTAATTTTTATCTATTATAATCAATAGATACTATAACAATATAATAGTTTAATTCTAGTAATAAATATTTTGTATAATGTGTTTAAAATAATTATTCTGCTTAAAATATTATATAGATAATAACTATTTTAATATTAGTCTAGAATGTTCTAAAAGTGTCATATGGATTGAAAGTGTGTGTTGATATGTGAGCTTTTATATGTTAGGGAAAGGCAAACATTGATTTTTAGTCTTGTTAATAAAATTGGATGCATTTTAAAAATTGCAATAATTAAGTCTAAACATAATGTTTTAAAAATAATAAGTAAAATTATTATATTGTTTAAATATAATATTTTGTTTTAAAATTAATATTTTAGAGTCACTAAAATATTTAAGTTGTTTTAATAAAGGTATTAGATATTTTAATAAAAGTATCTAATATTTAAAGTATTGAATAATTTGGCATAATGTTTTAAAAACCATAACTCGTAGTTTAAGGCTTATTTTTAAAGATGAAATTAATTTAGTTTATGTGAATGAACACTTGTTTTAAAGGCTGAATTAACCAATGAAATCACTTGATTAAATCAGTATAAAAGGAAAGGTTCAATCAAGATTAGATAGTGTGTGCAGTGTGTTTAAATTTATTAGTACAGTTTAGTGTGAATCTTATAATTAATATTTTTTGTCTCATTGTAACAGTAGTATTTTTTATAATTATTATTATTTTCTTTTAAAAGTTTTAAAAGTATAATTTAATAATTATTTTAAAATAATGATAGAATAAACACCAGTAGTTCCCTATCAGAAAATTTTACTTGAAGCTTAATTTAAAACTACAATGATTTTTATGGAATATGATAATAGTTATTTAAATGTTGTGACAATGTGCACCAAATGCTGATGAGAATTTAACCATAGGATTGGAGGAGAGTTTATGTTAAGTAAGGATTTTGAAACTTATATGATTAATATACTCAGGGTGAATGAACAATTATTTTTAATAATTTGTCTTGTTATAATAAATCTAATTTTCCAAGGAAATTTAAGTTAACAAATAGGAAAAGAATATTTATGAAAAAGCATTCTCATGGTGTTATTAAGTTCAAGAAAATGAAAAGGGAAATTAATATTTTGCATTTAAGTTGAAAGCTAAATTAGAGATATTTTTATGATTTACAAGAATATCTGCTTTGTTACATGAATGTGAATGAAAAAAAAAACATGTTATGTTTAATTTATCTTTAACACTTAATTTAAAGGAAGTTCTGTCTGAGAATGATCTGTTTGAAAAAAGAAAAGTAATATAAATGACTGTTTTAGGCTTTTGTAAAACATTTATTTATGATAAAACTAAGAAACAAACTATGTTTTGAAATGACTTTTTTAAATTTAAATTAAAGCAACTATAATGTATTTGTTTTGAAGATTTACATTATATCATTTAATTAATGTTCGGATGGTAAAGCTGTCATTTTACCTAAAAAATTATTAGTTGAAATATATGCATTTTTAAGAATAAAAGTCTTGAATATTTTTAAAATATATATGTACCTCTAGTTAACAAAATATGGATGTCTTCTGAAAGAATGTAATAAATGGATAAATATTATATTATTTAATATCCTACTAGTGTTTACTGATGGAAATATATATTATATGTGTGTTATAATTATCCATGATATGTTTTGACATGTATAATCGATGATATTAATATTAAATATGTATGTAAAAGATATTTTATTTCACATAAAATGGATCCTTAATTATTGTTTTATTGAAATATTGCATGCCTGGATAAATATTCAGAAAAGAGCTGAAATAAAAATTTATCTTCCCAGGATGACCAATATTTTTTTTAGATTCTGCAGGATTTAATTTTTTTAATTATATATTTATTACTAAGAGAGAAGAATAACTTTTGTTCAGAACTTTTTACCCATAACTAAGCAATGGAGGAAGAATTTTGAAAAGCATTGAACTTGCAAGAAGAAAGAAAGATTTTTTTGTAACTTTAAAATTTTTCTCATTATTTTAGGTTAATGCTAGTATTTTAAAATAGTGCTTTAAACTAACCTATTTATTATAATGTATATTTTAAAAATTTAATCTTAAGATAGATTAGGTTTTTTTACATTAAATAAATGAAAATGGGTTTTTCAGAAATTAATTTACTGATGGGTAATTAATAATTATTTGTTTATATAGGCAATCGAGAAGAAGTGGATCACTGTTCATGGTTCTAATAATTGTTAAGATCATGGGTCATCTTATTTATTTTTTATATTGCACTGTTTGATAATATTTTTAAATGATATATTAAAAAATTAGTACTCTATTATTATTATTATTATGTGCTATATTGCTTGAATATTTAAAAGTTGAATGAACCATTTATATAATTATTATTGGATATATTATAAAAAATGAATGCAAGTAAATGCCTTAAAATATCTAAGGGTATTTTAAAATATTTGTTTATCATAAAAGCTTGAATATTCATACAGTTTATAATAGTTGAGTTATAAATCTATTATCATTATGTATAGTATATATTAAGATACAGAGAGAGATAGAAATATTGATCTCTAAATTATATAATGTAACAACAAATGAATAAATGTATAATATCGATGTATGTCTTATCAAGATTGTTTGTGCTTGAAAAACCTTTTAAAACCATCTTGAAATAAATTTAGATCTTTGTAGTTTTTTTTAGTAAAGTGCTTTGGAAATTATTTTATAATGTGGCTTGTATATCTTTACAATGTTAATAGAGTCATTCAGCATTTGGAAGATATAGAATGGTGGTTGGGAGTATAATTATTATATGAAATCCTAGGTATTTAGTGATATGTTTTTGTTATATGCCAGCTATATTTTTACAGTTTGAGTTTATTAAATATACAGGTAACAAAGAGCTGTATAGTATTTTTCATGGACAGTTGTGTTCCCTTTTATAGTCAATATGAGTTGAAATAAATCCACATCATGAATTTAAGGTGCCTGTTAAATGCGAACCTTTCTTTTAGCACTGTATCCATTATGATGTTTTTCTTGCTTATTGGAGTTATTATTGTTATTATTCCATATCCTACACTATGTCTATCACCACTGGAATCACAATGTAGAGGATAGTTTGAAAAGATGATAAAGCAATAGCTAAATTGTTAAAAGTTGGTAGTTTATGTGAAGATAAGATGACATATATAAAAAACTTCTATCACAAATGATGTTGAAATATTGAATGCTTGTCATAATATAAAAATAGAAGAGGAATGATTAATATTCCCACAAATATAATAAATATTAGAGATTATTGAACTCAAATAAATGCATATTTGAGTTGGAATGAAATTGAGAGTAATGAAAGAAGGATTTGAATGCTATGATGAATGTAAAATATAACAAATAAACAAAAAATAAAATATCAAGCAATATCATTTATTAGTAGTTTTTTTTTTTTTTTAAATTTGCTATAAAAAAAATAAATCTATTTAAAATATAGAAAACTCATGAAGTTATATTGTAAGTATTTTTACATAAGTAATTAATTTACCAAGGGAAGAATTAATATTTTTATTTATTTAAATTTTATGTCATTAGAATATCAGAGTATATTAAATATTAAGCCAATGTCTTGCTGAACTGCAAAGGGAATATTTCAATGATTTTAAAATAGGTTTCTTTGTGTTGAGTTTAGATAGGTGTATTTCAAATCTAAACTTATACTTAGGAATTACATAATAATAAATACATATTTAGAGATATTATAAATGTAGCACTAAGTTTAGAAATTGGGATATGTATTACTACTATTTTCCCAACACAAAATAATGGAATGTTATTATTTTATTATATGAAAATAACATATTATCATTATTACAGTAAGATTTCATTTTATTATTAGGTAGTCAGAATGAAGGCTATCTTATATTTATTTACTTGTGATATTTATTGTATAAATATTTTAATTTTAAATCATGTTAATTTTTATATTACCATTTGCAAATATATTTTTTTAATTTTATAATCTTATTGTATAATATCTATAAGGTTATGTAACTATAATAAAATTGTTAATGTTTTTCTTTTTTTAAAATTACTTTGTTGTTGGAAGTTTAATTTGTCTGAGGGCCATCTCATTGATTCTTTATACTTACATGCATGATCCATAGAAACTAATTATTTTAAACATTACTTGTTTACACGTGATTCATAAAGATTACTTACAATATTTTTATTACTATTACATGCTTGAGTAATGAAGTATATAATTATTAGTATTGTAGAAGATATAATCATTGGTGGTTATTTTAAATGGTCCAATACAAATTTATGATATTAATGCCTCTATATTAAAATATATTTTACGAATACCACGAATACCATGTGAACAAATATTGTACAATGTTTTCTCAAAATCTTATTATTTTATTTATGTTTTACTGCTAAACATTATTTTTTAAATAGATTTATTGTTAAGAGTCATTAAGTTATCCTAGTTCCTTATTGTTGTTATTATTTTGTAAAGGTAGTTAGATATGTAAAACCTTAACTACAGAGTCTTAATTAATTAATTTTTTATTATTATTGTTGGTTATAGAAATAAACTTGGGACTATTTTTAAAAGTATTGTAAGATTTGTATTAAAAGTTGATGGTAAATAAGAATGATTAGTTGATGTTTAGTTTTAATTAGTATTTCTATTAAAGGAGTAGTAATTAATTTATTGTTTTCTATAATAAATTTGATAAACTGTTAGTTAGGATTATTATATGTGTGTTTAAAGATATGAGAATTTTATGTGGTAGTTTTATTATATTAATTTAGTAGGGGGTAATATTATTATGCCATTGGGAATGTATCTTTAGGGATATATCCTCAATGTTTGACCATTGTACCTTGTTGAATGTCTCATGTGAGAAGTTTTTATAATTGAATTTGTAATTTTAGTCCAACCATATTTTATTTATAATAATGAGTTAGTTGTAGTTAAATTTATTTGCAAAATAAATGAGTTAAGTATTCTAGTTGGAACCGTATTAGTTATTGTGAATGTAAATGTTATTATATTTTACTTTAATAAGATTCTTATAGTTAATTAATATAAAATATTGAATTTATTAGATACTATATGTTAGTAGTGTATCTTGAGTTAGTCAGAACAATATTAATTGTCATCTTAATCAATGTTTATGTAAATTGATTGTATTTTAGTATAGTTATTCTATAGTTAGCCAGAGTCTTTAGTTCATATTTCTTTTAAGTGATGTTTCAATATATATATTGTAATGGGCACATACGTACGTTACATTGTTTTTATTAGTAAACATTAAAAGAATAAAAGTTCGCAAATAAAAACTTCCTTTTTAAGAATTAAAAATTCTATACTAAACTCATATATATATAAAATCACGCAGATGAAAAAAAAAAATTATTAAACGAAAACTTTATTAAAGAAAAAGTATTTTAAAACTAAATTTTGAGTAAAGATTTAAAGATAAAAATATATCTTTATGTTTGAAAACAAATTAATTAATGTTATTGAAAAATGGAAATGATTATTTTAATTAGTCCAAGTGAACAAACCCTTGGGCATTTAAATGTATAAACAACTGTCAGGTAGGAAAACAATAGAAACTTTTAGCAAATGAAAGAAATCCATCAGGAAATCGGACCTCAATGAAAAGGTTTTCACCATCATGATGTAATGTTGAGTTAATCTACAAAATTCTTATAAAAGAAAAGGTTTGAAAATAAAAGAATTAATTAGTTATTACGATGTGACTATATGTGTTAGTGCGGAGTTGAAGGAGAAGGGATTGAAAAGACGCACTCTTCAATCCCTTCAGTAAAGACGCACTCTTCAATCCCTTCAGTTCTGCTAAGAAAGAGAAATGAACTACCGTTTTCTACATTGAGGACCAACTAAACTAAAAGACCTCCGGATAAATAAAAAACAATGGCTAACTCAACCAATCTCTTTAGGACGGTGTGGGAATTCATGTTCATGGCAAGCAATGGATAAAACTACGGACGTGTTAAAACCATAAGAACTTTATAAAATATAATGAACAATATTAATTTGAAACCACTAAGAACTTTAAATTTTAAACTTTCCTAGTATTTAATTTATAGAAATAGAATCCTATCTGACCAAACTAAATTATTTATTCATTAGTTATAATTTTATTTGATGTATTTCCTTTGTGTAAAATCATTTCCATTTTTTTTTTTTTTGTTCTTTAAGTTTTATTTATGATTTTTGTTTTCCGATAAATTAAAATATATAAATTTTAAACTTAAGTCGGGCGTGAATGGCTATATAGATTTGTAAAGTTATATTAGGGGAGGGTAATCTTAGGTTATTTGTTTCATAGTTGAATTGGGTCAATGGATTGAATATATTGATGTAGTTAGTAGATGTAGTATGAGATCCACTACGGGCAGGATTGCATATATATGCCACACATCTTCTGTTTGCCTATGGATGGGTTTGTAAGTCGGTAAAGAACTGCAATCCATTCCTATGAAGATTTTTGTTTATTGTTCTACTTGACAACAGATGTAGCATTCCTGTTGGTAGAGAGACAATGTCTTCTCTAATTCTACTTACTGTTCAGATGTATATTCCTGACAGTATAGTATTTTGTGTTGTTGTATTTTCATGCTACATTGAATACATAAATATATCAGATGGATTGACACCAGTTTGACTGTGAACTTTTAGCCTAAAGTTAAATGGGGATAGAATATTTTATTTTCAAATGCAAATCTATGAAGTCTATTCATACTCGACACTAAATAAAAATGCATTAAATTTAAGTTGTTTATAGATGCTTGCATGGATTCGTTATCAGTTAGTTATGTTTTGGGTTTTCATATTGGATCAAAATATATAGACATTCGATAAATAATGATACCTTATGGTGAGTATCTAAAATGTATTTATTCGGATGTCTTTTAAGTTATTGGTGTTAATGCAAGAATCTTATGGTGAATGTTATTGGGTTACTTATAAATTTCCCTCTGCGATTGATGGTATCAATGACTTTGTATTTTGATCATTTATGTTTATTTTGAAATGTTTTTAACCGTGAAATCTATGTAACCGATCTATACTCAACATTATAAAACAAACTTTCATAAATCTATCTGTGCGAACTTAATTAAAATTTAAACTTATAATATTATAAAAATTAAAATGTAAATTTAAATTCTAAAATCAAATTAAAATCTAAAATAAACATACTAAAATAAAAAATGTTAAGTTTTATATATATATGCATAAATAAATGTTTGTATGTTAATTACTGGCAGTGGCTTATTTTATTCTTTTTTTAAAATATTCTTAGATAAGAATTTATTATAAATATAAATCTCTGCTACTCCCTGAGCTAGTGACAATGGGCTAATGACTGGATATCAAAATATATATAAAAAAAATTTTTTTTTGACTTACGTATCTGCCTACTTTATAAATTTTTCTAGGTTCAAATGCCTAGATGGCGCCCTGTAGTGCAGATCACGTTAAGTGTCATTCTCTGGAATGTTACAATATATATATATATGATAAACAAAACAAATTATAAATTTCATAACTTGCTTTAGTTTGCATTTTATGATCACTAGATGGAGCTTTACCAATAGCTCCTAACAAGCTTGTTTACATAAACTCTGAGAGAGATAGAATTCAATATCTTTTTCATTGTCTCCCACCTCCAGACCATGGTTTTGAGCTAGTTGGCTCATGTCAGTGAAGGGTTGGAAGACTAGAAACTAGATCTAAATACTAACTTTAAAATGAGCATTTATCAAACACATTTCTATCAGTTTGAAAGCATGAAATTTCTCAGACACATAATGTCTTCAAATCTAGCTAAACAAACTAGATAGCTATATGGGTCTGAAAACAGTTCAGTTTCACCAATATAGTAAAAGCCTCTGCAATATATAGCATTGCAAAAACCTTCTAGGGTACATTTATGATAAACAAAACAAGTTATAAATTTCGTAACTTGCATTTCATGATCACTAGATGGAGCTTTACCAATAGCTCCTAACAAGCTTGTTTACATAAATGCCAAGAGAGATAGAATTCAATATTACTTTCATGGTCTTCCACCTCCAGACCATGGTTTAAGCTAGTTCGCTCACGACAGTGAAGGGTTGAAAGACTAGAAACTAGATCTAAATACTAACTCTAAAATCAGCATTTATAAAACATGTTTCTATCAGTTTTCAAAGCATGAAATTTCTCAGACATGTAATGTCTTCAAATCCAGCTAATCAAACTAGATAGCTACATGGATCTGAAAACAGTTCGGTTTCACCATATATATAACCAAAACTGCCTAACCCTATACTAATAATAAATAAAAAGCAAAATCATAAAACAGTACAATACTAGATAAAATCCAATATTTTGCCAAAATCCTTATATGACCATGGTTTCTTCTACGGCAAACAGACCTTCTCAAGTGAAAATCAAACTAAAGGAACAAACATATATATATATACAAACAAACATACCTTCCCATAATTCATTTCAAACACCATCCTCCCTTAATAACAAAAGATGTCTTCATAAGATTGATAGCCTTAGATTCCAGAAGTTTTATCATCAAAGTCTCCGTCATATATATAAATATATTAGTCAAGTAAAATCAGATTGTAAGCTCATTTTAATTTAACTAATAAATCTGTTCTTGAAACTCTATAGTTCAATTAGTTATATTTAAAATAATCTTTAATAGTAAATATGAGAAAGTGTAATTTTATTTTGCTACAAATTTTACATAGACTGGAGGCTATTTACACTAGAACTGTAATACCAAATACATTTTGCCCCCCCCCACTTCCATCTATATCATGCATAACATATAAAAATTTATGTTTTGTTGATAACATTTGGTTATAATAGATTATGTATTGTTTATTCAACTGCATTATTTCAACACACAGTAATAGTTTACTAGACAAAGATGCCACTTGATGGCACCATTGTTACACCAAAACTATAATATATGAACATTCCCAGATGATGTTTTACATATACATAGTATGCATATATAAGCTAGGATTACTATTTTTATGAATATAAATACTTTCCAGATACATCCAAATACACTACTAAAATTATAGAATAAGTAAAATTAAATTAAATATGTAGTTATTAAGAGAAAATTGAAGGAGAACCTTTACTTTTTTATATTTGTTTGCATGGGTCTCTTATTCACAATTATTCAAAAAATAAAAATAAAAAAAAAATTATTATGCAATAACTTTATTTTTTAAAATGAATAGCAAAATATTAGACTTACATTACAATTCAACAAGCTGTATATATTCTTTATTCTCAATAAATATTCTTATAAGTAAACAATAATAAAAATTTTGTTATCAGTAGACAATAACATTATTCATGGTTCTTATTTTATACTGACTTCAGAGTTTATAGAGACATCTACTTAATGATACTAATTTCATATTCTGGGTTAAACTCTTCAACCCTTAAGCATTCTGATGCAAAAGTTAAAATGTTTGACAGTTCTTAGTGTTTGCTATTACTAAATCAATAACTTTTTTTATCATTAAATTAATTCATAGAACTTTTAGATTTACATTGAGGAATTATACAAATACTTTATCACATCAAAGTGATAAATACATTTTATGTGATTCCATATTATCCTTAATAAAATATTATTAATAAATGTGGTAGCATAGAAGATTTGATAAAAAAATCAATGGTAAAAATTGGGAAATTTATGAATTGTAATGCTTTTATTTTTTGTTTACTTATATATAATTTTATTCATTTACATTTTTTAAAATATCTATAATAGGAGTTTTAAATATTGATATAGAATGTATCATAACTTCACATTATATGAAAATGTAACATCATAATTTGAGCTTCCATTTAATTACAATAACCTTTCATTAGTCACTGTAGTTTTTTTTATTGGGTTTGTTTACATTAGAAATGAAATGACAAATAAGCAGTTTTATATGCTGTTTTAATCTTGTCATAACTGATATTAACATAGGTTTTTATAATGTAATATATGTAAATCTGCTTTTATTGTTTTGATAATTAAAATAAATCTGAAGAGGCCAGTATGTTATGAACAGTAATCATTGAAATAAAAAATGGTTTATTGGCTTATTTATTAAAATTTGTGATTATTTTTACACAATAATTGTTTTATAATTATTTAAAACATAAATAATACATACTTACACTTTTATTTTATTCATTTATATTTTACTTTTAAAAATAGAAGTTAATAAATTTGATCACAATATACAACAAAACAAATCACAGCAAGGTTTGATGATCATATTATTTACCTGTTAGAATTGACATAGTGTTACACTCTTTCCAAATATTGTAATAATTATTAAGCAAATGTTAGGTAGTATAGGAGACTTTGATAGTCTTATCATAAATCACATTTCTTGTTTATATTTAGTAAAAAATAATGTTTATTTTTTCAAGATTGCTTACTTTTACATCATAGAATGATCTTTTGTCTCCTTTGTTTTTTTTACCAATTCATATTTTCAATATTTGCAAAGTTCAAATATAATTTCTAGACTATATTTCATGTGCAAAATTAAATTTAAAAAAATAAAGTTCCATTTGTTGAGTTTCATTATAAAATCAATATTTTGTAGAGTTGAATGTTGAGCATTTTTAAAAACTTCCAGCAAGTATAACACAAAAAAGGTCTTGATAAAAAAGAGTTAAGCAATCTTCAAAAATTAAACATATATTGTTTATAGTTAAGAACTTACGTCATTCATCAGAAAAGAATAACATGGAAGTGAAATTGAAATTCCATGATATTAAAACATGGTAGGATAGTATAAATGATTGACTAGAAGGCTATCAACAATGAATAGCACTGCAACAATCTTCCAAGTGACTGCCAATCAACATTATAAGAATGGTGGCTTATTTTTTCATCATGTAATTTACCAATATATTCTTCTAATAAACTACTTAATAAGTTAACTATGATGATGCTTTTTCTAAATTGTGTCTGTCTACAAATTATGTTGATGACTGCTTATATTTAATTGCAGGAGAAATATGCACTGATAATCAGCAAAATACCTTTCATGATTAAAAATTGCAACATTTGCCAAGAATAAATACCTCTAAGTTCTATAACAATTTTTTTTAAAAAAATAGTAAAAAATGAAATTGACTCAGCCTTTGTATTCTTTGTAAAACTGTTTCTTAATAGATTGAATCATATTTTTATTTATATAATATGAAGGTTTTAATTAACTTAAAACAAATTATAAAATTTATTTTATCAATAAATTGTCTATTAAAAATAACAGTGATAGCTGGAAAATATATTTTTTATTATTATATAAAGCTTTATTGTTATAAATCAAATCAGTTATATACTATGAGAAGGATATTAAGAAGTTAATTATGCTTTCTTCAGATTCTAAGACTGACATATTTGTAATTATGATAATATCACTATTGTTTTAATATATATATATATGAAAAATAAAAAAAACACAAGTTAAAACTTGTTAACGCTTGTATTTATGACAAAAGATGGTGTTCTACCAAAAACACCATCAAGCGTATGTTTGTTTACATCAACGTCAGAGCAAGCATTCACTATCTCTAACTTTAGTTCCACCTTCAGATCATGATTTCAGGCTATTTGCTATTGTCAGTGAAGGACAGGAATAAGAAACTAGATCTAAACACAAACTCTGAGTGTTTATGAAACAGTTTCTATTCAGCTTGCAAGCGTGAATCTTTTAGAGACGTAATGTCTTCAAACTCAGCATAGCAAGCCAGATAGCTACATGGTCTGATATCAGTTCAGCATCACCACATAGTAGAAGCCTCTGCAATATATATAATTGCAAGAAAGACCTCAAAGGTACATTTTTGAAAAACGTGTATTTATATTGTTTTAGCCAAACTTTTAAATATTAAACTCTATTCTGATTTTATGATTTAATATTTTTGAATTGAATTATTTTTCCAATATTATGTTCTTTTTTATCTTATAATATCTTGCTGATTTTTTTAATGTATGTGTCAGCATCACTAACATCTTGCTGATCATTAGTGGCTCTATGTTTTTCACAATCCAAAATTCTGGGATATAGTAATGAATATATAGGCAGATTTGGTACACTAATCAAAAATAAGTTGTGCCTGACATAAAAGTAATTTAATCCATAGACATAAAATAAGATAATTTCAAACTGTTTCTATTTTTTTATATATTAACACATATTGTATGACTACCTATCACAAAATATAACATGATAATGGATATTTCTAGCAAATTTTAAATGTTTGGAAGTTGATATTGGTTATGATTATAACTGAAAGTATTTATATGTTTTTATAATATTATTTAATGTATATTAATTGTTTAGAACATAGATCTGAAGACTAATTTTCTTCTACATAATTATTATGTAATGTTTATTTTTATTGTTAATGTTTTTTAAATTATTGTGTGTGTATATATATATATATATCACTAGATGGCTTTGTTTACATAAACACTGAGAGAGATAAATTCAATATCTCTTTCATTGTCTCCAACCTTTAGACCATGGTTTTGAGGTAGTTGGCTCATGTCAGTAAAGGGTAGGAAGACTAGAAACTAGATCTAAACACCAACTCTACAATCAGCATTTAGGAAACATGTTTATATCTAGTTTATAGTCTTCCTACCCTTTTCTAATGTGAGCCAACTAGCTTGAAACCTTGGTCTAAAGATTGGAGACAATGAAAGAGATATTGAATTCTATCTCTCTGAATATTTATGTAAACAAAGCTTGTTAATGAGCTATTGGTAAAGCTCCATCTAGTGATCATAAAATGCAAGCTAAGAGCAAGTTAGAAAATTTATAACTTGTTTTGTTTATCATATATATATATATGCAAAAAAGAGTTGAATGTTGGTTAAAAGACCTTTTCATATCTCTTTGAGGTGCTAAGTGAACCAAGCAGATAATATTCATAATAACCAATGTAATATATTAATTTCATTGTACCTATTATTACTATGTGATTATTTATTTGTAAATGAACATTGCTTATAACATACAACAGCAAATGCTTGAGTTTATCAGCATTTACTACCAAAAAACACCATCATTCTTTTTCTCATTTTCATGAAATTTCTTCACTGATATATAATTTGAGTATTCTTGAAGGCAAGTTGAATGTGTGTAAAATAATTATTTTTTATCTATATGTAAAAACATGTATGGCAAAACTGAAATTATGGCCCATATTCCCAGGATATTATGGACTCTTCAATCAAGGTAACAGTTGGAACTGAAAACAAAAAATGCAGCTACCTATAATGGTAGATCTTTTTGAAATGAAAAAAAAGCTTTCATGAAATGGAAGATTTCTATAATTAAATGGGATATTGTTGGATTTTGTGAAGTTAAAAGAAAAGATAAAACAATAATTGATTTTAAAAATGGGCATAGATTTTACAATAAAATCACAAGCATTGCAAATACAAATTGAGCAGAATTCAATATAAATATAAAATAATTCATTTTAGATAAGAAAATTAAAAAAATACATTGTGGAGATTAATGGAATATGACAGAATGTTGTGTTTATTTATTCAAATTAAAGGAAGATACCAAATTCAGATAATTTAACTTTGTATATTATCATACTGTCATTATAATGAAAAAGTGAAGAATTTTTATATTAATGTATAAAATGCTTTGGATTCCATCAAAAATATTTTAAAATTGACATTTTAGACTTTAATATAATAATTTAAAGATTATGATAAGAAAGTAGCAAATATGACAGAGAATAGCTGTATTTTTTTATATTGGACTATTTCCATCATCTAATATGTGTGTTGAATGTCTTTAGAAAAGTTTAATTTTAGTTAAATATTCCAAATGCATTCAACTGTTAGTAATATCACAGCAAACACGTTAGTATATGCACCAACTGTTAGTAATATCACAGCAAACAAATGTTAATAATATCACAGCAAACAGGTTAGTATATACACTAACTGTTAGTAATATCACAGCAAGCAGGTTAGTATATGCACAATGTTTCGAGAGGTATTTTTCTCCCCTCTTCTTCAGGTGTTCTAGCCTGACCAGTGGCAGTATTAGCATGGGATTCGAACCTGGGTTCTTAGATTTTGATTATTGAAATTTAAGGTAACGCTCTAACCAACTGAGCCATCCTGCCAAAGGCAACAGTATGTAGTAATTTCATATACTTATCTATGAGGTTCCTCCTGATTTCTTCACTTTTTCCTCAGAGCAAAGTTGATTAGTGGTTTCCATACATTATGTATAGTCACACTAGGTTGGCTTATGGGATTTTTTGCCATTGTCATGTGAGCAGCTTCTTTAAATTTTCTTCTTTGTACCTTTTCTTCTTTATCCAATATTTTTGTATTTTCCCAATTGAACGTATGTTCATTGGTCCATACATGGTCTGCTACTTTGGATACATCTGTTTTCTCTCTTCTAATCATCAGTTTATTTTCTTGCAAGTGCTTTTGAATGGTACGGCTGGTCTCACCAATATATGTTCTTCCACATTCACATGGTATTTCATAGATGCAGTTTTTTCTTTGCAACATTTCAAGTTTAGGCTTTGTAGATGTTAGAATTCCTCATAGTGTGATATGGCTCTGGAAAGCTGTTATGATGTTATACTGATTGCAGATTTTCCTTAATTTGTCTGCTATTTTTGGAATATATGGATACACTACAGTACCAATAATTGTCTTTTCTCTTGATGGTTCTTTTTGTTGTCTATTTAATGTTTCCTTAATAACAGCTGATGGATAACTATTTTTCTTAAGAGTTTTTCCAAATCGCCAGTTTCTGAACAAACTTCTTTTGCTCTGTTCCACAGTGATAGTATAACTCCATGTTTTGTGTTTCTGGTGTGATTAGATGTATAGGCTAGGTATTTTCCTGTATGTGTAGGTTTTCTGTAAACTGTAGTTTTGATTTTGCCATGAGGAAGTCTTCTTGCAAGAACATCTAAGAATGACAATTTTTGTTCTTTTTCTGGTTCTATTGTGAATTTAATTGAAGGGGATATGTTGTTAATGTGTGTCCAGAAAGTTTGTAGCAATGCTTCCCGATGTGGCCATACAACAAATGTATCATCCACATAGTGAAGCCAAACTTTACGTGGATAAGGAGTAGTTTTTATGGCTGTGGTTTCAAGTTCTTCCATGTAAATATTGCTAATCAAGGGAGACAATGGTGAGCCCATAGACATTCCTTGATTTTGTTGGAAGAATTCTGTGTTATATTAAAAGTAGGTTGTTTTTATACAGAATGTTAATAGTTCCATTATTCTATCAATAGGAAGAGCTGTTCTGGTTTGTAAACTATTATCACCATTTAATCTTTTCTTTACAATAGACAATGCTTCTTCACATGGTACATTTGTGAATAAACTTTCCACATCAAAGCTTACCAGTAAGTCAGTTCTTTCAATTTTCATGTTCTTGATTAATTCTACAAAGTGTCTAGAATCCCTGCATGCCAAAGGACAGAACTTTGAGAAGAAATCTTGCCAAATTCTGGCAAAGTGAATCTCTAGAACTAACAATAGGTTGTAATGGAACATGATCCTTATGGATTTTAGGTAGACCATAAAGATGAGGAATTTTGCTGAAATATGATGTTATTTTACTCTTTTCTGAATGTGTGAAGTTCTTGCGATGCTTTCTGAGTAATGCTTGTAATTTTGTTTCCGTACATGGTATCGGATCTTTTGCCATTTTTCTATATTGGCCTGCTGTGAGGAGTTCTTGTATTTTGTTGTCGTAATCAATTGTATCCATTACAACTGTTGCATTGCCTTTGTCAGCAGGGAGAATAATTATAGATTTATCTGCTTTGAGGGATTTAATTGCTTTCCTCTCCCCATAGGATATGTTTGACTGCAATTTTTGTTGCTTGTCAAGTGTTTTTTTTATTCTCCAGTGTAATTCTGCTGCTTCTTCTAAAGGCAATTTTTGAGTGACTTCCTCAGTGGCTGCCATTATATCTAGTAAGGGGATATTAAATGGTGTTACAGCAAAGTTTAATCCTCTTTTAAGAACAGAAGTTTCAGTATCTGTTAGATGTTTAGAACTTAGATTTTCAACAGTTGAAGCTGTTACGTTGCTTGGTACATTATGACTTTTATATGCCCATGTAGGTTAGCGAGTTTCTTTTTATGACATTCTTTAATTTTTCTATGTAATATAGAATATGATCTTCTTACTGCTTGAAAAACTCTCATGTAGTCATCATCAGTAAGTTTATTTTTTAGAAGACATTCTACATTATTAATTGAATGCATTGTTTGCTACTTAGAAAACCTTTGAGCATTTATTCTTTCTCTTAATAGAGCTTCACTTGCTCTCTGAGTAATTTTCTCAGCTCTCCGAGAGTGAATTGGAGGTTTTAGTTGCAAACCTTTAGGAATTATCCCTTTCGATTTACATTTACATAAGAAAGTTAAATGACAAAGTTTTTCATAATGTCTTAAGTTTGATATAGTATTGGGTCCATACCGAATACTTAGTGTTTTTTGAAGGTTTGTGATGATGGTGTTCTAGCTGTATTTTTATATTGGACTTGTTCCATCATCTAATATGTGTGTTGAATGTCTTTAGAAAAGTTTAATTTTAGTATATTCCAAATGCTTAGTAATATCACAGCAAACAGGTTAGTATATGCACCAACTATTAGTAATATCACAGTTTTTACTTAAATATTACAAATGCATTCAACTGTTAGTAATATCACAGCAAACAAATGTTAATAATATCACAGCAAACAGGTTAGTATATGCACAACGTTTCAAGAGGTATTTTTCTCCCCTCTTCTTCAGGTGTTGCTGGCCTAACCAGTAACAGTACTAGCATGGGATTCGAACCTGGGTTCTTAGATTTTGATTATTGAAATTTAAGGTAACGCTCTAACCAACTGAGCCATCCTGCCAAAGGCAACAGTATGTAGTAATTTCATTTAATTTATCTATGAGGTTCCTCTTGATTTCTCCACTTTTTCCTCAGAGCATAGTTGATAAGTGGTTTCCATACATTATGTATAGTCACACTAGGTTGACTTATGAGATTTTTTGCCATTGTCATGTGAGCAGCTTCTTTAAATTTTCTTCTTTGTACCTTTTCTTCTTTATCCAATATTTTTGTATTTTCCCAATCGAACGTATGTTCATTGGTCCATACATGGTCTGCTACCTTAGATACATCTGTTTTCTCTCTTCTGTAGTGTATCCATACATTCCAAAAATAGCAGACAAATTAAGGAAACTCTGCAATCAGTATAACATCAAAACAGCTTCCCATAGCCATACCACACTACAAGGAATTCTAACATCTACAAAGCCTAAACTTGAAATGCTGCAAAGAAAAAACTGCATCTATGAAATACCATGTGAATGTGGAAGAACATATATTAGTGAGACCAGCCATCCCATTCAAAAGTGCTTGCAAGAACATAAACTGATGATTAGAAGAGAGAAAACAGATGTATCTAAGGTAGCAGATCATGTATGGATCAATGGACATATGTTCGATTGGGAAAATACAAAAATATTGGATAAAGAAGAAAAGGTACAAAAAAGAAAATTTAAAGAAGCTGCTCACATGACAATGGCAAAAAATCCCATAAGCCAACTTAGTGTGACTATACATAATGTATGGAAAACACTAATCAACTTTGCTCTGAGGAAAAAGTGGAGAAATCAGGAGGAACCTCATAGATAAGTATATAAAATTACTACATACTGTTGCCTTTGGCAGGATGGCTCAGTTGGTTAGAGCATTACCTTAAATTTCAATAATCAAAATCTAAGGACCCAGGTTCGAATCCCATGTTAGTACTGTCACTACTGGTCAGGCCAGCAACACCTGATGAAGAGGGGAGAAAAATACCTCTCGAAACATTGTGCATATACTAACCTGTTTGCTGTGATATTACTAACAGTTGAATGCATTTGGAATATTTAACTAAAATTAAACATTTCTAAAGACATTCAACACATATATTAGATGATGGAAATAGTCCAATATAAAAATACAGCTAGAACACCATCATCACAAACCTTCAGAAAACATGATAGAGAATAGACTTGTACAATTCTAAGCAAAAATGTATGTCATAAAGTTTAAAAGAAAGTTGAATCAAACTGTAATATATTCTTAACTAATAAATAAATATATTTCAAGATTATAATGTTATTCATACATTAAACCGATAACCAATTGATCGATTATTAAAATAATAATACAAAAATTGAGAAACAAAGTTAATCAAAAAAGTCAATATTAAGAATTGAGTGGATTCCTATTTTTCAAAAAACATTCAGATTATTTAAATTAGAACTTACTAATCATTTTAAAATATTGATGACTTAACTGGAATAATAAGTGATACCCTATTAAGAATTGCAATGAAGATAGTTGATACAACAAAAATTTACCAATAAAGTTTCAACTGACACAAGACAATATATAGAAAGGAGGAATATAATATTAGTTTAAATTGGTCCATTAAAACAGTCAGTTTCTGGAAATCTAAAAATGATAGAAAAATGATTTATTAATGATATAAGGAAATGTAACTGTGAGTTAAGAAACATGGCAAAGTAAGATAAAGAATAAAATAAATTTTTTTAGAGTATACAACTTTTTAATCTTGGCAGAAAACTATTTCATCAGTGACAAAAAGAAGATAGAACTATTACTGAAATGTGACATGACATCATGAAATGATATCCACAATGAATTATAAAAATAAATAACAAAGAACAACAACTAATGAGTATATTTTTCATTATGTAATTAAAGCTATGAAAAAAGGGAAAACTCTAAAAAATGATGAATTTATTATTTATATTGATAATTATTACCAAAACTGTAAATCAAGTGTTTACATGATAAAAATATACTAGATGATTGGAACATTAGCAGTAAGACAGATATTAAAGAAAGATGATGAACAAGGTATTAAAAAATGACTGATAAATCTTTTATTAGTTTTATACAAAATATTTATCAAAATAGTTACTCATTTGTTGTGAACTTTGGATCCATATCAACAAAATAAACAGTTGGGATTTAAAAGTTGTTGTAGCATAGTAAATCATTTCTCAATAGTGAGATAAGTTTTAAACAATATTAAGGAGTACAACTGCTACTATGTTTTGGATTTGTTGGTTATGAAAAGAAATTTGAAACTAAAATCATTTCCATATTAATTACAATTTTAGACTATCATGATATATATCCATGATACTGTCATATTCTAAAAAAACATTTATTGAAAAGAAGAATAGTTATTATGTTACATGGCAACAATAAGACGATTAACATAGCTTTCTGGAAATAAGAGTCTATAATTTCTGTTTTAAAATAATTATTTTGTAGATTATAAGAGGAAAGTAAGGGAATAATAGTGCATAGAGGTTACATAAGTCATTTATAGTGTGCAAATGATGTGTTTGTTTATGTGGAAATTCTTCAGAGAATTAGAAAAAAAGGAGGACTAAAGATAAATATTAAAATGACTAAAATAATGTTTAATGAATTTTCTGAGAAAAAGAAAATAAATATTGACAATCATGAATTAGAAACATTGATCAACTAGAAATATCTCAATAACTGAAACATAATGGATGAAATCCATCTTAAAATAAAACTGGATGGAATGCTTTTGGTAGGTGTAACTAAATATTAAAGGGTTTTATGCTAGTGCTTTTACAAATGAATGTTTTTAATAGATTTTCACTCAATACGTAAACAAAAGGTGTATTTTGGGAGTAATAAAAAAGAAATAAAAGTGTAAGAAATTGGTGATAAAATAAAGTAATTTTATTAATATCATTTAAAATACTAAAATACTGCTATGAAGTTTGCCTCTAGATATTTCTAGAAAATATGATAATAGATGGAAAGTTGAAATATTATAGGAGGCAGGGTATGAGGTGTTTAAATAAAATAAAATAGTTTTTGGTCTGTTTTTGAGATAAGGGTCTGCAGTGCATTGATAGTGCTTGAAAATGATCAAGATAATAATAAGCCTAATATATCATTTTTGTATATTAATTGTATAATTAATACTGAAGTCTCATTAAAATTTTAGTGAGATCGCACTCACCAACTTCTAAAAAAGAACTGTAAAAATGATATTGATACAATGCAAGCAATCAATTTTTTTAAAAAATTATCCACATGTAGAATCCAGAATGTTCAAACTGTAAAGCAATGACAATAATAAGTAGTTGATCTGCTAGTTATTTTGATCATAGAGTTTTAATTTATTTCTTATATAGAAAGTGAAATGGAAGTATCATCACATATTAATATAATTTATTCCCTCAAGAATCATGAAGCACATTTATTGTTATATATATATATATATATGTAAGTGTAAAAACTGAAGTTAGTCTTATATGTTTACTATACAAATATTATGAATAATTCCAGATTTATTATGTTTCATATTAAATTATTTTTCATATTATTGTTATCCATCTTTCAGAATTGTTATTTTAACTTTAGAAAATATATATATATATAAAAGAAGAAAACAATAAAAAGTTAAACTGAAACTATACATATCTTCTTTCTCATACACACACATATAATAACAGTAATGTTATAATAACTAGTAATTAGAGAAAAGATGAATGTGTAATATTATACATTTGAACCGACAGAAAAAATAAGAAATTGAATTAGTAGAATAATCTAGTAATAAATAAGAGAAAAAGTCAATGCTGTATGTGCAAGAAAATTAGAGATTTTTCTTAATTTTCTATCATAATCGATGTCAGGAAATATATTAAGATGTATATAGTATTTAAAAAATGTGTGTGCATATATGAAAAATTCTTTATATGGTTAATGTTAAAAAAATCTAATACTTGAATCGTTTTTTCAGAAATTCTAAATTATTTTCAAAGCATTTCTTTTTATTATAGTTAAGACAACTAAAAGTAATTAAAATATTCTAAAGCAATATTAATTAAAATTAATATTTATATGTAAAGGAAAACGATAAATTGCATTAGATTTTGCCGTAGTGAACCAACAATATAAATTTTATTGTGTTTAAAATTTCTTAGTAGGTAACGTACAGTTTTATATAATCAAGGCATTGAAAATTAATGTATAAAATGAAAATTTGAATTTTAGAATACAAATATTGATTTTTTGTAATATATATATAATAGAGGTAATTTTAAGATTTAAAAGCAAAATATATAAACTTCATATTATTGTTAATTAAATAATTGTCTTAATATCAAGACAAAATAATATAATAATTAATAGGTATTTTTCTTTTGTATTCATTTATATTAGTTAAATAAGTCCTTATCAAAAAAACTGATTTAAAAATAAGTATACTATTTGGTAATCAATTCATCATAATTTATAAACAACTACAGATGAGCACAACTTGATTATGTGCAAGACTATCAACTAAATAAAGAGATTTAATTATTTCTTCTTCTTTTTTTTTTTTGCAGTTAGTCGGAATTATAGTTGTTGTTTTTTTTAATTCCACTTGCAATAGTGAATTATCATGCAATTAAGTCAATTAAAGTTAAAATTACATTGCTAGTCATAAGATCTTGACTCAAATATGTTCTCAAAACACTAGAAGTCATAGATAAGAAAAATAAAGTTTAAATTGAGAGGTTTTTTTTTTTTATATAACAGTGATAAATCATCAGTGAAACATTAAGTTATCATTATAATTTCTCGATTGTAGCCAGAGAAAATTATTTATCACTTGTATAAATAAATTATAACATGATTTGCTGATTTACATATTTTAATTGAGAAGTTATCATTATTTGGAAGTATAATAATTGATGAAGCGGTACATCCTGAGCATAAGATGACTTACAACTTGCTTACTATTGTTCTATAAAATAGAATGTGTCTTTTAGTTTATTATCTGTCTGAAAATAATGTGGAAAATTGAAAGTCAGTAAATAAATAAACATAACAATCATGCATAAAGAAAATTGAATATATAAAGAATAAAAATTAGTGAAACAAGGAAATAAAAATAAACATATGGAAAAAAACTAGCAAATGGAAAAGAAAAAGTTTTAAACTAGAAAACAGTCATTCCACTAAGAAAATACTTGTTTTAATTATATCAAAATGTTTAATAAAATGAAAATAAATAAAAGTAAAAATATTAAACAATACTGACTGCTTCTACTGAAAAATAGTAAAAAAAAGAATTTAAAAATATTTTATTATTGAACAATCGTAATATTTTTTAGAGAATAGACAACTCTTAGAATATTTACAATACTTTCATTTTAAAATATTAATAAAATTGTTAAATAATATAAACTATTAATTTTAGAAAATATGTCATAAACTATTTGTATACAATTATGAACTGATTTTATATAACACGTCCATATATTTTAGAAAAGGTTAAGGGGAATTAAGAAGGTATCAAACACAATCAGAAATATATACAAAAAGGTACAGTTCGTAAAGGTAATTCATGTAAATGTAGAAAAACAATATAAAAGTGTTTAAATGTATTTATGTGAGAATGCTTCTGTATATTTTCAATTTCTTTTGACATTTTCTTAATTAGTTATTTCATTAAACTACTAGTTTAAAATTAGACAACATTAGGTATGTCTATTTTTTATCCAATTCCCAACCAGACTATTTAAAATGTAGTTAACCTATGCAAGTCACTCACTTGTCAAATAGTCATCTTGAAAAGAGTGAAAATATGTCCAAATTCTTCTACGTTTTAGGATAACTTAATATAATAGAATAAATAATTAAGAATAGTAACAAAAATATGTCAGTCCTTTGATATTAACAAATTTTAATATTTCACTAGAGTTAATATGATATAAAAAAGAAATGTAAGTAAAGTGAATAATTTAATATATTTATGCTCTCTTTCCAAGATGTTAATATTTGCCTATATAATTGTATTTAGGTGTGAAGATAAAATGGCCATATTTAATCATTGTGTTGCGACTTGGATAAAGTTCACTCATATGTAACATTGCTAATTGAATATTATAGTATGTTGTATGTGTAGAAGTTGATTATCTTCTTTTTAGAATTACTGCTCAACACTGCAAAGAAATTTTTTTGATTATTAACATAAAGGAAGAATGAAAAACTAACTTCACAATATCCATAGGGGTAAAAATTTTTTTACTAAACTTGCAGCAAATGGAAAATCAATTTTAGTAAACTTTATAGAAAATGAAAAACCAAGGTTCTCACAACACTTAATACTAAATACCAAAGTCATGGAAATAGTGTTGAAGATAATCAAGGAATTAAATAGTAAAATAGTGGAGTGGATTCAAGAAAAAATAAATGTTAGAAATTGTCACACTTATAAATAATAATAATGTAAATAATTTAGAAGCTGCCAAACTGGGTTAAGTTGAGAATTCCGTTTGTAGTGAAGAGTATACGGATAAATTTGGTAACATCCTCCCCCCACCTCTGTTTTTAAAGATAACATTAATATTTTGATATATTCTGGAAGTTTTTTCTTCAATGTAGATTTAATTTAAATGTCGCTCTTTGTTATTTAAAATATTTAACAATTCAAAAGATTTAACTGCAGAATTACTTTCTTTTTACTTATTTTAACTTTTTGTAAAGCCTTTCCACACATTTTATGTTGCCATTCTCTTTTAGTAATAATTCTATAGATTCTCCTTAGTACTCATTAATTTTTACTCCAATATCAGTATATTGTTTTATACTTTTTAGACTTTCATTCTTATTAGTAAATTTTCTTGACAATTTAAATTTTTATTTTATATTATTACTAGCTCTTTTTGTGTTATTTTTTTTTATGTTTATTATATTTTTCAAAGTAAGAATTCATAATAAGATGTGATATGTTGGACTATTTCCATCATTTATGAGTGAATGTTGAATGTATAGAAAATTTTAAACTTTATCTAAACTTTTCAAATACAAAAAACTTGTTAGTAATAACACACAAATAGACAATACAGATTAGTAATTACACAATGTTTCTCCACTCTTCTTCAGATGTTGCTGGCCTATATGCACAGTGACAATATTCACTTAGAAGTTGAACTTGCACCTTTAGGTTCTTGAATAATGAATTTAAGGCAAATGCTCTACCAACTGAGCAATATAATACTACTCGAAACATTGTGTAATTACTAAACTGTATTGTCTATTTGTGTGTTATTACTAACAAGTTGTTTGTATTTGAAAAGTTTAGATAAAGTTTAAATTTTTTTATACATTCAACATTCACTCATAAATGATGGAAATAGTCCAACATATCACATCTTATAATAAACCATCATTACAAACCTTCAGACAAAAAATAAGAATTCATAATATTCAGTTTTTTTGAAAAATTTCACAAATCAGTATTCTCTTTTCACAAACACGTTTACTCAAAACACTCATTATTCAATACTTTTTTGTTCCTAACATTAGAGTTTTTCAGTAGATTTTCGAAATATTATTTTGTGTGATGAAAAATAGTTTATATATATATATATTAAAAATGAACTGCAAAATCCATTTGACACTGAACCAGAATTCATAATTTATCCCATGTCACCATCTCTTTCATATATCTTCACCATTAACTGCAGTATTTATCAGTGTAAATTCTTTTGTTTTAATTTACAAGTGCCAAACTTACTGCACCCATGATTTGATGTTGATCCATTCCAGATAAATACTGTGATGATTATTATTAATCAGTTATTAAACTAGAGATTTTCCATTTTATATACCTATATAAAAATTTTCCACTTCTTTTGCATTGAAAACTTATTAGTACATAAATATTAATCATTTGCATTTGATATCTAATATTTATTTGAATATCTAATCTTGCTACTCTATCAGATATGATATCTATATTCCTTGCCATGTTCTTTAATTTTTAATTACAGTGACTTCTATTTTACTTGTGCTTCCAATCTTTGGGCTTTTATTGTAAATAATATGTTTATTTATCAAATAGTTATCTCTTCTTGTACGCAGTTCAAAATATTTATTAAGAAAAAATGAAACTTAAAAATGGCGTTTATCATAAAATATATTTATACTTTATTAAATTTAAAGTTTGTATCAATATTTGTATGAGAAGAAAAAAATTCAACATAATAAAATGATTTATAATTTTTCAAGTTTTTATTGAAATATAAATAATGGTCATAGGTGGTTATAAAAGAAGGATATTGATAACTTAAATTATCATACATATATCCAAATCTCTAAAAAGCAGAGGGACTGGTAAAAAAGTAAAACCATTGTGAAATAGAAAGGCTGACTATAAAAAGAGAATGTGCAAAAATTACTAAATATAAAAATATTAATATATACTGTAAACATTTTCTTTAATAAAGACTATTGAAATGGAAACACGGAAATTAAATTCCACATTTTTTATGCAAATGTTTAATTACTTATTCATTATAAAATTCCAGCATTTAATAATAAAATTAAATTTATTTGTTGTTATTTAAAATTAATAAATTGTTAAACCAATAAAATTATAATCTATTTTTTAAATTTAAAAGTTATCAAATTAATTTGAAATAAATAATGAAAATAAATTATGCTTAAAAATTATTTACAATTATAAAATATTAATTTTATAGCATTAAATAATTTATTTTATTCATTATAAATAAAATAAGAATAAAACATTAAAAAATGTATTTGAAAGACTTGAGATAATTTTAAAGTATTCAAGCATTTTTTTTATTATGTAAATATACTGATACGTAGAGGTGGTGATAACGGTTTATTCTCAAGCATAAATTTTTAGTATTTTATTTTTTGCTAACCTTCATTTTGTCTATAATAAAATGAAGATGTTAATATCATAATAACTCGAGAGACACAATCTCTAACTCGAGAGACACAATCTCTCCAGGATTGCGAAGTAAATGTACCTTTTTCAGAAAATTTGAAAAATTGAAACAGAATTAAATAAGAAATGACAAGTACATACTTAAAATAAATCATGCACTATTGACAACAATATTTTTACAAAAACCCACCACTCAAAAAAAAACAGGATATATATAATATATGGAAATGTACTAATTCTGAATGGGTAAATTTGTTTTTCATTACTATCTACAAAATGAAAGTCTTCTGAAATTCCTTTAATTAATATAAAGAGAAGAATCTCAATATGTTATAATTGTATTCATCAAACAACTTATTTATATATATATATATGTGTGTGTAACATATTTTGCTTTGTTTATATGTCCTGTAAACAAGTAAATTTTAAGGAAACAGAAAATTTCCTTTAATGTTTAATCGATATAACAATGCTTATTAAATATGTTAAAGTGTGAAGATATTTAAGATTCACGCTTTCAAATATAAGTACTTTGGACTGGCTTGGATATATATAAAGACAAGTAAAGAAGAGAGTGGAACCGCTCTTTTCTCATTAAATTCTCTGTCCAAGTGCTTAAGATTTGATTGGCTAGTTGTAGTCATAAGCACTTGAGAAATTTGCACTCTCTCAATTATTTCAATGCTTATTAAAGCAATTTATAATATTTTAATTTGTCTGTAATATGAATTTGAAATATGTTTAGATTTCAATTAAGTTTATCATTGTTAAATCTTAATTGTTATATCTGACCTTGCCTTTAGAAGTGGACTATTCCAGATTCCTTGCCTGATTGTCTAGCACCCAGTTGCTATCCAATATGAATAAATTCTTCACTGGGGTTCACACACAATCCAAGTGTTTCCAGTAAAGTAGGGGATCTGCCATTAAATAGTCAGCCTTTTTGGAGGCAAGGCAGAGAGAGTAATAACTTCTGTCAACCTGGTTGACAAAACATACTCTCCAATAAACCCTCTGCCATCAGCAAAGGTATTATCTCTAATCATTATCACATGGTCCATGCAGTGAGGCAGGTCCACCTAAGGACTGGAAACTGCTACATCCACAGCTGACTTGAGGCAAGCTGTCCTGCACAGCTGGAAGAGCCTGAACTAGAGCCAACTCAAGGCAAACTGTATTGCAAAGCTAGAAGAGTCATACTTGAACTCATGAGGCAGCCTGTTTATATAGCTGGAAATGAGTTTCATTACTCGGCATGACTACTTCAGCATTAAATTGTATAGACCATATTTTTATGTTTTATTACTTACATGTGTGTATATTTTTGTCACTAATAAATTATACATATTAATTGTTGAGTAGTTTCATCATTTGTCTGTTGGTTTAGAATTAAACCTGTAAATTTAGCTAAACACAACATTAATGATTAAATCTTAATGATGCAACAGGCATCAAAGACACTAGAATGCTACCTCTAATAATTTGATTTATTGTTAAAAATAACAATGTTTCTTTTTTTTAATATTTTGTAAATATTTAATATATATGATTAAGTAATTCTATAAACTATTAATTGTAAGCCTATTTCAAATTTTATTTTCTTCCTAAGTATGCTTTTATAGAGTAAAGTGATGTAACATTGAAACATTTAAAACAATAAAATCCTTTAAATCATAAATCTTAATGATATCATAATTTTAGAGTTATACATATAAAAATGCATAAAAATATTATGTTTAAATGTATATTTGAAACTATGAATAAAAAAATGACTATAGTAAATAATTTTTCCATACATTAATTTATTTACAAATTACATGAATAAGTAGACATAGGAATGCTAGACATTAGTATATGTAGAATGATTGAAATAATTCGTTTATTATTAATACTATGATATTATTAAACCTTATTATTAATTAAGTTGACTATGAATATGGTAAGACTTTATTGTACATTAAGATACAATATTGATAAATCTACAATGTTTAAAAACAAATTAATATTGTTTTACAGATGCACATGTCTGTGCATAAACACTGTATTTTTTTAACTTCCATGAATATCAATTAGAGCATAAAAGCAAAATGCTTATTTTATCTGGTAGAAAAGGAATTGTAAACCTATGTCATTATGGATTGCTGCACTGAATATTAAGATAGCATATATACTATGTAGTAATGCAATTTTTTTTATAAAGAATAAATATAAGTATTTATATATGATATATTATAAATGCAAGCTTAACTTACTTCCATTTGATGAGTCATTTTAAAATGTTGTTGCCCAAGGTTAATCAATAGCATTTGGTATATTAGTTGAGACTGGATGTTATTTATAATGGTTAAAATAATAATGTATTTAAAATATAATGTAACTCTATGATAATTATTATACTAAAAACAAAATGCTAAGCCATTCAGTCTTTAAGCCAATCTTGTTCATAAAAAAAAAAAAAATAAGGTAAAAAAATTCAGCCATAATCACATATAATTTATAAAATGTTGAAACTATAAATATTGAATCTCATGCATGGCTCAAATAATATTTTATCAAGATATGGAATGACATACATTATTTTCAAATTAACTTTAAAATATTTAATCTCGTCTTCATAAATGACACATTTGTGGCATAAAACTTTTAATATCTTAGGTTTGGCATTTTGTAGTCAAATACTTATATTATAGAATTGTTTACATAATTCCATTTCAGTCAATGTACATTAGCAAAAGTTAGTATAGAGTGTGAATATGCAGGTATATAAGAGAAATTTTAAAATGTTCTTTAAATTTTATATATATATAATGGCAGTTAACTATTATATACAGTCTTTCAATCTGCAAAAGTACTTTGGGTTAATTCCTTAGTACTTCTCAAGACAGCCATTAAATTCAAAAAAACATAAAGAAAGCAAATGTCATCAATAATTTTATTTATTTATATTTTGATTATTATTTATTGTAATACTTTGTTCTGAGATTATAATGTTTTCTTTAATTAGCTAGTATCAGTGAGTCTCTAAAGATGTGCATAAATCGTAGAGAATTCAAGCAGGATATAATCAATAAAAATATTATTATTATTATTATTATTATTATTATTATTATTATTATTATTATTATTATTATTATTATTATTATTATTATTATTATTATTATTATTATTATTATTATTATTATTATTTGATTGATTGATTGATTAATTGGCTTATTGCTCTTAAGTTGAAAGATGTTTCACAGCAAAAAGGGTCAAGCTAGGTTATCATCTATAGTCTTGATGTCACAAGTCTGTCACTCTATTATTGCATCATTCCATTATCTGCGGCGGATTCAAAGTTTGTGTTCTAATTAAAATAAAGAACATTGAAAGATATAGATTGATGAGTGAATACATGAGTAAATCTTGGTCATGAAGTGTTTTAATCTATGGATGAAATAGATGAATATTTCTTAGTTTTCATTTAATTTTAATATATTTACATTTTCAAAATTTTTATATGGAATTGAAAATACGTGTAGACGAATGAATAATTTATGGTTACAATAGAAGCCAATATTAGTTATAAAAAAATAAAAATAAAAGCTATGCAGATTAAATTTTAGGTGGACTTATTTAATCATAAATCTGGACACATTTTTTTGGTTAATCCCCTGTAAATTTTCTATGTTCTATTATTTTTTGCATCAATCTGCAATTTCCATGAACACATGGTCTCTCCAATTTAACTCTCTAAAACTCATCTTGATTTAACTAACAGTAGACTTTAAATAGTCAAAATATCAGTCATAGATCACATGACCCTATTTTCTTAAACTTGTAAGTTATAAACAATGAGGATTGCCAATTCCTCAACAAGCTTTATGATAAATGCTTAGCCAGAGAAAGCATTTAAAATATCTCTGTCAGGAACCCCTCCCAAAACCCCTGACCATGGTTTCATGCTTTGGCACTCCTCAGAGAGGTATCAGGGTAGGTTCAGACACTAGATCTAAAAATACCAACCCAAAGCCAGCATTTAACTAAAAGTTATCTATTGAGTGGAAAATCTGAAAATTACAGATACCTACATGTCTTCAAACCCAGCTATTCAACTCAAATAGCTATATGGAAGCTATTTGAGTTGAATAGCTGGGTTTGAAGACATGTAGGTGTCTGAAATTTTCAGATTTTCCACTCAATAGATAACTTTTAGTTAAATGCTGGCTTTGGGTTGGTATTTTTAGATCTAGTGTCTGAACCTACCCTGACACCTCTCTGAGGAGTGCCAAAGCACGAAACCATGGTCAGGGGTTTTGGGAGGGGTTCCTGACAGAGATATTTTAAATGCTTTCTCCTGCTAAGCATTTATCACAAAGCTTGTTGAGGAATTGCCAATCCTCATTCTTTATAACAGTAGACTTCTTTTTATTTTTAGAATATTTCAGAATTAAATGTAATTAATATTTTATTTCCTATATTTGTTGGAACATATATAATTGATTCTTAATGACTAAGTAAAATAAATAGATAAAAAAACTAAATTAATTCTATTATTATCTGTAATGATAAACAAAACAATCTTAATCTTTAATTTCTATTCTAATAAACATGTTCCTAATTTAGATTGTTATTGGATTTAAAGAATCCAATCTTCGGTCTTTTTACGAATTTGCAATTTATAAACATTGCAAGTATTTTTTTTTTTTTTAAATAAAAGAATATCTTAAAAATATAATACATATATGCTAATTGCTTTTAATTCAGCTACATTTTTTTTTTTGATAAACTATTTAACTAAAAGTGTTAATTGGATTAATTTTTAAAATATATATATTTCTTTAAAAATAAATTTATTTAAGCTATAAGCAATAAATACAAGTGTATAATTAATATATTGCTATATTTCTACAAATATATTTATAAATAATTTAATATAATTTAATATACTATGTATGTGTGTAAGAGTTTGAATTCATCGCATAATAATTTAAAATTCCCCCCCCCCACCAATTTTTATTGTTTTTGAGAACTTCCTCTCTGCTTTACATGATCATCACATTCTATGCTTAAACAAACTGTTAAAACAGTGACAAATTCTCAATAAAGTAGTGCCACACATTGCAAGCAATTGTAATCAATGGATGCAAGAAGGCTTGTGCATAAAATTCCTACCTCATGCCTACTCATCCAATACTCCAAAATTAATTTTTAGTTTGTGGTTTTTAGTAATGAAAAGCCTTGGATCTGACAGCACTAACCTAGATTTTTTAATCTAATGCAACTCTCCATTAATCAATTTTACATTTTGAGCTAAATAAAAGTTTATGAGCCCAAATATAAACAGTTGTTTTGCTAAAACTTATTTGCTTGCACAGTCACATATAACTAACCCTAATTCAGTATCAATCTATTTTGGTGTCTTTGGTTCTTTAATAATCACATTTACCATCATCTCATAGGCAGATATAGTTTTTAACCACTAAACATCACCTGTTCAGCATTTTATCTGCTTACATAAGTTTCTAAAACAGTGACAATCTTTCCATACAGTAGTGCCATTCAGTGCAAGCCATAGTAATCAATATATGCAAGAAAATCCCTGCCTACTCACTGAATATTCTCAGCTTACTTTATAAAAAGATTATCAATGTTTTAACAACTTGTATAAGTATAGGAAATGATGATCATGTGATGTTTAATGGTTTATTACCATGTCTTCCCATGTGATATTAGCAACTATGATTATTAAAAAACCAAAGACATCAAAATGTATAGATACTGAACAGGATTCAGATCTACATGACTATACAAGCAAATGGGCTTAGATTGAAAACATCTGTTTTCATTTTGGAATCATAGCTTTATAGTTAATTAAAAAGTAAAAAGTGGCTACTGGAGGGTTACTTACATCTTAAAATCTAGGTGCAGTGCTTTCAGAGCCATGGCTCCTCACTGATGGCTACAATCTAGAAACTAGTCTGGGGATATTGAGTAAGCACTAGATAACGATTTTATGCACAAATTTTCTTGTGTTCATTGATTACTTTGGCTCATATTGGGTGGCACTACTGTATAGAAAGTTTGTCATTATCTTTCTTTATCTGTTCCTATATATATATATATATATAGTTGTTTGTTTACATTTTTAGAATAATTTCTGCTATAGTGAACCACTGAAAACTGAAATTAAAACATCTATTCATCTCATAGTTACTGTTTATGTCACATTTAATCCAAAATTGTAACTTTTTTTAGTTTTTTTTATCTTAGATTACATAAAAATTGTAAGTCAGGCATAAATCATTTGCATGGGTAAACAACCGGAAAAATCACAATTTTCTAAATATTTTCTCAAGTAAATAAGTCTATTCTACTAAGGATTATACATGTAATTAGAATACATTTGCAGATATATATAAATTTTCAATGTTTAAGAGGATTTTCAGTGCATTTTTCTAGAAAAATTTCACTTATGATATAAGCCGACAACAATTAATTGAAAACTTATGATGGAAACTGAATTTTTGGAGATTTATTTACTTTTGAATTATATCAAATTTTTACATATATAAAGTATTTATATCTGATATCAACCATTACCTGGTATAAAATAATAAACAAAAAGCTGTTTTATATTTGGTTTTTGTAAGTAGGTCAGACAAATATTATTAATAGTAAGTAAATTAGTACACTGTACAGGCTTGCACACACTTGCACATATATAATATAATATATAAGGGATTCGAACTCGGACTTTTACATGACTCTCAGCTCTCCATGCCATCTCATATTGCTGACCCACCTGATCATATACATGTTGAAAAGATAAATAATCACCAATATATGCATTTTATGCTAAACCAGCAATCATCAGTTGGTCCAGGTTACCATCCCCATACATATATACAATCAATTCTCAGCTTTATATTAAGATAGCCAATCTTCATACTTTAACAGACAGGCTTCAAACTATTCCAACCCACAACTATTCAGCCATCTATTTTATTAAAAATCTGATGATAGAATGTTCAAAGCCCTCATTAGTACTAAGGTTGTCATCCTACCCATGTTGACCATTTAGGCATTCTGAACCCTCATGTACAGGAGAATAATCCATTTACATACATATGCAAAGGATGGGCAGATCTTTAACACACTATGTTTTTAATATGTATTATTCTCCAGTACATGAGGGGTCAGAATGACTAAATGGTCAACATGGGTAAGATGACAACTTTGGCACTAACGGGGGCTTTGAACATTCCATCATCAGATTTTCAATGAAATGGATGGCTGAAGAGTTGTGGGTTGGAGTAGTTTGAAGCATGTCCATTAAAGTATGAAGATTGGCTATCTTAATATAAAGCTGAGCACTGATTGTATATATGTGTGGAGATAGTAATCTGGACCAACTGATGATTGCTGCTTTAGCATGAAATATGTATATTGGTGATTATTTATCTTTTCAATGTGGTATGATCAGGTTGGTCAGCAATATGGAAGATAGCATGGAGAGCTGAGAGTCATGTGAAAGTCTGACTTTGAATCCCTTATATATTACATTAATAGTTAGTATGATTTCAGTCAATGATGCCAGTTTTGAATTGTTTCTTTGCCTGTTTGCAATATAAATAAATTTTATACAGAGAAGTAAGTAGATAGTTATTTTAAATATTTATTATTTACCTCCTAAATTTTTATCATTTGCAAATATCATATATATAAAGAACTTAAATTTTCATAAGAAACTATAGTCATGCAAATAAATTAATGAGAAAATATTTTTAAATTTCTTGATACACCATCTTGAAGATTCCTATAAGCTATAAAGAATTTTTCTCTTTAGATTTAGCTAAATATCTATTGGTAATGTAACAATTGCTTTTGGAACTGTTTATTTAATTAAATGGTCTATATACCAACACAAATGTCCAACAAATAATCATTTTTCAACGGATGTCTATTTATTTATACATAATAAATGAAGGGTTCATAATAATATTGATTAATCAAGTTTGCAAGATTTAAAAATATAAAAAACATATTATACTAATATTCATGTATTTGTTATACTTCTTTGGATACTGAATCAAAACGATTATATATTTTTTAACTCAATGAACGTATTGGGAATACATTGTTTTCTATTAGAAAACATTTAAGAAAATCTGTTAATTTTAACATAAATATTGATTTATTGTTCTTGCTTCATTTAAAATTTAGTCATATTACTTTTATTAAAACCACATTAAAGATAAAACAACAAAAATTGTCACATGATACCAAATGTTTTTTAATAGAAATCCACAATAAATATCACATTTTACCAGCATATTCATTTTATATCAGATATGCTACCTAACATAAAACTTAGAAATTATTAGATATTAAAATACAATAGTCAAATATGTTTAAAAATACATATATACAAGCAACAAAGATTACAAATTATAAAATTATTATATAAAAGCCTGTTTCGGCAAATTATGTTTTTTTGCCCTTTTCAATATGTCTCCACGATTTAAAGCACATACAGAGACATCTATATCAATACATGAGAGAAGACAGATAAACAAATGGATATCTGACACGATCTATTATGTGATTTTTTCCCCCTCAATTCTACTACAAAATTATTCTGTTATATATATTGAATAATCAATATTATTCTTTATATCCTAATTCATATGAGAACCCATATATATTTTGTAAGATAAACGCATAAGGAAGATAACCCTTTAAGATTATTGTTTAATTTTAGCAATTTCATTTTACATAAATTTTGTAAATATTTAAACAAATGGATAGCTGATATTATTGGTTATGGACAATATTGTATACAAAATACAGAGGCTATTATTGATAAATTAAATATGATGAATATAAATAGAAACCACAGTATCTTTGTGATGGACATAGAATCGATGTACCCTAGTATCCCTAGAATTAAAAGCATTAGCATCATCATAAAGGCTTTATCTCTATATATCAATGATAATAGCATAATTAGTATTATAAATGAAGCATTGAACCTAATAAATAATAGTTTATATTTTAAATATAATAATGAATATTGGAGTATAAATAAGGGATGGGTAATGGGATGCACGATTAGTGGGATTATGGCATCTATGTTCATTAATGACATGGAAATCAATATTATAAAAGACAGTATACTTAAAAAAGAAGTACTACATTATTTTAGATATGTAGATGATAGTTTGATAATTGGTAATAAGAGGGCAATAAATAAATTATATAAACAATTTAATAATAATGTTGATAATATTAGGTTTACTATGAAAAAAATTGATAATGAAATAAGGTATTTAGATATTGAAATTATTTTAAATCAAAATAATGATATTATAATTAAGCATTTTATTAAAGATTATAAATTAAGGAAAATTATATCATTTGATTCAAAACAACCATGGATACAAAAGATGAGTGTAATTAAGAATTTTAAATATAAGAACGATAGATTTAATACAGATAGAAATATTGCTATGTTACAGAAGGATAAATTTAAACAAACATATATGGGATATAGATATGCAACGTGTAGTATTGACAATATATTTTGACAACATGGAGTAAATAGCACAAATAATAATAGATGTAGGACTAATAAACAAAAGAAGTGGATAAAAATTTCATATTTGCCTAGTGTATATAATATATTAAATAAAAAAAGTAAAAATTATATAGATAAAAATATTAATGTGGGATGGGCTAATAGCAAAAATTTGGATAAATTGATAACTAATTGTAGGATGAAAGATGATATAAAATATAAGAGAGGAATGGTTTATAAAATTAGATGTAATTTTTGTAATATGATTTACTATGGCCAGACGTCAAAGCAATTGGGAGAAAGAGCTAAAGAACACAATGATGCTATTGCTAGGAAAGATGATAGATCTGTGTTATATGTTCATTATTTGCAGTACAGACATAAAATAAATTGTATTGATAATATAAGTGTTCTTGATTATATTAAAAATGTTAATAGATGTAAAATATATGAAACAAACTACATCATGTATAATAAAAACAACTGTATGAATATATACAAAACATCTATTAAGTTAAATAATAAGTGGTTAATGGATAAAGAATGGATAGTTAATTAATTAATAAATGTGGATATATATCCATTCAATATATATATAACAGAGTAATTTTGTAGTAGAATTGAGGAAAAAAAAATCACATAATAGATTGTGTAGATATCCATTTGTTTATCTGTCTTTTTTCATGTATTGATATAGATGTTGCTGTATGTGCTTTAAATCGTGGAGACATATTGAAAAGGGCAAAAAAACATAATTTGCTGAAAAAGGCTTTTATATAATAATTTTATAATTTGTAATCTTTGTTGCTTGTATATATATATATATATATATATATATATATATATATATATATATATATATATATATATAAACATATTTGACTATTGTATACTTGAAGTGCAACATAAAATAAGAATTGGTTTTAATTCTGATTCTTTTTCTGTATAGATATTAAAAGTAGTGCTTATTAAATTCTAGGTGCAATACTATCTTTTTAATATTTCAGGATTGTCTGCTTTCATCAATAAAAAGTTTTGAATCCGAATCTAATGAATCTAGATTTTTTTGTTTGTGATAGCTATTCAACCAGCAGCATCTTCAACTCATTTTTATCTTATCATGATACCAACCTAAAATTCAAGAGCATCTAAATGTTATGAATCAGGTATCAGGTATATGTATCTACGCAAATGAGCTATCTTTGATACAAACATAATTGTGTGTTTGAAATATAGATTATCTTGACAGAATATAAAAATGTATAGGTTAGTTGCTAAGTAGAAAAAATCCAGTTGCACTATATCTATGTTCAAATTCCTCACTAATGAAGGTTGTAAGGTAAAATAAGAATAACAATATATATCAGGATATTATTGGATATAAGTTTAATGTTATAGGAATGGATTACTTTCAACACTTCATAAGAAGTTTGAACCTTGTAAATAACAATACTTAGCCACAATTCAAGTAGCTTAATCTCTAGCATCTGCAAATCTACCGCTGTAGTAATGCTCATAGGACAATAGTGATTTAATAAATATCTATTGATTATTAAAATTTATAATGAATGACTAACTAAAATAGAATAAAAAGTTTGCTTTTAAATATAAAACAATCACATAGTGCTTTATTCCATGCTAGGACATGTTTTGACATTCATAATAAAAATATTTAAGTTTACCATTATCAGTAGAATCTGTTTGATTGTCTTCTTAAATCAGAATCATCAGAATTTTTACTTGACTTTTTCTTACTCAAACATTACACACACACACACACATATATATATATATAAAGTAATGGATTAATAGTTTCATATGTAATTTTAATAGAATGCACCATTAAATAATAAATGTAGACTTCTTCCTATAACAAATTGTAATTTAATATTATTAACTAATATAAAAAAATACCAAAGAAAAAGGTTAGGTTCACTAGCAAAGTCACAATTACAAACAAATCTTAAGAAGTTATTAATTACAAAATGAAACTATTCCAACTAATAATAAATTTTAAAATAAAAGACAAGTGTATCTAGTATAAGTTACATTCAGATACCTATTAATTTTGCACATTAATATTTTACAATTCAAGTAATAATCAATGATGAAAAAACAAAATTTATTATTAAATAAAATAATTTATTTAAGAAAAAAAAATAACGATATCTAAATTAATACATTAACATTAATAAGCACATGTATGTTCAACAATCTGAGACATTGCCAGAACAAAACAAGCTATCCTTATCTCAATAGCTAGTATCACAGTAACCTATGTACTGAGGGCTATACAATTAAGCAATGGATGAAATTCTAAAAACTTCATACATAAAATATTTAAACCTTATTTCTTCATTATTGCCATATTATTTATAAAGTCATAAATATTATCCATGCTTAAGAAAGTATTCACTATAAAACAAAATCATTACAAAATAAAGACATCATGAATTTATAATTCTTACTTCCCAATAATATCAAGTTAACATATCATTAATATCCCAATTTTCAATACATACACTATCAGTCAAATCCTATATATATATGTTGATATGAAGATGTTCATGGGTTGCATATATAAAAGACATATTTTGTGGGCTCATCGATGTTAAAAAATTTAAATATTGATATACCAATGTTTTGACTTGATCACATAAGTCATTCACTTTATTACTATTTAAAATTCATTATTTAAAATTTTATAAATATCATTAAATAACACAGATTATATATTGCATAATCTGTACTAAAAATATGATATTTATTAAATGAAATATGCTATCATTTATGGTATCTGTCTTATTTTTTAACATTATATTTAAAAACTTTGAAAATATTATTTGTATATAGCTTTGATAATTATGCACATAGTGATCAATCCAATATTTAAGAATTGACAATTTAAAATAACATAATATCTGCAAAAAATTATTTATATAAAATAATATTTATATTAAATTAAACAAAACATTTAATAGACATATAATCTGTTTTTTTTTTATTTTAACTCATTTGCCAGTAAATGAACTTAAATGTCTTTCTGCAAAATTATAAATACAGCAGACAATTTCTCTTTTATGACGCTTCATTTGAAATATAAAAGATAGACCTAAATAAAGTAAAAAGTATTGTGATTTTGAAACTGATGATGATTATGAGGTAATCCTATTTAAGATAAATGAAAACAAGCAGTAATTTAGAGATTTGGTTCCCAAATTCTTGGGATAAAAACTTTATTTATATGTTCATTTTGAGAGTTTAAAATCTAATATATTTTTTAAATTCAGCAGCTGATGATTATATTTGCATGATCAAAACAGTATTCTTGATAAGAAATCATTCTCTGTTACTTGTGAATATATCAGTAAATAAATCTATAGTCAATTTTAAAATTATTTAAAACAAATTGTCAATTTTTTAAAATTAATATTTTTAAATTTAAAACTTGATGTTTTTATGTTATCATTTAATAAAATCAATTTTTATTTATAAAATAATATCTAATGTCTTTAAATTAATAATAATAATTCAATATTTTAAAATATTAAAGATTACACATTTTAAATTAATAAAAAAATTATATACATTTACTTAATTCATACAGAAATGAAATATATTCCAAAGAAATGTACAATTTCAATATATATATATATATAATTAACCCATTTATTCAGTATACTAAATGTTAACTATATTAAATAGAGAGATTTGACTTTGGATTTTCAATAATTGTCCATTTTAAATAATTGATACTTGTAAATAAGATAAATTGTCCCCAATATATATATACAATCAGTGTTTGGCTTATATTAAGTTAGCAATGTATTAAACTTTAATAGGCAGGCTTCAAACTTCTCAGTCTTCGAACATAATGTCTACATGTATATGACTACAATATCGAATTCACCAAGGATTTGATCATTCCATCATTGGTCTTTTAATGAAATGGATCATTGAATTGTTGAAAAGGTGATAATTTTGAAGCATGTCTATTAAAGTTTACGGAATTGTTATTTTACTATAAGCCAAGCAATGATTGTATATATGTTTGGGAGATTATGCCCCAGTTGACCTGATGAGTGCTGGTTCTGCATAAAATGAATAAATTGAAAATTAGTTATCTTTTTCACATGTGTATGATTATGTGTATCAGTTGTTTGATATGAAGCAGAGCGTAAATATAAATAGAAAATTGTATGTTAAAATTCCTCTATTTATTAGATAGATAGATAGATAGATAGATAGATAGATAGATAGATAGATAGATAGATAGATAGATAGATAGATAGATAGATAGATAGATAGATAGATAGATAGATAGATAGATAGATAGATAGGTATGTAGATAGGTAGGTAGATAGATAGGTAGGTAGACAAACAGACGAACGGACAGACGGATGTACAGACGAAGGGACGGAGAGATGGAGAGACGGATAGATAGGCAGACAGGTAGGTAGGTAGGAGGGAGGGAGGTAGGGAGGGAGGTAGATAGATAGATAGATAGATAGATAGATAGATAGATAGATAGATAGATAGATAGATAGATAGATAGATAGATAGATAGATAGATAGATAGATAGATAGATAGATAGATAGATAGATAGATCTTGTTTTCTACATAATGTGTTTTATTCTGGTTTAAAATTTCAGTAATCTTGATATATAATTGATTCAAGCTTTCAATTGTTGAATTTTAAAGTTGATTATTTTTTCTTCTGATGCTATCTAAAAATAAAATTCAAATAAATGATCCCACTTTAGAATTATATTTAAAGAAAATAATCACTATATTGAATAAAAATCTAAAAGTAATTCTAAACAATATTTAATTCTGTTTTCTTTATTTATTATAATTATTATAAACTCTGTTCTAAACGAGTAATAAGAAAAGTAATAGCTAATTTTCAAAAAATTTATATTGCACTAAGCATGCTTTTGGCAGGTCACTGCCAGAATTATAGTACTGTGTTGTACCGCAGTTGAAAATTATACCTATATATTGGGATATAATTTATTATGTGAATTAGTCATTTAAATATTCCATTTTTCCAGCAACAGAACACATGCAACTTCATATTTTAAAAATTGATATAAGATTTAATACTTTTAATTTCAATATTTTAATAATTAATAAATTGACAAATATTTGTACATGTTTTTTTATGTCTAACTTTTTATGTGCTTTATTAATATTTTATTTGTTTTAAATTTTAATTGCGTGATTTTACTATACTATAGTTATATTGTGGATAACAATTGTTAGTAATATTTCTCTTGGAATTGATCATTTGATGGAATTTAAAATGTGATACTTTCTAATTATACAATTGCAATATTTAAATTTTAGCACATTTTTTTTTCATAATTGAATTTGTTAGTGATGCATTTTTTTATGAATTTGTTTGCCATATCTTTGGATTTTAATATATCTCTTGTAATTGACCATTTGATGACATTTAAATGTAATGCTTGTTGATTGTGAAAGTAAAATACTGTGATAAATTTCAAATATTCTTGAATTTTTTTTATGTTTTTATCACTATTACTGACAGTTAAATGTATTTGGAATATTTAATTAAAGTTAAAATTTTTTAAAGGTATTCAATACATATATTGGATAACAGAAATAGTCCAATATATAATACAACTGAAATACCATCAACACAAACCTTCAACAAAACACTAATAAAATATCTTTTGTGTTTTAATTTTAATATTTGCTACATTTGATAATGTAGATGCATAACCACACTAATTTTTAAATCATTTTTATTACTAATATTTACTAAAAATTGTTTTGTGATGTATCATATTTTAAGACAAAAATACTTTAGTATTATTTTATTTTTTATTATGCTAAAATTTTTGTCATTTCTTAATTACTAATATTTTTGATATTTAATTTTGGAATAATTTGGTCATGTGATTGGGGTGATTTTTTGATCATTTCCTAATTACAAATTAGTTTGATATTAAATTTCAAGAGTTGGTTAATTTGAGGGTTTTTAGTCATGTGATTAAGATTATTTTTTTACAAAAATTCCTATTTTTTAAAAGAAAGTTGTAATTTTTTGTCTATACTGGCATGTTGGGAGTAACAAGAAGAGATTGAAAATGCCGTATATGGGTAAGAGAACAAACAGGTGTTACTGACCTCATTGAAAATATTGCTAGAAGAGATAATAGATGGACAACTGAAATATTAAATTGGATTCCAAGAGATTGTAAAAGACCCAGAAAGAGACTACATGTGAGATGGATGAATGAAATAAGAAAGTGTGCAGGAGTGATGTAGAGAAGAGAAGCTAAAGATTGGACAAGGTGGATTGAACTTGGAGAGACCTTCATCCTGCAGTGGATTGATAATGGATGATGATAAATGAGCAAAATATCTGGAGTATTTTCTAACATAATTTATTGCTTGGTTGTATCAGTAATGCTTAGGGTGTTTTTTTATGATGTCCAAAATAGTGAAGAGTACATACTAAAATGACACCCAATATTTTTTGTTGTTCAACAGTCATAACAATTGAAAAAATAATATTCTTCATAAAAAGTTAAACTTAAGTCTATTAGTCTAATGTAGTGCACATGCCAACAATTTGCATATAATATATAATAAATAAATGATAATCCTGAGCATATTATTAATAGGAAAAATATTATCCAGAATTTAAGTGAGATAATTTTAAAAATTAGCTATATTTTACAAAAATGCATTGTCATAAACATACATTTTTGAATGAGACTTTCAATGTTGTATATTAGATACTAAATGTTTTATATGCTAATAATATTTTATCACATTAAATAATACATCATGTTAGTGCACATTCCAAATTAGATTCATCAGTGATAATATTTCTGAATCTGTCTTTTATAAAATTAATTTGTAGATATCATCATCCACATGTATAAATAGAGGATGAAAATGATAATACTGTTGTTGCTAATGTTTTTAGACAATTATTGATTTCTAATGGCATTCCAAGTTTTTAATATTTTCTGTTCAGTATTCACCACTCATTTATTTTTAATTATTTCAAGTCATTTTTCAAGTAAGAAAAAAAACTTTCGTTACAACTGAAATAAAAATAATTATTTGCAATTCTATATCATTTAAATTGAATCATTGATAATTTTCAAATTAAGTTTATTTGCTGCTGTTGTATCTGGATATAAAGTATATTTTCATGTTATTTAATTGTCAGATCAGGTAAATATTAAAATTTGTTAATCATTGACCAAATTACAGTAGAAAACTCTTGAAGCAACTTATTTTGGTTTGGTTTTCTATAAGAATCTATATCTGCAAAAAGAAATAAATAAATTTAAAAAATGCTTCAGATGCATTGATTAAATCAAATATAGAAATCACTTTCTTGCTTTACTAATACTTTGAGTGTATTATATTTAATACATTTCAGTAAAGTAAAAATCAGTAAACAAACATCATTACTTGTATTTTTAAAGATATTCTCATTAATAACAAAAGTCTACTTTCCTATAAATACTCAACACATTTTTGAAGAACTTTTTCATGACATAACCATCACATATTATTGTCCATAAGTAAATCACTGAATGATATGTTTACCTCATTTATCAATTTTAGAAACTTTTTTGTCTATGTAATGTATGGTAGATATAAAATTGCCAAATATTGTTATAAATCTAATAATATTTTGCAGTATTTTAAAATTAGCTTTGACACACAAAACCTACTTATGTAGAATGTAGTAAAAAGCCACAATTGAATGTCAAATACATTTGGTAAATAAAATGACAAACCCTGATAATAGTGTAGACACTGTCAATTGTTACTAATACAATTTATAAAGGTATCTCTATAAAAATAATGTATTTATAACTGCAATGAAAATATCCAATTCTTTTTATTGATGTCACTAATAATGATAAAACTGATTAATAATTTCTTAATAATATTCCAACAAAAGGACAAATAAAATCTAAATAAGCTGCAACATTTTAATCACTAAATTTATCAAAACAAATGGAAATTAAACTGAATGATTTTGTACCTATTTTTTGCTGCAGGCTATATATTTTACCATTTTTAAAATTCTATCCTTTAGTGTATTTTTATTCTTTGAATATTTTTTCTTAGTTTTCAAAATCTCCAAAAAAAAAAAAAAAAAAAAAAGAAAAACAAAACCACTGCATATTTTAACCATGTTTTTTTCATGATCATTAACAGGATTCCCATGTTAACTAGAAGCAATTTACAACATATGCAATCAGATTTAAATAATATAGTTTTTGTCATCAAACAACATTAAAAATAGTTATATCATCAAGCATTGGTAGTCAAGAGGTCAGCAACAGCTCCTTTACAAGCAGTTGTCCTGGGTTAGTGGGTTCCCTTCCTAACTGACGCTATGACATATGAGAAAAAAAAAAGTTATATCATAAAACATTTCAATATTTTTAAAGTCGTTTCCAGTGTGCTGTTTAACTTGAAATAAACATCACAATTAAAGTGATTAAAGAATTAAATCAATCTCAGTAAGCAAAATGATTAGTAATTAAATAATTAGCTTATAGTTGTTTTTTAAGAAAAACATTAATAAACTATTGTTAAAACCTCTATTTTTTAATTATGTACCGCATACATTTAAAAGTATATAAATAAACCAAAAAGTATTTTGTCTGAAAAAAAATTGGTGGACATTGTAGAAGTAGATCATATACCAAGATTTTCACCATTTTAGCTCCAAGTAGATGAGAGGAAACAATTTTTAGATCCTACAAATCTAACTTTTATCTTTTGTAATTCTTCAAGTTACTTTTTATAATATTTATTTGTTTGCAATCTTTACATTATCTATGTACTGAAATACAGTTGTTATTCTAACTATTAAAATAAATGTTTTGAATTTTTCAAGCTGGTTTATTTCATCATCAGATTCTTTTCATGCTTTTACATTTCATTATTTGTCTGAATAATCTGCTAATAAATCTCACCCACTAACTGGGATTAGTCTATCATAGGTAATTCAGTGATATTTGACTGACTACTGATATAATTAAATAGTAATGTTGGCTGAGCATCTTTAATGGCCAGTGCAACAATTATCTTTTATTATTTTTACTTCTATCAAGAAAAGATTTATGCTTTGGCTTACAATAGCTATTTTACTAATGAGGTTCTATTTACTACTGTACCAAAACACATACCCTTTGCTTAATTAATCATGTCATATTCTTCTGATAACTAACTACAAAATTGTCTGATATTTGATTAGAATAATTTTTGCTTTGTTTTTTTTTTATTTACTGTGGCTATGTTAAGTAGAATATTAAAAGAACTTTTAAAAAATATATTGAAAAAATTTTATTTATAAAAATTAATTTTTAATATTTTATATTTACAAATATAATATTATATTAAAATTAATACATACTGTAATTTATATTACACTTATGCCTAAATGATACATTTATCACATTCTTAGCATGCCATATTGCATGGTATACCCCACGGACACATATGTAAGCACATGCATAATTAGAGCTAGAGAAAAAGATATGTATCAAATACAAAATAGAGAGAGTTACAGTGAAGAAAATTATTTTTTGTATTTTTATACACACAAAAGGTTCTAATAATTATCAACAAATAGTTGTAATAAAATATAATTTAATAATAATGTCGTTTATTTGCTATACTTTCTCCATAATCAATGAATAATACTTTCTTTTTATATACTATAAATAATTCATAAAGTTTGATTTTTTTTCTATATGTTATCTTAATTGGATTCAAAAAGGCCTCCAATTAGTGTTAATGCAAATGCAATTTATATTCATGTTAAATGGTATGTAGATGTTGTATATATACATAATCTTTATATTGTTTATTAAAAAAAACATCAAACGAACATAAATATATTTTTATAAATTCTGTTATTAAACTATCCATATATTTAGTGTCAATTTTAATATATTTGTTAATCAATTACTTTCTCTTTGATGGGTTGGTTCTAACTTGAATTCCCAACTGTTTTAAAAGAAAAAAAATCTCATTTGTCAGTCTCTTCAATCAAAGAAGCAGGGTAATATTAATGGAAAAGATTTTTCATATATTTCTATGGCAATAATAAAAAATTACGTTTGTGATAAAACTTTCAGAAATGATCACCCGATCACTTTCCTCATTTGTAAAGGTCAAAAAGTGGATGACTTGTCAAAACTTAAATTGGACCGTACTGTGAGCTGGTCAATGTATGTGTTGATCATACCCAAAATGAACCTGTCTAGATGATCTGGCACATTTGTTTACTAATCAAAACTGAAGAATAAAATAAGTTATTAAAATTAAACTGCAATTACATTGATAAATAATTCAAACTAGAAATTAGAAGAAAAAAACAATTTTAAGAAAGCGATCCTCATCATACAGATTAATATGGACTTCCCAGCTCAAAAAAATAAGTTGATCAGCAAAAAAAAGTTTGAAAAAATTTAATAATTTAATAAATATAAAGATATGTAAAATATTGCTATTAGCAAACAAAATTAGAAGCAAAGAAAGATTAATATTTTAAGGGATTTAAAAACAATGAAAATATAATAATTTAGAATTAATTAAGCTTATTTTAAAAGAAATGTTAATTAACTGGAGAATTATCTATAATCAAATGCAATGGGAACATAAGTTTACAACCACAAAAAAATTATTTATTATTCAGAAGAAATATTTAAAGATAACAAAAAAATTTAACTGATGCAGATTTGTATTTACAGAAGTTATATTAAGCTGATGAAATCTAATAAATCAGAATAAGATGTTTGCATTTACCCTATTGGAAAAATCTTTTAGAAAAAAATCTAAAAAATGTATGTATATATAAACCATCATAGAAAGGTTGTATTTTTTATGTATCTTCATGATCTTCTGGAAATTGTGATCTGAAGTCGTAGTTAAATGTAGTAAATGAGACTTTTGTTTGGGAAGTCAGACCCCAAAGATCAGAAATTTGACTAGAGAATTGAACATGTTACTTTGAACTTTATTATGTAAATTAATACACTGTACAGGCTTACACACATATGCACATATATAATGTAATATATAAGGGATCAAACTCAGATGTTCACATGACACTCAACTCTCCATGCCATCTTATATTGCTGACCCAGCTGATCATACACCTGTTGAAAAGATAAATAATCACCAATATAAGTATTTCATGCTAAACCAGCAATCATCAGTTGGTCCAGATTATTATCTCCCACACACGTATATACAATCAGTGCTCAGCTCTATATTAAGATAGCCAATCTTCATACTTTAATGGACAGACTTCAAACTACTTCAATCCACAACTCTTCAGCCATCCATTTCATTGAAAATCTGATGGTTAAATGTTCAAAGCTCATGTATTTTCTAAACCTCATAGGCCTATATACTATAAAGGAGTAAACAAAATGGTCATATGACATTACAGTGCTAACATACATATAGTTTAGAGATTAGTATTAGCATGGAAAAATACTAATTTATTGATAAATACTGTTAATAAAATTGTGAATTTTCCGATGATAATGAGATGAAAAATGTATATATTAAACATATTAAATTTTAATTTTATTGCATATTATGTTTATAGTTCATTATATATTGTGTTAAATTATATATTATTAAATTACTTATTTCATTGCCTGATATGAAATTGTTAATAACAAATCAGGAAGTCAGATGCCAACAGACTCTAATAATTACAACTGCACATATCACCTCACTAAAGCAATACTAGTAAGAAATCTAATTATGCAATTTAAAAAGCCTAAATTTAAAATATATGTAATTTGGAAAAAAAAAATTATAAGGAATTTATTTTATTACAGGTATAATTTATATAGTATTTTATTTTTTATTTTAAGATTTTGGAAAAAAAAACATGCTCATCTTTTGCATGAAAAGATTTAGAAGCTATATCCAAAGGGATGTTAATGATTTTTTTGTCCTAAAATTAACATCTAAGATGTTATGTGGCTGAACATGAACCATCATTAATATATTGCCAAATTTGGAAATTAATAAATAGTAATTCCATGATTATTGATGGATAATATTGAAGAAAATTAAAACTAAAAATACCAGATGATAAATATATATCTGACAAATTTATGCATTGAAGTCAGTTAATTTACACACACACATATTTATATATTTTGATTATTTTATTTACATTAATGAATACATAATTATTTTCCTAACCAATCTTATATATATATATATATATAAAATTAAGTATTTCCATGGATTGCTATTATAATAAAGAATAGAAATCAGAAGATAATAACTACATAAATAGAAATTACCTTTAATCTCAATGAAAGAAGATCTATCTATTATAGGTTTAATGAAAAAACTGGTTTAGCCACATGAACTGTCAATTAGTAGTAATTAATAATTTCTTGGTAACAACAAAGATTGAACAAAATTTTTATTTATATGGATAGTATATCTTCATTTCTATTCTTTATTATATGTTATTTTTCTATGATTAATTAGTTTAGTTATGTGTATGAAGGCTATGTTTAATACAGAATAGAACCCAAAAATAATAACAGGAAAAATTATAAAACAACAACCCATAACATAGATTTTTCACATCTTGTTGATGATAAATACTATGATACTTATTGTCTGTAAGTACAAAAAATATGTTTAACAAATTATATATTTTTACAACTATTTAGAGATAAATAACACATTTGAAAAAGTAACCTGCATTCTGAATAAATCAGTGTATTAAAATATTTTTAAATAATATCAAATGCCTGGACTAAATATCATAAGTAATTTGAGTTAGTTATTGTAATTTTACATATGTCTATAATTACAATTTGTCACAGTTGACTTCTTTTTACATTTAATAATATTATTTACATATATTTTCCTTTAATTTTTATCCTACCAACACAACTTACCATTGCAATATATATATATATGATAATCAAAACAAGTTATAAATTTCATAACTTGCTTTAAGCTTGCATTTTATGATCATTAGATGGAGCTTTACCAATAGCTCCTAACAAGCTTTTGTTTACATAAATGCTGAGAGAGATAGAATTCAAAATTTTTGTCATTGATAACCTTAGAGATTTTGAATTCTATCTTTCTCGGCATTTATGTAAACAAAAGCTTGTTAGGAGATATTGGTAAAGCTCTATTTAATGATATATATATATATATTTAAAGAGCATTTCAGATGGAATTATTTAATATGTAGAATTATTCATTTATAATTAGAAATAACTATACCTAGATCAGTAGCTAATGAAATCCAACTGCATCAGGCTAATTGTTAAAATAAAACTGACAGGTGGATTGCATTCAAATGAAGGATCTTTTTTTAATATCACACTAAATATAATATAGAGTAGAAACCATTGCAATTTGTATTTATAGGTGTACAAAATCAAAGTAAAGCATTCTTTTCAAATATTATTATAATGTATATATATATAGAAACAGTCGACCTTAGTTCAAGGTCGAGTTTCATGCTTCTACCACTGTCCACATGTCATCATGCTCCATTTCTTTTTTTTTTGTTGATGTAAATTGTATATCATAGGAGCGTATATATGTAATTAAAAATATTAGGTAATTTTGTATCTTCTAAAATTGTATTTTTCTATTATTTTAATACGTTATAATTTTTTTCTTCATAAAACAACATATAAATTCAAGATAACTGTCTAAAATAATTAAAGGGGTGAGGAGTTTGTCTCATGATTTTAAAAAAAGGGAAATTGTAAATTAAAATTAAAAAGTAAAAACTAAAACAAAGCTAATGGATTTTAGTTAGCTATCAACATTGTTTTGTCAAATCCATTTCGAAACAGGAAATTGATTTGAATTGATTTTAGAGAGTTATCTTAAAACTGAATCTTTACTAACAATAGAGTAAATATTTTCCTAAAATAGAGATCCATTAGAAGCAGGAAATCTAGTTTAGAATAAATATTCTCTGAGGGGCCAAAAGTGATATAAATAGAGCTAGAAATCTATTATGTTAGAGTTTGGTCAGTCATTGCTAAGGGACTTCACATCTGTTTAAAATTTTGGAGAGCCAAATTGCTATCTGCCATCTTCATCCAACCGTAATGTAGCCCCAAAGAATGCTGCCTGCCACAGAAGATTCGCCAGTACTTCCAAAGAATCCTGAGGTAACCAGCCAAAAGACTGTATAACCACCTTATCCAATTTTAAATATGTAATGTAATTTTTAAACTAATAATTTTGTTATATTTAATGTTTCTTAAGTTTTGTTAACCTCTTATATCAATTCTTTGCTACCTAATTATTCTGTAATCCAACTCATGCTTCTTATTATTTTTATCAGTTAGTGCGGTTATGATTTAAATTTAATAATATTTTTATATTTTCTCACTTTATTTATAAATGCCACTAAAAACTTAATCTTATGAACTTCTATTAAAAAGAGAAGGGGTGGGGAATTAATGAGTTCTTATTAATTATTCTAAATACTTTGTAAGATTGGGTTATACTTTAAAGGAATATTTTTGATCTATATTTTTTATCGTAAATTTATACAAAATGTATAAATATTTTTGCAATTCGGGGTGGCTATTGTCCATTAGTTTTATAAATTTTCTTATTGATCATCATCACCACAAAGACTGGCAACTTAAATTTAGTTTGTAATTTGCACCACTTTAGTTTTTTATTTCCTATATTAAAATACTGATTCAGGAAGGGGGAGCACTGCAAGCTTCATTAATGTTAGTTAATTTATAATCAATGACTTTAGATTAAGTAGGTCATTATCATAGCATGTCATTACGTATTTATTAAACCATTTAAGGCTTTTCTTTAATAGTTAAATTTATTGATTTTATATTATTATGATAGCGTTGCTAGCATATATCCAATTATTTATAAGCCGCATATGGTTTTGATCTGATTCACCTGTACCTCACTCCAGGGAGTCATGATCATTTTGCTAGTCATTCTTCTCCTCCAAGTATATATATTATATACTGCTTTGAATTGCCTGTACCTCACTCCAGGGATTCAAAGCCTCATCTTTCATATTCTCATCATAAAAGAAGTCTACATTTACTTCTATATCATACAGGTTAGAGTAGATGAAGCAATGTATAGATGCGCCATGGAATCTTCCTACCAACCTTTTCTTCCTGTACCACTTTAGCATGAAGCTGGCATGTACCATGATTATATAAAATTGGAGAATGACCTTATCCTGGCCAAATGTGCCATTTCCTCTCGCTGATATTATGCTAGCACTGCCATTTCTTACCATTAGTTTCCAGCCTGTTTAGCAAAGTAAATCGTAATGATATGTGGTAATAAAACGTTTTGTTTTCTCTTTATTTGTTGGCATTTAAACCCAACTTCTCATGAAGCTGCCCTCCCTCTTTACTGAAATAAACCTTTCCTGCAAATATTGAGTTTTCACTATATCCCATCATTAAATGTTGAAAATGTAAAAGAAATAATGTTGTATGCTGCCGATCAAAATGTATCCTCATTGTTATTATTATAAATCGAATATCTGAATAAAAGAAACTTATGTATTGAAATCGTTAATCAGTGAAACTTGATTATATCTTGATAAATGTATTTTTATGTATAAATAGACACCAAACCACTCCGATAAATCTATCTCTTGTAACCACCGCACTAACTTAATATTTGTCAAAATCAACATAATCTTAATAATATTCTTTAATGTTTATAAGTTTTATAAGCATAGAGTCAATTATATATCTAAACTCATTATCAATTATGTTCAAAATAAATATTTATATTTTAAACTTAATCCAGTTGTTCGAATCTCATTATTAATATTTATATTTAAGTATACTCATAACTTAATATCTTTGGTTCACTCAATCTCTCATCATCATCACCAGTTGAGTCTCATATAAAATGTTGTAGCACCAGGCCAGGATGTAATGGATTTATGTGGTATCACCATAGGTGTTGTTCATAATGTTATAGATTTGGGGAATGGACAAATAGGTTAGAATTCATGATTGCTCCTGACCTGTGTATCTCACACATGATTGGATTTGGGGTACTTTTGCTTAGATTTTAAATCTTGTTGGATGGACATGCATTTTTGATTTGGTACAATATATATATATATATTAGATAGATAGATAGATAGATAGATAGATAGATAGATAGATAGATAGATAGATAGATAGATAGATAGATAGATAGATAGATAGATAGATAGATAGATAGATAGATAGATAGATAGATAGATAGATAGATAGATAGATAGATAGATAGATAAATAGATAGATAGATAGATAGATAGATAGATAGATAGATAGATAGATAGATAGATAGATAGATAGATAGATAGATAGATAGATAGATAGATTTGAATATTTATAAATACAGTAATCAGATATATTTTAAAAATTTTATCCACTTAAGAGTGCTTTTGACTATCCTTGTAGTCTTTGTCAACTAACACTTTGAAATGCTACCTTTCCCACAATTCTGTAATCTTAATATTTGCTACCTGCCTTTTAATTAAATCATGTTTGTATTTGTATATTAGCATAGCTTGTTTTATTTATTTATTTATTTTTCAATTTGCAATACAGCATTGACATATCTAAAATTATCAGATTTTCTATTTAATAATTGTATATTAGATAAGTGCTGGCTTTTGAGTTGGTATTTTAGATCTAGTGTCTAAATGTTCTAGCTTCTCATTGAGAAGAGCCAAAAGCTCAAAACTGATCAGTCTGATGATAGGGATAATTTTCGATAAAGATTTTAAATGTTTTCTCTTGCTGCACTTATTGGTACACTCACTATATTACATATTTGTAATACAAGCTTAAAACAAATCATGCAATATATGACTTGCTTTATTATATATATATTGTTGACCAAAATTCATCTAGGTATAAAACAAATAACTGCATCACTTCTATAAATAAAACTATAAGAATTCAATAAATCTAAATACTTATCTACTCTTCTTATTTTTAGCCGTATTAAACTTTATGTTGAAATTTTGGACTGCTAAAAATATTTATTCCTGATATAATATACATTTTTAATTTACAAAATTGTAATTAATGAAGCAAAATATAAATTGTACTTAATTATTATTTCATAATTAATAATGTTATATATACCTCTATCAAAAATATTATTTCAATCTAAATTGTTATTATGGATAGCAATCTGAGTACATTCGCTTCTTTATAGTTTACAATATAAAGGTGGTACGTGTGTTTAGTAATTTTACAGATAGTGGTACATATACAAGTTTAATATTATATATATATATGTGCATGTATATATAGTGTGTGTGTTTGCTTTTTGTAAATCAGATTATATATATAATAAAATATTAACTCCTGATTACACAGTTGAGATGTACACTAATTTGATAACATTTAATTTTTACAAATTTAGATAATTTTTATTTAAAATTTTATTGTAAAAAAATAGCAGACTACTTTTTGTCTCAACATAATAAATACTATGATTGATGTTCAATATTTTGATTTATTCTAAATAAAATATTATTTACCAATCTATTTAAAAATAGGAGATCTAAATAAAATAAAAAATAAACATTTAATTTTTTATTTCCAAACATAATGTAAAAACTGAAACACAGGCTTATTCTATACCTGTGACTATATATGTAATATATAGGGTATATGAGCACAGACTTTCAGATGACCCGTAACCACTGATACGCTATCTTTTCAGCATATATGTGCTTGAGTGTATCAGTGTTATTTGATAGAGTGGTCATCTGAAAGTCTGTGCTCATATACCCTATATATTACAAACATAATGTAGAAAATAAGAAAAAAGTTACACATTATTAGTATTTTTAATTTCATTATGTTTTAATTTTATTTTATTATCTTTATGATAAATTACTTTTATATCCTAAATAGCAAAATACTAGTATCAAACAGATTAATTTATTTACAATTTTTATTACATTTTAAATGTAATTCTTAATAAACACTTTCCTATTTCATTAAAATTTACTTAATTATAAATTATTGTATTAATGATATATATATAACGAGCGTAATACAAGCTATATAGGTCATGTGACATATGACTGATTTTTACTAATATATATATATTATTAAAAATATGTTTATTTAACTTGATGGGTAATGCACTAAAAACTAAAAAAAAAAAAAACAATTATTTGTACTTTAATTAATTCAATCTCAATTAATTTATTTATAAATGTTTTATGCTTTTATTCCAATTTGCATATAACAATCAATATTGTGATTAAAGAAAAAAAATGTTTTTTTAGCATATTACTACTCAAATTAAATAAAACATTACCTTTTATTTTATAGTATTTGGACATCTTGCAGCTAACATTTTGTGACTATTTTTATTCAAATTTAAAAATTGAGAATGTAAATAATCAAATTTCCATGCATTAAAACTTGTTTACAAGTTTTTTGAGTTTATGAAAGCATCATTTAAACAAAAAAAAGATATGTTGAAAAATTAAAAAAAATTAACTCATCACCTTTCATTTCTTTGTTTTTGTTCTCTTAATTATCAGTAAATGCTTTTTGAGAATTAATCATAAGTTCAATGAAAGTGTATTTTTAAAAATCATTTAAAACTTAATGAACCAATATTAATGAAATTTAAAATATAGCACATTACCACTGGTATATTACAATGCCATATTGCATTACCATTGATATCTTACATGTGTATAAAATTTGAAGAGAATCTCTTTGATAGATGTATGTTAAAAATCAATTACATAGTTTGACCTAAATGAACAAACAAGCAAAATATTCTAAGTTAAGGAAAAGCATTAAAAAAACACTATTTACCCAAAACCTTTAAATATAAAAATACAAGTTAACTGATATATTAATATTTTTACATTCAAAGTATTGCAGTCATTTTATAATCAACTTATTATTTTTATATACACATATAGTTAAATATTTTAAGCAAATATTCAATAATAAAATAGTTTAATGTATTTTTAACATAATTTTGTATTACTCTAAAAAAAATTGCATTATCTTTAATAAACCACATAAAATAAGAAAAAAAAAAAATAAGAATGCTTTGGACATTGCTAATTTTGATAATGAACCAAAATATAATAGTGTCTATTTGAACGTTTGCTCTAGAGTTTTTGGTCATTAATTAATGTTTTTTTTATGTTTTCTTTTCCAACAGTATAATCATGTGATTGATACATAGTAATTTATAAGTTAGCAATCATTTCCATAACAATAGTACCATCTAGTGCACCATATATATAATTCACCCACACTCATACATAAAATTTCTGTCATAACTAATGGATTATCAAGACTTTTGTGTTCTTTGGATTCTGCCATCTATAAAAATATGATTTTTAATTTTAAAAAATTCAAACATCATACATATTTTAGGTTCAATGTACCAAAACTTCTGCTGAATCTCCCAAGTAAAAACATTAAACAGTGCACTCTACACTGATTAATATTATATCCCAAAGGATATGTTTTGGTATGAATTTATGAAAAGTATGTAATTAATGTAAACTGTCTTATTTACAAAACAAATATCTTTTTTAACCACTCACAGTAACTAACAAACATATTTTAAATTATAAAATATTAACGTTTTACTTAAAGCAAAATTTTTTAAAATAGCTACATTTAATAAACTAATTTTTACAATTTTAATTCATTGTCTCATGTAGTTAGAGTTGTTCTCTATAGGGCTTCCCACATTTATAACATGGTCATAAATCAAAAACACAAATTGAATATTATTGAGTAAATGATTTTTTTTTCAAAATATTTGAAAGTAATTGTTTTTTTAGATAGTTTGATCAAATATAACTGATGACTATTCACAGTGTTTTTTATCTATTCCTTATATGGAAAAAAAATTGAGTTAATAAATTGACTAGTAAAAAAAATGTAAATAGTATATTGTAAAAAAATTCATACCAGATATGAGACAGCTCCTCCATAATACCATAGATCTTCATCATCTGAGACTATGATTTGACCACCACCATAAAAAGTAATTAAACACTTGATATTGTTTTATAATGGAAAAATAATTATTCTATAATAAAATTTTTAGTACTAGTAAATACTAGTACTAAGTTTTCATTTCATCTTATCGTTTTATAGCTTTAGACAAATAAAATATATTTTTCTATATATTTTTTATAATAATATTACTTGAATTTTTCCAATATTAGTTTTCCTATTTATTTGAACATTTTTTAATTTGAAAGCAAACAAACTAACAATGTTTTTATATTAAAATTTTTACTAAATACACAATGTTTATATCTCTTTTTTAAATTATTAATTAAAAACAGTAAAAAAAAAAAAAAACTGATTTACATTTTTATATAAAACTATTTATATAAAATTCAAGTTTTATTTTATTTAAACACTGATAACTTTTATATTAAAAAATACACATATCCAAAAAAGAATTACAAAATACTTCTAAACTGCTAAAAATAAAATAAAATGTACCATTTTGATAAAGTTTATCAGAATAAGAAATTATAAATATGCGACTTTTTTCGCATGCGTGGGTGAAGCTATATTTATACTATAATGTGTAATAGGTCTGCTTAGCGCTTTTGAGATTTAATGTACAATACAATAAATCGCAACAGTCTTTATTCACAAAGCTATGAGTATGAGATTTGAACATTAAATCTCGAAAGCAAGCGCTAAGCAGACCTATTACACATTATAACTTCACTCACGCATGCGAAAAAAGTCTATTTATAATTACAATTTTTACTAGTGAAGAGAAAAACAATTTATTACAGAATAAAAAATATAAATATATTACATTATCTTCAATCCTTATTGATTAATTATTTATCAGTTCTCTCTAAAATTGAATTTCTTTAATCCTCCATGTTACTGCAATAAACTTTCTTATCTCATCAATCTATCTCTCAATGATCTTTTCTTATGTCTTCCATAATTACTTCCAATTCAGTTTATAACTTCAATTATTATTTTCATTTCTTCTAAAAAAATGTCCTGTCCAATTCCACTTAAGTGTTAAATTTTTAATGGTGTATCTTTGTAGCATCATTCATGTATATATCAATTTTTAAATCTTCTAATTTATTCACACACTCATATCTGACTCTTCATTCTATTTTCTGAAATATGTGTATTCAGCTTTTATTGAAATTTCAAAGCTCACACATATATATATATATAATAACTAATAAATCATATTTATTAAAACTTTATTTGTTCAAACACATAAGTATATATTTTTTTAATATTATCTTTACACACACACACATATATATATAATATTATAAATCGATGTCTGTATTTCTTCAAAATAATATACGCAAATTTATAAATAAATATTTAAAAATACAGTATTTAAATATTTATTTATAAATTTGCATATATATATAAAACAGTTCTTGGGTTAAACCATGTGTTAGTTTTGATTAATTCCCAATGTTTCAAAATAGCATCTGTCATTGTTATTGTTACTTTTTCAAAGAAAAACCATTAGATCTCAAATAGTTATGAAGAATGCTTAACTACTTCATGCTCAATCTCATTCTTTACCTCACTATCAATCTCGTTATTATTTCAAAACTAACAGTTTTTCTTTGAAAAAGTAACCTTGTCAATGGTAAATGCTATTTTGTCTCAAAATATTGGGAAATAATCCAAACTAACACACTGTTAATCCCAAAAACTATTTTATTTATCATATAACTGTGAAAACATTATAAATATATATATATTGAACCAGGTGCTTTATTCGCTTCAAAAGCAACCATCAAAAAATCAAAACCAAAATGTATAAGTTATAAAGATTTTAAAAGAAAATTGTATTTAAAAAAATTTGTATTTTATTTTATTAAGCATACGTGCTATAGCTCACATATTCAATAATATTTTGCAAATTATAGAATTTTAAATCGAAAAGACTTTTAATTAAAATAATTATTTTCTTTTGCATTTTGATTTTAATCTATTTTAAAAAGCAGAAACTCATTTTCTAAAATGGGATAAATAATAAAGTGAGCCCTGGTTATAAACTTTTTAATTAAAATCTAATGAAAGAAAAGATTATTAACCCTGTTTAAATTTGTAATCAAGATTAGGTAGGAGATAACAATTTTGTATAAAAGCTCTATGTTTTTGACTGTTATTATTATAATTTGTATATTTTCTGATGGCAGACTGCTGATCTCTAGATTTTATATTTTTTAATTGTGTAGCAAAGTTATCTAAAGCAAAAATTATTTTTGCTGTGAACCATGAAATTCAGAACATTAAGAGAATATTGAATTGTCATTTTCTTATTGCTTGATTAATGCTAAAGGAAACCATTCATTCAAAATGCAGAAACTACCTACCTTGAAGAACCTTTGTAAAAATATGCAGTGCTAAGCCATCTAAAGAGTGAACCCTGGAGCTCAAAATTGCATCACCATGAACATGCCTTAATGCCCTAATCCAGAACTGATCCTGAATACTGCCTTCATACTCCCAACCAGATGAATGAAAATCCGAACCTTTGTAATGAACTGTAGATAGAAATAAACTGTGCATACCCCACTGGAATAAAATCAGCCAGATGGAAAATTATGCCTTGAAAGTAAATAAACATTTTCATATTATAACAAGAGATAAAATGTGTTTGCTTAAGTCTCAGATTGATACAAAAGCAATATGAACAATTATTTTTAATAAGTTAGATAAATATTTCTTTTATGGCATATATTATTTTAATGAAATTTTAATCATAGATTCTTAGTTTTAGATTTTATATGTTTAAATTTTTTGGTCAGAGTGTGTATTGCATGTTAATATTTTAGAATCATTGTTTCTCTTTTTATATTATTAACTATTGTTAAAAGCTTTGGCAGATACTAGTTGTTTTTTAAACTCACCTGTTCCTTATTTATTTATTGAAGATAATGTAGTTAATCTGTGTTTGCATTTTTTGCAGAGTGTAAATTTTTTGGCTAACGATTTATCAATGGTATTGTTCTGTTTTTCTTAAACAGTAGAGATATTGTTTTTTCTATTTAAGATTATCTAAAATCATAATCTCTTTTCTTTGCTTGTTGGGGTTAACCTTAAGAGGCATATTTGTAATAATTTCTTATGAGTGTTTGCAGGTATATAACATTTTTATTATGTTCTGATGTTTTGCTGGGTTTGAGGGAAAGCTGACTCCATCTGCTTGATGACTTTTACAAGATTGTTTTTTTTTAAATCTCTAAATTATGGAAAATGTAATTTGTTTAAATAAATCACTGGGAGAAAAAAAATTATAAATTCCTTTACATCTAGATGAAAAACAAACTTATATGCCAAAGTATTCTCATACAGTCTCAGACAAAGAAACTTGGGTAATTTAAGTCAAACTTTTATGTTATGTTTAACTAACATATTTTTATTAAATTTAATAAACTTTAAAATTATTTATTTTACTTGTTGGCTAAAGTATGTTTCTTTATTATATCCCTTAATTGTCTGAAAAATGTCAAAGATCTCTTTCCCTCCTTGGTTCTAGCAAGTAGCATTTATCATCATCAACTTTTTGATCACTGTAATTTAAATTTCTCTTTATACAAATTCAGGAATCTCTCAGCAACTATGCCCAGAAAAACTGATTAGTCACTTTACCTTCCCTTTCTATTTCCCAACCTAAATTTTCCCATATCATGCTCCATCCAATTTCCATTAACAATCTTTGTCAACTCCATTGCTTTTATATCTAAATCTGCCTTATCTTTTTCCAAACCCAGTGTGAAAATCAATAACATACTTTCTGTATAATTGCTTTCCTTATATTTATTCTTCTACAACTTTATTATTTGTATCCTTCCTATTTTCAGGCATTTACATTCAATTAATAGATGCCTAATATTTTCCATGCCTTCCTTACACAACTTGCAGACTAAATGACCCACATTTTTCCATTTACATGTATAATCACCTATGGCTAAAGATCCTGTTCAAGCCTTAGACAGTAAACAACTTTCCTTGCTATTATCATAAATTAACTCACACACAATATTCCCTTTACTTCTATATATATTTAAACTCTTGTTACTATCCATACTAGTTCTCCATCTCTCCAACTCCCTATTTTTTTATTAATTCATCTATTCCTCTATGCCATTCCTTATGACTATAACACTCAACAATTCTCCTAACACAATCACCTAACCTTTTGTGGAAGTATAGTGACATAAATTCTTTATACAAATCTTCTGCATACTGCATTACCTTTCTCACCCATCTTGTTACCTACCCTTTATTTGTAACCCAATTAAATACTATTTTGGCTATTCTTTTATTATCCATAAACTGCAATCTCCTGAACATTTTCATTTTGTATTTTGCATCAATCATATAACAATTTGACCATCCCATTTCTCATTGAATTGCCTTCTTTGCCATCAACACATCTGCATTTAGTGCATGTCTTTCTATTTGTCTAATTATTTTTCCAAATAATCTAATACTCCTTTACTAACACATAATGCATTGTTACCATATGTTAATCCTCCTACTGACACTCCCTTCCATACAATTCTAGCTACCTCATATTTATTTCATGAAAACTGTTAATTTCTTTATCAATCTCTTTCTTTTCTTTGCTTTATTTATATTTTCTCCCATTCATTCAAGCAGTTTGTCTGACTACTTAATATGATTCCCAAATAGTTATATCTTTTCACCACACTTAACTTTATATTCACCAATAAAAATTCTTTGTCTTCTCTTCCCCCAGTATTAATTATCATTACATTAGGCTATGTTATGACTTTATCCATATACCATTTAATACTCTTACCATTTTCTCAACTATATTTAGTCAATATTAACAATTGTGAGACTCATCTATCCTATTAACATGATTACTTACCCTTTAACATACTAAAGTATTTATTCAATGGCATAAAAATACTTAGAGACTCCTCATTATTCAGTATCCAAATACTTTCATGACTAGCAATAATGCTTAAATAAATAGAATAAAATATCTATAATTGTAAAATTAACCTACTCAATAGTTTGTCTAATTATTTTATTGTATGGTAATCTTTTATTATTAGTTTTATAACACTATCATTAAGAATAACAATAATAACAATATTATTCTAAGGAGACCTCAAGATTATCATTGATTTTAATTAATTATTTATACCACCTATAAAATATCAGGAGGGATTTTACTCAACTCTATAGGGAGTGTGACATTTTAAAGATGATTCATATTTTTCTATAATTATACCTATATCACGATTTTATTTTATGGTCTTTATTATTGAATAATAAACCACTATTTTTATTTTAATTGTAATCATAATGTTGAACATTAAATAAAAACTAATTCCTAATATGATTTCTTAACAATAAATATACTTTATTACATTTGCAATGTATTTGAGTGATGAATGATGTTTTCAAAGCAGTTTGCAATAATTTAATATTCAATTTAATAAATATTTACCTAGATAATTGTAATAAAATATATTATGCTGGATCAATGTTTCTTCAAAATTTCAAATCATATTTTTGGTTAATATGCATATGACAATTAATACTCTCTGTTCACGGTGGTAATGATGATTCCCAACAAAATAAATGCAACTTTAGACACTTAGTGTAACTTTAAACGTTAATTTTAATAACATATTATGTACAAAATGTAATAATGCAATAGAATTAATAAATTAATTATCATCAAAACAATGGAAAAATTTATATAACAATATAAAATAATAATATAAGTAAAAGAAGTAAACATTTATATTCGCCTTACTTGCGATGAACTATTCAAAATATAATGTCTTGATAATACAATCAAATATTATGTGATATTGAACTTTGTTACTTGTATTATCAAATAATGTGTGTCTTAAACAATCAATCTCTTTTTTAATAACCACCCTTTTTCATTAATTACACTTCATAAATTGTAAAGAAAACAAAAAATTAAAAAAAAAAATTTAGTCTTAAGTAAAATAATTTTATTATAATATTATGACCGATTACATTTTATCTGTATTTATTTTCTGATATTAGCCATTTAATCTCTCCATTTACCTTACTTAATTTTCTTATGGGTTTATCACTTAATGATACCATAAAACTATAATAAATACCGTTTATCCTTTGTCATATCCGATCTGAATATTTATCTCTTCCTCCAAGAATCATTATTTACCATTCAGATTATTTGCTGAATGTATATAAGCCACTCCCTAGTGCTATCTGCATCAAGTAAAAAATATTTATCCCAACCTTATCTAATAATTTAAGTCATACTTTCCGATTTAAAATTTCTATTTGTCTTATGCCTGTATTATAAATACTGTTCATGAAGACTTATAAATTAAATTCTCTAACTATATTATAATGCTACTACAAAATTAATAATTCAACATCACATCAAATTTTTAATTTGTTATTTAATAGTACCTCCTTTTTGTAATATTTTCCTATACCATTTTTGTGTGTGTAATTTATCAGCTCATAACATATAAATCATTATCTTAATAGTTTAATGACATTTAATCAAATAAAACTTTATATCATTAATAGCACAGATAAACAAATTATGTTAATTATTGATTTGCCTATCTCTTGATTTATCCCCCCCCACCCCATATTAATAATTATTATTTTAAAATGTGAACTAAACTCTATATTCAAATAATTATATTATTCGTTTATTTTCTTTTGAACATACAAGTTTCTATAAAAAAGACAAATTTTTTTAATAATATCACAATTGTTTTTCTCTCTTTTCATGCTTCCTACTTGTCACATACCAATCTTCTTATCCCTTTTTCTTCTTTTATATTTATCTGAACACTAGTAAAACTATGGAATTTTTAATGCCCTCGTGTTATTTACCAGGTTTACCTTTTTTTTTTAAAGATCGCAGATTATTTTTCATCTATGTGATATATTTTACTAGCTCCATTTTGCATTGGTAATACTGATCTTCATATTATTTTCAATGTATTCCTTTGTAATATTTACATGTAAAAGATCACAGATTGCATCATCTTCTTAAACATAATACAATGAAATTATTTTCAACATAGTTGGGATTTTTCTGAAAGTTAATGCTACTGATCATGCTTTATTTTACTTTTTTCTTTCTTTACATATTGTTTTTTTCCCATAGACAGTACTAATAATTAAATATTTCAATCTCCCAGTAAATAACTATATATTTTTTCTTTATAAATATAATCCTTAGTCAGAATATCCCATTTCCATTGAACCCTATCTATAGTTTATCATAAAATTTTCCTTATACTTAAAAGTTAAGTTCACTGATGAGAATCCATTTAATTTTTTTCTTCTTGCAAAATTTTTATTCAGAGAAACATTAATAACTTGCATTTGAATATTAACCACATTTTTTAATACACAAATATTTTCATTCAGGTTTATTTTTAACTTAATTTGAATAATCTTCATAATCATATCTTCAGCTTTGTCACAACTTATTTTTCTATTATTCATGTATCTATTTAATTTTAGTCTTTCATAAATATGATGGCATTTAAAAAATCTACATATTTGATCTTGCTTAATCCTATAATTATATATTAACATATTACTTACAGTTCATTCCTTCTGTGTTGATATTTCCTGGTAAAACATTTGTATGCATATACACTTTTTTCATTCCATTGGTTTATTTTCTTAATATAACGATTTTAGAATACTCAATGACTTTATTGATGGTTGTTTTTAGACAGCAAAGATTTCATTTGTTTTAGCTGTTCATCTTACTCAAAAATTCCTATTATAATATTTAAAGTCCTTAAATTTATCATCCTTAATTACTTGTTGTTTTGTTTTTAAAAAAATAATAATAATATTAAGGTTTAAAAAACTTCAGTATTTTTTTTTTAACAGAATAAAACTCAGTTACTTAGTTTATATTTTTCCTATCTGTAACTGATTTCTTTCCTCCCAAAAAAACTTTTCCCAACAAATATCATTTGCTTGCTCATGTACTTCAAATGGAGTATTCTTATTGGTTAATTTTTCCCACTTATTTGACTCTGAATATTTAATGACTTGCTTTTACATGAACTGTTTTTAAAAACAAATATATATTTTTAAAAAAAATTATTAGTAATAAAAAAAAAACCAATATCCATCTTTCTATTTATCTACCTATTGATCCTGTTTATTTATTTATCTAGATACCTATCTATATATTTAATTAACTATTTATTTATACACCAATATGTTAATTAGTTTACCAACTAATATATTCTATTTGTCTGTGTACCTATCCAAATATCAATACATCTATCCACTTATTGATTTATCCCTCTTTCCTTATTTCTATCTATATATTCCAGAAAATGTTATATTATTTCATAGAGTCAATAATTTACAACATTGGTTCCTGATCAAGAATAAAACCAAGACAATTGTAAACATAAAAACTAAACTTTTTCGCAGTGATTTAAAAATTGACTTTAATTTCAATAATGTTCCAGAAATACATACATATATAACATATTTTTTTCTATTTTATTATTTACTCTGTAACTTTTTATAGCAATGACTGAAAATATTCTTTAATAGTTTCAGGCTAATAATAAACATTTTGTAACCAGATAATTCAGGTTGTTGCATATAAAGATTTTAATAAGCAAATCATTTCTTCTGCCTGTATTATAGTACGTTTTTTATAATCTGAATTATCATTGTATACGATGCAAATTTCTATACATTTGCAATTATCAATGGTGATATTTATATCCATAACTGGATTCAATCCAATTTTGCATCTGGAAGACAATTTTAACTCCATTTTTACTATCAAATTTTTAACTTAAAATAATAAAAAAACACATCTCACGATATTATACTTAACAGAAAATATCCTCTTATAATTACAAAGACTCGAAACTAATCAATATTTATATATTTTAATAAAATAACTTTTATTATAATTGTGTCATATCTTTTTTCTTATAATCAATTATAACTCAACCATATGGTAGTTAGTATTAAAGTGCATGAAAAAGAGTACTCTGTCAGTAGTAACACACATTATCAGACTTTATTGCACACAATATTTGACTACTACATTGCAATGTTAATTTTGATATTACAGAATATAATTAAATTTTTTACGTCAAAATAACCTTGAAAAATTTTAACAGATCTTTAATATTTATCTGTAGGTACTAAACTGAAAATTTGAACGATATACAATTATGCTTTGTATAAACAAAAATAAATAGTCAGCGTTTATACATATTACAATTTTTTATTTTTAGTTATCTTTTTTTTATTTTATTAAATATTTTTCTGTGTGTTCTAAATTTTATTTGTCATTAAAATTAAATAATTGTTTTGCTAAAATTTTCCTTCATAACCATGTTTTTTTATATAAATATTAGTTTATATTTAATAGTTCATATATGAAATAAGTTATTGTTGTTATTATAATTACTAAAATGCAGATGAAAATGCACTTGTAAACACTTCTCAGATTTTTACTTTTTGTTAATTATTAAGTATTCATAGAGCATAATAGGATTAATCTTATATTTAAACTTTTGACTAAATTTATTTACATCTTAACTTTTCAGAAAATTATTTTCTGCTTAACTAAGCATAAGAAGAATGTTGAACAACATATCTATAAGTTTTTTAAAAAGATACATACAAATGAGATAATAAAAATGTTACTTTTAATTGGATAATTAAAATTCTTTTTTAAAATATATATTTTTAGATTTTTATTATGAATAATTTAAATCTATATATATATACAGAAAAACACTTTCATCAAAAGAACCTCTTATTAAGTATTTCCATTTACACATAATTATACAATATTATATAATATCAAATCACAGTATTTTTTTTTCTTTATAAGAAAAAAAATATGTTCAAATTAACAATTATTGTTTCAGGCAAACAGCTGGTGGCCATTTCAAAATTAACTAAAAAAATTAATTTATACATAAAAATAAACAACTTAAAAAGTTGAAAATGAATATATTAAGCAAATAAATATTAAGTAAATAAAATAATTATTTTTCACCATTATCATATTTAGATCATTTGATTATATACATATATATATTAAATCACATTGATATATAATGAAATGTAAAAAAAAAATACATGCTATAAAACATGGCTGCTATAACTATATAGAAAATGTACACACATTTGTAAACCAAATATAATAATTCGACTATATGAACTTAAATATCAGTCATTTCAGATTCCATTTACATTAAAATATATTGACTAATGTGATAGAACACTTATGATTGGTGTAGTTCTAGATAATTAAATTTAAAAATCTTAAAAAATTGATATGGTCATTTTTCTACTGTAAAAGAAAAAGTATTGCAAAATGCAGCTAGAAAATATTTAATATTACTTGGTAATTATTGCTTATCATTACAGGCTGTTTACAAAAATGCAAATAACTAAAATATAAATAAACATAGAACGCTTTAAAATATATAAATTTATAAGATTTTAGGATAATCAAGCAACCATTTTTCTATATTGAAATGTCATATAAGATCATATCCATCTCATAGCTCTGTTCATAATCACTTTTTTTTTTAAAAAAAAAACTTTTTCGTTTATTTTGAAAGCACATATATTTTATTCTTTCTTGTTATCCTTTCTGAATTTGATGAACCCTAAAAACATTTTTCAATCTTAATGATAACAATTTATAAAATGTTTGAATATAGCTAGAGTTGATATTGACTTAAAAACATCAAAACAATTAGAAAGAAAATGGTTTCTTAATAATGAGACCACCATTATGTTTCTATAAAAAGTTATTGAAAAAAAAATTGTTCAAAATATATTTAATTGCAAGAAAAGTCAGACATTCACTATTCATTTTATATAAATAATAAAATATGATACCATAATTTTTTTTAAAATCATTTTTATTTTTTCATTGAATGGACTACACTCAATAAAATATTTGTAAATATGAATCCTCAATTTATTATTAATGACTATTTTATTCTTATTTAAAATTTTTGTTTTATGTTATAATTTTAATTTATAGATGTATTCTATACATATAATAAAGCATCAGTTATATTTATATAATTATAATAAAAATAATAAATTTAATGGTAACAAACTATTATAAACAATCCTTAAATCTGCAGAAGTACTTTTGGTTAATTTCTTAAACCTGCATTAACTGCCATTAATTTTTTTTTAATGTAATGGCAGTTGAGGCAGCTTTAAAAAATTAACCAAAAGTACTTCTGTGGATTTAAGGATTGTTTATAATAGTTTGTTACCATTAAATTTATTATTTTTATTATAATTACAATTTTGTTTTAATTAAGAGACATTTTATTTATATTATATATATATATATATATTGAAGGAGTTAGTCTCAGATGACATGTTTATAAAAAGAAACAATAAGAATATAACAAAAAAATTAAACGTCAAGTATAATTTTATCTTAATTATATGTATATATAACATGGTCTTAATAAGTATTGACTATGTGCATGTAGAATAAAGGTAAAACAATACACACAATTCAAAATATTTATTTTTGTTTTATTATAAAAAATAAATTCCCAGTATTAGTGACCATTTTTGATGATAAATTAAGTATTATCATTTTAAAGGAAAAATGTTAATGTTTAAAATTTTATTATTTTTATTTTTGTTTATTATATTTAGTTTTATTTAAATTTCACTATGTTCACTGTGGGAATATAAAAATAGTTTATTGAATTTAGGAGTCTTGTAGATGAGAAGTCAAAAAAGAAATCCAAAAAAGAATAGTCTACACTTTTGAATTGGTTGGTAATGAAAAACTTAATCTTCAAAAACTTATAATAAAATAAGGAATTGTTTATTTATTTATTGTATTGGAACACATGAACAAAATGAAAGGCTAAACAACAGAAAAGGAATTTTTTTGTTATTACTCTCATTGGCTAGATTTTAAGACAATTGGATTAATTATTATTGCATTAACTTACATTTATATAACACTCTTTTCTTCTGAATTGTTCATTTCATAACCAATGTAAAATGAAAATAAATCATAAAATATTCAGGCATAAGAATGAACAAAGAATTCCATTAGGATATTCATGATTGGAACACAATACCCCCCCCCCCCCAACAAGAAAACATCATAATTGATAAAATATACTAAACAATTATTTTTATAGTATACTTTACAACAAACCAAAGTGATTCAAGTAGTAATATAACAATTATTGCTATATAAAAATCATTACAAAAAGTAATTTTTCATATGTGTTATTTAAAAATTATTAACTTTTAAAACATAATCAATTTAAAAAAATAACATTTAATATGTTACAGTGGCATAAATTGAGGTTTTTGGATCATATATTCCATGAATTGGTCAATTTTAATAACAGTATAAATTAGTTTATAGTCAAATAATAATAGGTTAACAATAACCCACAATGTTTGGATACCAATTTTGTAATATAATCAATGAAATATTATTATCTCAGGTAAATGATTTAATTCAAATCATATATTAGAATGTCAATTTATGTAACAATAAAGATATTACAATAAACATCTATTAATAATAAATGGATTTACAATTTCAAATATCAAATTCTGTAATTTTATAAAGATATATAAAATAAAATAAAATAAATATTTTAACACCAAGTTGAAATATCAAATTGTACTAGCATGTAGTCTGTATTTCTTAATGATTAAATAGATATAAATTCTTAAATATGAAATAATGTTGAGCACCAATTTATACCAGTTTAAAGTAAATTTGTTTGCCTAATCAATTGATGTTTAATAAAACATTAGATTAATCTTTACTAATTATTTATTCACTGTAATCAATAAAATGTCACTGATGAAATGCTATAATAATAAATCATTAAGATATGTAGATGACTATTCAATATTTTGAGTAGATAATATTTTATATGCAAATAAATTATGTATAGTGTCTTAAACTATTATTAAAATATAGCGTAATAAATAGATTATCATTTTTTACATTTCATTTAAATCAAATAAAAAAGATATTAATATAATAAATAAATAAAAATATACAAGTTAATAAGCAAATAAAATAATTTTTGTTTTACTATTTAATTATCAATTAATTATATGGTTTATTTATGCATATGATGTATAATTTTTTTATCTTGTATCTAGCATATATTGCAAATAATACAGTAATAAATCAGAAAAAAAAAAGTTCTTTAAATAAATACTTATAAATTAATTCTTAAAGTCGTACATATAAAATTTCAACTAAGTATGTTTAGTTTGTTTTCATTGTGTGAAATGAATTTGAATACAATCTTCTATCATCAAAATATACTTTAATATACGTTAAAATATGTATTGATATAAAGATAATTCATAAATTCTCATACTTAATATCTGCTCTTTATTATATAATGAAAACAAACAGACATACTATAAGTATTTAAATATAAATAAAATTAATTTAGGAAATATATTTAAATTTTGTTTTTAACATAGTCTAAATTTTCTCTTTGGTTAGTTTATATATTTAAATATTATAAACAGCCACGTGCATTCTAAAGTAAATAAATAAATAATGAAAACATATAACATGTTTAATTTATATAAAAAATGTCAGCCTGTTCCTTATCTTTAAATTCATTAAAAAAACATATTTTTAATATACATCAACATAACAATAACATTTGTAGAAACATAATAAAATTAAAGTTCATAAATCCTTAGAATTCTTCATATTATGATACTTTCATGGTATGAAAATATATTTAAATAAACATATTATTTGAAGTCCATTTATATACCAATTATAGCATTTTAAACAATTTTTTTATTGACTTGAATGAATTATACATTTTAAATGAAATATTATGTAATAACATATTGAGGCATTAATATTTTTACATTTTTATAATAATATTAACATATGTTATTCCATAGATATTTCATAAAAAAACATTATCTTAGCATTGAAAGTTTAATCCATGATAAATTCCAAGTTGTATCATTTAAGTTTCTTTTTTAATAAACATACACTACTGCATTGAGATCATTTATATATTAACACATTCCTGTGGGACTGTAAATGCATTATACAATGAGATGATTTATTGTAAGATATTATCAGATCTTTGAAAAAATAGAAATCTTTTAGAGCATATATTTTTTGTTACCTACCCATTTATTTTTATATTATAATCCAACCATTAATACTATATATAATGCATTGATTTTGCTTATTGAGATGCATATTAAAATAGAATAACCAATCTAAGATTAGGAGCTTATATACTTTTTTTCTGATTATGACAAATTTAAATCCTATCTTAGAAATTATTCATATGATTTACTCAAATTTACCCTGTTGTTTTTGTTTCTATTATAAAGAGTTAAATTTTACTCAATAATTTTTGTCAAATAGATCAGAATTTGTGAAATAAAAATGTTTCATAACTTTGTAATAAATAAATAAAATAAAAAATAATAATACTAAAATAAATAATATTTCCATACACTTCCTACATAGTTTGAGCCATATTGTAATACATATTTTTGTGTAAAACTAATTTTTTCATCTGTATTTTACATTTATTATATAAATTTATTATCATTATTGATTTTGGTGGATCATTTATGTATAAAACAGATAAGTATATTGGTAAATTATTACAAGATATGTTGGTTTTTGGAAGATCTACAATTGCATCTTCTTATGTTTATAGAATTAAAAATATAAAAATAAATGATAATGATCTGTTAGCTTCATTGGAGGTAATGGAATTATATGGATCAATTGATCATCTTGAATCTATAAATTTAATTGAAATTGAACTAATTAATATGTCTATAAATAAACATTTAATAAATTTCATTATTGAATCACTAAAATTTATAAGTGATAATATTATTGCACCATATAATGATACGTTTTATAAAATGGGTAAAGGATGGACAATGTGATTACCTATGCTAGCACAAATTTGTAAGTTTACATTGTCAAAATATGAAGATATTATATCTAATTTTTATAATTTTGAAGATATTAAAATTTATACTAGATATGTTGATGTTTTTGTTTGGGGTGCTAAAGATATTATTGATGTTCTTTTATATAATCTAAATAATTTAAACAATTTAAAATGGACAATTGAGAATGAACAAAATGGAAAAATAAAATGTTTGGATTTACAAATATTTAGAGATGCTACTGATTTAAATTATAAATTAATTTTTAAACGTATTGGAGAAAGAGGATATATTCATTTTAAATCACTTGTTCCAATGATACATAAAATGGCAAGTCTGAAATCATTTTTGCATTGAAGTGATAAATTATGTAGATATAAGAGTGATAACATTTTAAATATTGAACTCTTTGCTAATGAACTTTTAAAGTTAGTTATGATAAAAACCAAATCTTGCATACAGTAAATTCATTTAATAATAAAAAGAGTGTTTGCAGTGTTACTTTAGATAAAAAAAAATGGATATCTATGCCATTTGTAAATAACATGCAATCTAAATTAATTAAGAATATATTTAAAGAAAAGTATAATATTTCATTTTGTGTTCCTCCAAATGTTAATTGATGGATTAATAATTCTAAGAGTAAAATTTCTAAATTGCAAAGAACTAATATAATTTATCAAATTTCATGTGGATGTCAGAAATTATATATCAGTAAATCGAGATGTTCTGTAGAGAAAAGATTGAAGGAGCATCAATTATTATATAATCAAATTAAAAATAATACAAATAGTCAATTTAATACAGCTTCAGTATTCTTTGATCATGAAAAGACTTGTAATTATAGGTTTACGTTTAATAGTAGTGAAATAAAAATATTAATGGAAGAAAAAAATCATAAAAAAAGGAAAAATAAAGAGATAATTTTAATTAATAAATATAAGAATAACGTTATTAATAGGCAAGTTGCAAATATGGCCATACACACTTTATGGAAATATATGTAACATTAAGTTTAAAAAATTTGAAATTCAGTTAAAGCTGACGAGGATTACCACATAATTGAAAGTGCTACAAAAGTATTTAAACTATAATATTGTATTTACCATTAAAATTTATATATATATAATCATCCCACATTGTTAAGGAATTCAGCATCATCCTCGGTGATATAAATATTTAAATATATTTTGAGGGTGCTATTTTGAAATATGGACTCTAATATAATTATGTATTTATTTCACAGAGGGTGGTGCAGATTTTTTTAACCATGTGAGTGATTTAATTTTTGGATATTAATTTTCAGATTAGTGTTAAGAATTGGGATTATTTATATGTATATTGGAACGTGTAAAACAATTTTTGATATAACCCTGAACATGAAGCTCAATTGTTATAATTTCATAGTTCAGTTTAATGTGTTGTAAATAATAAACAACTTTTTTCTAACATGTTAAATATTTTGACGATTTAATTTTAAAAAATATTTAATTACCTCCATTATATTATGAGTTATCCTTATAAATGTGTTATAAAGTAGATATAGGAATTAAAAGGCATATTTACAAAATGATAGTGGTGGTTAAATATGTTTTATATATTTGAGATGATACATTATTTTATGGATTCTAGCTGACTATAGTTGTCTGATGACCAGATGTTGATAAAAATATTAATTACTGATAGAATATTTATTTATTCATTTATAGAATTTATATTGTATAATTACATTTTGAATTACAAGTATCGAACTAACTCAACCCACACCTTTGACACCATTCACTTTAGATAAGTATAGTAATGATTATTACTAATTATTTACTAAACTGGAGATTGTTTATAGTAGAGATATAAACTTCAGAACTAAATTAAAGATTACTATATCTGGTTTTTTTTAAGCACATACACACGTGGAATTATTCACATTTCTCTTTCCCATAACTACCTAGATGTATTATAAGTCATTCCCTTTTATATATGCACATAACTTTTCACTAAACCTTATTATTAGCTGTAAATGTATCTTTATTTTATTTTATGCATTTTACTAATTTCTTTATGAATGAGTTTTTGTTTTATTATTGTGATAGAGGTTGATTTAGGTAATTAATAGATCTTAAGTTAATTTAAATAATTCAGACCGTTGAATAACAATATATATATAATTTTTAATGTTTAAATTTTTATTCTATTTTGTTTTGATTAAATCAGTTTCATAATTCGTTGCTATTAGTGACGACAGCAGTCAAAAGAACGAAACTATTATTAATTAAATAAAATGAATTGACAAATTCATAGTCTAATATATTTTTAGAAAATTTATTGCTACAGAATGTTGAAAATCTTTTTGTTATATGTGTATACAAGAAATATTGAAGTATAAAAGTCAGGTTTGTGTGGGCTACCATAGCCTATATATAGTAAATCGCGTTTGGCTATGGGTGTTGTGTGCGGTAAGACGGCCCATTGTAAGTTCTCTATATCTCTTTGGCGTGGCTTGGGTTTGATCGCACTTTACTGTGCTTTAGCAAACCATATAGGTATGCATAAGTTAGTAACAATACTAGGAAAGTTAATTTAAATCTTATAATGATCATTGTTTTTATATAAATGTTTTGATAGTGTTTGTTGTTTGGGGACTATATTACTCTAGAGAAATATAATGGTCTGAACAAACATTTCAGTTATGTCTTATCTGATGGGGTTCATCTAGGAAAAAAAAACATAATTTTCTTTTATTTAATTTTACTTTGGGGGAGGTTTATTTCTTATATATATATAATTTATGTTTAGAAATGAATAAACAATATTATATTTATGAAATTCATATGGCTGACGTTTATTTACTATGTCTGTCTATCAATTGTTTAATAATTCAGGGTCTCATACTCTAAGCTGAGTTAGTGTCAGGGGCTGGTAATTTATTTTATGTCGGATGATCATCATCGTCAGTGAAAATTCAGTCACATCAAATAAATTTTCTAGATTCATTAAGTAGCGTAGTGGCGCCCTCAAGTGATCGATATTCATAAATCCGGTATATAAAATAATTTTATTGATATATTTATAATTGCTAACTAATGTACAAATAATGTATGCTACTAATATTGAGATCTTGAGAGAGCCCAGAACATGACTTTCAAAATATTTTAAAAATTCTTAGTGAATTAAATAGTAAATGTGACTAATCTAAAGCTCATTCAAAATAAGTTGAATGATAGGCTTGGTAATAATTGAAAGATTTAAATAATAAATTTGATATCAGATTGTAAATTGGGAGAGTTAAGAGCTGCTTTTAATAATAAATTTGATAAATTAATGTTGGAATTAATGCTTTACATACTAGGATATGAAGAGTTTAAATATGATTTGAACATCAAATTGAAAAAAAATCATTACATAAAACATGATTTTAGATAAGGAGAGCTGAAAGATGAATCAAAAAAGTTTGCAAATACCCTAGATAAATAAATTACAAGAGAGGTGTGAAAATGAAATTAATGAATCTCAAGTTAACAGAAAGGAGTTGAAAGATGAGTTTAAGGAATCTAAAATAGATTCAGATGTTAAATTTAATAGATTACATAATAAAATTTAACTGAAGCAGAGGTTAAATCTGAAATTGAATTTGGAAAAATTAATAGAAACTAGTCAAAGCAGTAACACTTAGATAAATAATAATCTTTTGAGTAGCAATAAGAAGAATTTTATTAGAAATAATAAAAAGTATATAAAGTATATAGACAAGATAAACAGTTGGCCCATGTGAGAAAGTTAGTTTTGAGATGTGTATCAAGAAATGATTATTTACAGAGATTTTTGAATTGTAAAAATAAATAATTTTATATGATGTCTATCCAAAAGGAGGATTATATTATAGAATTGATGAAGAAGATAATGTTATAATGAAATGAATTTGTTTACTTTATTAGAAGATAGTTCAAAATATTATAAAGTCAAACCAGATGAAAGATGTTATTGCAGTAGAAAACATGATTGGTGGAAAATTTTGAAAATAAATTAAATATAGTGAGAAAATTTGATCCATCTATGATTAATGATAGTAGATCTAATAATGCTTGTTTAATATATAATTGGGATATTTAAAAAGTAAGTCCTTTTGTAAAAATAGGTATATCATTGATCTTATTAATTTTGACTCTACTAATCTTTGGTATAGATAATGATGATGATGATGATGATGATGATAATTATTATTATTATTATTATCATCATCTAGAATAGAAATATGATATATTTATATGTAACAAATAAATTGAAGATATTCGTTATAATTTAGAGAATTATTATAAATATACAGTTAGTTGAAAAACTATTTCATTAGTCAAGCGTTGGTGTTCGAGTGATCAGCACAGCTGCTTTACAAGCAGTTGTCCTTGGTTAGTGGGTTCGCTTTCCGGCCGATGCTATGACACATGGAAAAAAAAACTATTTCATTAGTACCATTTGTGTGTCATTTTTTATATAATAAATAGTTGTTCATAAATAATTTAGTGGAATTATTTAGTATATATATATATATGACTTGGTAAGTAAATAAATTTTAGCTTAAGTTTTTTTCTGTAATTAATAAATTTAATAGGTGCAATAATATTTGTTGATTCTTTTGAAAAATAATTTTTATGAGCGACTATTCTGAATAAAATAAAAGTAGATGAAAAAGCATTTCTCATGAAAGCTCCTGAAGGTGATAAAAGTACATTGAATGCCCAAAATCTAAAACCAATGGCACCTCTTGAATAAATAAATAACATATTTTAGACAAATTAAAGTAGGAGATGTAGAAAAATAACATTTGTTTTGAGATAAAGATTTTTATTTATTTATAAAGAAATACTATAAATTTAAAAAAATATTAAACATTTAAAGAAAATAATGAAATGTGATCTAGTAATAAATATATTAAAATTTAATTTTTAAACAAAATAAACACAAAATTTTGAATAATTATAACAATTTAAATGTAGCAGTGTGTGATCATAAGTTTATATTTATAATTACTGTTTCATAGAGTAGAAATTGAAAGTAAAATACTGTTTCAAGACATATATATATATAGTTGTTAAAATATGAATTATCCGAAAGATAACAAAACTCTATAAAAAATCAGATAATAAAATGAAGATGATTGATGAAGGTATAATCTGATTTATAAGGCTAATCTTAAGTGTTCACAGAAGAAAGTATATTGAAATATGCAATAATTGTAAGAGAATACAGTAGTTAGTAAGACTTATATAAGTAAATAGAAGTTTTGTGAACTAAAATATATTAAATGCAAATAATAAAATATATTTCTGTATTTTACGTGATAAATAGAAAATGAACCATTGGATAAAAGGAAGAAATAGCAAGAAAAAAAAACAATTCTATTTTAATAAAAGGAAAGAATATACATATGTAAATAAGTAGTTAATACATTAATAAATGTGCTGGGTTGATATATATATATATTGTAACGGTATGAGCATTGCCCTAAAGTAATGTCATAGACAGTTGCCTGTCACTATGATCATATTTTTGGGTCTTCACATAGGATGCTGTAAATAAGATGATCTAAATTTAATCCAAAATTGAGTCTACTTCAATTGTAATAATTTAATATTAAATATCTAATATATATATATCCAATATAAAATAAATCGTTCAACATTCACCTATACTAACTGTTTCTTTATGCTCAGAATTCAAACTCAGAGAGAAGTTGCAGTTAACTCTCTTTAGGGGTTTCCATCAATTAAAGCAATAACTATACTCAATATAATCTCCATATATTTTTAAAATTCATTTCAACTAAGTTATGAGGATATTAAATAACTATAATATACATGTGTGGGTATATATGTTTGACTTTATTTTGATTTCCTAAAATGAATATATAAATTAAATAGTTAGCTAAAAAGTAAAAGGTGGCTGCTGGAGGGTTGCATTTAATCCTAAGATCTAGTTGCAGTCCTCTCAGTTCCAAGACTTTTCACTGCTGAAAGCAACAAACTAGAAATTAGTCTGGGATATTGGATAAGTAGGCACTTGATAGGGATTTTATGCACAAATCTTCCTGCATCCATTGATTACTCTGGTTTTCACAGAGTGACACTACTGAATGGAGAGTTTTGCCTCTGTTGAAAACAGTTTGTGTAAGCATAAAGAATGGTGATCATGTGATGCTTGATGATTTAAGTACCAATATTGTAATATAATCAATTCTGCTTTTCAATTTATACTTTAATTATTATTTGCTATAAATTCCAGAGCATGATTCACATACATATAACTAAGAGAAAAATATTTTTTCTGCATTTCTATGTTGGTTGATAGGATTTTTTTAAACAACTTTGAATTTACGGTCACAGATACCATTTATTTTGCATAAAGTTTGGAAATTATAGTAGGTGATTAAAATTACAAGCCATATAATGTATACCATTTTAATTCATGATAACATTTCTGTAAGGATTCTATTCATAAAGCCTTTTTATCCAAGTTTTTTTTTCAAAAAGCCAATTTAACTGTGATGCCTGTCCACAATTATATTTTTTTATGTATTTGTGATGAAAGTATGGACAAGACTAATCTATTGATAATATATGTTTTTATTTGCAATTGCATATAAAATGAATACAAAATAAAATATACCTATGCATGTTTCTAGCTGAAAATTTAAATACAATATATTTAAATCACTCTCCCATCCTTTTGACTTGTGCTGATTGAAGTTCAGACTTCATATTTACTCACAGATGGCGTTGCTGATAATGCATAACATTTAGAAGGATGATTTGAACATTTTAAAATGAACATATTATGTGGAATATTAATTCTGATGAAAAGTCACTATTATTTATATAATAAATAATTACACATACATACGGATCACAGATAATAAAAAAAAATGTTATAAGCAACTTTCTAAATAAATTAATCAACTAAGTGGAAAATTTTCAGCAAGAACGGAACAAAATCTGATGTTTGAAATCCGAAAGGGAAAAAAAAGATAATTTAAAACTTTTTTTTAGGGTTCTATTGTTCAAAAATTTTGTTGAAACTTATTTATTGAATTGTGACATTTTTTATGTAAATGATAAATGAAAATCTAAAATTTTAAATAATAATCAATATTTTTATAAAAAAGAAATATATTGACAAAAATAGTTTTAAAATAAAATTATTATTATATGAAATATTTTTATAATTTATAACATGTATATGTCTGTATAAATATATATTTAATATAGTTTGAAAGCAAATTAATAATTGATGTTTATGTATTACCAAAATATATACTTTCATGCATTTATACACATATGACGTATAATAAATGCGCTTATAAGCAACTAAAGAGAAGCTTGTTTCTATAAATTAAATATGGCCTCGCGCTTTCGAGAACTTCTTTCAAGTTATGCATAAGCACACTTATTACATTTATTACCTTGCGTATAGAAAAAGTATAAATAGTTAACATTATTACATATGGCATGTATATCTATTTATTAATTACCATTATTAAAAATGTTTGGTCTATACAATTTATGATAGCTAGTAATCATTAAATATATTTTTATGCTATTAGGTACTTTATCTGTGGACATCTATAATGTTGTATTTAAGATCACTTAGAATTTAGATATTTCTGTAAACTATAATTTAAGCATGTGCTATTTTGTTTGAAAATTAATAAAATAAAAAAAATTAACCTTTATATAAAGTGATAAGGAGAGATAATTTGCTGGATTTGTAAGAAATATTAAATTTTTAGCCATTTTTTAAATGATTACCATGAAACTATTTATTACTAGGTTAAATATTGGTGACTTTACTCTTGTCCACATAAAGTAACCAGATTCTTTGTTGCTATTCAACAAAGCTGATTTTCAGATATTAATGGAATTCGACCTGTACATATGCAGAAATATATATAATTCATTGTAGAATATTTTACATACTAAGCTCTAAAACCACTTTTCTTGTTCAAATACTTTACTTATATGTTTTATGGTGGAAATTTGAAGTGAGATTTATGGCCAATCCAAATAAAGTGACAGATCAATCTAGTCCTTGATTATGATCAACATTTAATAATCACTGCCTTTAATGGTTCTAGGACATTTTTATAAAATTAAACATATTCTCAGATTGACTTACTTTTGATTTTCATGGATGCAGCAAAATGCATAGATATTTTCTTTTATGATTATATGACTCATTGCTGGAATATAGTTTGATATTGATGATTAGCTTCAGAGTCATAATTAAACCCAGTCATAAATGATAGCTGGTGATTATATTTACCATTATGATTTAGCTTTGTATTTTTCTAACCAATAATTATTATTTATGCTTGCTATGATTGCATTCTTTATATAATTAAATTAATGTTTACTGCAAAGCCAATTGATTTCCATCACCAACCATTATTTATATTGAACTTTTACCATTACTTCTATTATTTTTAAATTTTGTAGTCTTCTTTCAGTTTCATTATAATATATCATTAATTGTTTACACATATGTTCTTTGCAGTATGTCAACTAGAACATTAGTACTATAGGAATTATTTGCTTTATCAGATCTAATGATAACATATAATGCATAAATAAATTCCATTTTATGAGATAATCCAGTCTACTGGCTGAATAATTAAAAAGATAATACAATTTTCAAGACAAATAAATATATTCATTTTTTGTATTTTAATATAATTCCTTTAGTCAGTTTAATACTTAAATTTATTCCATAATTCTAGCCATCTATTTGTTAGTATTTTTTAAAAAATCAATAAGTTAATTTTTATAGTGCACCAACTTATCAGGGCTATATACTTAAATGTTAATTCATCCTCTAAGCTATTTTTAAGAATGTTTATAAGTCTTAATTGTTTAAAAAAATTATTTTAATATTTTTACTGAACTGTATTAAAACCATCTGTAATTGTAAATGATTTCATATTGCTTAAATTAGAAACATTTTAAATCTGAATAATAGAAAGCTAATGCTAGAAAAATATTGAGCCAAAACTATTTTTATAAAGGCATTAGTGTGTAAAAATCAATGTTAGGGTTAAACTTTAATAACTAAATTTGAATATTTAATGCTCATTGTAAGTATTTAAACTATTTGCTGTTAAAATGTATTTTTATTTAAGTCACTTGCTAACAAAAATATTATTTTGTTAATGCTAATTATAAGAAAGATTAATTCAGCTCAATAAATTTTAGTTAATTAATTAAAGAATATAAAGAATTAATTTATTGGTAAAAACTATTAATTTTAAATAAAATAACCCATTAGTAAACATGTATAAGTATGCTTGGATAACAAATTTAAATTTTAACTTTCTAGTTGCAATATTAACAGTTATTCTTAAATATTTATTTTAAAAAGTATTATTTTAAAAAATATTCTGAGAAACTTCACATATATGAAATATTATGTGTGTAAAAAGAAAAATGTAAATTAATGTTCTATTTACAATAATGTAAAATAATACACAATATTTTGTTTTAGTTTTTTTATAATAATTTTTTAGTTTTATAAATAATTGACTTAAAATGTAACATTTTAATTATAGTCTAGATAATTATGTAAATGGTTATATTTTAATGATGTCTCCCAACATACTAGTTAATCTTTAAACTTTAATAAACTAAGGACAAGAAAAGGGTGGATCTAAAAGTCAATTTCCTTCAACAAAATCAGTCATATGAATAGTAGTATAAAAGATGAAGACCTAAACATGATACTGAACTTTCTCACTTCTTTACTTTTACTTTTTTTTTTATTTATTTGGTTAAAAAATTAATTATATTTTAATACAATTCAATATAATTACTTTTAATAAATTATATTTGTTTAAAAGTATCATGTATTTTTAAGTAAATGATCATTCAGGTATTATAGTTCTAAGCTAACATTTACCAAAATTCTGAAATGTTCATCACAATAAAACATGATGGGCAGTTTAAATAACTATTTATCAATAATTGTTGAGTTTTCATTCAAAATTGGTACATCAAAATAATTTTTTATGTCTTATTATTCCTATATGAGAACTTATATTGATTATTATTTCTTTATTAAGTATAGATTGTATTATCAGAAGATTGTAAAAGACTTTGCACTCTCTTAGTATCTCATATCATTTCTTAGTAGTTTAAAATATTTTTTATTTAATATTATAAGATGTGAATAATAAATAGTTTGTTAAAATAACTTTCAAATAATTTTAAATATTCGTCACAAGGTATATTTAGAAGTATTTTTATTTTAATATTGTCTTATCTCTAAAATAATGATTTTCTTTGGAATACTTCATCTTTTAATGAATAGACTATGTAAATTTTAGATAGTAGAAGTTGTTTAGTGATAATGACATTTAATAAATTGCTTACTTGAATATTGAAGTGACATTTATTTATTTATTGTTATCTTAATAGCAGGAAGGAAAACATTCATTCATAAAACTTTGTCTTATATCTATTTCAGACTAGAGATAGAAAAATATTTCCTAATCCATGAAATTAAAATTATTGACTCACTCTTTTTTGTTAGAAAATTTATTACTTGATAATTTATTTTAAAAATTATATTCCACAATGGTAATGGAATATTTATTCAAAAGTTATTGTTATTATCATCAAACTAAGGTTTGTACTGAATAACTGGAACATATGTATATTTTATAAATGAAATATAAATACTTATTAAATTAATTATTATTCAAGTTTATCATTCATTTATTTTGTTTTATTATAAATCTCTATTATTTGACATATTATTATCATTAATATAATTATTAGTTTAAAAAATAAGGTCTACAATGAAAGCTGCATTTTAATTTATAATTTTCATGAAATTAATGAAAAATAATACAGTACTGTACACAATGCTTTATTTAAATATTTTTTTGCAAAAATTGAATGGTCTTTAATGTATTATGTACTTATATTATTAGGAAATCTATTGCTTACTATAAATATTTTAAATGTCGGACATATAATTTAAACTTCGAACTTGCAACAAAAATGAAAAAATATTAGTATTTGCTATATTGGTATATTATGGCATAAATAAATTTCTGAATTTTGTTTCAGGAATAAAACATGAATATTTTTTAAAAAGTGTGAAAAGAGAACTCCAAGAAAGACGATCTTGTAAAATTTTATAATTACCACAATTATCCTTTAGTGTCATTTGAATTTTTCTATTTGATATATTTTGTCAAGAAAATTAATATTATGTCAATTTGGGGGCGGGGATCTATATGAACAGTGTTATTGAATAACCTTGCCAACCATGTTATCAATTTATGCTCTTATTTTTTTAGAAATTGGAAGTATACTATCTGCTTCTGTGGTCTTTCCTGTTTTAAAACAACCTAAACACATTCATGTTCATTAATAACTTCGAGTTTTATCAGGTAAATAATAATGAAATATTATGTAAGAGAGGCTCTCAATGCTGCCCACTTGAATTTTTTTTACTTTTATCAATCTTGTATTTAGAAGTCTGGAATATAAGATTATATCATTATTAACAATTATAATGTTAGCTTTTATATAAGTAGTTTACACCCACCATGCTTTCATAACAGTGCCAAGATTTCACAACTAAAAATAACATTTTGTTTTACTATAATCTCTCTCCAGTTTTTTCTTCTGGCATTTTTGATAACTTTATCAGTATAAGATAACTGCTGGTTTTGTTCCAATATGAAATAAATTACTCTTTATAACCCCATGAAATTGTCTGTTTGGTTGCTATTTTTATGAGTTTATTAAACTTATAATAGCAAGAGAGAAATTGAGTAATTTGTTAATATTATATTCAGGATAACAACTTTAATTAGCTTTTCTTAAAAATCATCTCATAATAGGATAAATTTTAAAAACAGAAAAATGTTTTCTAAAAGAAATTAGACTTGGTTTATTTTAACTTTAGGGGAATTATCTAATATTAAGTAATGATAAATATTTTTTGGAAAATAAAATATCAATTAGGAGTTGCTTTTACATCATCTGATCAAATAGAAATGACAATTTTCTTGGAATTATTATATGATTTCATGTTACTTAAATCCAACCACTCTTAATCCAAAGAATACTAACAATATTAAAAATATTTGGATAAGAAAGATCTTGAAGAGGAGAGTATGATCCATTTGTATTGGGAGACTTGTAAACATTGTATACATAGAAATTACCTATCCAAATTTAACATCATTTGAACTATTTTTAATAAGAATAGTTTTCTTTACACGATGGTTTGGAACAAATATAATTATAAGTTGATTACAATGCTATATGGCAGTACAAATTCAGAAATTGTAAAAAAAATTGCATTATAAGAAGAATGCTGAATTTTGATTACATCAACATTGTGCTGGACAATTAATTTATATAAAGTCACAATTTTTGATTTTGATATATCATCAATATTATGGTGGGAGGAGAAATTTATTTTGTTTCTTATATTAGAAGATTATTTATTATTCTGTAAAGAACATACCTGGGACATGAGATGTTCCATGGTTTTCAGTACTACACAATCTTTTTTATCTTATTTTGATAGTCTAGAAGTATAATATTTATGCTTCTATCATGGCAATATTCCATAATATTGTCAAAATTTACATTAATCATTTTATTATGTAATTTTAAATTTTGCTGACTTTAATCAGAACTCCTTTAAAGTAATTTGTGATTATTGTGTGGACACTATTTATTTTATAGACTAATCTATAATCCTTGCTGAATAAGCCACATGAAGACTGCTATCCACTTTCCATCTATTTTGGTATTGGAGTATTCTATTATAAACAATGCTGCTTTATGTCATCTGAATAAGCATACAATCAATAATAGGCTACATTTTTATTAATCACAAGAGGCAAATATTTTATGCTTTTGGTATTATGATCAATTAATCTGAATTAATATCATGTTTTTTTGAAAAAATAAATTAATAGGTTTATCATTTGAAACGATAAAGATGAAGTCATTGTTAGACATCCTGAAATTATAGAGATTTAGTCTATAAAATAATTTATAGAAGATACAGCAACATGAATATTTAATTTATCAAAACAAGTTGGATATGAGTCAAAAAATACAATCAATTCAATAATTAAAAATGAGTAAAAAAAATAACATCTATTATTTTCAATAGAAGGATAAAGAAAATGAATAGGAGATTTCCTTTGTTTCATATATATAATATTTCTTAATATTATATATGTTTTATTCAAATCATAATAATAACCTAGTATGAGATTTCAATTTTTAAAAAATCAGCACATTATGTTCTCCAACATTATAAATAACTTCACAAACTTTAACTTTCTTTCAAAAATTTTATTTCCATATATATATATATATATATATTATTGGCTCAAGATTTTTGATAATGAGTCTCCAATGAAAATATTTTATACAAACTAGAAACATGGTAGTTTTTATTTTAAATATGACATTTTACTATTCTTAAAAAATGTATTAGGTATATTGTGTTAAGTAACTAATGAATATAAGATAAAAAGTTGGTTCCATGTTTGTTCTATCTTACTGGTGGTTTAAATCTTTATATTAATATCTGATAGTTAATTACATTAATTATATTCCATAATAAATTGCTTAAGTCTTGGTTATCCAGAAAAAAACAATAGTCAATAATAGTTGTTATGGAAAATTGATGTAAATATCCAATGCTTTTTATTTTACATTTTATTCCATCTTCTTAAACTAGTAAACATCACATGATCCCCATCTCTTATGCTAGCACATAACTGTTATTAAATAGGTAAAACTCTCCATGCAGTAGTGCAACCTGTGCCAACCAGGTTAATCAATAGATGCTAGAAGGCTTGTGCATAAAATTCCCATCTAGTGCCTACTCATCCAATATCCCCAAACTAGTTTCTGGCTTATGGCCTTGATCAGTGAGGAGCCTTGGATCTGAGAACACTGCATCTAGATCTTGGCACATGGTGGCACTATTGTATGGAGAGTTTTGCCTGTTTTTCCATCTTTTTAATTCATCAACTTACTTCTTCTATCATTATCCTTATTTTCAAAAAAAGTGCAAATGTCTAGAATGAACTTAATAAATGTCATAATATACATGTAATAAGAAATAAAATAATTCCATTTATTACATAAATAAAACTATAAATAAAAAGAAAGTCATTTAAAACAAAAAAAAATACCATGAACATCTCAGTAATTGTTTTCTGTAATAATATCTAGGTATTAAAGTGAAGATTAAACATAAAAATTAAACTATTTAATAGAAATACAAAATTGTTTAAATGCTGACTAATTAGAGCAGTTTTGCTTGCAATTCACAAACTATTCTTATATTAATTCTATTACAATAAATAATATATACTTGATTGTAGTGATCATATTTAACTTAGTGAGGTTTATAGAAAATATAAACAATTAAGTTTTATATACTAGAATATTAGAATATACTTATATTTGTGTTTGATAGCAATTAAAATAATCACATTCAGCACTTATCAAATTACATTACTACTTTCAAATAAGGAAAACATATTTTAAAAGGTTTTAAATAATTGAAAAACATAATACTTTAATTCACTGTTAGAATTCCAACACTATTGAATACAATTTTTGTATTCAAAGTATATATTGTAATTGTAAATAATTGGTAATCATAATCAAAAGCATCAGTGTTTGTTTACTGTGCAAAAATAAACAAATGAAGGTCAATATGTGAAGCAATTGCTAAATTAACTATAAACTTCAATCCACAATAAAAATGCTGGTATCATCACATTAATATGTTCATATTCAATGATCTGAGTCATCAAATACTATAATAAGTGCACTGACTATCAATATGCAAACATTAAAAAAACACTATCAAAATAATTTGATAGAGAACATCTGGATTTTCATAAGCACAACTCACTAAATGTATATTGCAATATCATTATGCCTGAATTAGGTATGAGATTGCAAGGAGACTAGAGATTATGAATAAGAAATGTTTTAAGCCAATAAACATCACATGACCACCACTTCTTATGCTTGTGTATAACTGTTGTTAAAACAGGCAAAACTATACGTATTGTGTGGCAATACATATAGTGAGTTTTGCCTGTTTTAATAAGAAAAGTTACATGCACAATCCATTCTATTATTGAATAATAGAACTGGGATTAATTATAATTCTCTTCAATCACAAATCTATGCTAAAATCAGTGGCACACACACTCTGGAATTAAAAAAAAATATTTAGAATCATTCACTTTATTAAAAGCAATTATTTAAAATATTAACTAATCAGTAATAGAATAAAAAGAATTTAGAAGATAATAAGATCAATCCTATCTTCTCAATTTTATATAATTTTATATAACTCCTATAAATATTATTCCTTTCTCATTCTTCTAATAAACTCTAAAAAATATTTCTCAATAATAAAATAAAAAAATATTAATTTAAATCATTCATTTTTTTGGAAATGAGAATGCCCCCATACTACTTTTAATAAACTTAATGAAAATTGATTTAATATTTTCTATTTCAATTTCCTATAAAATAATATTTATAAATGTAAATATGTACTCAAGTCAATATCTCATTTTACCATATATTTGTTTTTGATATTTTCTTTGTATTTGCCTAATTGAGGGTTTTCCAATCAATATCTTGGTATCAGAATTTTTAAATAGTTTTCTCAACGATTATTTTTATCCCCAATTTTTTTCTTTTCCTCCTTTTCTTTGTAGCTCCAGGTTTTTAATGTAACAGTTACTTTCATTTCCGCTTAAAATAAGTTGAGATAACCATAATTTGGTATAGAAAATTAATATGACTACTTGGATATTTTTACAGCGGTATTTGCTCTCTTTAATATTTCCTTTACTGAAATTGATTACATAATTGGTTCATAATGATCAGCTTTAATAAGAGGCTTAACATATAACACTTTTAAACTCCATAATATTATACTGCTCTTCTAACACTATTGCTTTTTTAATTAAGAGTGAGATCAATCTAGCATCATAATTCCTAGCTGAACTTGTAAAAATTTACTACCCCACCCAATTTTCTTTTACAAAAAAGACACACTGATATGAATAATTTATTCAATCACATGATTATCTCAGAAATTATTATATTAAGAATTGATCAATTGATTTTTTATAAGAAAATTTATATTACATTTGCAAAAAAAAATATTTATATATTTACTGAGAAATGATATTCTATTTCTTCATGGGGAAATGTCTCCATCCTTTATTATTTGTCTCTATTAAAAATTTCTATTTTTATAGTAATTGATAAAAAATTTTATTTCTTTAGGGATAAAGATTTTAATTCCTTTTTGCTTTTTTATTTTTAAAAAATGCACAAATATAAATATGAAACTACATAAAAATATTTTTTCTATCATTTACTATTGTACCTAATAAAAATTAAATATTTATTATTATTAAAATGTCTGAAATGTTGTCACATGACCATTTCATGTCTGTAAATATTTTAATAAGTTTTACCTAAGAAAATTCCTATTTAATTATTATATTAACCTGCAATTAATATAATAAAAATAATTTTCTCCTCTATATATATTCTAACCTAGGGAAGAGAGACAGATGATGAGAATAAAAAAGAGATCTGACTTAAATAAATGAGTAGGATAATAGTGGTAGCAATATGGATATGCTCACTGAGTGATTAGTTATCTTCATATTTACATGCATTAAAATATAAAGGAATTTCAAAACATTAATAACTTACATTACTGTAAAGTAAGTAATAAACGAAGAAGAGAAAAAACTTCACTCATTCCTATGCAACTTTTTTGGAACATATATTTTCCCTGTATCAAAATACATTCTCTGAGCAACATCAATTATTTGCATTTAATGTAATATCTTCTATTAAAATCTTTCTGTATTTTCTTCCAATTTTAAAGAGCAATAATTTATCACCAAATAATTGATTTAATGACATGATCTGATCTACTCTACTCTTGCAGATTAAAATGGAATGTACTTTTCTAATAGTACAATAAACAATAAATAATTTCTTAGGCCACCACCATAATTATGATACAGATGAAGGGGTTAATAATTAATGAAATAATAAATAATGATCTCAGGTTTTTTTTTGTTAACTTTGGAAAATATGCCATTGTATTGTGTTGCTAAACAAATGAATGTCATCCTAGTGGACTATAGAAGGCATGCACTTTTCTAATAAGTTAATGTATCCTAATATATTATTATTATTATTATTATTATTATTATTATTATTATTATTATTATAATAATAATAATAATAATAATAATAATAATAATAATAATAATAATAATAATAATAATAATAATAATAATAATAATAATAATAATAATAATAATAATAATTACCTTAAATAAGTGATTAAACTACTTAACAATTGCATTATATATATATATATATAAATTTGGAAAATCATAGACTTTTACCCAAGATGACACTTGAAATAATAGAAAGAAAGAGTACCTTTTATATCTTTCTACTACCCAACAATAACATGATTAAAAAAAATAATCAAATTTAATTATTGTGGTTTTTGTATTTATACAATAAATAAAATAATGTGTAAGTCTGAAAAATGAATTACGTAATCTAAAGAAAATTAAATAGATATTCAGTTCTTTTAACTACAATTCCAAGCTTTGAAATTGAAACATGTATGCAATAGTTTCATTTTAACATTGGGATTTGTGAGAGAATTGATCATCTGATTCACCAATATTTTTGTAATATAATTAAAAATTCAGGACATAAGAATTTATATATAGAAATACAAAGACACGATTTAAATAACAATAAATACATTTATATTTAGAAACACTAAAATTTATTTACAAATCATTGCAAAAGTCATTTGCCAAGCATAGGCACTGATCCTTTTGTTAAAAAAACAGGATGCCATAAACAAATAATACATAAATGCCTAACACTACCAAACTATATGTTATAGTTTTAAACATTTGGGATAAGTTATTAATAATACATTCAACTAAGATAAATTGTTCCAATATTTATCTAATTTATTTTAAATCTATTCTAAGACAGATCATCCCACCAAAAAGCATTTGATAAAAAAAAATACTTAAACTATAAGTCAAGCAATACAATCTTTGAAATATACCTGTTTGTCATGTAACAACTCATAATACCTTATTGACAATGATAATATTTACTAAGGCTGTAAACCTTAAGAATATGCACATGAAAATGTGAAGGTAGGGACCTGTAGAGGTCCTTACCTTTGCATTTTCATGCACATATTCTTAAGGTTTTCAGCCTTAGTAAATATTACTTATGTAATCAATGTGCATTTAAATAAATTTATAATTACAACTTTATTGACAATATAAAACATACTAAAGATTAAAAACTTTAATCTGAATTAATTTATGACTGAGTTTGAATTAGTAAACTTGTATGATAATGACAATTATCATATCAAGGTAAATAAGAATTATTGTCTAACACTATTTTTAATAACAAAAATATATGGGAACATTCATCAGAAGCCATGTACACATATTATATATTTCATCTATGTTCACATAATAAAAAAATGTTATTCTTAAAATGTCTTATGAATCCAGTGATGAATTACTCCCAGATGGTAATAAAGATGAGATTGCATATGTGCATTTCTTATTATGCTATGCACAAAATAAGCATATAAATTACTAATATGTTGGTTTACTTGTGAATTTTTGGCAAAGCATACAAAAATAATGTGCCCTTTAAAAACCAAATACTTCAACATCTATCTTATAATTGCCATATCACTCTTAAAACACAAATAACTTCACCTTCCTGATGGAAAATAATAAACATCATGAGGGATATATTAATAAAGACACCTCAGAGCAAAACAACATGAATGAAAATAGCATGGTATTTCCAACATCATCTTAGGCAAAAATACATGTGTGGATAAGGTATCAACACATAAGGAAAAACAGAATACCCGCCATGAAACAATCTTCTCATTGGACCCACTTGCCTTAGCAAAACATAAAAACAATCCTAGAATATAAAATATCCTCTCATGAAATACAAATGTGAAACAGTGGAGAGAGCACACTCTATTCCACAAAGCATGATAAGTAAAACATTTAATAAAGTCTAATGCCTCCCAGACTTACTAAAAGGAAATAAGCATCATCCTAGACTAAGCAATGGCAAGATAACAAAATTATCACTAATAAGCTAGATAAGATAATATTTACACTAAAAATACATACATTAAACAATGTCAGAAACCAACAAGTTTACTATCCGTCAAATGACTATAAAATATTTTTAAATGGCACAATAAAAATGTGCACTGAATAAGGAATACATGCACGAGCAATAAATGGTATAAAATTTATAAAGATAAAGCGGATATAATAGCAAATGTAAATTTTAATAAATATATGACTAATAAATGCTTAGTTATATTAAAACATAACCATAGAATTATTATATCATAATAATTATAAACTATTGTGAGCTTCTGACAAACATATATCAGCTGTTTAAACCATAAATGAATGAAACACTAATGAACACTATTAATACATGTAAGAGAAATGTATAGAATGGTGCATCCATACTTATTACATATATTTCTTTCATAAAAAAATGAAAGCAAATATGACTTTCTATAATAAACAATAAAATAACAGGAACCCTTAACAAGTTTTTTTAAAATAAGAAAAAGTCTGGATCCATTGAAACCATTCTTAAATATAAGCTACCTTGTTTGAAAATCTCCATTTAGTAACAAATAATATTAACTATCAAAGTTGTCAGTTAATCTTTTTTTTGTTCATGGTTCTACTGGAAAATAAATTCTTTTTTCTTTTTTTTAAAATGCATAATAAAAAAAATTATTCTTAAATTGCAAAAAATTTTTGTTACTTCACTTGGAGATATCATTTTAGCTATTTTTTTTTAAAAAAAATACTATTAAATTTAAACGTTTACAATTCAAGATAACACATTTATATAATGTATATTATTTTTTATATATCCAAGATGTATTTACTTCTATAAAGTTTTTCCATTAATTCCTTTACTTCACTTTTATTCTAAATATTTTTTCTAGCAAAACACTAAGAAAACAAAGCATATTATAAAGTTTGACTCTTGTATGAATTATGACAGGTAAGTACTTGTAAATCTTAATATTGAGAAAATACTTCAAATATATATTAAAATTAATGTAAGATGAGCATTTTAACATTCCTAATTAGTAATGACAGTTAATATAATTTTTTATAAATGCATTAAAGATCAGCCTTTTCAACCTATTGTGCATGCGCTTTTTACAAGTGTTAATAATAAATGAATACTTTCACTTTCAACACACGAGATATTGTATTTATGAAAGAACAAAATGAATCCAAATGAATCCACTTGTTCTTTCCAACCCAAATGCTTATATATAGGCAAATCTTAAGTACTGGAAGTGAAAGCATGAGGATAAACCACTCACTTTAAATTACTGTTTATGATATCTGAATGAATGACGTCGATGAAATTATCTGGAATTTACTAAATGTTACCTACATTTCTAACAGTCTTTTTTAAAGTGAACTTTAATCTTTCTTCTGAAGGCAAAATACAATAAATAGAAGTAATGTAGTGCAATGTCCAACATGGTTTTATAAACTAATATAAAAATATTACCTGGTTTCTTTCATAATTTCTTTCTAAGTATAATTGGCAAAATTGAATCATAATAAAATAATTATTCTTTCAAAGTATGATAATTTTTATATGATTCTAATTGAATTAGGTATTAAAAGCAAAGAATATCTTATTTAAGTTGCTTAACCCTGCATTCTAGGTTAACAAATATAAAATTTTAGCAGATTAACACTTAGATAAAAAAGTAATTAAAAATATTCTTTAAAGTAGATGTGGATATTGCAGTACACCTAAAAATACCAGTAGCAGCAGTGGTCAGTCAGTCAATCAGCAGCCCTGTAAACTGACAATCCTCATCTTTTATACCTCTATTGACAGACATCATTAATTAACACACATGCCCCCAAAAATTGTGACCTCTATTTTAAAAATTTTAAATTAATATGTGGAACTAATTAGCAAAATTATGTAACTTTTTTCTACTTTCCCAGGTTCACATGATATGTTAACTAGACAAAGTTGAAGAAAAAGTTAATTTACTTTTATTAATTAATACAATTAATAATAAATAAATTAAGATAATTTTTTTCTGTTTAAAATATCACCTTTTTAAAAAATATATCAGAAACTCTTATTTATTGATTTAACCCTTTTACAACTGAGTTATTTAAATATTTATTGTTAAATATTTAATGACTAAAAATTAAATATCTTAGCAATTAAAATCAGTGTACTAAATATACACATATGCCCACTGATTCTATCACACATGTATATAGGAAATTGCTCTACATTTCTAAATTGAATCTATCTCAAATAATTAACTTGGATATTTTAAACAATTTAATATTACTTAAATAAATCAATTAGCTTTATTCCTAGCAGTTAAAAAACATCTATATGGCTGAGGTATGTTGATGATACTTTTGTTATTTGGCATCATGGTAAGCATGCTCTTGATGACTTTTTTAATTTTTTAAACTCTCTTCACAACAATATTAAATTTACAATGGAAATAGAAAATAATAATCAATTACCTTTTTTAGATGTTTTGATTGAAAGAAGGGAAGATGGTTCTTTATCCCATGGTATATATAAAAAACCAACACACACTGGGAGATATCTGCATTTTTCCTCTCATCACCATCCTGCACAACTATTTTCAGTGGCAAAGATATTATTGGATAGAACAAAGAGACTTTCTGATGATATCCATTTTCACCGGGACCTTTTTGCTACTAATAAAATGCTTCTTCATAATGGTTTTAATTACAAAATTATTAATAGGGCTTATACATATCAAAAGAAAAAAGATTTAGATACATCAAAAATTAAGACAATTTTGCCATATATTAAATGAGTAACTGATAGAATTGGTAACATTTTAAAGAATAATAATATTCACACAATTTACACTACTTATAAAAAAATTAATGAAATATTTCCTCTTCCTAAAGATAAAATTTCTTTGGAGTGTCATGGTGTGTATGAAATTCCATGTAGGGTCTGTCCATATACATATATAGGACAGACTAATCGTAGAATAAATATCAGAAAGGAAGAACACATTCTGGCAGTGAGAGAAAAATCCAATTCATCAGCTATTTATTCTCATATAAAATTAACAAATCATGATATCAATTTTGAAAAAACAAATATTTTAGCAAAAATTGAACAATATGACCAGAGATTGCTAAGAGAAGCTATAGAGATTTTTAAAAGGACCAAGAGCATAAATGAAAGGTGTGAGTTAAAGAAGATTAACAACATTTGGAAGAAACTATTGGAAGAGAAAATAAATTTTAAAACTTCTCAACCAATAGAATTTAAATATGAGGAGAAAGAAAACGATAAAAACGATTTTAATTCTCACATGCATTCTTATGATTTGAGAAAGAGGATGCTCTGAGGAAGGTACTTGATATTGTACTGAAACGTCAGCATTTAGCTTTTTCACTACACGGAATATCCCGCAAATAGTAATAATAATATGACATATATATATATATATATATTAAATCTACCAAATAAAAGAACTTAACCAAATTATTAATTACTCTGAAATGAATTAAATAATTGTACTTTAACACCCATAAACTATATCAATTTTTTTAAAATTTTATCTATAAAGTTAACTTTGTCCAGCTTTCTCTTTTTCTAGAAGAATACACAAATTAGTAGTAACCTTTAACTTGAAAGCATAAACCTTTTAATACTAAAACTACATTTTAGTAATGACTTTTAATTTATAAGATATCTATTTTGGATTTATAATTATCTAAATAAAGTAAAATATTAACACATAAGATTTAGATAGCATAATTTACATAATAAATGTTATCATTTTGTTTTCAATCTTTTTTCATTAGTTTTTTTTCTTTTTTTAGAATAGCATAAATTCATAAGCTGAGGTAATCAATTATGACAATGTGCAATAGCACAGAGTCACAATATATTTGTATATGTGTTGTAAAGTTGCAGTATCACTGTAAATTGGCTATTATAAATTTAAATAAGTATAAAAATTTTATTGACTTTAATTTTATAGAAAAGCAAATATATCCCTCACTGTCATTGGTTGTGTAGGATAGAATAAAATCAGTATCATGTTTAATAGTCTCTCATGCTAATGTTTATGAAAAATATAATTATATAAAGCATTTTTGAATAGCTTTCCAAAAAGATTTTATTAGTGATGCTTGTATAAAATATATACACATGTATATTTTGTCATTATTCTTGTTAGAGAACAAAGATACAGATAAAAATTCTCCCACACATAAAACAATTAATTTCATACTGAAATAAAGAATGGAATTTTAAATTTAACATTACTACACAGAAATATTTTAAGGTCAAGCAATTAGATTTAGATTTCTTTTTTATTTATGTACAGAATAAGCAGATTTTACATTTTTATATTTTGTGTGTATATGTGGAAGCATGCATGTTTAGATTTTATTTTGAAGATTGATTTACTTGGTAAAAAAATTATTAAATAATTTATTTATTTACAAACCAATCTGCAAACTTTATAATTTAATAAATTATTTATTCTAAATAAATGCTTATAGAATTATATTAAATCCCAGAAATGAAGGTGAAGTGATTGGAAAAGACTGAAATTATTTTCTTTTTCTTTATTTTTAAATATTTTTCACACAGTTTTACCACACTCATTCATAAATCTTATTATTTATCATTTTGCTCAATACTAACCATGACAAAATCTTCCAATATTGTCCAGAAAAAACTAGAAACCCAATGCATGATAGAGGATATTCTTTAATCCAGACATCATGAGATAACTGGCATATCTGAAATCTGGAAAATCCAGAAAGTCATCACAAATTCTTAACACAATCAGAACCTAAACAGGTTTAAATTTAGAAATAGCCATCTACATGATTATCTGCTAAGATAACAGCTAAACATTTTGTCTTTCCTAGGCAAAATAACCTCATCATTTTAGGAGAAAAATGAAAAACAACATATAAACCATAAACCATCATTAATTAATTAATTCATTCTTTATTTTAAGAAGTGTCATTTATTACAGTCAACTGTTGGTGGGAAAATGGATAAATTAACTTAGGGAATGCTCTCTCACAACTTCAATAAAAATTTGCATAACTTTTTTAACTGGAAGAAAGATTAAATAGCAGATATAATTGGAAATTTATATTTATTAATCTGAAATGAATAGCTGATGTTTAATTTCAAAATATTGTAAAATAGAATTTTCTTTTTATTTCAATAAAATATGAATGGTAGGTTTCAGTAATGTAAATTTATCTATTCTTTAATTATGTAAAGAAGAACTTAAAAAATAATTTTTCAATTCAAATATGCCTCTATAAACTTGTCACTTAGAGAAATAAACTTTGATTCAAAACATAATGAAAATTGTTTTGTTATGGATGATAAACTGTTTGTTTTATCAGAATTACTGGCATCATGGTTTAATGATCTATAAATGAACAGATGAATTATATATCTAAAATTAAAGAATTAATTAACACTAATCTTTTGAATAAAATTATTAAATTGCTAGTGTATAACAAACTATGAATTTGTTTCCAATGATCAAATAAATGCATTATGGATTATCAATGCTAAATATATAATACTATTCAATGGATAATATATTAAAAGACTAAAATATTTAAATGCTACTTCTGAATTGTGGATTTTCAAAACAAATATTAAACATGATAAACACACACATGATAAGCAATGTTAAAATGGATTAATGTGTTGAATGTGACTTAGCTTTGAAAAAACAAGTATGATAAATAAAATTTATTAAATTTTATACTGAGTCCAGGAAAAAAATATATCACAAAAATGAAATTAAATATGCAATAAACTGATGGATTATGTAATAAACTTTATCATAATTGCTTCTTTCTTACTTAGTTATTATTATAGTTGTTATTAATGTAATAAAGTCTTTTTTTTCAAATATTACTATGCTCGTGTATAGGTAATATTTTTATTTAATATTATTATTGTTGATATTGAATTGGGATTAAACATGATTTATCTTATGTTTAGTTTGGATAAATGTAAGTATATAAAACTGTATTATATTGCAAATATTATGTTTTATGAATTCTTAAATTTCAACTACCCAGTTAAATGGAGTTAGTTATACTTATTTAAATAAATAGATATTTAAAACATATTTTACGCATTACTCTTATATGTTAGTATTAATTTTTCACTGTTATGTGTATCAAAGCATCCTAATGATCTACTTATATTTTGTTAGGAAATAGCACTCTAAATTAACCCTTTAGATGCTTTCTTCAACTTATTTAATCTTTGTCTAATTTCTGTATTGGTTTATTACTAACATTTGAAAACAATATTATTTGTCAGTTTCATTTCCAGTCGGTATCTATTGTTAAAATATTAATCTAAAATACACTGAATTTTTTTAATTCAGCTTCTAAAAATTGAATAATTTTAGATTCAAATTGGTTAAATGTAATGAAAAATTAAAAATAATGTTAATAACTGAAGAACAATATATGAAAAAATGTTTAAAAAATAGCCAGTGGTAAGACAAAAGAATTATATTTCAACCAATCTGTGGTGTCATTATTCAGTCTATAACTGTCAATGTAATTTACTTTTCTGAAGAGCTATCATTTTTCCCAAGCTTATTTTTCTTGTAATATTAAAAAAATTTTAAATCAAACTTTATATTTTGATAAAGTAATGTAAAATCTTATTTATGAACGTAAAAAATGATGATGGATATAATTAATTGCTTCAAAATATGAAAGTGTACCACATTTTATTTTCAGTTCTGGCTTTGTCATTTAGAAACACCTAATTACGGTGAGTAGTGATATGTGTCTAGATTAGCGATAATTTCTCCAAGCTTACTTTTTTTATAGTATTTAAAACTTTTTGAATCAAACTTTATATTTCGATAAATGTAAAATCATATTTCTGAATGTAAAAAATTACAATAGATATGTAGAAGATTTTATTTGGATTTCTCATTTTTTCATTTAGTTACACCTATAATGCAAATTACAGTCATTAGCGTCAATCACTTGTCTTGAACAATGATCACCATTCTCAGGCTTATTTATTTTGTAAAATTTAAAATTTTTCAAATCAAACTTTATATTTTGATAAAGTAATGTAAAATCTTATTTATGAATGTAAAAAATTACAATAAATATATTTATATATTTCATAATCAATTATGAACATTTAGAACACTTTGTTTTGGTTTCTGATTTTGTTATTTAGAAACACCTACTGTACAATTTCCAGAGTTGGCAGGCATCCAATCAGAGAAAGGAGATACCAATACACAGCAAAGAAAATTGATTTTTTTTTTCAAAATATAATGCCATATGTGGACATTTTTAAAATTAAAATTTTAAATTTCTAATTTCTTATAAAAATAAGTCTAAAATGAAGAAATGGTGACCAAAATTGACCAAGAGATGGTGCAATCTATGTCCAAATCCATAAATAACATTATGTGCTATTAAAATAGCAATGTGCACTAATTGTATATACCACAGAAGGGGTTAATCTTTGTAATGATGATTATTACACTACAGTATTTGAATTGAGGATTATTTTTTGAAATAATAAACAACTTATTTCTATTTAATGTTAGTATTCTTGCAACACTGTCTGACGATTACACTTTTCATATTCCAGAAACAAATGTTCATATTTTTAGATAATTTTATATAACTATTATTGTTATCATTTGTTTTTCATCATTTATTTTATATTATGTAATAATATAATCATTAATACTTCTCATTTGTCATTATTAAAGAAACATCATCACAGCTTATTCCAATATGAAACGTCATGTGTTATATTAGATTACACACAAAATCTATTTGGATTAAATATGTTGTTATTGTATTAGTGCTACCTGAAATATAAATGTATTGGGTAAGATAATGTACATAAATTCTCTTTTACATCATTGTATCCTATAATGCATTAATACACTTTATATCAATGCATTTGTTTTCTTAGTTTATAAAACCATGAAATAAATCATTAAACAACCTTGCATTTAAAGTTGTTAGACTTAGTTATAAAACACAGGTTGAGTTACTTTTGATTAGTTCTTATGGTAAAAAGCAATATTTTTTAAAATTTTTTATTAATAAAATGGAATAAGACTAAAAATAAACATTATTGAATAACCCTGAAACTTTTATTTATTATTTTATTGAATGTGAATCCATTATCAAAGTATAGAAAAGTTTTAGCTTATCTGAAAATATATAAAACTTTACATGCAAAGTAAATTGTATGTCAAGTGAAGGATAGTCACATTTCTTCCATATTATTGACTTCAGCCATCACAATTGCATCTCTACATTATCAATAGATGGTCCCAGACAGCTTTTCTTTCCTGGAGTTTCAATATATATATATATATATATTGTACCGGACCATACTCCCTGTGGAATTCTTATCCTAATCTTGCACTGAGCATGAAGTGACCAAGATTTAACAGGTAAAGAAATGGATATCAATTTAGCCGATTTCTATACTCATACATATCAGTACTTCCAGCTAAACTGATAGAAAGAGTGGATTGACAGGAATCTTCCAGTTAAAACACCCTTTAGTTGATATCTTATTTTAATGCCCGAATATTTAGAACAATGGCAAGTACACACCTTTGAAAAATCTATTTACAAAATAGACTTTTGCACGCCACTTCTAGAAAAGAATCAAAAAATGAATTTTTCACCCTCCTAGAAGGGTGTGCAATACCATATGTTCAGCGGAGCATAAGAATAAGATTTAACACCCCGGTAGAGCGATATCCCGTGTGACTAGCTCAAGTCACTCTCCATCTAGGGTCTTCAAATGGGTAAGTTAAATGATTATTACAGGTATGTGGTTGATAAGGAAAGAACACATTTTTACCGATATAACTAATACTATAAAAACGAAACAAGTTTAATAATGTGATTAAATATTTATTTAGTCCCAAATACCCATTACCATTTCATATAAATGATGATATAATAACAAAATACTAAATAATTAATTATCCCAATATATATAGATTTTCAAAGCGTTTAAATAGATAAAATCCAAATTTAAATAAGAACAATAATAATTCCCTAAAACTATTGACAATGTTTATAAGTAATGGAAGTGGTCTGAGCTCTTTTTACCCAATAGAAATAAATTTTAAGTTGTGTGATTTGATATACAGATATGAGATTTTCGGTCATACAGGCATACGCTTTTACTGATAACTTTAAAACCTTTTTATTGATAGGAAATATAATAATAAAAACTATGCATATTTGCACAATGAAATATATCACTAATTTCATATTTTCAACAAGTCAATATGTTGCATTGGCTCAGATACCATATCGTACTCACCATAAGGTACTGTATCTATTTCCGTTTTGCCAAAGATAAATTTCTATACATGTATTTACGTGCAGCCCAATTATACACCTACTATTATCTTAAATATAAAGTTATTAGAGTACTTGCTTATAGGGAATCTATAATAAATCAATCCCTTCTTACACTCATCGTGAGGTGTAGCAGTCACAAAAAAAAATAACTTAAAAAGGATATACGGTTAAATACATTTTTTTTTGATATTCAGCATGAGATATCATATTTACCGAATATAATAAGCGTATGTACGCATACATATATATATATACATGCATATTTATATTTGACGAATTTCAGGAATAACAACAACAGCAAAACGAATAGCAACAACAACAACAACAAAAAAATCTCATTGCAATCTTTGTTGAAAATACTAATTTGAAATAGAAACATTCACTCAAAGGATTTAAGTAAAAGCTTTACCATTTATGACCGCAATAACCGTCAATTTATACATATGCGAGAGACTCTCTCATTTTTAAATGATAAATAATAATAACAAAAAAAAATATATCTAATCGGAAATAGAAAAGTTAATTATTTCAATGTTAATAAATATCTTAAAATAAACTTATATCTGCGTCTTCATTCTTCTCCTCTGGGCTGAGTGGGCTTCAAGTTAACTGGCTGTGTGGTGACGATTTCTTCCATTTAGTAAGGCGGCACTGGTCATCCTCATGGGCAGTTGGAATTGGCGTGGTCACATCTGGGCAGCTTAGGACAGAGAAAGGGCGGTGCACTGGCTAGTTGTCTACCCCACGGTCATTTTGCCGGAATCTCTAGTATATTGCTTCATATCCTCTTTTTTATATATATATCTAAATAGTAACGAGGATTATTTAATAAATTTTCCTAGGCTGTCTCCAATAGTTATTCGAATCCACAAAGACAAGAGTTCTTAAAAGAACTGTATAAAGGATTTGTTCTAACGAATGTCACTAATAGTACTATTCATAAATGACTCTCTAAGTAGCTGATCGCTTGGAGAATTCTGGAGCAACGAAAAGAATGACTTGCCCAGAATGGCTGCCAACGAAAAACTGAATCCCACAGCACTATCCATCCCACTAATAAGAACCAATTCAGATATCCCTCTGAGAAGAATGAATCAGCCAATCCTTTTAATCTAGCTTATCACTTAGATTGCAAACATTCCTTTATATTTTTCCGATTAAATTCTACATTTTAAGTTTGACATCCATCTTGAATGCTCAGACCACTTGATTACAGCTATTCATTTCAAAAGAATTTCTATTTAAAAAAAAATAATAACATTTTAATTATAGCCTTATCAAACATTTTGCTTTTGGTCAGATTTTTGCAAAAGCAATTAACATTCTTTGTTTATAGAATAAAATTAGTTTTTAGAGGCAGTAATTAACAAAATGAAAAATGTACAAGTATGTTGGAACAATTGCTTTAATTATTTATTTTACTACTATGTTCCAACATTTGATTCACTTGTTTAATAAGTTTGCCTTTCTCTATTTGAATTTTTCAGAGAAAAGCCCAATACATAAAGTGATATAAAAAATATACAAAATAGAAAAATAAAAAAAATACATGAGCTTATTTTACAATATTTTCCATGTCAATTTCATATTATTTAAATTGGTGTGTGTGGGTATTTTAATGCTCAGACCACTCCATTATCAATATAGCACATTTATGTATTTGTTGTGCTTAATCCATACTTTGTGCAAGGCTATTTGATAATGCCTGGCACAATATATATATATATATAAGTCTGCATTTAGAATAGGTTACATCTATCTGCTTAAAGAGGTTTATTTAAACTTCTCTGTATCAATAATTTCAATCTATGTGGTCAAGTTGCAATATTTAGTGTCAATATAACTATATTGGATCACTGATAAAGGTGGGAGGGATTCCAACTTTATTGTTAAAAGGAGGTTGCCTTAACAACTGTTTGAATTTGTTGATTGTTATTGATATCGGGATTATTTAAGTATTGAATGTTTTAATGGTATATATATATATTAGTAAAAATCAGTCATATGTCACATGACCTATATAGCTTGAATTACCAATATGTAATATATAAAGAGTGTGCTAATAGCTCTAAACAAGCTTATTTATTTTATTTTTTATGATAAATGCTACAAGAGAAAATACCTGAAGCCTTTATCTTTGGCTATATTAAATTGCTAAGCCAACTAATATATGGGATCACTGAATTTAGTTCAGGCTCATATAGTTTCTTTGGTTAAAGAGCTGAGTTTGAAGACCTGTAGGTGTCTGAAGATTTGGATCTTTTTCTTAATATTTAAAAATTAGATAAATGCTTGGCTTGAGTTAATATTTTGAATCTAATGTCCTAGCTCCTCACTGATGAGAGCCATAGCTCAAAACCAGTGTTGGGATGGGGACCATCATACATAAAGGCTTCAGGTATTTTCTCTTGTAGCATTTATCATAAAAAATAAAATAAATAAGCTTGTTTAGAGCTATTAGCATGCTCTTTATATATATACACTACTTCATGTTGGAAGAAATATCTTCCAAGCATAAAAACAATCCACTTAAATTTGTTTTTTTTAAATAGTAATTATAACATATGATAATAATTAGGGACAAATTGCAACAATTCTCAGATATCCAACAGAAAATTATTTATAATTATTAAGGATGTGAGGATTGTTTTTAATTTTATTAGTACAGACATGCATGTATATGTGTATATTTAAAACTTTCATTCCCCCAACAAGATTGAAATACACCTGGGTATCTTTTTACGCAGACTTATTTAACACGATTATGAAGTTACGCGATTCGTGTTTCACCGGAAGTGTGTTAAATAAGTCCGTGTAAAAAGAGACCCACGTGTATGAACTCCGATAATGCGCTATTACTTTATATAATAAATTTCGCGCACTTACGTTATATTGAAAGTAATAGCACATTATTGGAATTCGACTTTCATCTTAGTAATTTCAATAATTTCAGTGCTTTATAATAGTAAGATTCTATGCAATAATGAAATTAAAATTATGATTTCCACATTTTATGTATACACACATTAAATTTTACAAGATTATAATGTAAATTTGTTCAAACATTGTACGTGTTAATTTTGCATTTTAAATCACATTCTGTTTTTGCTTTTTAAAAAATAACGTAATCAATTATTAATCATTTAGTGTCCACAAGTTTATTTTTAAAAGGTCAGTAATAGCAGTGGGCACAATTAAAAATTAAAATCTGATTTTTAATTGTAATTAACAATTTAAAAATTACTTACTGCAACTTGAAATTAATATGAAATTTGATTTTTAAACCGAATTGAAAATTAAAGACAAAAATAAGAATTTAATTTTTAGTTGTTAGTTTCATAAACAATTAATAAAATCATCATCTCAAAGATTAATTACGTTGTCACCAGAAAACCACTGTTACAACATGAGTGTGAAGTTGGTGCTAGTTGTTTGCAAACGAATGTGTTTTTAGGCAAATAGCTATAATAATTAAAACGTGTATAAAAAATGTAAATTACTGTATTGTAAATTATACATAAAAATATATTATTTTGAATAAAATTAAATATTATAGTTAAAAAAAGTTTGTCTTGTATCAATTTATTTTCAAATTTGAAATTTTTTATTAGTCATAATTTATTTCCTTATATTTTTTTTGCGCAAATTTTAAAGTAATTTTATGTTGGTGCTTTGCTTTTATGCGAATTTTGAAAAATCACAGACCGCATCCCCCCTTTTTCAATGTAAGTTACGTCTATTTTTGCATGATTTCGTTTGTGCGTGTTTTCTGAGGAACCTATCTATCGCGTAAAACGAGACCCAGGTGTATATCAATAGTTTTTCTAAAAAAGACAAATAATTTTTAAGTATTAATTTAAAGATGATCAACTCTTTTCAGTTGGATTGGTACTGAATGTCTTCCATATGTCTTCATTGGTTGTTTTAGTATTTATCAATATAAAATAGAGTTAAAACTTGTTCATTCACAACTCTGTCATCACTCACATCAGATACATACATATATGTTCATTATTAATTATTTCTTATTCTAGTGATCATCTCTAGTTGATAAAGATTTAGTAATTGTTATTAATGTAATTATATTAAGTAGTCAATGTTTTGAGTGTATAAATTATAAATTATTGTGTGAGAGCATAAACACAAAGGGAATCAGACTATTCCAAAATAAAAGTATCTTCTATAGCCATAGAAATAATATTTGCAAAGCAGAATTCATGGAAGTTGATTACTAATGCTTTTTATACTTTTTCCTATTAGTTATAAGAAAGTAATTAGTACTTTGAAATATGATTTTTTTCTACAATACAGTCTTTTTTCATACGTGCACTTCTATATGTAATATATAGGGAGTTTGAACTCAGACTTTCACATGACCCTCAATTATTCATGCTATCTCATACAGCTAATACACTTGATTACACACATATCGAAAAGATTATCACTAATAGACGTATTTTGTGCTAAATCAGCACTCGTCAGTTGGTCCAAATTATCAGTAATATTTATAAATCTAGGTACAAGAAATAAATCTTAGCGATATTTGAATCATTAAAATTATTTCTATATTTACCAACTCTAAAACTGAAAGCATATTACGGATACAAAAAACAATTATTTGTTAACATTCTACTTTAGATTTGTTAAAAACATTATTTGCAAGTGGTAGCTGTAAATAGATAATTGCTAAATTAATGAAAACAAACACAATATTCTAGTATTCTATTATGAAGAAATTTAATCGATTTTTCTTTAAATCTCACTAATTAAATTAAATATGTTTACAATAATCAGTTTTACATTATCATAATATAAATATTAAATCTATAACAGGTTATAATTGATTGTAATTTAATATTTAATTAAATTAATGAGATTTACAAAAAAATGGAATTAAATTATTATCTGCTTTGATTATATTTATAAAACTAATTGAAAATAAAAGCTAAGGTTACTAATTATACATAACACTGCTTTAGATTAAAGTAAATAAATTTTATTTACATATAAAGGACAATTTTTCCATGCTTAACTAACATCAAAAATGAAATGGATTCACAATGTCTTAATAATAAGAGAATGTGGTTTATGTTTCTATGCTAATGAATAATTGTGATATGAGATGTGGAGAATCCACTGACAAAAGCCAAAATTTTGAAAAGCAATATAGATAATAAATTTTAGATAGGTAAGTGAAATTAGTGGATTATAATTATTGGAATTTATTATCTTGCTTTATTAAAATAGTGGATGTAGCTTCTTGTATATTATTATTATTTAATTAGATTTTTTTCAATAATTTATGTCATTGTCAAAAAATATCACAATTAATAGATTATAATGAATGTAATTTATTGCCTTGCTTTACTAAAAGATTATTTGTTACTTCTTTTATGTTATTATATTCTTTCAACATCTTTATGTCATAGTAAAAAAAAACTTAAATAAAATATCTACAAAGATATAAAAATGTTGAAAGAACTCTCGATTAAATAATAATATAAAAGATAGACACAACAATTCATTTTAATAAAAATAATTTATTTCTTTAATGATAATCATTTTTATAACACTAAATTGTTTAATATTTATAAAATATTACAAAGACAAAATTTAATATATAAAAATAAAATGTTATCCAAGTATACCAATGTATAATTAATTGTCATATAAAATATATGCCATGTTTAAAGGACCTCTACAAGTATTTTCATAATATTTATTACCCAGATGATGACCAGTGTGTCCTGGCCTAAACATTGATTTATATATGTATTTACTGCAGGTAATTATACATGGGTATATACAGATAACATTTAATTTATATTCATAACCTGTGAAATATTTATATATATATAAGATATGCTGAAAATTATTTTATTCCCTTTAATTATGACAAAGACATCTAAAATAGGGAAGTAATCTTTAACCACATTACAACTGATAAGGAATATCACAATAAATTTTAATAAAATTCTTTTTAATTGAACAAGAGTCAATCTCAGTATCTTTCTATGTATGTCAGTGTTGTATAAAAATTAAATTTAGTTTGAATTTATCTTATATAGTACAAGTTTTATACCCCTATTTCAGCATTAGCAGTATCTAATACTGCTTGTAGTTGAAGTCTAAGTAAATTTGCCCTAAATTTGACAAATTATGGCCAGTTTTTTTTTTTAGACAAATATTATAATATTTATTATAAACAATGCTTTTATGTAATAAAAAAATCAAATTTATTTCAATATAATAACTGCAAGAAACAAAAATTGACTCCAATTAGAAGCTATTTTACATAAAACTAACATTATTTCTCTATTTTGGTAATTTTATTGGTTATATTTTTTTATTTTTTTATGAAACCATTAAAATAATTATTTATAACAATTACTTTTTTTGGAAGAAGTATAAGATATTGTTGTTAAAATTTACATTATAAAACTGGTTTACAGCAGTTTTTGGTTAAGACCAATTTCTGAAGAATCAATAATCTTTACTTGGATCAGATCAAAACTTGTTAGACTTATCTGTATCAAAAATCCACATTTCTTTTTACCTTTTCAAGGCTTATTTTATTAAATTAAAATTAATTCATTCTAGACAGTTTCAATTACCCAGCAATCTTCCTCAGAACAACAAAATATATATACAAATACTTAATCAATTAAACATATACGATTATATCTAATTGTTAAGGACTCATTTTTACATTTAACATTACCTATATTTATGTTGTAATGGTCAAATATGTACATTCACATAACAAAATCTAAAACTTTAGTAAATCATCCCAAGGCCAAACAGAATACGGTGGTGCAATCACAGGTCTGATATAGCCCTAATTCCTTTACTATTGCTCAGAGGTTTACCACCTTGAGGATGACACATATGAGGTCACAGCAGTATTCTCTTTCATCACGTTCTGGCAGTAGAACATCAGTAGAGCAAAAGACTGTAGGAAAGCTGACATTCTATCTAGTATAGCTATATAGGCATCATGTGGCTAGTATACGATTATTAAACAATGAAATGATTTTTAATAACTAATAATACATTACTAAATGATGGAATGATTATGAGTCGGTGAGGAAGACTAAGACATGAAGCAAAGTTAAATTTAAAATTAATTTAATGAAGTTAAATTTTGAAATAATAAAAAAAACAATATTAGAATAGTTAGATGTTTTGTCTCAAACACAGGTGACTAAGGGATGTTTACATTAAAGATCGGTTTCACATGCAAGTGATGGTTTTAGGTATATAATTCCCTTATGGCTGAGCTTTACATAACTTGATTTACATATATAGGAGGTAGATAAAATCACTTGCTGGTGATTAAAAATTTCTAGTTATAAATAATTGGGTTTCTTACATATATGCATATCACTCGTAGGTGATAATTTAATATTTATGCACTTCTGGTTTATATATAGCATTTTAATCACTCGCAGGTGACTGTAATTTCTAGGTTACAAATATTTAATTTACTTAGCTATATATATGAATCACAGCAGGTGATGAAATTATAATACATTTGAATTTACATTTTCATGAGCTTTAATATTATTTTCATATAACGAAATGAATTTGCTCATGATTATCTATGCCTAGTTCATGCTATATCATAGGATGTAGATTTGATTTATAGTTAGTGGAAGTGAATACAAACACTTATAAATGTCATAACATTTTATTAAGCACGAATATTCAATATATTCTCTATATAGCTCATTTGCCTATCAAATTGGATTTGAATTCAGATCAAAGCTGAAATTAGCAATTATAATGACGGGATGAATTGATTATTGGCATCCTGATTTCAGATACTAAGGCGTATGGAAAACATACAATTCTGAGTTTTTGCATCTCATATATGTGCCTTATTCATGGGATTTTTACCAAGTAATGGTTCCCTTTGACCGAACTCATTGCTGTGAAAATAAGAGACCTTTAGTCCAGATGATCGAGCAATTTATTTGAGTGGAAGTTGCATGCTCCATTCCTAAGGATGCAGAATGGGGAGGTTCAAACTTGTCCACCATCTGAAAAAGATAATTTCTTGAACTAAGAGTAATGGTGCAGCATGACCACATACAACCATTAAAGAATACAGCAATAAGTGAGTACACCATAGCATTTCTTAAGGACACATACACACTGCTGACAACATTATCATATAATAAAAATTACGATGCTAAATAATAGTTTCCTTCATGAAACTACCCTGTATCAGTTCATTTCATAGTATTTATATTTATATTATTAAGGAAAGTTTATAAATCCAAGTCACAAAACTATCTATATAGGCTTTTACTTCTCTAAAGAGGATTACAGCATATGGGGAAATTACAATATAGAATTATAGATTTATGCTGCATTTCATCACTTCAACTGAATATTGGTTAAATATTATATTTAAAAGCAAATCTATCTTAGAATAGTGATAAGCTTGTAAGTATTTCTTAATTAAAAAAAATTTAACCATTTCAAAACAGAGCTTTAGTTTGTGCATCTATATGCGCGAAATTACAAATATACATGAAGTTACATATATATGCGCAGAAATCTAATTACGTCTCACTAATGATTTAATTATGAATAAAACTCGGTTTTGAATACATATAGCATAAACAATAACATAACTGAAAATAATAAGATTTGGCATAGATCTAATTAAACGAAATGTAAGATTTAGAATAAAATAAGATTTTACGTATGTGAAATCTGAAATTTGGCTTTGTTTAAAAATGAAACTTATGCGAAATTAGCTGAAATTTGATTGATTCAGTTTCGATAATTTTATAAGAATAATGATGGCAAATATTATCATTAACTTAACATATACAAAATGACTTAGAAATTTAATAGTTATTTTAAAATAGATCATTTTGTATTATATGTGACAAAATTTGTATTAAAACATTTAAAATATAGATTTTAGCAAGTTAAATCGAATAACCTTTAATTACCTGGGAAAAGATTAATGCATAACTAAATCAATCATATTTAAATTCAGCAAGTAAACCAACAAATAAAGAAATCATATCAATAAATGAAAGGTGTTATTTATGCAAATAATAACTCAGACAAACTCATCAAGCAGTTAAATCAGTATTTATCAGTAAATGAATTATAACAGTAAATCAGATTATCAAATATTAAATTAGTTTTCAAATCATTTTAAATATGAAATCAGTTATGAGATTATGAAATCAGGCAAGATTTTAAGATTGAAACAAAATAAAAATTATATTTAGAAGTAAGTTTAGATTATATTATTATTATGGCCATTGATTTAGATTAAGCTAGCATTTTAGAGTTGATTTTAGATGGAAGCTTTAGAATTAAAGAAGTATTTACCATTTCTTCTCTTTTCTGCTGATAAGTTATTTCTTCATTGTGGAACTTCTTTAGGTGGTGATGGTTGTTACATCTTTTCTCGCATTAGGCAGCTTCTCATTGGAGGTGACATGGTAAGAATCTAGGCCTCTACCCTGACATGATCATTATCAATGCTTTTACGAGTACTTTATTAAAATTATAATCATATAGAGTTTTTCAAAGATGGCTGCAGCAGCTTATATACCAGCATCCCCCTCTCCTTCATTATATTATTTTTAGATTTGTTTTCTTAGCTTACTCGCTGTTTCTAAAATTTTGTAGAATCCCGCTGTGATTATTTTTCACTTAGATCAATTTAGCCTCTGTGACACATGGTAATTTATGCAATTTTTTTAATTTAAATCTAATTTTAACTTTAAATATAAATTGGATCAATTTTATAGTGAGAAGGATTAACTTTTCTGGCATCACTATTACTAGAAAAACAAATCTAAAATTATGGAAAAACATTTTGTTATATATGTAACTCGACTATTTAATTTAGCAATATATGCCAAATTATATAATTTCAAATATTATTAATTAATAAATATTTTAAAATAAAGAAATCTTAATGTTTAAATTCTATTAACATTATTCTTCTAGCATATATGTAGTCTTAAGTTACACATACAACTCATTTTTCATTTAATTATTGTTAGAAATATATATATGCATATTTTTAGAGGTTTACATATATAAATGCAATTTTCTCTATATATGTAGATATATATGCACACATACATGATTATCATTGTTTAGGTTTTAATTTAGCCAGATTTTATGATAATATTATCATGATATATGAGAATTTGGTGGCTATTACATATAAAAGAATACTACTATAGAATATAGTAGGTGAAACAGTTGGGTTGTAAAAGCTGACTGTTTCAATATATACATGTATATGAATACACATCCTATATATATTGTACAGAATGGAAAATCCATCGTTACTTTTTGAAGTTCTAGTACGGATTAAAAAACTGTCTTTAATATAGTTTTACTTAAGGATTTGTAAATAAATTGTTAATTGTTATTAATTGTTTTATTGTTATTTAGTTCGGGTTTATTTATTTATTATGATATGCTTTGTTTTAAGATTGATCATTATAATGATCGATCTATATATGATTACAAGTGCATATTTATAAATAGTTATTAACTATGATATTTAAATTGCCAATTGTAATTTAATTGTGTTTTGTTTTAAAAAAAGAAATTTGTTTTAAAATGTTATATTATTGTTATGGTTATTTACTTGTATATTTACTTAATAAATTGTTAAAATAAATTTTTATGATATACACCTGGGTCTCTTTTTACACAGACTTATTTAACATGATTTTGAAGTTATGTGATTCATGTTTCACCGGAAGTCAATTTCCGATAATGCGCTATTACTTTAAGTAATAAATTTTGCACACTTACGTTATATTGAAAGTAATAGCACATTATTGAAATTCGACTTTCATCTTAGTAATTTCAATATTTTCAGTGCTTTATAATAATAAGATTTTATGCAATAATGAAATTAAAATCATGATTTTCATATTTTATGTATACATATTAAATTTTACAAGATTATAATGTAAATTTGTTCAAACATTTTGCATGATAATTTTGCATTTTAAATCACATTCTGTTTTTGCTTTTTAAAAAAGAATGTAATCAATTATTATTTTCTTATTAATGACACTAATCATTAACGTGCTCTTAAATTCCAATGAGAGCTAAATGGTTGTATGTCTGGATATCGTGAGCTTCATAAACAATTAATAAAATCATCATCTCAAAGATTAATTACTAATTACGTTGTCACCAGAAAATCATAATAATTAAAACATTTATAAAAAATGTAAATTACTGTACTGTAAATTATGCATAAAATATATTATTTTGAATAAAATTTAATATTATAGTTAAAAAAAGTTTGTCTTGTATCAATTTTTTTCAAATTTGAAATTTTTTATAGTCATATTTTATTTCCTTATTTTTTTTGCACGAATTTTGAAAAATCACAGACCGCATCCCCCCTTTTTCACTGTAAGTTACGTCTATTTTTGCATGATTTCATTTGCGTGTGTTTTCTGAGGAACCTATCTAACGTGTAAAACGAGACCCAGGTGTAATACTTTTATTTTGTCATTTAAAAAAATATTTCAAAATCACTAAACAATAGTGTTAAAGATCTTAAAATCTGCACATGAATTTACAACAATAGGCTAATGGAACACAGAACAGAATCATCATCATCATCATTATTATTATTATTATTATTATTATTATTATTATTATTACTACTACTACTACTAGTTAATAAAAAAACAAAGGAAGGAAGAAGACATATCTTTTGTTCATCATTTCTCCAAATTCTTATTATAAATCTCATTACAACAATTATTGGATTAAGTTTTAGTACTAAAGATGATTTGCTAAGTTCAACTGTTCCACTTCTTGCCAATCTATCACCATTGGAAGCTCATGAAACATAAAACCTAAAAGTAAACTGGCATTCATAAATAAATTTAAAAAAATAGCTATTTATAATTGTATTTATACATATCCTATTATAACTTCCAAATTTCTTAATGATCTAAAGTAATATTCAATTTAACCACATTTATAATTGAATATCAAGGAAATGACTGAAATCAATTGTTTTAACAACAAGAAACAAATCTATAAATTCACTGATAATATGTACATATTTTAACATCACTTCAAGCCATTTTTAGAATGAATATGCTAAAAGAAAATGCCTGAAATAGCTGGCTTGTTTGAAAATTAAGGGACACTAAAGCAGTTAAATGGTAACTGAAATTTATCTATTTTTTTATTGTCTACTATTTTTTTTGTAACATTTAAATATATCTTTATGAAAAAATATACAAGGAAATTTTGGAAACTAACTTATAAATTTCTTTTGAACATTAAAATCTTAAGAATGATGAAAGTAGATTTTAATATATATCTTTGTTTATTTATTTTAAAGACATTTTATAGCTTAAACTACATGAATATGCTATAATTATAAATATATATAATATTTTTTGTAGTTGATTCGCGTTTGCTTACAGATATATTAAATAATAAATATTAAGTGTTGATTTAAATTGTAAAATAACAATAACCACTAATGGTACAGGAATTGTATAAATATATAAATTTTATAGAACTGTATTTATAAATTATATCATTGTTCAATAATTGTCTTAGTTCTTCAATTATTATTCACACAATCTGGTTGTATTTTATTCATGTCCACTAATTCTCATAAGTTAAAATACTTAATATTCCATACTTGTGTGCATTATATCATAGTGCCAATATTTCATATGCTAGTCATTATCTTTATTTATATTTCAGTTGATTGACTTTTAAATTTATTTGTTGGTGCAGACATTACTTATTGTTTATTGAGGTTAAAATTATGGTTATAACTTTAGTCGACTATTGTGAAGTTTTTATCTTGGTATTGTTAGTTATAGCATGGCCTTAGTATGTCAGACATTATTTATTCAAGTTATTATTGTGCTGGATGAAGCAGATAAATTCACCATCTGTATTGCAGTTTTCCATGAGTTGATAGTGCTTATGTTTTTAGTGATTGTAGTCACATATTTCTAGATATCTATTGTTGTTGTTTTTGGTGAGCCTCTCCATATATTTTCCTGATGTGCTGAGACAAAGGTTCAGGCATCCTATTTTGCCTCAAATGTAGGTGTTATTTTGGAAGCTACTATGCTTTTTATATATTTATTCTAGTTGCTCTGCAGTCTTTTTTTGACATATCACTCATGAAGTTAATTAAAACTAAATTTTCCACCATAGTAGGTGAGGTTGATAGTATTTTTAGTATGTAATGTCAAGATAAGTTTGTTTGAAGGATGTGATTCCATCAGGATGCACTCGGTTATGTTAGTGCTTTAAAGTGTAAGAATGTCTGTGTTTTGTGCTATCATAATTTGTAATCATTCACAAACCAACCAACAATATTTTGTAACTGTAAATGTTGGAATTCATAAGCATGTGGCCAGTTGGTATAATTCACACATGTTATGTATATGCTATGATCATCCAGAACTTTTCCAATGGAGGTGTAAATCACTTAGTGATTTTAAATGTTTATTTAGATGATTTACATTATGTGGACATTGAATTTATAACTTATATGTGTATAAATGACTTCTGATAAATGACCCATTCATTGAATCCATTTAATATTTGCTTAATTTAGTCATTTAGTTATTTTCTATTTTAAAATAGTATTTATAAAAAAAAGTATTAAAGAAATCCATCTATGATCTACATTACTAATTTAACAAGATATCTACAATTTGTGTACCCAATTGTTTATTGATTTAATTTCACCACAGCTTTTACAATTTCATTGTAACTATCAACTGCAAATTGTGTGTTATTGTTAAACCTTATACTTGATTTACATATAAAAAAATTGAGTATTTGTAAAACAAAACCATTATTATTTTTCCCATATATATATATATGTGAGTGTGTGTATGCTATTATATAAATTTAAAATCGCAATCTTGAAATAAAGTTATGTCATTTGTTTTATATAAAAGAATGATTTTGAGTTTTATTTGACATTTATTAATTTTCTTTTTCTCTATTTTTAGTATTTCAGTTCCACAAGCTAGCAGAAATGAAAATGGTAAATTATTGGTAATTTTAGTTGTGAATGTAATATATTTTGGATACAATAAAATTCCTTTTATTCAAAGTTGTATTTGGTATATGATTAATTTGGAGTTAAGTTAACCCTGAGAACTAAGCAGTAACATACTCTAGTCAATGCTCTATACTATTAAGTTTATTTTATATAGTTAGCCATGGTAACAGTATATTTTTAGTATAGTCATTTTGAGGCAGTTTCTTTTCTCTTAATATATGCTATTATATAACTTATTACACTTCTTATATGTATCATATTTACATTGAGTTGAATGATGGAAGATATGTTATTTCTTCTTGCATAGCACATACATTTTATTATAATTGGCAGGTTACTATGAAGCTTGATTAATTTATGGGTGTCTCATAGATATATCTTATCCAAATCTTTTCTTTACTTATAGCATATGTTATCCATTAGAAATGGTGCAATTTATTGATTGAATTTGTAAATTAAACAATTTAAAAGACAACATACTCCATTATAAATGCTGTATCATTGTGATGCTTAGTAAATTAATGATTATTGATTATATATAGAGTTACAAATTGTATTTTCCATTATAAATGCCACTCAACAATTTAAGAAATATTATCTTTTATTTATGGTATATAAACAATCCATTACAAATGGCTTTCCATTGTTAGAATTTTATTATTTGATGATTAAATTTGATGCTATATCATTTTCCATTACAATTGTCATCCAACATTTTGGGCATTCTTTTCTCATTATATGTAAACAACATGCTATATCGTCATTCAACTTTAGACTTTTTTTGATATTCATTCTATTACAAATATCTACATGATATGCTATAGTTATATCATTTATCCATTACAATATATATATATATATATATATATATATAATGCTCTATATATATATATATATATATATATAATGCTCTATGTACCCTGCACATACACAAACTAACCCAAAGACTCTCTGGCTAACTATCACTAAATATTAATTATATATAATCAAGTTATGTTAACAATAGCTACTAAAGGTAAGTTCTATTATAACTAGCTCAAAATCCACCTCTAATATATAATATATAAAAAAGTTAATATTTCATAGTAATTAAATATAATAAATTAAACAAGTTATAATAATAATAATAATAATAATAATAATAATAATAATAATAATAATAATAATAATAATAATAATAATAATAATAATAATAATAATAATAATAATAATAATAATAATAATAATAATAATAATAATAATAATAATAATAATAATAATAATAATAATAATAATAACAATAATAACAACAACAACAACAACAAATAATAATACTAATAATCAAGGTCCAAATTAAAAACTCAGCTCATCTATTATACTAATAATTTAAATTACAACTAGCTCATTAATTATAATTAAAATATGGCTTGATTAAAAAAAATATTTAATACAAAATTATGAAACTCTTTACATGAAACATCCAGCAAGGTATAATGGTTTAACCTTGAAAATGTATCTCAAGAGATGTATTCTCAATGGTGTAAAATTTTACCCCTACATAATCCATAAAACAAACTATCTTGTAATACTTCCATGTTTTATAACACACATAAAAGAATCCTAACTTAACAACTTATGAAATTCATTATGAAAACAATAAATCAATTACTATTCTTTTATAAAATAACATTAAAATTTAACAATATCTAAAATTTCTATCCATCGTCATTTCATGCAACACTATAATTATTTCATATCTCAGGCTTACCTCCTTATAATAATTAAAAAAACAACAAATTAATATTAAGTTGTTAAATATAATGAAGGATTTTACATATATTTAACTATCCTCACAAAACAACAATAAATAACTAGAATATTTTATCTATTCTTAAAACAAAACATCTATTTGACTATTAATATTCTTCAATAAATATAAGCAAAATCATAAATTCTTATAAAACATCATATAAAATCTTTATTTATTATTATGTGGCCTTTACAGAAAATTTTATAATCTTAATATCTTCTGTAATAATAATAATAATTATAACAATATACTTTATTAATCATGTGAAAATAAATAATATTCCAGATAATAAATCTTTATAAATCATGTATGTGAATACGAAGATTCAAAGAAAACACTGGAACAAATCAAACTTTCAAGAAGATATTAATTTCAAAAAACATTAACAATTTATTATAATTTAACAATATATTACATTTATAACAATACAAATTTATGAAATTTAAATATTTACAATATATAGTAACATTAAAAAATTAATTAGATTGAAATATTTACATAAGAAAACATAATAAAATAAACAAACATTGAGTAGCCTTCATTCAGACTATTTAATGTGGTAAATAGAATATAATACATTATAGCAATAATATTATTATTTCTATCATTATGACAGCAATATTATATTCTCATTATTATGACTAAACAATAACAATAAATAAATATGATTTTTTTGACCAGTAGTATGCTTCACATTATTTAAAAAATAATTATAATTATAATAATGTTTATTAACTATGATATTTAAATTGAAATTATCCCTTATTCAAAACTTAGCATATAACATAACATTAAAAAATAAAGTAGGGACTTTCACATTTCAATGCAAAATTTAATAAAGAAAAATATAATTACTGAATTAACTTTAATCATCACTCTATAAATTTCTAAAACATTTAATAAAACATTTAAAAAAATAATCCTATAACTTTACACTTCTATAAGTTCACTCTTTTATAGAAAACTCAAATTATATTAACAAATTATATTGCTTGACATGTTTTATTTATTTATTTTCTAATCTATTATCATACTATTATTCAAATATTCTTGCTTTCTTCATTCTTTATCACAATCAAATCAAATATGCAATAATATTTGAGTTTAAAGATCTCTAACATTTAAACATTCTTTAGGAATATTAAAACATTCCTTTTCCACATTCACTATAAACAGTAAATAATAATGCATCATTTATGATAGACTTTTTCTCTCCTCATGCATGCACAAAAATTTACAATTTTCAACAGTCTAGTTATTATTCTAGCCATTTTTAAACTATCATTTATGTTGCAACCTAGTAGTGATTAATTATTATTATAGTGAGGGATATGAATATAATAACTCAAACAAGTATGTTTAGGGTTATATATTTATCATGTACCTTTAATTACAGTCATGGCTTCTATCTGAGCTCTTATTGAACATGGTTGCATTATCTGGGGATACAGAGTAGTGATTTTTACAGCCAGAGAGTCCAAGGTGCTCAATTTGTTATATCATGGACATCTGGGGATAGTCTAAATAAAGATGCTAGCAAAATCATATGTGTAGTGGCCTGCCTCAAATGCTAATGTTGAGGCCTCTACCACTGCTAGCAGTGCAAAAGGAATCAAAACATACTAGAAAAAGACAATACAGACCAGTCATCTAATCCTGAAGGGCCCTGGCTGGTCTAGACTCCATGTGGACCATGTAGCCTTGTGAATAGACAAACTTCTGTTGATAGTAGTTGATTCATATTCCAAGTGACTGGAGGTTGTGTAAGACCCATTACTTCAGTCCACAGCCACAAAAGCTCTTAGAAGATCATTTTTAACAGATGACCTACCTAAAACATTAGTGACAGATAATATCACAGCATTTACAGCCAGTGCATTCAAAAGCTATTGCACTAATAATAACATTGAGCTATTATACAGCCATCTATTTCATCTAAGCAATGATCAGGAAGAGAAATTATATTTCAAGAAGCAAAGAAGTTGATAACAAAAATGGATATGGGAAGCTGGATCATCAGGATTTCCAGAACACTGTTAGCACAGCACTCCACAGTAAATACAGCAATAGAAAAGACTCCAGCAGAATTGCTACTCAATCGGTCTCTGTGAACTAACCTTAGTCCTGAAACCCAATTTCAAATACATAGAAAAAGAAAATAGCAAGATAAAAATACAAGGAGGCACACGGGTGCTAATTAGAATGTACTATACATCCACCAACTGGATACCAGTAGTGGTTACACAACTGAAAGGTCTTTACATTGTACTATTTCAAACAGCAGATGGGTATCCACATCTTCACCACCTAAATTGAGATTGAATCACACAGAAACAAGTACATCAAGCACAAATGATGTTCACCAAACCAAAGACAGCATCAACCCAAGCAAACAACCAGGGACAAGTTCATCAAGCATGATAATGAACAAGACAAGAACAGAAATAAATCTGAGAAGCCAATAAAGAGGACATGTTGGATGACATGTCAAATTGCTGATACATTCTCTAGGACTAAATTTAGCCAGGGGAGGGATGTTATAACTGACCATGCCTTCAGAAGTGGACTAGTCCAGATTCCTTCCTCATATGATCAGATTGAGCACTCATTGTCACTAATCAATGGATAAACATGTGGGTAACCAATGTGTAAACATGTGTATAACCAATGTATAAACATGGCCAAAGGATAAAACATAAGTATGGCCAATGTGTAAACACATGTTTCTACTATAGACATTTACTGATACATTTACCCAATAAAGCAAGTCTACAATAGGACTGGAAGCTGCTATGACTATAATCAACTCGAAGAAAGCTGTCCAGTTCATCAGAAGAGTCTTGAGTAAAACTTGCAAGGCAAGCTAATATATACAGCTGGAAGTGAGTCCGGCATGGTCAGCATAATATTAACTATATTTATTTATGTACAACTGTATTTATTGGGTGTTCATATTTTTATTGATATAACTGTTGGTTTGAGAGTAAAACTTGCAATTCAGACTAAGCACAATAGATTTATTCCTTACCTGATCGGATTGACCAACCATTGCTCCTAACCAATGTGTAAACATGGATAACCAATATATAAACATGGTCAGAAGGGAAAACATAAGTATAGCCAATGTGTAAACATGCATTTACACATTAGTTATCCAAATGTTTACACATTGGTAAGCAGCAATAAGTGCCCAATCTGAGCGGATAAAGAAAAAGTCTGGGCTAGTCCACTTCTGAAAGTAAAGTCAGATATCACAATATTCATAATCATTTTCAACTAAACTGACCTTAATTTCAATATGGTGTAAAATAACATCATCCAGAAACCACATGTTGATTTTCATATCCAGTAATTCATTAATCTTAATATTCACTTAATGTTTGTTTATTTTATTATTGTATTTTTATAAAGATTAATAAAAATTGTTTTTAATTTTTCTTTTTTTATTATTTTTTACTTCATTTAAAACCTTAATTCTTTTCACATCAAAATTAAATTTACATTCACAATTTCTATCATAATCATAGAACACTGATTATGTAAATGAGTCACTTTTATCTCTTTGAATATCTTCGATACTATTTTCGATACTCTTTTATATAACAACTTTATGATCTTTAACTCTTTTTTTAATATTTCACCTAGATTCCTCAATATATAAAGTATTTACATTCACAAAAAAATTGATTTCATTTTATTACTATATTTTTATTAGTGGACATTTATTTAATTAGTGTTATATATATATTGTTATATATATATATGTGTGTGTGTGTGTGTGTGTTCGAGTTATATTGGAAAATGTCATATAAACAAACAAATGTTTGGGTTTTTACTACATAAATAAAATAAAAATGTGTTATAGAAATGATGTTGCTAGGAAGATGATCAATCATTACTATTATTTCAAAAGGCTAAACTGCTTTTTTAAATAATTTTAATTAAACCTATGATAAAAAAATATTATTGAAAAATAGGGTAAAAAATATTGGAAAGTATAAGAGATGATTGATGCTTTTCCTATATATATATAAATTAAGAATGTCTGCAGAAAGCAATGGAAACACTTGGATTTCTCATGAAAGCCTTAGCAAAATGAGCAGGGCATTTTCTAATATTGACTTCATAATTTTTGTACTTGTAGCTGTTGTTACTATGTGATTATCTATATACAATAAAAACATGGGTATGCTGCTCCTCATAATGCCTTAACCAGCATGGTGAGTATACATCTTTTTTACCTCTGTATTTAAGATCAAAAAACAGCATAGTCTTTCTACTCAGTTGACAGATAGCTCTTAACTAATATATCAATTGAGTTTTTTTGAAGACAGAATGAATGTGTGTGTGAATTAATTATTTTTCTAATAGATTTTTATAATCATGACAGACAAAAAATAAATCATGGTTATTATTTCTAGAAGGTTGTAAAGTTACCATTCAAGGCAATGGTTCCTCATTAAAGGTAATGGCTACTAAGAATCTTTTGATTGCAAATCCAGGTGCCATTTGATGACAATTATTTATTTAGTCACACACACTGCAGGTTACTTTCAAGTAAAGAAAGATTGCAAGAATCAGAAAAGAAACTGTCTCATATTAAATGAGACATTATTGAAATTTGTGAAGTTAAAAGACAAGATGATGAGACAATTGATTTAAAAAGTGGACACATACCGTGCTACAAAGACACAAACATTGGAAGTACAATTGGAGTTGAATTAAACAAAAAAAGGTAAAAGAATATCATTGAGAAGATTGATAGTACATTGGACAGAGTAGCAAGATTGCTGACTCAACCTAATGGTAGATAGATAATGCAGGTAATTTGGGTTTATGTCCCCAACAAGTTCTTATTGTAATGAAGAAGAGAATTTTTACATGGATATACAAAAAGCTTTTGATCAGACCAAAAAACACATTTTAACATTTTCATGGGACACTTTCATGCTAGACTTCATAAACAATTGAAAGATAAATGTGCCATATCTAAATTTGGGTTATGGTTATAGAGATGAGAGGGGACATCCATTTGTATACTTTTAAGAAAAAGAAAAACTTTATATTATGATTTTTTTTTTTTTGAGAATGCATTCAAGTGAAGGTATCATAGAATTTGATTATATTTTGATTAACAGAAAATATGTATTTCCAGATTGTAAGGTTCTTAATAAATTTAAGGAAGGGAGGGAATATCAATTAATGAAATGTGAGACACATGTTAATACAAATCTAGAAAGACAAAAATTATTAAGAAATTCCATTTTCACAGTTGATATTATTAATCTTCAGAAACATTCCAATGAATTTAAATTAGAATTTGTAAATTGTTTTAACATATTAACAGATTTCAAACATTATTCAGATTTTAATGAAATCAGTAAGACTTTTAAATATTGCATCAGAAAAGTTTGTACAAAAAAGCAACAATTGTCCAAAAAAATTTCTAGTAAACATAACTGCACCAAAGATAGCTGGTAGAAAAAATCAGCAAATGACCAATAAAATTTCTACTGAGACTAGAGAATTTATGAAGAAAAAAAGGAATATGAAGACATACAAAAATGATGCATTGAAAGGGTTGAATATCTCAAATTTTATAAAATGGTATGGAAAAGAGTTGAAAATGATATAAGAAAGTATAACTGTGAACTAGCAAGAAAAGCTGTAGAAGAGAATAAAAGTCTCAAGAATGTTAAATAACATTTTAGTATTGATATGAAATTTATATCTGCAATAAGAAAAAAAGATGGAATTATTATTAAAAAGAGAGATAACATCATGAAATGGGTAGAATACGTCAATCAAGAATTTTATAGTAATAAAGAACAAGTACCTCCTATAATCTATTATATCTTCTATATTGCCCAGAATTTTAAATGAAAAAGTGAGACATGCAATTAAATCTATGAAGAAGGGCAAGGCTCCAGGTAATGATGAAATTATAATTGATATATTAAAAGAAGCAGGTGAAGAAATATATATATATATTATTTTTTTTACCAAAGTTATATACCAAATGTCTAAATGATAAAGGTGTATCAGATGATTGGAAGAATGCAGTATTAATATTAATCTTTGAAAAGGTGATAAAGAAGATATTAGATATTACAGACCTATCAGCCTTTTATGAGTTTTATACAAATTTTTTACCAAGATAATTACAACTTGTCTACAGAGAACATTGGATTTCCACCAACCAAGAGAACAAGCTGGATTTAAAAGTGGTTTTAGTACAGATCATATCCAGGTATTGAGAGAAGTTATAGAAAGGACATATGAATATGAGTTGCCATTATGGTTTGGATTTGTAGATTATGAAAAAGCATTTGATTTTATACACATTTATTCAGTGATTAAAACATTGGATCATCAAGGTATAAATCCAGGATATTGTCATATTTTAAAGAATATATATAAAAATGCAAAAGCAACAACTTGAGAAGGATGTAAGACAGGGTGACTCTATATCTCCAAAATTATTTACAGCAGTACTGCAAGAAGTATCTTGTGGATTAAAATGGGAGACTAAAGGAGTGAAAGTAATGGGGATTATTTAAGGCATTTAGATTTTGCAGATGATAATAGTTGTTTTTGCAAACAATGCTTTAGAGCTACATGAAATGTTGCAGGAGTTATCAGATGAAAGTAGGAAAGTATGACTAAAAATAAATGTCAAAAAGACTAAAGAAATGTTTAATGGATTTTCAGAATATGAAAATAAAGATTGATTATGATGAATTAGAAGAAGTTAACAGCTATAAATACCTTGGTCAGATTATTAATACAGATGGAAATATAATGGATGAAATTAATCATAGAATTAAATTTGTTTGGAGTACTTTTGATAGAAATAACTTGATACTAAACGGAACTATGCCTATGTGTTTGAAAAGGAAGGTTTTTAATAAATGTGTTTTACCTATTCTTACTTATGTATCTGAGACTTGGACACTTAATAAAAGAACAATGCAGAGACTTGAGACTACTCAAAGAAGTATGGAGAGATGTATGTTGGAAGCAACAAGAAGAGATCAAAAATGCAATTTTGACCTCATTGAAAAAATTAAAAGATTAAAGTGGAGTTGGGCTGGACATATTATTAGAAGAGATGATAATATATGGACAATTGAAATCTTAAACTGGATTCCAAGAGAATCCAAAAGACCCAGAAAGAGACCGCACGTAAGATGGATGAAACAAGAAAGTGTGCAGAAGTGATGTGGAGAAGAGATACTAAAAATTGGAGAATATGGATTGAACTTGGAGAGACCTTCAGCCTGCAGTGGATTGATAATGGTTTATAATGATGATGAATGATGGTTCTAAAATAAAATAAATAAAATGGATTATACTACATATAAAGAGAAATATTATCGTGTAAACAAAAAAATATATAATTATCTATTGTTGCAAATCTTAACAATCATTTCAATTATCTACAATAATCTATAATCAAAACACTGTTTTAATTTTATAATTTTGACATTATTCAGATATTTGTTTAAATTTCTAAAACCATAATTTCCCCATATACGTTATTTTAAATTAAATATACATATTATTATAATCTTAAGCTAGATATTTTTTTAATATTTCAGAATATTGATTGCATTTACACAATTTTAATATTTAATTTGTATATATCTTTACACATAACATTCCTAAAGATTCCGCTTTTCATCTAGATGTTTATCATAATTTCAAATATTTTTTGTCTAATATCATTACTTGAGTTTTCATTTCCTTAATATATTATTTGATATGGCGGCGTGATTTTTTTTTTTTAGAATAAACCTTTTTCCTGCTCTTTTAAAATATATTCGTTTTGATCAATGCCCTATTTTTTATTTTGTGACTTCCCAGTTTTTATCTAACAAATCTTTGTCAAGCGTTGGTGGTCGAGTGGTCAACACTTGCCGCTTTACAAGCAGTTGTCCCGGCTTCGCTTCCCGGCCGATGCTTTGACACATGAAAAAAAAAAAAATTATTCCAGAGAATGTAAATGCTTGTATATTATTTTGAAGTTTTCAAGTCAATGACGTGATGTATCTGGTTATATATTTTTTTAAATGCCACTACTTGAAATAAATTCATTGTTCTTGATAGATGATTATCTCTGATAAAATTATTTTAAACGAATGTGTACTAATTAAAAAAATAATACAAAATGGAATTTCTGAAAATGGAATGTAATCAATGCGCATACCGTCTTGTACAAGATATGTATTTTTTACTGTCAGATTAACTTATATGTGTACTATTACATAGCTCACAGTACGATTAGTTGTTTTGTTTTCGGACACTTTGCATATCAACTCGTAAATATATGGAACTAATTTGTCTCTTAAACTGTAAAATGAAGTCACACTATTTTCAGTAACTGTTGTTATATGAGCCAAAATCCTTGCTAATTAGATTTAGCTTGTTTTTAATTACTTTATTTAATTTTCTTGTTAATAAAAAAATTAATTAAGCATAAAATAAACGATAATGTTAGTAAACATTTTACTGCTACTGCTAATAAAAATATCGATTTTAATTATTGAGAAATTTTAATTATATATGGCTAATTTACATTTAACATTTAGTATGAAATATAATGATTAAAAAATTATACAAACAAGATACTTTGCAATTTGCCTAAAGTATAAAGTATTCTAATGTAAACAAATAAATTATAAATACGTAATAATATTTTCTTAAAGTATTCTATTATTTTGTATAGATAATTATTAACATTCTCTTTTACTTTAATAACTAAATTTTTAAAAAAATATCAGAATATAAATAGTAGTATAATCACCCTCAACGCATGCTCCCAACATTCTTGTATAATTTTGTTTAGTGCTTACACATTGGGGTCTAATGTGGAGCACGAGATAATATAGCTTTCCATAAAGTATAAATAATATGATTTTTTTTCTATAGTATAGCTTTTTTCCATACCTGCACTCCTATATGTAATAACTAGAGGGTTTGAACTCAGACTATAAAATAAGTTATTGAATAATGCAATTTTTATTGTCTTCCTGAGAGCCCTATGCTTGAATTCTAAGTATTACAAGTGGATTATATTTTTCATGAATGTATAACAAGTAGAAATTAATTCTATAAAATCCACACAACATAATTTTTTTTTGTAAAATCTAATGCAGGATTTTTTTATATTTATTTTCAGTTAATGTTCCTAGAGGTCAGTCATAATCAGTTAAATAAATAGATAAAAATAGATTTCAAATGGTTATGTGTTATGCAATTTAATAGTTTTTCTAAATTACAATGACAATGGAAGATCATGTTCATGTTTTTTTTTCAAATTTGTTGTTCGTCTTTTATTTTAAATTACTAATTTTTGTATAAGTATGTTGCATTTTTATATAATTTTTTGAAAGCACATTTTATTTTTTAAGACTATTATACTTACAAAAGACAATAAAATAGAAAAATTAAATATTTTTATCTTTGTATTATTATTTTTGTTGCTGTTATTGTTTTGTTTATATATTCTTTTTTACTTCTAAAAATATTTATATAATTTATAAATATATTTTCAAAGTAAAATTAGAGATTTATACTCAGAATTTTTCAGTCTGTTTATTTTCTACTCTATCTCAAGCAATAGATACACAGATAGTTATCACTGTAATATCAAATTCAATAAGGGCTTTGAGCATTCCATCATTGGTTTTTCAATGAAGTGGAAAGTTAAATAGTTGGAAGGGTGAGAGATTGAAGCCTGTCCACTAAAGTTTGAGGAATTGTTATTGTAATATAATCCAAGTACTAGTTGTATATAGGTGTGCAGTTATGATCTGGTACAACTTATGACTCCTAGTTCTGCACAAATTGCATATATTTGTAATCATGTATATTTTTGTATGTATGTGATCATGGGTGTTGGTAGCTTGAGATAGAGTGGATGATGAAATACTGTGACTTCAAATTTCTCTATTTACATATATAAGAAACATTTAGTATAAGAAAATTACATATACTGCCTCAGAATTAAATATATTTTCAGCAAAAATGGGTAAAAAACATTTTTATCACATATCGTTGTAAATGAAGGCCACTTATATGAAAAATAAATGTTACAATTGTAGTACTTACATCTAAAAATCTATCAAATAAGATAATAAATAAGGATTGTTATACTAATATATGTAACAAAATGAGATGTTAATATTAATGTCAATTTTGTTACCAAAATTGTGATAATTTATTTAATATGTAAGTATGAATGCTCTAATCATAGTCACTAAGTTTGATAAACAAACACAATAAAAATCATTATACTAATGGGTTTTTGTCTATGAAAATTATAAGTTTGAATTCAAAGTTATGTTCTGAGCAATACATTGACATATAATAGATGGTTTAAAACAGCTACTGTTTACTTTTTTGCCTTCTAAAACAAATATTTATTTGTCTGTAAATTATATAAATATTCCATATTAAACCAAAAATTACAATCACAAAAAAATAATGTTTTTGAGTCTTTATTATTGTCAATTTAATTTATCATATGACAAACTTTTTTTAAAAATATTCATTAGTTTGTTACAAAATAATAATAAAAATACTAATAATTCATATATTCATATATGTAATTAAAACTTTTAAAAAAACCTAATTATTAAATGTTATTTAAAGTTGAAATTCCAATTAGTTTTGTAATGTTATAATATAAATTGCATAAGCTGATTTTTTTAAAATTATCTGTTTATTTTAAAGTTATCATTTTTTGCAAATATTGTACAACATAGGTTTATTAATATCATATTCAGAACTAAAAACACCAATCATTTTACAATTCTATCTTTTAAAAATGTCTGTTCTTTTTTATATATATATACTTCAGTTCACATTATGGTTTTGACACTATTTTTACCAGAGCACAAATAAAAATAACATTTATGTATTAATGAAAAGAATGTAAAAACAAAACTACAAATGTTGAAAAAATTGCAATAGAAAAGCTAATGCAAATAAGCTCACAAAATGTAATAATGATCTGAGGTTCGTACTCAAAATTTCTGAACATAGTTTCTTTTTAAACCAGTACCACTTACTTTAATACATTTTTATTTTTAAATTTCAGACAAACTGATTTAGGGATTTTACTTTTTTACAACTTTACCATACTTTGTATAACACTTTTTTATTTTAATACTAATATTACACTTTCATTTTTTTTAATTTATTGCCATAGCTGAAATTATTATAGTATGTATACCTAAGAGCATACTTTTAAAGAAAATATTTTCAAAATTTTTATAGCCAGAAATAAAAGTAAAAATATTAACATTGCAAAAGATAATTTTTAGATGTCTTCTACTTTTAATGGTTTAATATCAAGGATGGTAGCAATGTGTTTATGACTTTACCTCATTCTTTAACCAATATTTTTAATGTTGTTTTGCTGAATTTTTATTCAGTTTATAGAAAACTGTACAGAATAATCCTACAATTTTCATATTTGTTTTAGAAGTAATAAATTAATAATATTTAAATTTAATTCTATTACAATGATGCAAGTACCTGTGTTCAAAGGCACTGATTGGTAGTTAATTGTTAAATTTTATTGGATAATTAATATTAATTTGTTCATTATCAGAAACAATATAATCTACACTATAAAAAGATTTTATATTTCCAGGTTACAGATTTAAATTCTCATTATTTAATTGTAATGAAATATGCTTTTTATTGGTCAATATGATTTTTTGAAACTTTATCAATTTCAGATGCCATATTTTTGTAATGATAGATTGATTACAAATCATATGAGAAGAAATTTCAATTGAATCATAGGCTAAGCCTGTAATTGGTTTGATTTTATCTTCTCCAATATTATGGAAGTTGTTTAAAATGACACCATAATGAACTTAATTTAGTAATGCTTTAACAACATCAGTACTTACATGTGTTTGTTGAAAGTCTCCTCCAAGTAAAATAATGTTATCTTCAAATGGTTGTTAAATTATCATAATTTCTTTTAATAATTTATCAATACGTCTTAAAATATAACATGACTTCATCATTGCTTCATCAATAATTATAAGTTTAGTTTCAGATGTTTGAGCTTCAGAAGAATTTAATTTAGTATTTGAAACAGATGTTTATAAATATGGAACTGGAATTTAAAATCTATTATGTATTGTTCTGTCCATTTTTAAATAAATTTAGCCACAATTCCAGTCATAGTATGAGGTAATTTGATTTTAATATATTTTGTAAAACACACTATTGTATTACATGAATAACTTTTCCCTGACCCACCTGGTCTATGTCTACAAAAATATTTTTCTGTCACTTCAGGATTATCAGTGGTGGCACTTATATTGTCTCTTTGAAGTAATTTAAGAATAGCAATTTTTTTAATTGCTTCAGGTGATTCAGCAGTGTCATTAAATAATTGTTTTTGATGATTGTGAATAGGATCTGCAATAGGAAGATTAAGTGTTTCAGTGTTAATTCATGTCTTGCTAATATATCTTGAATATCTAATAGTGCTAGTTGCAGTTCAACTGTTATCTGTATATTCATGGAGATAAACTTTATATAAATCATTCTAAATTTTTACCCATAAATCTAAAGCATTTGTTGGAATACAAATATATAAAAAAAAATTCTCACAATTGTTTGACATTTTAGTAACAATAATCAATTCTAAACACATTTTCCTTTCAAAATCATCAGCTAATATTTTTCTTTGTTATGCCATTTCTTTAAATGTATGATAAAAAATTTCTTCATGCGCTTTTAAATATTTAAAGCTGGTTGCTCCTGTAACTTTTAATAAGAGCAAGCACAAACTGAAACATTGTATACCTTGTAAAGTAACAATATATATAATTGTGCAATTATTTTATATCCTCCTCCATGTCTTGATTTCCATTTTACTTGCTTAAATACATAATATGATGTAATATCTGTATATTAATAATGTCTCACAGTAGGTTTTTTATTATTTAATTTAAATCTTAATGTGGTATTTCTTTGAGCAGTTTTTTCAATTATTTTGCCATCATCATCTAAATTAAAATATACCATTTGATTAAATGGTAAATGAACATTAAAGTCAGGCAAAACTATGTAATCTATTGTGAGAAACATATTCACAAATTCACCATTTTTCTTCTTAAGCACTAATATAATATGAATTTACAAAATTGGTAACCTCATCGTGTACCATTTTATTCCATTGATCATGATTTCTATGAATTACTACTATATTTGCAGAATCATAAACTTTATAAATATATTTATAAACATACTTAACTAATTTAGCTAAAGTACAGGCGTCAATGTTAATATGTGCATTGTATTTTAAAAATAAAATTGGTTATAAGATACTGTGTACCAGTTATCAATAGATTGTCTACATATGAAAATGTATGATTGTTCTAAACATTGATATAATGGATATCCATTATTATTAAGCTGAGTACCTGACTGAAATGATTTTGGAAAACTTTTTGTACATTTTCCACTTTCCACACAAGGTGCATGAGAATTAAATGTTCTACATGATTTGTGTATCATTGTGTGATTAACAACATCATGTAATTTCAGATGTGTTGTGGAATTTGGAATTCCAGCTATAATTTTTCTATTTGACTACTTTCACAAAATTTGTCAGTTTATTGTAATATTAATTATATGTGATCATGTGGTAATCCTCTTTATTGAAATTTAATTGTGTATAACCATACTAAAACTTTGCCCAAAAGTTTGCCACATGTGAAGTCTTCTAGAAATGCTTTCAACTTTATCACAAAAACTCAAACCACTAAATCAAATCTATCAGATAAATTTTGTTTCAGTAATAAATTGTATTCTATTTCAGGCCATTTTCCATTACAAGTTTAAAGTACAGAAAACATTGGATTTTCCAAATTTTGTAACAATAGACATTGCATTGTTATAATATTCTTACATATTTCTGAGTGAGACTTGAAATAATGATAGTAATATATCCACTCTTTCTATTGGTTTTCCAACTGTAACAACATTTACAGCAATATAATCCATTAATTCAACATGGAGTTTTTCTTGTAGATGTCTAATAAAATTTAAATTGTCTGCCTCAATCTGTAACTAAGAATCAACAATCTATTGTTGAGTGAGTTTCTCTTCAATTGAAAATTGGATTAAAAACACCATGAGGATTTATGCCTGTGCTACTTTAAAGTGAAACATCAATGTTTTATTTCATGCACAATTCCAATGACATGATATACATTAGCTCTAAGTTCTGGATTCCATGTTCTGGATTCCAACCTAATTTTGCATTAGGATAAAAAAATTGAATATGTCATTGAATCCAAATTTGGGCTGAGAGTGTTAATATTTATAAATACATTGATTGTTGCATGCATAAATTTGAATATCATGCTCAAATGGTGTTTCATCTTCATCATTTTGAAATATCATTGCTAGTTCATTAGCTGTTGGTAAATTATATTGACAATTATCAATGTCTTGATATCTTTGTAGATCCATATAAATTGTTGGCAAAATTAAATTTTTTGCTACAGCCTTTTGCAACTTTCTCTTACTACTTCACTCAACATTTTGTAAGTGGCTACAAATGGATTAGATTGCATGATGTCTTTGTAATTCTTCCATTAAATATGGTAAGCAATCATCATTTTGAGGATTGTTTAATCTTTCTTGTAATGTGTCTACTCTATCCAATACATATAATTGTGCACATCTTCTTTCTTCTCTTTCAGCAAGATGTGAATGTGATGTTTTATGATAAATTTATCATTAAATTCAGAAACATAGCATATGTGATCTAAAACATTTTCTGTTAATTTAATACTCGTTGAAGCAAAAGCAATAGCATTATTATAAGATCTAATAATATTTTTGAAATTTTTATACATGTTTGGATTAGGCGTAATATTTTGGAAGGTATTGGGAAAAGCTTGGATATGATGATAATATTCCTTTACCACAATAAAAACTATTGAATTTTCTATTACATGATTTTTCACATATAAAATGAAGCTACACAAAGCTGACAAATAATTTTTAAAAGTCCACATGAGTGTGCTGTAATAATGGATTCATTTATTTCTAAATGAAGACTTTCTTGTATTTGTTCTTGAATATTTTTTCTAGAAAATTTAGGATGCCATTTTGCATCATTGATAAGATGAATTGTGATTCCTCCTGTGTCTCAATTGCCATTTGTCCTAAAGCTAGAATGAATGGACCTTGTGCCATATATAATTGTGATTGATAATCATGAAAAGCTGCATTCTGCATTAAGTGATGATATTGCTGGGCAATGGATTTATTGGATCATCATTTACAATTAGCAGTGTTAAGATTAAGATTCACTAAATACTATTTTCATTGAGAAATGAATTCATTTACTCGTTTACTAATAGTAGCATTAAGATTCCCTAAATGCTGTGATCATCAAAAAGGTGATTTATTTTCTTATCATTCTCTCTGATGTTTTGCTACATTATATAAGTAGTGAAATCTTTTTTTTTCCTATTGATTCATTTTGTTGAGCACTTTGCTTTCTTTTTCAACCCGATTCTTTTTATTTTTCTGCCGCCTTTGAGATACATAATCTCTCCAGCATTTAATTGTTTCTCTGTCTAAATAACTTTTTAGTACTGTTAATGCCTCATTATTATCTTGATTCTTATCCTTTTTTATTAAAAATACTCAATTATATGTTTATTATTTTATGTAATTTATACGTATAATTTTTTAAAGTCTATAGAAATATCAGTATGTCTTTTATTTTAGTAATTGTTTTGTAAATATATTGCTCAGATTGTTCACTAATTATTTATAAACTTAACACCAAAAATTATTTTAAATAAAAAAATAACACTATACTTTTATATTTTCTGGATACATATATTTCTTTAAACAAATTTAAAGTTTTTTTTCCCCAATTTGAATTTGCCAGCATTATTGATATATAATCAAATTAGACAGAGCTATTGTAATAAGTATTTTGATTGGTTGTTTATGGAAAGAACGTCATTTTTTTAATCGATTGATTTAACAACTTTTTTTAAAAAATATTATGTAAAGTAAACAAAAGATTTTAATAAATGTGAAAAATATGCATGGTCTGAAAGTCAGTCATTTTTATAATTTATTTATTTTTCCAATTTTGCAATTGTGAAATTTGTCAGCGTTTTTGTAATGGTTTTTTTAATTGGTTGCCAATTGAAAGGTCATTGTTTTTTTATTGCTTTCATTAACAATTTTTTCTAATATTTAATGTAAATTAAGCAAAAGGTTTTAATATTACAGAAATAAATGTGAGAATAATGATTTTATTATTATATAAATAAATGTGAGAATAAATAATTTTATATTACATAAATAAATGTGGAAAAGGTACTCAGCTTAAAAGGCAATCATTACCTATATTAGAATTTACCAATATAAGTACAACTCTAAATAACAAGATTATTTACTGGAGTGCCCTCTGAATAAGAAAAAATGTAATATTACTGTCTTTTAGGACTGCCATCAACAATGGTGATCTTTCCATAATCAGATTGATCATCTTCCTATCATATGCCATCTGGATTATCAGATGCAAATTTATCTTTGAACAAAACACCCTTAATGTCCCAAATGCTTACACTGGAATAATTAAAAAAATTAAGGACAGAGACAAAATGCTCATGCATACAAACTTATTCCAGGACATGTGGAAAAGGTACTTTTTTACTTTTAAAGCAACCTTTATTATTAAAGATTACGTAGAAGTTTTTCGGGTCTACTTACCCAATGTGATAACAAAGCATTCAATGTATATAAAGAAACAATTATAATCTTGTTCACAAAGGACACCCTCCAGACAACAATTATGCCCACAAACATACTTTTTTTGTAAATAAATTGTCATAGCATGCCTAGGAAATTAGAAGGAAAGAACATTATGGGATTAAAATCATTTTTCCTTCATAAAAACAAAGACAGTTTAGTCAAAGCCATGTTAAAATGTAAATGGCCAAATGTAACAATTATTCATGTTAATATTTTTTTAAAAACAATATGGTACTATGACAACTATTTTTACTCTCACTAAATATTACATTTCAAACATGAATTTTTGCACTGAAACCACATTTTTTCCATGATGTAAACACTATACCTATTCAGTTTTTTACTGTAGTCAAAGGCATATGCACTGGTTTTTTTATTGTAAAGATGATACTACAGCATCTATTTTTCCCCTCACTAAGCATCACATTTCAAACATGAATTTATGTAATGAGCTGTGGTAAATTCTCTAACAAGCATATTGATAAATGCTTTTTATCTAGAAATGTTTAAATGCTTTCTCTTGCTGGCATTTAGCACAGTTTATTATTTTTTATTTACAAGCTTAATAAAATATTAGGGCATGTGATATATAAGTTTAATTTTTATTGACTATGAATTTATGTACTTTAATCACATTTTTTGATGATTTGAATACTATATCTCTGTAATTCAAATCACATGTACTGATTTTTATCCCATGCCTTTTTCTTAATGGTGAAATTACTTCCTTCCCATAAATATAATAATATTCTAACCAAAGATAAATGAAAATAGGGTACTACAATATCTATTACTTCTCCCACTGAATATCACATTTCAAACGTAAATTTATGTATTGTAATCAAATATTATTTGTAATTTTATTACTATACTTCTGTAGTTTAAAGCACATGTACTATTCTAATGCAAATCTAGATTTACTGCTGCTTTCTAATAAATTATTTTTGACATCATCACAAACAAATGTAATAGTTTTTGTGAAGATTCAAGTTTTATTTTAATTTGTTGCTCTAACAGTTTTTTTTTAAATTTAATGAAAATTAATTAACATATGATTTTAAATGTGAGAATTGTACATCTGGCTGGAAGACCTTGCTATTGATGCTTTAACAATTTTTTTAACATTTAATATGAATTATATTTGCTAAACTTTACAACTTTGATTGTATGTTTATGGAGTGCCTTCTGAATAAAATATTTTGTTTTGTTTTGATAGTTGGTCACAACTATTGTAAGTTTTTTTTTGTTACTTTTTTAAATAGTTACCATTTGTTAATGTCAGAATATAAAATGGCTGTTCGTTTTTTTTAAATCTTTTTCTATTCGATATAAAATTTGTATTTTTTAATTGGTTGATTTAACATTTTTTTAAGATTTACTGTAAATATGTTTTTTTTATTAAGCATTGCAAATTTATAAAAGTTTGTTAACATTGCTAAGAATGTCATTCATCTGATCTATATTAGAGGACTGACAGACCATGACTGCATGAAGCATCTTATTGTCAAATTATAAATCAGCATTAGTTGTTATTTCTGCAGCTGGATGGGCAACTTTACTGTAAAATATATACTATATTCCTGTCATAACTGAAATAAAGGTTTATTATATACCTGTATCAATATATGTAATATATAGGGTATATGAGTACAGACTTTTATATGATCCACCACTCTCCATTCTATTTCATAACATTGATACAGTTGAAAACATATATGTCATAGATATGGGTGTTCAAGTGTATCAGTGTTATGAGATAGAGCAGAGATTCATGGGTCATGTGAAAGTCTGTGCTTATGTACCCTATATATTATATTTATGTAGTTAAAAGCATTCATACTGATTTTTTTAGCATTTTTTATTTAATGTTGAATTTCTTTTTTCACATAAATGCAATGATTGTAAGAACTTCAGACAACATTCATTCACCAATCAATCAACAGAGAAATTACAGACTTTATATATAAGATAGGGGTTTATACTATGTCATATGGTTTCAGGCAATCAATATCTAAAGTGATTACACTCATTGCACATTCATTATTCCTCTTCAAATTAGCATCAGGGTTACACAGTAAGAACGTTTTCTTTGAGGTCTTAATTTGTTTAATGTACGGGTTTATTTTTAACTTTCCCATTCATTTTGATAGTGTTTGAGTACAATTAGGACACTTTTTATAAGCTCTCATCTTCATATCCTTTCTTACTTTTTTATTTTATGGTATTTACTTTTAGAGTAAGAAACTATTATTCTACTACAATTTCTATAGGAAGTGATTTTACTTACATTGAGGCTTCATATATTTGAAAAATTAATATTAGCTACAAAATAATGATGATGTTTTTTATAGTTCTATGTCCAGTGTTGAGACAATGCTCACTTGTCTTGACAGCATAAAGGATTTTCACAACTTCTTTGATAGTATATCATAAGCAATCAATATTTGTACTATGTTGTTAGAAAGGTTGTGTCTAATTGATCTCCATTATATCTAAGACAAAGGAAAAGCTATCAAAATTTTTAGTTTGCCTCATAACAAATGATATCTTGATGGGTTTTATTGAAAAAAGTAGAAAGTACTATGTATTTAAAATCCTTATATCAATTTAAGTTTTATCAAACAGAGACTGCCTACAGTCCTTTGCTGTGATGTATAAATGATTGGTTGATATAGTACTCTTTCTCTGATAATATGTATAAGACAAATAATTCTTCTAAGTTCTGCAATTATTCAGAGGGCTTTTCTAAATACTCCTCTTTTAAATATTTTAATCTTCATGAACTTTAAGACCAAAGAATTTCCTAAGGTGCCACCTTTATGATCTATGCCATTCATTGCTGACATAATTTCATTTACAATATTATAATGAATATTTTCAAGACTAGCATTTACTAAATCTTTTTTCAAGTAAAATCATTTTTCACACGTTTCTATTGCCTTTTCTTAAGATTAAACATATGATACCATCTGTCAATACTGATATTTACTATTTGCAACTCTTCAACCTTTTTGAACACTCTACAGTTTAGCCTGTATCTGCATAGTTCAAATAAACCTTCCTCAAAATTATTTTGCTCTTACTTAAAGTTATCTAATTATTCCATGATATGAATATTATGTTCTTTTATCTAGACAGTAACTTCTCATATTTACAATTTATCTCTTTCAACTGTTTCTAAAACTTAATCAAATTTTATTGAGAGTTTCTTTATTTTTAGAAATTTACTATCTTGGGATTCTTTCAATCCAACTAATCTGTTTTATTAAGATCTTTGAAACTCTTTTCATTCTCCAAATCATTCTTTCAATTCCATAACTTTAATCTCTTGTGGTTTTTCAAACATTAAAAACTGTCTCCATTCGGATTTTATTAATTCTTCTTTTAATTTTATCTGATATTTTTTTAAATGATCTGATATTTTTTTAATAATTTGAACCATGGGCTCTTGATTTAAGTGGATATTACATTTTGGATTTCCCTAAATCACTATTCTCCCAAACTCATTCATGATTATTACTTAAATATAATGATAATAATAAACACTATATATTATGATCATAATCAATATAAGCATCCTACTTAAGACCTTCAGTACACACTACTAAAAATCCCACATCATATTTACTATACACAACTAAATACATGTTATTTCATTTAAAACAACTTTTTGAAAATTTATTAAAACATAGTTCTCACATCTCAAGATTTTGCAAAATACATAATGTTAAATATTATCATTAGACAAAACAAGTATCAACATCATCAGAAAATCACACACAAAAAATGTAAATCGAATGTGACATCAAAAAACACATTTAATAACTGATTACAGAATACAAGCCACTTAGTTTATTTTCTTAAGATTAAACTTAAATAATTACAAAATTAATGTTTATGAATAAACAAACAATTCCACAAATTGTGGTTTTAATTATTCCATTAAAATAACAACTAAGTTGCACAATCAATTGAGCATCACCATATTTCAAAATACAAGAAGGCCTACACAAAATTGAAATCTAATCTATGATACCAAAAAAACAATGCTAACTATTCTACAACTCATACAAATGGAAACTTAGTTGCAGCACTAAAAATCACTAAATGTACTCTTCAATCATTCAAGGTCATCATATTCATTGCCAAAAATCACTAATGTAACTTTATGCTTGCACCTATCACACTGCTCTCAAACACATCCAACTGGGCTGTCAGTAACATATAACCACTAATAAAAACACACAATTAAATCTGTATAATGTGGTCTTATGTTCTTAATAGAAATTCTTCAAAAAAAACTTATCATACTTTTTATCTCAGGTTTTAATTCTATAAGTGAATATATCCTAGACAACAATTAGATATTATTCAGCCTTCATATAATATCTTAATACAGTAAATAATTTTAATTTCAATTCATAATGATGAGACTTTAAAATTATTAATAACTCTTTTTTTTTTTTTAATAATCTAGGATGACACTCATGATGATATGAATGGGATAACAATTTGGTTCACATACTTACATCACATTAATGACTTTCTTGTATTCCCAAATTAAATAATAAAATAAAATAATCTTAATCATGGATCTAACTTAAAGAACAACAATATAAACTCTTCATGCTCTCATTTCCAGTACTTAAGATTTGCCCATACTTAAGCATTTGGGTTGGAAGAATAGGCGATTCATTCTATTATTTCACAAAGATGTTATCTTGTGTTGAAAATGAGAGTATTCATTTATTATTAAGATTCATAAAGCACGTGCATTAGCTTGAGAAGCTGATCATTAGTTTATTATAATATAAACTCTTATGAAGTGACATTTAAAAATATGATAGTATTCTTATATTTCAAATAATATATCTTGAAATTTCTGATAATGCAGATGATGATACAGATACAAAGTCCAAATTTCATAATTGAATCAATATTTTATTAATCCTAGAGAATATTATAACTATAATTTTAAAATTATTATAATATTTTAATAAATTTGAAGTCAAACAAAAAGACATTTTGCAAGCTATGAATACAGAAAGCTCTCACATTTATGTTTTAACTAGCTTTCCTTCCAATATAACAGTGTGAAAAATATTTCATGTATTGACAAATAAATAATGCCAACAGTATTAGGACCTTTAATTTGAGAGGAATACATAATTTCTATGTCAATATAATATAATTATGTAAGTGTAAACATAAAATATTTTATCTTAGCTCTTCAAATATGCATCATACTCATATAAACATTATCAATATATAACACAATAAAATATTTTTTTCTTAATTTGAATGTAAAAAATAATAGTAAAGGTACGCTATTCTGGAATGATTATAAGTTTAATCAAATATCATTTCTATGCATTGCTTTTGGCCAGATCGATCATATTCAATAGAAGTACTATAAATGTATATGACTGACCTGATTGAAAGCAATCATTAGAAATAGTATTTTATTAAAGTTATAAATTTTCATCAATAGAGTACCATTGCTATTATTTTTAACCTCAATATACTTGAGCTACTCTGATAACATAAAGAGCATAATAAAGACATAATTGATATGATGCATGACTAACATTTTACCAAAAATGTCAACTAATACGGCAGGCAAATAATGAAATGATTTATAATTACACATTTGTATATAAGAAGCAATAAAGAATTAGGATCATGTCATTAATCTTAAGAAACTGAGTAAGAATAAACCATCATAGAAATTTGCTGAAACCATAGTATCTCACTATATGTCACCTAGGACATACTTCACTTCAAAAAGCATAACTAAGACAATATATGAAAATAGTTCTCAAACACTAACTCAAATAATAACAAAAACATGATGAGAAAAACTGACAAAACATAGGATATTATATTAAAATAATTCTTAGGCATATAAATAATGGCAGACAATTAAATACAAACACATATATCAACTCCAATAATCCATTCATTCATTCATTTCATAGTCTTATTAATTTCATACTAGGTGTACATATTTTTTTGATTACATTATAATGAAAAATGTTCTGTGAAACTCTAATATTCAAATAACAAAAATATACATAAATAACATGCAAATCATTTGATAAGCATATTAAAAATTTAAATAAACTTAAATCTAAAATACAATATATGTTTGCCATTTTACCACTTGAAACTTATGAGTCTAGCCATCATTGATTCCAATACCATTCTCTGCAGAACAGTTAGAATAATGTTTTCATAAAAGTGTAGAATACTTTAATGAAATATTCTGAATATTTAAATATTATATTGTCAAAATAAATAATCAAAATCTGAAGCAATTTAATTAAACATTGTCACAAGATAAGATATTAAAAGTAAAATAACTTTATTTAAAGCGATTACAATGATGTTTGTGATATCATTTCCTTCAGATAAATACAAAGTTTAAACCAATGAAACTTTTATGTGAATCACAATGTGAATTTTATAATTAACAAATGGACACAATATTATTTCAAGCAAATATAAAGTTTTTAAGATAATATTAAATGGTAGAGAGCATAGTAGTTCTTTCATATTTCTATAGTAATCCAAATATATTCAAATGAGGTTAATATAGTGTGAATATTTATGAAAAGCAATACAAATTTTGTATAGAGCTTAATATTATTTAAATTCGACACAAAATGAATTTTGAAAAGCATTAACACATTTATAAAAATACAAAAAGAAGACAGACGACATCTGACTGTACCATATATACCTGCAGTAGCAAAAAACTTCAGTAAAATTTTACAGAAAGAATTTAAACTAGGATTTAGAATCCCTCTAAACACCAATAGACTTATTAATAATACAAAAGATAAAAGAAACACTGAAGAAACCACCCAGGTGGTATATAAAATTGTGTGTCCTCAAATGGGGTGTAATGCTATTTATTATGGAGAAACTCATGCCACAGTTGGCAATAGATTGGCTCAACACATGTACAAGAGCAACAACCAAAAAAGAAGACAGTTCTGTATTTGCTGGCCATCAACAAGAGCTCAATGACAGATTTGAACCCTCCAAGGCTGATATATTAAGCACAGAAAAGAATGACATCAAGAGAAAAATTAAGGAAGCTTGTTTTATCACCAGTGATATCAATTAATAGAAAAGACACTTGTTTTGCCATTTCCAGAAAATGCTTAAATACATTTGCATATAATAACGTTGACAATATAGAGACTACGATTATAGACCAACAAAGGCTCTGAAAGTGCTTAGTCTGCAGAAATTATAATATAAAAAAGCCTACAAACTATTATATAAAAGTTTCACTGCAACGCAGTAGCATATTATTAAAAATACATTTGTTTTACCCTGTCAGAGTAAGTATAAATATCTAGATAAAATATATCAGACTGAATAGAAATTTTTATTTTCATAACAATTAAAAATATTCCAATAATATGTAATGTATTTCAACAAATATATTTTATTTAATGAGAAAATAAATAAGCAGAAAGGCAATCCTTTCATGAAATATTTTTAAAAAGAGACATAATTACTGGAAATGCAATATTTTTATTTTCCAATTCTAGACATTAAAAAAAAATATTTCATTTATTTTTAAATTAAAACAATGCTATTGTTCATAAATATTATTTATAAATTATAAAGACATAATAATGAACAAATAATTTACTTCATTAATAAAGTAAATGCATTTAAATTTTCAGAGTTATAATCTTACAGCTGCTTCCCCCATTTTTACAATATCCCTCAAGTTAGAAAAGTGCAACTCTTATGATAAATAATTTTTAGCTTAAAGAGAACAGTTGTAAATAATTGTAGAAAAAAAAAATGCAGTTTATAATTAATTGTAGAATATAACATCAATTTATTAAAATAAGTAAGTGCAATTCTGGTAGTCAAAAATATCTGCAGACTTAATTTTAAAGAAAATGTGAGCATGAATAAATTATGTATTGAAAGTTAATTAATAGTTCATAGCAATATAATTTGATATGTGTCAGATGATTGGTTCTTTCTATTATTAAGAAATTATTTTAAGAGTTTCCTTTGTGAATACATTTAAGAGAAATTGTAGTGAGACATGGAGTCAAAGCAGAAGGCCCAAACAGTTATTTAACTTAGCCTTCCATGACTTAAATTAACAAAAAATAATGAGAAATTAAACAAATAAGACTTTATAAGGTGACGAAAAGCTATGATGATGTGGTCACCAACATGTGTGCAGTTTCTTTTAGATAGTGAATCAGGTGATACAATGAATTCAATGATTGGCATTGAGGACATTAATTAATTAATTAAGTCATTTGACTTCAACTAGTTGTCAAGTAAAAGATTCTAACACAAACATTTTTAATAGCTAGTATGGAGTTTTAGAAAAAACAAACTAATATTACATCATACATTTGCAAATAATTATCTAATGATAATTAAATATTACAAATAATAAAATATTTATTTGACCTTTTAAATGTTTTCAAAAATTAAAAATAATGTTTGTTGAAAATTATAATTTTTTTTATATTTCTTAAATAGAAAAATATATTATTTCAAAGAATATAACATATTAATTCTTTAAACAAGGACATTAGAATGTAATAAATTTTTTGTCTTATTTTAGTCAAAGCAAATCCTACACATGCGCACACACACACAAGCTACTTAAAATATTAACTTACCAAAATAATATTGTTTTAAAATAAAGTGTTCTAAAATATTATTAAACTATTTAAAATATTTAAAGCAAAATATTTGATAAATATTTTCTAAGCTACATTTAAGGTATAATTGTATTTTGAGATAACATACGCTATACTTTAATAAGAATATTAAATATATGGTTTAAAGCATTTAATAATTACAGAATAAACTAAACATGTATTTTTAAATTAAATAAACTCATTTTATTTAAACTTGTCATCAAAGTATTTATCATAATAACAGTTTTTATAACTAGCAATTTAACTTGATAAATTATTTATAATGTTTAATATGCACATTGACTTATTTAACAAAAAATATACTATAAATTTTTTATTAAACCATCATAATGCATAAAACACAAGTTCTGGATGTAGAAACCAAGGTTATATATATATAAAATAAAAGCATAATTCATATATTTGGAGTTTAAATGTAATATAAGGAATTTGATCACAGACTTTCAAAAAATTTCAGCTATTCACTCTATCTCATATAACCAATACATGTAACAACACACATGTGAAAAAGATAAATGATCTCCAATATATGAATTCCATGCTAAACCAGCACTCATTGTTTTACCATTTTTCACACTTTTATGTAAACAATACTCAGTTTAGCAAATCTTCAAACATAAATGGAGCAGTTTCAATTTACTCCATGCTTCTACTATTCAGTTCTTCATTCCATTGAAAATCTGCTGATAAATTACCAAATCCTTTGTTGATGTCAATATCATTGCCATGCCTAAGTTGACCTTTTGAAATACACACATAATTCATATAACAGATTAGTGCTTGTTCAGAACAAAATACATATATTGGAGATCATTTCTCTATTTCACATGTGTGTCATTGTATTGGTTGTATGAGATAGAGTAGAAAGCTTAAGGGTCTTGAAAGTCAAATGTTCAAATTCCTTAAATTATATTTAAACTGCAAATATATGAATGTTGCACATATTTCAAAAATACTACAGTTTCACCCTGTATCATGCTTTCTCTATTCTGTGTAATTAAATGGACAAAGTCTTATATATGAAGTGTCAGAGTGACTTAAGGTCAACATGTGCATAACAATATTGATATCAACAAGAAATTTGGGTACTCCATAATCAAATTTTTGATAGTATGAATGGCTGAAGATTTGGAGGATGGAGTAGTTTCTAAGATTATCCATTTAAGTTTGCAGATTTGCTTAATATAAACCAAGCATTTATTACCTATACTTGTTGGAGATTTAATATCTGGATCAAATGATGAGTGCTGATTCAGCATAAAATAAATATATTGAAGATCATTCATCTTATTACATGTGTGTGGTCAGGTATATTGGTTGTATGAGATAAATGGATAGCTGAAGGGTCATGAAAGTCTGTGTTCATATTTCCTATATATATATAAGAATCCCAGTGCATAACACTATACTGAAATAAATGTACAAATATTAAGGGCGGTACTGGATTTCTTAACCATGTGGGGAGATTTAATGCTTAATATATATATAAATATTAAAAACCTATGATGCTAAATTAATTATATATATTTTTTGGTTTGCCTGATTTAATGGTTGAAGTTTGGCGAATTTTATTTTTATGCATATATTAATATTTTTTATTAGTCATTAACTAGACTAAATATTATCCGGTAATGAATAATATTTCTGTGCTGTAATTTTTATATCACTCTTTTGTAGGGTGTAAAGAGCAGATAAAAAAGAGTTTTTACTTTGTGTGAGAGGGGTGTAGTAAAATTTACACTACAGAAATATCATATATATAAATTCAATTTTTTAAATTTCAAAGACTATTTTAACTACAGGAATAATTTTTTATATAAATGAACATTATTAATATAATATTGGTTGATAATTATATTTCATTCACAGAAAAATATTTTGTTTGTCTTCAGGCTAAAAAAATAAAATCCTTTGTTCTGGTTATCTGTTTCAATTATTATTTTTTTCATTTATTTTTTAAAGTTAATTTACTTAAGATAATTTTTTCTTTGTAAAAATATATTTTACAGAATAAATTGAAATATGCAATTAATTTTTGAAGAATAAAAAAATGTATTCATTGAAAATATAAAAACACATAAAGTTTACTAATTTTATTGCTGTAACACTCATTTGACATATAAGAGCTACATTTGAAAGCACATACTGCTATAATTTTTCGTATACGTAAATTTCATATTACTTTCTTAAATGAAAAGATATTCATCTCTAAGAATGTCTCTATTTTTCAAAAATGAAAGTAGTTTGAATTTAGTTTGCACAGTTTAATTTTTCTATTTCGCTCCTTTTTTTTAAATCGTTATCTCATCAAGTGTTTAATCCAGACTTGGATGGAATTTGTTTTTTAATCCTTTTCAAATGACAACGGTTTTTTACTGCTTTTAAAAAAGAAATATAATAAAGGATTAAAATATGTTGAAACTAATGGCAATAATAGTAAGTATGAAATGTATTTTATTAAAACCACTGATTATAATAAAAGCAATCAACTAATTATAAAAAGGTTTTCAAATGCATCCCGTTGAACAAGAGTAATCTTATTTAATTTATGGCTATATTTTTTAAATTTTTATATACAAATCACTGAACCATTATTGTAAACAATGCTAATAATAATTTAAAAAAAAAAAACAAACTTGAAGTGGTAATTAAATAAAACAAATCCACATTTTAGGGGCAGTAAGAGATATCATTTGTTGACTGAATGTTACTAAATTGTATTATAGCAGTTGTAGGATAAACACAGTATATGAATTAAGCTGTTTCATATTTTACTTGTATGAATCCTAAATAAAATTATATCTGATTATATGTGTAGAACAATTCTTTAACAAAAATATTTCCGTCATTTTCCAATCTGAGAAAAAAAGAGATAAACAAATTAATAATGAAGTTTTAGATTTCTGTCGTTATATAAGAACATTTGTTTATTATTTTTTTGTATGATATAAATAGCAATCATTATTGTATTTTTTTCTTTCATGGTAAGAATTATTATTACTATATTAATCTAAGTGTATAATGTTAAGCCAAAATATTTTTAATGTTTTTTTTTGTTTTTGTTTTTGTTTTGTTTTGTTTTTTTTCTTCAAATCCAAACATTAACTTATTTTGAAATTCTGATTTCATGGATCATGGCAAAACTGATTACAATATATGCATTTAAGGAATACTTTTACTCAAAAATATTAACAATACAATAACTTTTTACCACTGCAAATTGAAATAGGTAAGCAAACTACATTTGTATCTATAATTTATGAAAAAAAGGGGTCTGTAAATCTAGAATTTTTGTATAATTTTGTTCTTAATTTAGAAATCATAACTCAGCTTCACCATTAACTGCATTCCAGCGCACTTAGACAAATTATAATTTAGTGAAGAAATGATTGATTGTTTAAATACTCATTCAATTTCTAAAATCCTTTAGATGTAGATTCTATGGTTCTCTATTATAGTGGGTGTGTGTGTATATATATATATACACATATTGTAATTTGAATTTAAACATTATAATGTTATCTATATAAAAATATTCTAACTTATTTTTTTTTATTTCAATTGTAAATTAATTTTAAAATAATCCAAATATTTACATCATCATTAAATGATAGTTTTGCTAATACATCATAATACTAAATGGTGGGCATAATTTCTAACAACCTTGATGTATCAAAATATTATTTTATGTTATATTATGGCAAAACTCTACAATTAATGTTTTTACATACTTATGCAATTAAGTCAAATAATTTTACTTTTGGGAAATATATGTACTCAAGCACGAGTGTGTGTGCGGCGCAACTGTTCCCAAAAGCTATTAATACAAAATAGCTAACTAAAAATAATAAACTAGCTGAGCACTTTCAAAGGATCTTGCCTTCATAATCATAGCTTGCTAATACATCTAACGATATGCAAATATGCTAATTCCATTTTTTTGATAAAGCAAAGCACGTGTCCTTCCTGTTTATGGCATCGTTGTCTCGTGAGATGAATAAAGCCTCTTTGATTTTTCTTTTGAGGTCATGTCTCTCTCTACACACGATTGTGGGATTGTCCGGAATGCACTCGTGGTGACTTGTGCTCTGGTGCTGATGGGAACAGTTGTACCGCACACACACTCGTGCTTGAATACTTATGGCAATGCAATAAAGCAAATAACACATATATTATATTATGGATATATTAATAGGGTTATCTAAATGAGTTAGCCTAATAGTAATAATAAAATAACATACATATTAATAAGAATTAAAATACATGTTTTAAAGATTATAGATGGAATTATTGTTGCTAGTTACATAAGTGATCAATATAAAATATAAGAACAACCTTTAAGTCTACAATGTGTGTTGCAAATATGTAATTATATATTGCAAATTTAATGAAAAAATATTTATCAAGTAAAAAAATAAAATATTCTTGCTTATAGTAGATGTATAGGAAATGTATTTATATGTGAATAAATAAATAAATATATTGGTAAACTAAATGAAGATATAAATTACCTAATTTGAAATAAATAGTGGAGAATGAGAATAATTGAACAATAAAATATTTGAATATAATTAATTATAAGCAAATCTGAAGACTACTTGGATTATACATTTTTGTAAAGTCTACTGAAAAAAAAAAGATATCCAGGCTGTAAAGTTGCTTTGATGCATAAAATGTCTGGCTTAAAATATTTTTCATCTAAAAATGATAAAATGTATAAATATACAAATAATAATGTAAATAAATATTAAACATTACAGGTACATTAAACAGATATTTAAATATTTTTAAAGAAATTTAATTAATTTCAATAAGACCTTTATTTTATATAGTGCGATGTTTGTATAAACTGTAATACCAATAAGCCAATAAGCTAATGCACATGTGCTTTCTAGTTGTCACTATATAAATGAATACTCTCACTTTTTCAAACACAAGATAAAGTTTGGAAAAAGATAGAATGAATCCATCTAGCTATTTGACCCAAACGTATATGTATGGGAAAATATTAAGTGATTGAAAATGAGAGCGTGAAGTTGTTAATTGGTCACTTTAAATTACTTTTTTACTATGTGAATGAATGATGCCTGTGAAATTTCTAGAATTTATGATAATTTTTAAAAATGTAGTTTAATATGCACCCCATTAAATTGCGATTATCCACTAACTTAGAAAAGCAGGTGATCCACTCGTATTATGCATATATTTCATGAATAACCTTCACTACTGAAATAATATAAAGATATCAAATGGCTTAATGTCTGTACTCATTTGACACCTCAGTGTCATCCATAATTTCACTCTTACATAAAAATAAGAATTTATCTCTCTGTCAACATCATATGGAAACATAAATAATCATTCCACTCTAAATATTTATTTTCAAGATATATTTTGTTCAGTATATTTCTCAATACAACCCAAAAAAATTGTCATTTTCTACCATTTGAGAAATTCAAACAAGTCCCTCTTATGATTCATGAATTTCATAAACAACATTGACTATTCAAATGATATAAACTACCAAATATCCAAACCTTCATGTTCATGCTAATATTTCAATAAGATTTATTTCACCATTCTCATACATGATTGTGTCTAGTCTGTATAGACTTTACCATTTTGTGGCAAGAAATACAACATTGTACTGGAAAAACCTAAATTCGTTTGTTGAATTAATTTTAGTGCATTTTTCATTTCAACTCTGCACTATACATATATTTATATCAGTGTTTTTAATCCATTCATTGTAATTATGTACATAGATGACACATTTATTTGTAAGCCAAATATTTTCTTATTCTTAAATAACATCCATTTTTATATCAAATTTGCAGCAAAAATAGATCTGGTAAAAACGACCTCTATTTTTAATCAACAATTTTTGTAGTTTTTTATTTATTTTAAGGGGGGGGGGGACTCATCCATATACAAGATTTTAATTTCATTATTATACAGCTCATATTTTCTCTTTAGTAGAAGAAACTCTCTTAACTGGAGGAGTTATCTTTGTATATATATTTTTTATCTAGAATGAAGAACTAAATTCTTAGTCCAAACTCTAAACAATGATAATATAAGTAAGATTAAAAAATGCAGTAATAATTAGAATTTGTTTTATATATAAAAAAAAAAGCAGCAGAGATTATTGAATATATTCTGAAATGCTATAAATATTAAAACAACACAAAATACTAACCAAAAAATTCCCAGCATGCTTTTCAAACTTAAAGTCACAATCCATTTTTAAAAACAGAAAAATTTTAAACTCTTATATCGAACTTTCTAATACTAATATTTTATTGCTATATACAGAATACAAAAATACTATTTTATTTTTTCATATTTTCAAAAATATCTGATAGTTTTGACTATAAAAAAGTTTTCTTCAGAATTCTTTACATCACAATACTATCCAGATATGATGTTTTCCACTCAAATGAAATCAAAAGACATTTTGAGATATTTAAGAAACCAGAGTGTATCAACAAACATAATAATACATATAAATTATCTTCCTTTTAAAAAAATACATTAATCAGATCATCTGATGATTTAATATATTTTTACCCTCCCTCCACTCTCACACTATAAAACTTTTGTTTATTATTGGATAAATGTTTAATGTTGTTCTAGGGTGTTTTTTTTCTTGTGTTTCTTTATATATATTTTTTAAAAAACACACACACACATTACTTATATAGTTTATATAAAGTGTGATCCAATAGAAACATCCGTATAATATTATTTTTCTTTATACATGAATGAACATACATAAACATATTTTTTACCCGTGAAAATCAGAATAGTTAAAGCAAATTTTGTTGAGTACAATATATAAGTGTATAATTAGAGACTGTTTAAAATTGTACATTTTTAAAAAGATTATAAATTATGAACTTGAAAGTACTTTTTATAAAAATGTGATCTTGATATTTTGGTGAGTCTTATTTTTTTTATTTAGGATTAATTAATCATCAAAAAGTATTATGATAATTTTTAAAAACATAGTTTTTGTGCATATTTTAATGCTTTTTTGTTATTGGAATTTTTATTCCTTCCATAAAGCTGGTATAAATTCATAACTGCATCACACTGTTATTCGAATAACTAATTTTATTTATTTATGATGACCAAATTTCTGCTATCAAAAAGTGATTTAAAAAGCTATAAATTTAAAAGGCTATAAATAAATGCTAAGGATAGATTATCCTGAATGAAGGTATTATATTTTTGTATGTGTAATTATTTATACACTTGTTTTAACAATGGATCTTTTTTATTTAATTATGAAATTTTTTTATCATTATTAAAGGCAATGTTTATCAAGATGTATATTTATTCACTTTTTTTTCCATAAAAATCTTTGCTACAAAAAACGAACGTGATATTTTACAAATCTTACATAAAAACACACACATATATATATGACTTGCTTTATATATATATAATAAAAATGATTATAAACATGTTTTAAATAACTCACTTTCAGCACAAATCTATGCTAAAAAACACACACAAAAAAGGTAATTGTTACTAAACTATTTAAATAGTAGGCTGTTATTATTTTAGATCTATTTTTCCTTTACCACTTAGTTAAAAATAACTAGAATCCTATTCAGCCATTAATCGGACAACTTTTTTTGATTGATTAGAGACTACATGGAAACTTAAAATTATGATTCACTCAATCCAGAGTTTAACTATTCTCTATAGGCTTGATAAAATGTTAATCTTAATTACCATAAAGTTTTCATATAAATTTACCCAATATTTTCATTAATTTTCGATAGAAGTCCGATATAAAATTTTGAAAACTATTTACTCTAGAACAGTTTATGGTTCAACTTAATGTTTTGAAAATTATATAATATTAATATTATTTATGTTCTTCATTACTTTTACAGTGCTTTTTTTATAACATAATATGACCGTTTCGATTGCTCCAATAATCTTCTTCAGAACTTCTACTTATATTTACAAATTTTTTGGAGATATAATAAAAGTTCTGAAGAAAATTGTTAGGGCAATCGAAACTGTCATATTATGTTGTAAAAAAAGCATTATAAAAGTAATAAAGAACATAGATGGTATTAATATTATATGGATTTGGCAATGCAATAGGAAAGATAAAGTGTTTTGAAAATTATGTACAATTGAATAACGTCAATAAATGATGCTATTTTGCTAAAGACTCCAGTCGTCTTGAAAAAAAAAATCGCTATGCACTCGTTTTAATATTTAAAGTGAACAAATAGAGTTTACAAAATTTTTCAAAGCTATTTCAATGATTATAATTCTTATTTGCAGACACATGCATACATATGCGTAAAAGAGAAAAAGATAAACGAATCGATAGTTTCTCAAGCATTTATGTAACGTTCGAACACCGGAAATGTGGGCCTGAGTTCCAATAAAAAGTCTAATAGATTGGGTTTACTGAGAAAACTGCACAGAAAAGAAATAAAGATAAAATGTTAATAACACGTAATATAATATTAACTAAAAAGTGTTAATAGTATTTTAATTAACGAATGAGTTTATCTATTTCAGGGAAGCATTTAAAAGAAACTAATTTTAGTGTTTGGAAACACCATAATTAATTAAAACGAAACGAAAGATTATTTTACTATTGCTAATTGATATGAAAATTTATATTTTCTATATATAAATGCTGCGTTTAGTGAAGCATAATTTTAAAAGATGTTAATAAAATCTCAACCAAATCCCAGCAGTCTATGGCCACACGCAGTTTTTACAAAAAGAACATTTATACAGCTTTTGTCAACACAAATGAATAAAGCGTAAAACGCTTTATTTTCCCTGTGTTTTGAATCAATTCATTAAAATTATTTTGTTACTGCAAAGAGTTTGTTTAATCGATTATTCTAATTTTATACGCTTGAGAGCGTTTTAAAAACCACTGTTGTGTTATTTTATTTTTTTAAGAAAAAAAATGGTTATGGAATATTTTTTCATTATTATTATTTTGTAAAGCGATAAAAAAAATATAATTTAATAAACACCTTATTTCAATAACTTTTTTAAATTATCGTAATATCTCAAATCTGAAGTGATTGAGTGAATGATTTTAAATTCAATTCCCAAAGTTTTTTTTTTAATGACTCTATATATAATTCAGTACATTATAAATACAACTTTTCAGCAAATAATAAATTCTTTATAGGAGAAAAGATTAAATATTTTTTCATTATATTTTATCTACTTTTTTACAATATGTTCCTATATTCTATCTCATCTTACATTTCCGATCTACGGTAGTTCTGAAACTACAATAGATTTTACCACAAATAAAATAAAAACTAAAGACCAGACTCGTGCATCTCCAGAAAACTAGAAGTATTATTGAGTTTGCTCGGATTATCAGAACCATTACAGATGCCACTTAAAATATTTCCTTTTTTGTTATTTTAAATATGGGCTTATATAGAAAGAGGCAAAAAGTCACATACAATAAGTGATATAAGCACTTCCTTTTTATTTCTTTTCCTGTTATATTGCTATACAAATTGTACATTCTAACTTCACCATACTTTATAATGATTATTAACATTATATATTCTAATATATAGAGTATATGAACACAGACTTTCACACGATCTACCACTTACCACTCTATTTCATAACACTGTTACACTTGAACACATATATGTCGAAAATATAATCAATCACCAAATATATGTATTTCATGTTAAACCAGCATCAGTGTTATGAGATAGAGTGGTGAGTGGTGGGCCGTGTGAAAGTCTGTACTCATATACCCTATACATTACATATATTGATACAGGTATATAATAATTCTGTATTTCAGTTATTATCTATTCTCTACTTGATATTGTAAGAAATATGTATGAAATATAGCGAGTTTATGTAAATTGTATTTTTACTTCTCTCCTAGTGTGAACAATAAACATCACTTTAAAAAAAATATATTGCAATCAAATCAATAATCCTTTTAATCTGTGACGAATATGCTTAACCACTGATTACCTTTTTAAGATAATTTATTTTAACATTCCAGAAATTGTACTTATATCCAGTGTTTAGGATTAATAAAATCTTCAGAAAAGGTGATGTTAATAAAATATATATAAGCATGGTTACGAAATTCGTGTTTTGCTGCAAATAATAAGTAAATGTTTGATGGGTGTTTTTTCTGTTCTTTGATTTTAAAATATTCATATCTCTTTAAAAGATTAGAGTAATGGTAAAAATGGGAAATATAGTTTGCATAATTATATTCATCAACCAAAAATGTAGACCAGTTGGAAAATAACCATGATATACAAAATAAAAATGAAATTAGGGCAAATTAGTTATTGTTGATTTTTTTCTGCATATTTTTATGTTTGCAATACATTCATATGTATATAAAATATTATATTTATTTATCAGGTTTCTGAAAAAAAAAGAGTTTATGAAAGAAATAAATGATCAGGCTAATGCACATGCACTTTACAGATTTTAAATTAAACGTAAATGAATACTCTCATTCTCAAATACAAGATAAAGTCTTTATGTGTTTGAGAATGAGAGTATTCATTTACATTTAGTTTAAAATCTGTAAAGGGCATGAGTATTAGCTTGATCGCTAATTTACAATTATAATTTATTAACTTAGCGCTATATAAAAAAATACCTTATATAAATAAGGGATTCAAACTCAGACTTTCACACAACCCTCAACTCTCCATGTATCTCATATTGTTGATCTACCTGATCATATACATGTTGAAAAAATAAATAATCACCAATATACGTATTTCATGCTAAACCAACAATCATCAATTGGTCCAGATTACTATATCCACACATATATATAATCAGTGCTCAGCTTTATATTAAAATAGGTAATCTTCATATTTTAATAGACAGGCTTCAAACTACTCCAAACCATAACTCTTCAGCTATCCATTTCATTGGAAATAAATGTAAAATAAATATACTATTGGGTGATCCACTGATTAATTAGAAAATGTGAAAATATGTTAGTTACAAATGATAGAAAGAAGAATGTAAGTTTTTTTTTTTTTTTTCTGCAAGTGTTGAAATTGTGGACATTGTTAAACAATTAGAAAAAACAATTCATTGTAGTGTTTCTGGCGCTAGGTGACAATATGATTAAGAATAATAAATAAACAATAAGGCATTTTGAGAATGCAATAGGAATTTGAAGGATGATGAATCTCTGCAGCATGCAAAGTAACCTTCCCTAATTAGTTGTACTTAGGGGTCAATTTGTGAGCCACTTAAGATTTTAGTTTCTAGAAGTCCTAGTATATGAGGTTGTGTAATCTTTATCCATTGTTTTAGTTGATGTATTTTTGTGATTGAGATAAGTCTTCTAATATTAAATGCTGTTATTTATTATTATTATTATTATTATTATTATTATTATTATTATTATTATTATTATTATTATTATTATTATTATTATTATTATTATTATTATTATTATTATTATTATTATTATTATTATTATTATTATTATTATTATTATTATTATTATTATTATTATTATTATTATTATTATTATTATTATTATTATTATTATTATTATTGTTGTTTCAAAAGGTACTTTATTACTTTCTTTGGTTTACATAGTTTTCATTACATTACAATTTGATTCTGTAAAATTTACAGTTTTGGTTTACTTTTCTTTAAACATAAGTTTTTTTCCTTGTGGCTAACTTGTTCCTTGTTCCATAATCTATAAATAATGCTTCAACCTCAGCGTTTTCATTTGTCTCTGTTTTGAATTTATCATAGTCTTGATTTTTCATTCAACAGTGACCAAGTTGCAGCATATAAATCTGGTCTAACAATAGTTTTATCTCTATCTTTGATTTGTATTAGTTTATTAATGAATGTGGCTGGATGATGTCGAGTATTTTTCCTCATTATAAAGCTGCATCTCATGCACCAAAAAGAATATAGGACAAATGTAGCTGCCCTAGTGTTTGGTATTGCTTGACTCTGATATGCATTAATAATTTGTTCCATCATGGTGTTTCTCCTTCTATATATGTTGCATGCCATTTGTCTTATTTTAGCCAAACCTTCACAGTTGTAAATTAGGTGTTCAATTGTTTCTTTGGCTCTATGACATAGTCCACAATATGGATCTATGTCCCTATACATCCTTTTATAGTGGAGAAAAAAGATTGTGGGCATAGCAGTTAGGTTCATTTTTATTATAAAATTGAAGAATTTAGGTTCCAATGCCCATTGCTTGAATTGTTTAACCAGTTTTTTGTTATCGATTCCCAACATTGGTGAAGGTTCATTTACATTAGTTTCTTTATCTATCAGGTTGTATATTTCTCAATATGAATATTTGTTCTCATATTGTTCAGGTATGTCCTTATTGGTTTTACATTGATAAATTATGGGTGAAATGTATGATCCCGGTGGTGGTAACCTGTCAGTAGGAGTAACTTCAATTAGGTGTTTTAGTTTCAGAAATTGTTTCATAGTTATAATAATTGCATTCCTCAACTTTTGTATGTGGAAGATTTCAACTGTGTGGAGATCCAGTCCATTTTTTATCAGTGGTTGAGACATTTTCCTATTCAATATGGCAACTGTCCTCTTGGACCAAAGTAACTGATTACATATTGCTTTGATTTTTTTATGAAAGCCTTTGAGAATTCGATAATTGGCGAATAATAACTGATTTTTGTCATAATTAGTTGGTTAATTAATTGCACTTTGGATAAGACAGACATATAAGTCTTTGAAAGGGAGTCAGCAATTCTTTTTATTTCTTCCTTAATCCTATCTTGGATTTTACATCTCATCCCTGTGATTCCAAAATGAAATGGGAAACCCAGGAAAGATGTTGGTTTTGACTGATAGATCATCACACATGGTTTTCCTGTAAATAGAGACCATGCTGAAGTTTTTGCTTGGTTGAATTTAAGCTTATAATGTGCAGTGCAATCTTCCAGTAGCTGCTGCAGTTGTGGAATTTGTTTTTTGGATGAGAGAAAAACTGTAATGTCATCCATGAATAATAAGCAAGCTATTTGCTGTGTTGTTCCAGGTATCTGAATCCCATCAAATGTTTTTTGTATCTTCTTAATGAGAGGATTGATGTAGTATATAAAAAGCAGTGCACTAAGTGGTGACCCTTGTGATAAAGACTGGTTTGGTGTGAAAAATAGTGAATTTCTTCCATTGATAGATATATGTATTTCTCTATTGATAAGTAGATTCACAATGATATATAGATGTGTTCTAGGAGTGTTGGTGCTTTTGAGCATTTCCAGCAAAACTTTAATTTTAACTGAATCAAATGCAGCCTCAATATCCAGTTGAACTTCAATAGTTGTATATTTTTTCTTATGTCTAATTGATGTGAGTACTGCCTTGAAAAGTACTGCTGCCTGTAATGTTGATGATCCTTTTTTGCATGTTGTGCTTTGGAAATTAGTGGTAATATATAGTGTTCAATTTTTTCCTTGATCACCTTTTTTATTATTTTTATGGGCAATGGGCCCATTGATATTGGTCTTAAGTCTGCAATGGAAGGAAATTTTTTTTGTTTTTTATTGTATGGTACAATTGCAATAGGGTAAGTCCCTTCTATGTTCTGAATTTTTTGAGTTAGTTGATTTGCTAAGTTACAGACATATTTTGTTGTGAATTGGCTTAAGTGTTTCAAAACAAACAATGGGATTCCAGGGCTACCTAGGTGACAAGCTTCCGGTATATTAGCTAGTTTTTTTGCAGTTATCTATGGTAAATGGTCTCTCGGTTTCAGGGATCCAGAATATGTGAAATGCTATTGAAATGTTTTCATATTATTATTATTATTATTATTATTATTATTATTATTATTATTATTATTATTATTATTATTATTATTATTATTATTATTATTATTATTATTATTATTATTATTATTATTATTATTATTATTATTATTATTATTATTATTATTATTATTATTATTATTATTATTATTATTATTATTATTATTATTATTATTATTATTATTATTATTATTATTATTATTATTATTATTATTATTATTATTATTATTATTATTATTATTATTATTATTATTATTATTATTATTATTATTATTATTATTATTATTATTATTATTATTATTATTATTATTATTATGTTTCAAAAAAGGAAGTTTATTAATCAAAGAAATACATAGTTTTTTACATTGATTTTACATTGATTTTTAACAGTGGTTTTACCATTGGTTTTGTATACAAGCATTTTTATAGTCTTCAGTTCATGTTTTCAATAAAAAGTAATCTAATTCTTACATAAAAAATTATTAATTGTAGAGAGAGGAAAAAATTGTCTTTTTTATTTTGGTGTTTTAATGTTATTGAATTTTCAGTGTTCTTGAATTTTTTGGTGCTTATAGCATTGATTGTTGTTTGATAAGAGACCATGTAGCTGTGTAAATATGGGGATTTGCTATTATTTTGTCTCTATTACGTATCTGGTTTAATTTGTTGTAGAAGGTGGACGGATGCCTTCTGAGGTTGTTGCCCATTAGATAGGTACACCTGGTACACCAAAAAGCATATAATACAAAGGTTGCTGCCCTAATGTTGGGTGTTGATATGCCTTTAAAACCCTTAATTATTTGATCAATGGTCATGTTTTGCTGATGGTATTTTGGACTCATCATTGTTCTTACATTGGACTCATCATTGTTCTTACATTGTGTAATGCAGTACATTGATGCAATAGGTGTTGTAGAGTCTCTTCAGCCTTGTGGCATAGTCCACAAAAAGGGTCTATTGAAATATATATCCTTTTATGGTGCAAGTGGTATGATGTTGGCATTGCAATAAGATTTATTTTTAGAATGAAATCAAAAAATTTGGGTTCTAGTGACCACTTTTTGTATTCATGTAGTAGATTTCTGTTGTTTATTCTGAGTATTGTGTTATTGTTATTTAGGTCTCTTTCCTGTTGAATTTGTATGTGAATGTTCCAATATGAATATTTGTGTGTATATTGCTCTGTTCTGTTAATAGTTGTTTTATATTGATGGATGATTGATGATATATATAGACCTGTTGGGGGTGGTTTGTCCATTGGAGTAATTTAAATTAAGCATTTAAGTTTTGGAAATTGGTTTGTAATGGAAATTACTAGATTACTTAATTTTTGTGCATAAAAAATATCAATGTTGTGCAAACCCAAACCATTTTTAATAAGGGGTTGATTTAGTCTTTTTGTTGATATTGCAACCACTTTTCTTGACCATAGAAACTGGTTGCAGATGGTTTTAATCCTTGCTTTGAAACCTTTTGAGAATTTATTATTGTTAAATAATATGTTATTTTTGTCATTATAAGTTGGTTTATTAGCTGGACTTTAGAATATATGGAGAGATATGTTTTTGATAGGGAGGTGACAATGCATTGTGCTTCTTTTAATCTATTTTGTATTGAACACCTCATTCCAGTTATTCCCAGATGAAATGGGAATCCTAAAAAACGGGTTGGTTTTGCTTTGTAAATAGACGTGCATGATTTTCCAGTAAACATGGACCAAGCAGTAGACTTTTCTGGTAATAATAATAATAATAATAATAATAATATTATTATTATTATTATTATTATTATTATTATTATTATTATTCTTATTATTATTATTATTATTATTATTATTATTATTATTATTATTATTATTATTATTATTATTATTATTATTATTATTATTATTATTATTATTATTATTATTATTATTATTATTATTATTATTATTATTATTATTATTATTATTATTATTATTATTATTATAATATATATAACAAGATTTGGCAACATTTTCTATAGCTTGTCCTTTGAGTTTATACAATGTTTATGGAAGACAAAAACATTTATAAGGGATTCTTTGTCAATAAAAATAACAAATTTGATTTATTATATCGTTTTGAAGAAAGACTGTCTGATTAATTTTCAATAGACATAAAATGTCATTTCATAAATAATTAAGACATAGTGATTTTGATATTTTTAATAATTTTATTTTGGACATTATTTGTTTTTATATATATAGTACAATTGAATATGTTTATATAATTTACCTAATATATTATTGTGATGTTTAATAATCTTGTCTTGGATATTGTTTGTTTTTTTATATATATAGTACAATTGAATATATATTTATATAATTTACCTAATATATAATTGTGGTATATTTAATAATCTTGTCTTGGATATTGTTTGTTTTTATATATATATAGTACAATTGAATATATATTTATATAATTTACTTAATATATAATTTTTGCATTTCCTTAGATTTGTTTTTTTCTTGCCATTGTTTGTTTTATAATTAAATTATTTTACTATAATGCATTTATTCACTTTATAATTTTTAGTTGAAGGGATTTAATTGTGTACTTAGATGGGATTTATTTATTATCCTGTATCTACTTTTTTTTGTTAGTTTTATTTTAGATGGCACCTTTTAAATTTCCTTGTGCTTTGTGTTTGTCTGATACTTTTGGTAGACAAAATTTTTTAAAATGCTTGGATTTTTGTGGCCTTAGATACCATATAGTATGTTATAATTTATTTAATAAAGATACTTCCATTGATTCTATTAATAATACCTCTGAATTTTTATGTGAATACTGTAGCTCTTATTATAAGAAGGCTTCTGTTATTTTGAATTCTTATGTCTCCCAAATTTCTATGATGAATTTATTTCTTTCTGTTTTATCTGATAATGATATTATCTCTGATTCTAGCTCGGTTTCATCTGTTTGTAAGGTCTGTTCTATTGTTATATTGGATCCTACTTACTGTATCAATTGTTCTGGTCAATGTCAGGGGAAGTTCCATACCTCTTGTCTTAGATTAAGTAAAGTTGATGCTGATATTTTTCATACTATTGGTTCTGGCTTCTATAAATGTATAGAGTGTAATAATATGTCTAAGGTATTTTTGGCAGATAATATTGCTGATAATCCTGTTTTAGATAATGAGTTTGAGATAGTTAAGTTAACTAATTATATGAATAGTAGAATTAATGGAGATAATTGTGTTAGAAATTCTATTGTAAATGAATTTGATAAAAATAAAGATTTTTTGCCCTTACATTATATTTCTAAGATAGATGTTGACTTATCTTCTAAAAATGGGAATAATTATATTGCAAACTCTACTGTAATTGAAGTTGACAAAAATAAAATCAATAATGGAAATAATAATGTTGGAAACTCTCCTGTAAATGAATGTGATGAATATAAAACTTTTATTTTTAGATGATCTTTCTAATGTTGATGCTGATTTATCCCCTAATAATATTGACTTATTTCCTAATAATATTGACTCATTTCCTAAGATTGGAAATAATAGTGTTGGAAAGTTTGCTATAAATGAGTTTGACAATAATAAAGTTGTTTCATCTTTGGACTGTCTTTCTAATGCAGATGTTGATATGCATTTACCCACTAATAATATTGACTTATTTCCTAAGATTGGAAATAATAATATTGGAAACTTTGCTGTTAATGAATTTGACTCTGCTAATAATGTGGAGAATATAGATAGTTTAATTGACAGTGTTATTCATGATTCTAGCAATTTTTCTTTTGAAATGATTTTATCTCTTCCTATTTTTTTTATATATAATTTAATAATAGAAATGTCTCATTGTTGTAGGAATTCTTCAGTGATCAAAGATAAACTTATTAATACTAATGCTATTGGTACTCAATGCATGTTATCATCTTCCGAATATCCTGATCAAATTTTTAGTTCTATTCCTGGAGATTATTCCTCTGCTCTTGAAGGTGGTAACATTGTATGTTCATCTTCATCCAATTACCTTGAAGATCTTGGTAATAATGTTAATACTAATGATATTGGCACTCAATGCATTTTGTCATCTTCTGAATATCATGATCAAATTTTTAGTTCTTCCTTGCTAGGGATCATTCCACTGCTATTGAAGATGGTAGCATTGTATGTTCATCTTCAGCCTATTGCCCTGAAGATCTTGGTGAAAATATCAAATTAAATGATTGTGTTCCTGAAGTTAATTTAGTTAGTGATGAAATTAATTATAATAATAATAATAATAATGTAATTTAGTTAGTGATGAAATTAATTATAATAATAATAATAATAATGTATTTAGGAATTTGCCTCATTCCAAATTTAAAAGTAGATGTTTTTATAACTCATCCTGGCTTGAGGTAAATTCCATTAGTGATTGCTTTTCTGATTCTGGTTTTTTTTGTCATGGTAAATTTAAATCACCAATTTTTTTTTTTTTTTTGTGGGAAAAAGAGATAACGGAGGTTTTCCTGTTACTTTATCTTCTTTAAAGTCTGTGAAATCTAAAATACTAAATTATCCGGCTGCAGTTCCTAAAGTCATTCCAGCTCATAATTTACAGTGTGCTTCTTTTATGGATAAAAGATATAATGGAGGTCTTCCTGTTAAGTTATCTTCCCTAAAGTCTATTAATCATAAAATTCTTAATTATCCAGATACTGCTCCCAAATTTATTCCAGCTTATAGATCACATTCACTTGACTTTCATTCATATAGTAACTATCGGATAAATCATTCTTGATACTCTTCTTTATCTTCTAATAAAAATGACTTTTCAAGAACTAAAAAAATTAATATATCTGATGGATTTAATAAATCTAATTTTGCTGATGTTTATTCTAATACTAATATAACTTATAATAGATATTTTCTTTCTAATATGCCAGTAAATCTCAGTTCAAAAGATATTACAGTACTTCTTGAAAATAATTTACAAACTAGTATTGTTTGTCGTAAAGTTAATATGAATAATTCTAAGTCTTCTTGCTTTTATGTTTCTGTTTCTGCACATAAACATAATGAAATAATATCCCCCAATTTATGGTCTTGTGGTGCTTCCATTTCTTTTTTTATGGATTTCTGGATAGTTCTCTAAGGTTTTAAGAGAATTTATTTTGTTTTACTATCTATTTTATTTTATTTATTTATTTATTTTTATTTATTTTTCTTTATCACTTTTTTTTTCTCTTTTTGGTTTTGTGTTGTTTCCATTATCTTTGTGGGTAACATGGTAGGCCTTTCTTGTTTTTACATGAATGTCAGAGGTATGAGGACTAAATGTGTTCAAATTAAACAATTTTTTGAAACAGAACATTTTGATCTTATTTTACTTACATAAACTTGGTTGAATCAACAATTTCCTGATTGTTCTTTTCTTGATGATAGATTCAGTATTTTGCGAACTGACAGATCTATGGATAATATTTCTTGAGGTGGTGATACTCTGATTGCTCTTCATAAAGATGTTTTTATAAAGAATTTTCTTTTTCTTCTTCTTTTTGTGAATCTACATGGTGTGAAATTACTTTAAATCACAATTTTAAATTTATTTTAGGTAATGTTTACCTCAAACCCACTTTGTCATTGTTGGAGTTTGATTATTTTTTGACATCACTTGAAGATTTTCTGATTGGCTATGATAATGTTATTATTACTGGGGATTTAAATATTCCAGATTTTATCAGGGTAGAATTACTACACACTTTTCTTTTTTGTCTTCTAAAGCTTCTAGAATGTTACAGTTCTGTAAATTTTTAGGACTTAAGCAATATAACCCATTTGTTAATTCCACTCATCGTACTTGGGATTATATTTTATGTAATTCAACAGTAGTTAGTAATTTTCAAGTTGTCTCAGTTAATTTTCCTATTGATGCTCATCATCCACCTTTTGAGTTTTATATTAACGTTTGTCACTCAAAGATTAATTTTTCTAATATTTCAAGAAAGGATTATGGAAAGGGTAATTATGTTGATTTTTGTAGAAACTTTTCTAAAGTTAATTGGAATTTTTTGTATTCTTTTAATGATGTAAATCATTGCTTGGATTGGTTTTTAAAGATTCTTAATAGTTTTATTGATTTGTATATTCCCAATAAGTGACCTTTTTATAAGGGTTTTCCTCGTTGATTTTCATGCAATCTTATTAAAATTATTAAAAGGAAGTATTATCATCGTAGATTTTATTTTAAAACACAGAATTTTTTTTTTATAATAATTTTATTAATTTCAGAAGATTGGTGAAGCATGTTTATAAAAAAGATTTGAAGAATTATATTAGAAAAATTGAGGTTAATATTTCATCTAACCCTAAAGAATTTTGGGATTTCATTAAAAAGTCTGGTTTGGGTAGAAAAAGGGTTCAAGCTACTCATGGTTTCACTTTAAGTGCAAATGACTTTTCAAAACATTTTGCTGATGTATATTCATCACATGATGCAATATCTTCAAATATTGCATCATTTTGTTATTCTTCAACTGTTCATTGTATGATTGACCATATTTCTAAGGATAATGTTGTTATAGTTATTAAGCGACTTAAAATTCATTCTAGTTTGGGAAATGATAATATTCCTTCATTTATTTACAAAGGGCTAGCTGAATTTATTGCAGTACCTCTTGCATTTATTTTTAATTTATCACTGAATTCTTGTGTTTTTCCTAATGTGCTTAAGTGTGCCAAAATGGTCCCAATTTTTAAGAATGGTTCACGTGATTGTGTTAATAACTATAGACCTATTTCTGTTTTACATACTATTGCTAGAATTTTTGAGAGGTGTGTTTATAATAAAATTATTTTAGATGTTAGTAAACTCATTTCTTCTTCACAGCATGGTTTTATACCTAATAGATCTGTAGAAACTAATTTGCTAACAATTTATGATCATATAGCTCATGCAATTGAGGACCAGCAGAGACTTGATGTTGTTTATTTTGATTTATCAAAAGCTTTTGATAAAGTAGACCACAGTATTCTTCTTCACAAATTATATCAAATGGGTTTTTCTACTAAGCTTGTTTATTGGTTTCAATCCTTTCTTCATGGTCATACTGCATATATTAAATTTAATAATACTATTTCATCTAATTTTAAATGTAATTTGGGAGTTCCTCAGGGTAGTATTTTAGCACCTATGCTTTTTAACATTTATATGAATGACCTTAAGGATTGCTTAAAATCTTCTTATCTTTTGTGCTATGCAGATGACTGTAAAATCTTTAGAAGAATCACATCTGTGTTTGATTGCACTCTTCTTCAAAAGGATATAGATAATTTTAGTGCTTGGTGTGATCTAAATAATATGATTGTTAATTTCAGTAAATGTTCCTTAGTCTCGTATTCTAAAAAATCTGAAGTTTTGCATTTTTCTTATTTTATTAATTCTCACAAAATTATTTCTGTTGAATCCCAAAAAGATTTGGGAGTTATATTTTCTAGTAATGGATCCTTTCTTCCTCATTTGGAAATGATTATTGGTAAGGCTTTAAAAATTATAGGTACTATTCTAAGGTTTGGTTATCATTTCAGTGGTGATACAAAATTTAAATTATTTTTATCATTGGTTCTTCCCATCATTGAATATTGTTCAGTCATTTGGAATCCTAGCTCTAAACAGGGATGTAATTTATTACAATCAGTGTATAATAAGTTTTCTAAATATGTTTCTTTGGGAAATAAAACTGTTGTTCATCTTTCTTCTAGAAGACAATATAGAGATCTTAAATATCTTTATAAACTTGTTAATAAAATAGTTCTTTTATCTAACACAATTTCTACTGTTATAATTAGATCTCATGTGCATGATACTCGGTCTGCTTCTGTTTGTTACATTAAAACTTGTCATTCCAATGTTCTTAGATTTTCTCCTTTATTTAGGCTACCATCTTTATATAATCAGATTTGTAGTAATATTAATTACTTCAATTTAGATTATAATCAATTTTGTAATGTTATTAAATTTAAATGTCAGATTTGATTGGTTTAACTTGATTTTGTTTATATATATATGTTAAATTGTTTTTTTTTTTTTTTATTTTGTTATGTGCTTTATATTTATCCCTTTTATTTATTTGTTATTATTAATGTCTTAATAATAATTGTTTATATGCTGATATTTAATTTTACTTTAGATTTTTAAATGTGTTAATTATCTTTTATTGAAATATGGCACATAATTATATTAATAATTTGTCATTTAAACTCATTTATGTATTTATATATTTGTTATGGTGCAATACTGTAATTGGCTTTATGCTGTAGTTTTGTACGGTAAATAAATGAATTGAATTGAATAAATGAATTATTATTATTATTATTATTATTATTATTATTATTATTATTATTATTATTATTATTATTATTATTATTATTATTATTATTATTATTATTATTATTATTATTATTATTATTATTATTATTATTATTATTCATGTGTTGTTGTTATTTGTTTAATTTGTTTATATGTTGGTTTGGTGTCGTATTGGTTGTGAGTTGGGGGAATTATTATTATTATTATTATTATTATTATTATTATTATTATTATTATTATTATGATGATGATGATATATAATTATTATTATTATTATTATTTTTTATTATTATTTTATTATATTTTGTTTTATTATTTTATTTTATTTTTTTATTATTTTTTTTTAAAAGGGTGATCCTGTACAGCTTGACAATTATAGACCAATATCTATTATATCTGTAATATCCAAATTGTTAGAGATGGTGGTTAAAGAGAAAATGATGTCATTTTTATCTAAAAATAATATTTTATCTGAACATCAATATGGATTTATTTCTGGTAGAAGTACCTTGGACACTTTCTATAGTCATGTAAACAATTTGACAACTTCACTAGATAAGGATTTTAAAACTGTTGCTATTTATTTAGACTTGTCTAAGGCATTTGACTCTGTATCTCACAAAATTTTACTTAAGCGTTTATATTCATATGGTTTTCATGGTGGATTTATTTCATGGTTTGCGAGTTACTTAAAGGATAGAAAACAAGCAACAAATATTTCTGGTGTTGTAAGCTCTTTTATAACAGTTAACCATGGTGTACCACAAGGTTCAGTTTTGGGTCCCATTTTATTTATAATTTATATAAATGATTTATTTTCTTTACCTTTAGAATCTAAGATTTATGGTTTTGCAGATGATATTGCTTTATCTTATGCTGCAGTTTCATATAATTTTGTTGAAAAAATAATTAATGATGATTTAATCCTAATTAGTAAATGGTTAGCATTTAATAATTTATCAATTAATCTGAGTAAAACAAAAGCTATTAATTTTTCTTATAAGTCAAATATTCATTCGCTTAACATTACTATTTGTAATAAGTATTTTTGGCATTGTAATAGCACTTGTACTTGTGCTAACATTTCTTTTGTTGATAATATTTGCTATCTAGGTGTTTTTATTGACTCCAGACTATCTTGGTCAAACCATATTGACTTTCTTTGTTCTCATTTACGTAAATTAAATTATATGTTTTTCTACTTATCTAAATTTTTTCCTCGGTCAGCTTTGATTACTTTATATATTTCTTCTTATCAAAGCTTATTATGTTATAATATATCAGTTTGGGGGAACTGTTCTACTTTTGCAATGACTACATTGTCTGTTTTACAGAATTATACAATGCGTATCATTTTTGGTAGATCACTTGCCACATCTGTTAAAGATATTTATGCCACTTTTAATATACTAGATGTTTTCCATTTGTATAAATATAGAGTTATTCTTGATATTTATTGTAGGAAACTTCATTTGGATACTGAATCTTCTGTTGTAAATACTCGTTCATCTACTAAATATCAGCTAGCTTTACCTAATTTTCTTAAAAAATCTAGTAGGAAGCAATTTAGTTATAATGGTCTTAAATTATTTAATATGTTTATAAGAGATTGTTCTGTGAATTTAATGAGCACTAGTTATTTGATTTTTAAAAAGCATTTATGGCACTGGTTATATTATGCTAAGCATTAGTTTTATTTTGTTTATTTTATTTTATTTTTGTTTATACTTTATGTTATGTTGTAATTATTTACTACTGTTATTGAATTTCCAAATGTAATATCTGTATAATTTTAATGTTTTATGTTATATTTATCCATTTTTTTTTTTTTTTGTATTTTATTAGTGTTTTTTAGTAAATACTCATTTATCTACTAAATATCAGCTAGCTTTACCTAATTTTCTTAAAACATCCAGTAGGAAGCAATTTAGTTATAATGGTCCTAAATTATTTAATATGTATTTATAAGAGATTGTTCTGTGAATTTAATGAACACTATCTTATTTGATTTTGATTTTTAAAAAGCATTTATGGCACTGGTTATATTATGCTAAGCATTAGTTTTATTTTATTATTATTTTTTTTTTGTTTATATTGTATGTTATGTTGTAATTATTTACTACTGTGATTGAATTGGAAAATGCAATATCTGTGTGATTTTAATATTTTATGTTATATTTATACTTTTTTTTTTTGTATTTTATTAGTGTTTTTAGTTGTTACATTTAAATTCCTCACACAAGATTTTTCTTGTATGGAATTTATCTCACTGTATTATACATTTATTGTTTGCTTCATAATGAATAAATAAATAAATATATAAATATTATTATTATTATTATTATTATTATTATTATTATTATTATTATTATTATTATTATTATTATTATTATTGTTGTTGTTGTTGTTGTTGTTGTTATTATTATTATTATTATTATTATTATTATTATTATTATTATTATTATTATTATTATTATTATTATTATTATTATTATTATTATTATTATTATTATTATTATTATTATTATTATTATTATTATTATTATTATTATTATTATTATTATTATTATTATTATTATTATTATTATTATTATTATTATTATTATTATTATTATTATTATTATTATTATTATTATTATTATTATTATTATGATGATGATGTTTCAAAGCAAAACTTTATTGAGTCTAAAAAGTTACAGAGTCACATCTAGTACTATATTGATTTGTTACAAATGCAAAACAAATTACAACTTTCAGTATATAAGTCTTTATCAATTCTGCATACTTTCTTTCTTGTTTTTAAATTTGGTCTTCTATTTAGTTCAGTTTATGCTTGCATCTCTTTGAAGTTGGAAAAAAAGCTGATGTTGAAAATGTCATCATCTATCATATTGGACTTTATATTTTATAGACTGGATCATTGTTTCAAGTGTGACCATGTGGCTGAAAACACATCTGGTTGAGCTAAGATGCTGTCTCTTTTTCTGAACAGTTTTAATTTTATTGAATATGTTGCTGGGTGGCATTGTGGATTATTAGCAAGTGCAAAAGTGCATCTGGTACACCAGTAGGCATAAAGGCTATATGTTGCTGCATGAATAGCAGGGGTGTTGTCTTTTTTAAATGTATTTATTATTTCATCAATTGAAATGATAGCCTTTCTGTATGTGGTAAACATTGTGCGATGTATTGTTTCTAGCACACTGCAGGAATGAAGAAAATGATCTTGTGTCTCTTCTCTATGACATAGCCCACACATGGGGTCTATATTTGTGTAGAATCTGCGAAATCTGAGGAAATGTGTTGTGGGTAGAGCATTAAGATTAAGCTTAAGTAGAAAATCAAATAATTTTGGTTCTAATGATCATTTTCTGAATTTTTGCAGTAGTTGCTTGTTGTCTATTTCAAGAACTGATGGATGTAGATTAGGTGTCGGGTTTGAGTATAGTATATTATAAATGTCCCAGTATGTATACTTGTTGTCATTATTGAGTGATATTTTGTTGTATATTGGCTCGAGTTCTTCAATCAGTGTGGATAGATATCCATATGAAGGTGGTGGTCTGTCTGTGGGTATTATACTAATTACACACTTCAGGTCAGGAAATTTTTTATGGTTGCTGTTATTAGATTTACTGATTTCTTTGTGTAAAAATCATTGATTGTATGGAGTCCAAGTCCATTGCTATGCGGTGGTCTGCTCAGATTTTTTAAAGAGATTGCCACTGTCTTTCTCTTCCATATTAGTTTGTTACAGATTGATGAGATTTTAGATATGAATGTTTTTGCAAATTTTATTATAGGTGTGTGGTAGGTTGTTTTTGTAATTATAAGTTGATTAAATAGTGCTACCTTTGCGTATATTGACAGGTATGACTTTTCAAGTGAGGCTGTGATTTTTTTCAGCATCTTTTTTTAATTTATTTTGAATTTTTTGTCTCATTCCATTGGTTCCAAGGTAGAATAGGAAACCAAGGAAAGCAGATGGTTTACCATTAAACATCCCTGTACAGTGCTTGACTGTGTATATTGACCATGCAGCAGTTTTATTTGTGTTAATTTTTAAATTAAAATTTGAGGTATAATTCTTGATTATCTCTTGTAATATCGGGAGTTTCTTTTTAGAGAGGAGGAAAACGGTTACAGCATCCATATAGGCTATGCATGATATATTTAAAGCATTGTTTGGAATTTGAATGCCTTTTATTTTTTTCTGTATCTCTATTAATAGAGGATTTATATATATTGTAAAGAGCAAGGCACTGAGGGGGGATCCTTGTGGAATGGATTGACTCAGTCTGAAGGCTGGTGAATTTTTCCCATTCAATGTGATGTGAATTTCATGGTTGAGTAGCAGATTGGCTATTATATATAGTAGGGATGGAGGTATTGTTGTTTTTTTCAACCCATCTAATAATTTGGCTATAGGCACTGAGTCAAATGCTGCCTCAATGTCTAGTTGAACTATAATTGGTGCATATTTCTTTCTTTTTTTTTACTACTTCGATTACTGTTTTGTACATTAAGGCCCCCTGGCCAATGGATGATCCTTTTTTGGCATATTGTGCTGATGATAACACAGGGAGTATATGTTGTTCTATTTTCTCCTTTATTATTCTTTCAAGAATTTTTATTCCTAAAGGTCCAATTGAAATTGGTTGTAGATTAGATAAAGATGATATCGCTGTTGGTTTTTGTTAAATGGAACCATTGCAATTGGGTATAGACTTTGTATGTTGTAAATTTTTTTGGATATGTAATTGGCTAAATCACACAGGTATTTGGCTGTGAAGTGACTAAGATGTTTGAACACAAATTTTGGAATTCCTTGTGGTCCTGGGTGACATGTGTTTGTTATTGTTGCAAGTTGAAATACAATGTCAGTTGTTTTTATTGGTGTGTCTGTTTCAGGGTCTCCAAATAGGTCTTCATTTGGTATGTACACTCTTTGTTTTTGCAGTTTTTTTTAAAGTGTTGATATATTGGGTTTATCATGTTATGTCCTGCTGTTATAGAGCCATCTATTTCAAGTGCCATAGGCACACTGACTGTGGATGGGTATCCCAGTGTCCACTGTATGTATGCTCTGGTCCAAGTGTGTTGTTGGGTAAGGTATATTTTTTTCTTTTTTATTGCTACATATTGCTTTAGTGTGTTGCATGTATTGTTGTACATTTCTGTAAGTTTTTTAATTTGTGTTTGATTATCTGTAGTTGGTCTGGAAATGGTTATTCTTTTATGTAGTTCATCTGCCAAAGCTAATAATCTGGTGGGAGGTGTTGAATTGCAGGTATTATGATTGATGTTGAAAGAAAGTATATTGGTGAATGCTATATACTTTTGTACTGGATCGAGTGACATGTTTTGAAGATTTTGGAGCATTATATATGTTTCTGAATATAGGAATTCAGTTGTTTGTGCTGGAAGAAGTATTTGCATAGTCTTTTGAAGGGCTATTGTTGTATTCTGTATTTTTGTTAGGTTGAGGGTGATGAACTGGGCAGCATTATCTGAGATTATAGATGGACAGAGTTCAAGATTAAAATAATGATGTAACATTGGTGAGTAGAAACACACATCAATAAGTGACTTATATCTATTGTTATTAAAAGATATTGAGTTTAATGGGAGAAAACCTTCAGCACTCATAAGTGGAATTGTTATTTGATGGAACCATTTGGTGACAAAAGTTTGATAGGTCATGTTGAAATCTTCCAGGAGTATTATGGGATTTGGTGTTGCTGTAAGCATTGAATTTATTGTTGCTATTATTCTGGATATGATGACAGGGACTGGTGGTATATAGACTAATACTAGATTAAGTGTGATATTTTTATGATGGAGTGTTATTATGATAAGATTAGAGTCAATATCTATAATTTTAAAAGAATCAAAAGGGCAGTTGTGGGATATAATTATACCTGTGCCACCTGATGGTGATGATGATTGCCTTGAGCAGGCACAAAACCCTTGGCTGACTAAATATTTTGAAGGATCAATTTGAGAGCCGCTGTATATTTTAATTTCCAATAGCCCCAGTATTTGTGGTTGTGTTGTATGTAGCCATTTTTTGAGTTCAAAAAGTTTTTTGATGGCATTTAAGCCTCTAATGTTTAGAGATCCAATTTTTATCTTCATGTTATAGGATAATTTTATAACAGGATATTGATTTTTATTGATTTTTTAATTATATTTTTTGTTTATATTGCAGTAGATGGATGCTGATACATATTTAAGACTTGGGAGGGTTTATTATGAGTTTTTCTTTCATTTAATATTGGTTCAGACTCTATACAGGCAATTTGTGATGAAACTGAACAGTTGTCCATTTGTTGTTGGCTTAAATCCATTTCTATTTCATCATTTTCTAAGTTGTATATGTTTGATGAGTTGTGCTTTTGGTCAGTTTTTTTTCCTTTTTGGATTCATGGTTTTTAGGTGGTCTACCTGGCTTTCTTTTCCCCTCTGGTGTATTCTTTTGAATGGGTGGAAGAGGGGGTTCTATTGCATCCATTATGTTTGATGCAGTTTTGTTTATTATTGTGGTTTGTTTTATTATTGGTGTACTTATATTATTTTGATTTATATTTTCATTATATAGCTGTGTGTTTTTATTTTCTGTTTGTTGATTTTTACTTGGTACACCTTTTGTTTTATTGAGTTGTTGATCCTGTGATGTAATTACTGCATTTTGTGTTGTGGTTTCTTGAGAGTTATTTTCGTTTGAATCTTGGGTGTCTATGTTAATTTTTGTGTTATTATTTTTTTGGTTAGTGTTTGGGATTGGCAATTCTGTTCCGTTATCATTTTTGTTTGTGGGTGTTTGAACCTGTTTTTTTTTCAGTTTTTATTATTGGGTTGTCAATGAATGTAGTGTTATTAGAAATTTTATTTTCATCATCAGTGGGTTGTTCTGGGGAAAGGATTTTGATTTTTTCACAGTGATTGCCTTTTGTGTTATCGCACTGAGTTGTTAGGTGGCCTCTCTGTCCACAGCCAAAACAATGTGGCTTTAAACCTCTTATGTGAAGAGAGAGTGTTGCTTTTTGATCTGTAATTTGTGTTGGGATCATGGCAGCATCTACATTTTTATGGAGTTTTATTTTAAATTCAAAACGATTACTACATATCGGTATAGGTGTGTCTTTTAAATAAATTGGCTGTAGGGCAATTACTTTTCCAAACAGGTTTATCATTTTTTGAAAATCTTGTAAGTTGTATTTAAGATAAGTATTTTTTAGCACTCCAGTAATAATATTTTTCCAGTTTTCATCTATAATTACGAGTGCATAATTATCAAGTGCTAAAATAGTGGATTGAAAACATTCTTTTTGCTGCTGAGTATAAAAATCAATGGTTATATATTGCGAATTTGGATGATCTGCGATACAAAAGCTTGTTTCCCATAGTGCATTTTGTATAATTGCTTCATATAATAAAGCTTTTGGGAAATGATATAATGAGCATTGATTATCTGTTACTGTGAGTCCTAGCGATGTTGGTGAAAAAAACCTGTGAAAAGTTTCAAACAATATACGAGGCACCATATCATTGAAACAGTCCATCACATATTCAAGCGTTTCTTTTGTCCAGATTGCGTTTGGGGGTTGACGTTCCTCTTGAGTATATAGATCTAGATTTTTTATATCATTTGTATTTGTTCTTCGGAAACGTGGTATTTGGTTGGTGCTGTAATATTGCTGTTGCTTTTAAGTATTTTTGCATATGAAATAGGTGATGTTGAAACTAATGATGTTGTTAATTTCGTATTGGTGCTTAACTCGCTCACGCTTGACTGGGCAGTAACCATGATTTATTATTCTGACTCAAGTCAGTTTTTTTTTTAAAAAAAGATATGAATACACACCGATATTTTCTTTAAAAATACTCTATTAATCTATTATATGATTTGATTTGTTCTGTATTACGTTTGTTTTGTGAATAACAAGATGAAACAGAAGAAAAATATAAATACTTACATCGGAGAGCTTAAAGATTGCTTCTTACCTCAGCAGAGATTTGCTGCGGGATATTATTATTATTATTATTATTATTATTATTATTATTATTATTATTATTATTATCATCATCATCATCATCATCTTCATCATTATTATTATTATTATTATTATCATCTTCATCATTAATTAGAATAAAATGACTTCTGCCATAGTGGTAAATGCATCTAATTTCATGCCCAGGAATTAGAATTACAATTTCTCAATCAATCAGTCTATATTTAAAATCCTATGTTGATCAACAGATAGGCATGTAGGATATTTTATGTAGAATAAAAACACTCAAACTTTTTTTATTTGAAAATTCAATATATGGGGAGACGTTATTGTTTTTTTCAATGTTTTTTTTTTATGAAAATTTTTTGGAGGAAATCTCTCTTGCGATCCCTGATTAATTTATATACATTTATGTTGTCTTTCTTTTATAGAAGAAAGATATGCTGTGTTTTTAAATGATAATAACATGTAACACTTAATAAATATAGTTTATTAATATTGCTTTTACAAATGTTATTAAACGAAATATAAAAATAATTTCAACAAAATTATCGGAAATCAAATTTTTTTTTAAAAAAAAAATCGTTAAAAATTTAATATTTAAGTGAATTGAAAACCAAAATTAATCAGTTTTTTTTTTCGTAATTCAACATTGTATTGTTATTTTAAATATAAAAATATATAATAAGGTTTTTATAGTTAGATAAATCAATCAAAATAGATTGATTACATCAATTTGAATAGTTATTATTTATAAAAAAAAACAAAAAAACAATAAAGTTATTAAAGTCGTACATCTATTTCTTTATATTAATTTTCATTTTATTAGTAAATTAGATTGATACAAAAAGAATCCCTATTTGCAAGTTCATTAATTAAAATTATTCTTTAAAAGTTTGAATTGTAAAGGAAATGTGTATTTTAAGATTATTATTTTAAAATATAGTATGTTGTTTAGATCCAAGGTTGTTAAAATTAGTAGGCTTTATATATATATACTTGTTTTTATTGTTTTTTGTTGTATTAATTATATAATAATAAATCCCCATATCCAACTGATTTTTACTTTTTTTTCATTAAAAACCTTAGACTTCAGATTTGATGAAAATGACTTACAGAGTCAGCAGTTCCTATAGGAAATTAGTAGAAATATTTTTTACATTTTTTAAAATATTTATTTTAATATTTTTCTGAATACTTTGAGCAGCCTCAATTAACATACAAAGTTTTAATCTTATTTATATTAAGTAAATTGAGGGAAAAAATTTTATGTAAGGTAATTGGTGGAATAATGATTACTTAATTTAGATGAATATGTTTTAACATAAAATACAAATACATAAAAGTGAAATATCTTAAGTTTTAATATATTCAATTAGCCATTGATATTAGAACCTATTGCATTTCAAGATATAGTTTTTTGTTTACTTTTAAACATATTGATGCTGAGATCCATTTTGAATAAAAATTGTATGTCCTTTTTATCAATCACTGGATGATAAAGTATCTATTTTAAATATATTTTCACATAAACATAACATTGGCTCAGCAAACTTTCATAAGTAACAACAACAATTATTTGTTTTAATCAGCTGATAATATAAATTTTCATGAAAAAAAATGTTTTTAAGTGATTTTAGTGGCCACTTATAGGAAAAATTTAAATTTAATAAAAATACTAGATATCTGTATCTGTCTGTGATTTAAAAAAATAAAGGCAATAAAGGGAGTATGTTTATCAGTGCAATGAAAAAAGTATGCTTCTATGGCAATATGGATTTTACTTATTTTATGAAAACACCAAATGAATTTACACATGATTTGTTTGCCTATTTATTATTTATTTTTTAAAATATATAAATGTTCAAATATTTATTAAGAAAAGTTTGACTTGTTATTTAAAAAAATGGCTTTATTTATGCGGAGCATGTTTTCAGGTGAATGCATATCATAACCATAGCTATATTATATTACTGAAATCATGTTCAGCATGAAGAAAGCCAATTTTTAAAATAACACATCTGCCTTTTCTTTATAAATGTCTGAACATTTATATGTTTAAAATTACAAATGCAAAAAGGGAAATAAAATATTTATTTTTTTGTAAAATTATTAAATATTTGTTTTCAACTTTTCAGTTAATCATATCCAAAATATATGATGATGCCATTACACCTTAACTTTAATGCTTGATTTATTTACTTCATTAAAAATTGTAAACTACTATATATATATATATATATATATATGTGTGTGTGTGTGTGTGTGTGTACTGTATGCATGGATAATGAAGCTAGTAATATATAATTAGACAGGCCACAAATTCAAACCCACATCTGCCAACATCATTTGCTCAAAAGGACATGTTGTTGAACACAAGATTAGAAAAGTATTTCATATGGCAAGCAATCCTAAGTCTATTAATGGAAGAGCGGCCTGCTTTGCCCTGTCCCAAAAATGGTAGTTATCAATTATTTGCATCACTTTGCATAAACTTTCTTTTCTAAAATGCAGTTTTAGCAACAGCAACTATGATTATGAGAGCATGAAATCTCTTGAAAGCACTTAGCTAAAATAAATCAATAGTCTTATATTTAAAGTAAATTAATAACTTGCATCTAATTATATATATTTACTAGCTTCATTATCTGTACATACTGCACACACACACACACACACACACATATATATACATATATATATATATCTATTTAATGGCAAAATTTAGAACTAAAACATTTTCTGATTTATTAATTGAAAAAGAAAATCACAAAATGCCATGAATTATTCAGATAACTTTATGTCATTATTATTCATATGTCATTATCATTCCAATAAGATTTTATTTACAAAAGAACCATCAGATAAAGATTGATTATGTAAAATGTTAATGGTTGATATTTTATATATCTGTCCACATTAAAGTGCTTACAAAAGCTTTTGAGAATAATCATTCTTATATTATATTTTAAAAATGTTATATATATTTTTCATAATTCAATTATATATCTATGATTATTTTTCACAAAATATTTACTTAATATTTTTTATAAGAGTAATGTGATACAAATCACATTTTATTTTAAAATTTTTATATTTAGAAGAACATAAGTCAAAATAAAATTATCTTGAAAGAGTGAAAATTGTAATTGGCTAAAAAATAACTCTTTTGTATTAATTGTAAAGGGTTTTTGTTATTATTTAAAGATTATAAATAGAATTATAAATTTTAAATAAAATTTTAATTATTTTGAATTGTTTAATTTAATTTTTTTATTAGTAATTCAATAATTTTCTAATAAGTAAACTGTAATATTCTTTACAAATTTTAATATTTCACTTTAAGATTTTTTAAAAACTATTTGCAAAGTTAAAATAATGCTTGTAAATTAATTTTTGTTATTGTATACTAATGAATAATTACATGTTTTTGAAAATATAACAAAAGTAAAGATAAAATTGATTAAATTAAAGATTATTAATTTAATCCAATCATTATTTGTTTTTGTTTTGTTTTTTTATAAAAAAAAATACAACAGCCAATTAATAAGTATGTGACTATTTACTTCGAAATTGCATCCAAATATCATAATTAAAAGAAAAAAGTAGTCAAACAAATATTTTTAACATTAAAATAAAAATTTGCATATAATGTATCAACAATATTTTCAGTATTTAAATTTATATTTTAATAAATTTTGTCTTAATTTGAATGGTTTTAGAGATCTTTTTTATTCATTAACATTATCTTTTTTACTCCTGTAGTCTGAAATTCTTGAGTTAAAGTTATGTGGATCTTGAATAAATTTTGATGTTTTGGATATTATAATGACATTGTGCTTGCTATATCTTCTGTATGTTCTTTTAACCCCTTTATATTTAAGGAAGCACTTCCTTGTTTAAACAGCTTCAATTGAAATGTATTGGTTGAAAAAGATCTGAAGATGTCAGTATTATGCAGACATTTTGTGGCAATGATAATAGTCTTTTTAATCACTGACTACAGTCTATTTGAATGATAATTCCATAAGGAAGTATCCTAGATGTCAATGCAGATGTGAATTTCTGATTCATTGAATGTTTTAGTCCAAATCTAAATACAAAAAATTGAAATATCAGTAATTTATTTACAAATTAAAGATTATTTACGCAGTATTTTTGCAAAAGACAATTAAACCAAAAAATAATATCAGCATAGAAAGATTTGCTTTGAAAATATTATTTTTTTAAAAAGTCAATGCTTGAAAAGTTTGTTATGGCATAGTGCAAGTAATTTCTATTTGCCAAAAGTAGAATTACCATTGTCATACTGTAAATGTTATTAATAATAAATAATATTGTTAGTTTAAATATTTTTATTTGACTATAAATAACTTTAATTTATGTTTATTTTAATAACAATAAATTAAAATATCTAATATTTTATGCTATTATGGTTTTGAATAAAAAAATTGCCCAATGGCTATCTAATATTTCATTCTACTAACTTTTTGAATAGATAAACTTATGTAATGATGTCTAACTTCATTGCTGAAGTTAAAAGCTCCATTTAAAATTTGATTTTCACATTTTTAAGTGTCAAATATTACCTTTTAAAATGTTTATCACTTGAAATCTTCTAGTTTGAAATAAATAATGTTAAGATTATTATAATATTATATAGAGAAAATGGGTGAATTATAAAAATAAATGTCAAAAAGTGACAAATATTAATAAAAGATTCATAAGGTCCCATTCGAACTAAAAATAAAATGTTGTCAGCTAAAGAGAGTAATCTGTTTGTGGTCTAACTCCACACATCTTATTTAAAAATGAAACTATTGAGAATTTCCTCTATATTTGAAAATTTTATTTTTATAATTAAACTATTACTATTTCATATATTGATAATCTTTATATTATGAAGATTTCAAATTATAGACATTCTAAAATGTAATATTTGAACTTTGTTAAATAGAAAAAAATAAATACTAAATAGAGTTCTTAAGTATAAAAATAATGTATTGTATATTGGATATAATTATATAAATTCAGAAAGATAGTAGAACAACATATTAGACATTTAATTCCAGTTTTGAACTTTAAAGAAAATGTAGGGTTAGCTGCTGTTAAAAAATGTATGTTGAAAGTAAATATTACATTTATTGTTATTAAAATTTTAAAATAAATTTCTTTACTGAAATTGCAAAAAAAAGTAATATTTCTTATCTGGTAAAAACAGCTTCTGCTTTGCTATAACAAATGTTTTATGACTTGCCTTTTTAAATATAATTTTCAAGGAAAATTTAATTGTAGTCACATATGTTTTTTTTGTTTAAAATAGTATTTTGCAAAAATAATGCATAAATAAACTTTAATATGCAAACAAATTATTAAAAATTACAATTTTCTTTCAGAGTCTCTCTTTTATAAATTATAACATATTATTATCGGAAGCAAATATCATTAAAAAGTTAGGTTGTATTTAAAAATCTCTACCTATAACACCTCTTCCAATCATAAAACATTTCACAATAATGATAAGCATATTACTAGCATGATCACATCTACAATTAAATTTTTTTCACACAAATAAAAACATGACTTATTATGTTTTGCCTAAGTGATATTTATTAAAACAAATTTTGCTTTGAATTAAAATAATTTCCTTAACACTCTTCTGTAATTAATATTTCAGAAATCTTTTAACTAGTAGTTGAATTAATGTGAGATTTATTGTTTTTTTTTATTTATTTAGGGTGATTAGACAAAGAATAACATTCTAGTAATAATAAATAATATATACTCTTACTTATAAGATAATATCTCTTTAACTTACAATAAAAATAATATAATAGTAATATTAGTGATTAAGCCAATGCACATGCGCTTTAATAATAAATTATAAATGAATACTCTCACTTTATCCAGACACAAGATATAGTATTAAAACATAGCGCTATATAAAATAATAATAATATTAACAATTAAAAATAAACATGATGCAATCTTAATTTAAAATAACACAACTTATTAGAAAAGCATTCAGATATAATGATCCAATAAAGGATTATATGGCCAATCAGGATACTGTATTAATACATACCATAGAACTACTTTTGAAAAATTAAACAATTCTATCATTTAAATTTTTTGATAAAGAATCAAATTAATTTTTTGCATAAATTAAAATGATCTCAATATAAAATTAATGACTTTTTAATAAATGAATTGATTATAATGATTCTTTAATAATGAGCAAATAAATTAATCTATTTCTTAGATGTTTTCTTTACATCTGAGATGCAATTATAAGGAATTAACTCTCATATCAAATAATGTATGTCTATATGCTCTCAATATATTTAAGGAAGAATAAATATATAATAATGTTTATAATATTTAGATTTTTGAAGAATGTAATGTGTGAATAATGATAAATACTCAAGAAGAAAATTAACAATAAAAATAATAATTATTTTTGAAAATAAAGTAACATCATACAAATACATTAATATCTTATAATATTATCAGAGTAAAATATTTAAATAGTAAAGTGTACAATTCATTATGAAAGAAAATTATAATTATACAGTTTACAGATAAATAAATGAAAATAAAATAAATAAAATTTATATTCACTAGTCAATGTAACTTCCTGCAATATAAATATTATAATAAGTTCTCAATTTTACAGTGCAACCATTCCATTATATTATCCCTATGAAATTATTTAATATGTTTTAAATATCTCTTATTTATCCAACTCTGAAATAGTTCTTTAAAATGATGTATATCATGTATTGAAGTGAAATATATAACTCTAATTTCTAAATTAAATGTTTATTGGGTTTATATCCAAAAATATTCACAAACTACAGAAAACAACATCTACATATCAAATCAATAACAACCTACACTCTAATTAAACCAAGAATGCAACTGAAAATAAAATGACATAAATCAGAAAAGCAAAATATATCAATTACCTGGATAAAGTCATGGTAGTAAACTAACATGGTGTTATACAAAAGCACATTATGAATAAGTCTGTATTTGTGATAAATAGCTAAAGCAAAAAGCAAGTCATTGTATGTACTCAGGAAAAAAGTACCTGCATCTGAGGGCAATCTATAAGTTAGGACTTTATCTCTGGACATATACACAATGAGAATGAAACATCAAAACTACAATAAGAATATTTTCCTTAAATAAAGTATTTTATGATTAAATATGAGACAAAGAATAATATAAGTCATGGAAAATATTATGACATAAGAGAGAGAGAGAGACTAAACTGAAATCTGTTTGCAAATACTGTCAGGAAAAAGAACATACATCAAAAACAAGAAAGAGGCTAATTTTTTCAATCTCTTAAATAATACATTACAAACATATGTATAAGACCAATATCATAAATAATAATTGCCAAATATAGCTTAATACAATAAATTATGGCATGAAATAAGCAATAACGCATACAATAGATTATATCATATTTATCATTAGTATATACATTTAAATAAATTAATTAACAAAAAGGGATAAATATATTGCTTTTAAATTACAATATAATAAAATAAAAATATTCTGAGAACTTTTGGATAAATGCAGCTTATAACAATTTATAAAATTATACTAAATGGCAAAGCATTATATATATATATATATATATATATACATATATATATATTATAATAGTAACTTACAGTTATTATTATTGGTCTAGCATGTTTTATCTCTTGTGAAATTATTTATAAATATAAATTTATATTTGACTATTTTATTATGTAACATATATGTACTATTTATATATACATTTAAGTTTTAAATAATATATACCTTAAGCTTTTGAGTAAAATGCCAGATTTGAAGTTAAGAATAAATACTTATATATTTTTTTATTTTATTATTAAATATTAATGTCAGTGGAACAATTGATAGTTGAATTAAGCATGAACTTATATAACACATGAGCAGATTCGTTCCTGCTCTGGATATAAAAAAACGAAGGAAAAAAGAAAATCATTTCTCTTTAAAAAATATTATTTTTCTTTTATCAATACTACTATTTAACGATTGGAATTTAAATATTAACTTTTCCAAATTAAAATAATTTGTGGATTCAAAGTTTGCAAGGAAAATATATTTAATTTTCTACTCAATCTTAAAGGAATAGCAATATAAAAGAAAAGAACGTCTGTTTAAGTTTTGAAACTACGTTGTTTTAACTCTTCCATTATTCTTTGGATATATATAAATTTAAGATAATTATATATATTAAGGATAAAACAATGTGCACTGAGTAGTACACTTATTATATCGTAAAAGGTTTCGAAACCAACCTTGCATGCTATTTTAAAATATTTTGAAATATTAGATATATAGAACGTCTAAGGATAATACAAAAATGAAGATTAAGAACATCTGCATTCGAAGAATATTTATTTTATTTCACATTAATCAAATCATTGGATATTGTTAACAGTTTATCGTCTATGGATAAATAAAATCATCATTATACCAATGGATTAATAATATACTTCGTAAAAGATCTTCATTAGGATGATGAACTATAGACTTCAATACCTACTCTCAACTCTCTTATAAATAAGTTTCCTTTATTATATATTTATATATATTATAATAATGCTTATATTATTTTAATATGTTTATTATTATTATTATTATTATCTTTATTTCAAATTTGGCATCGCATCATTTTATATCTTGATAGGAAAATTATATTTATTATTAAATATAATTAATTGAAAGCTTAACATAATTCATCAAATTAGATGAGGGATATAAAAAAATAGTTATTATTTGACAGATATATTAAACAGGATTATATTGTGTTTACTATGTAATATTGTAAACGTTTAATGTATTTTTATGTATTAAAAATACATATAATATATAAGTTATACAATGGTAAATAATACCTATATATGGGTAATTGTGAAGCATATAAATAAGAACGGTAAATAAGTTAATAAGTTACATAAATTATTAATTTTTGAACCCAGATATTGTTTTTATATATCTATTAATTTAAGCTATTTTCTTTAATTTTTGAAAGTTTATTATAGTATTGAGTTTTATCATGGGGTATTGACAACATATCATTTATTAATATTCTTTTAAAATGATAAAATTCATCCGTATTTATTTATTAATATTTTATTATCTATTCTATTATATTTTTTATTGTTTATTAAATATTGATTTGTTAACGTGATCTCTTTGTCTAATCATTATTGAATTATATTATATATATGCTAGTATTATAAATATCATATGAATAATAGTTATAATTAATGCTTATATAAAGGCATATGAAATAACTTGTTTTGAAATTATTCCTGAAATGAGCTGATTGCAAATTCTCCGTGAGTTTAAATATCGTGGCATAATGGTGACTGAAAGAGGGATGAAAGATGGATGACCTGGTCTAAATTGTATTTAAACTTATTTAAAGATTAATGAGCTAGCATAATAAAGGTATATATAATCATGGACTTGGTATTTCATCGATTCATTTCTAGCATTCTACTTGAAGACCCAAAGTTCGATTGTAGTGAAATGCGTATCCTCTTTCTAAGGAATTTAATCATCCCTTTATATTTAACAAGACTAACTTAGATTTTAAATATAATCCATTCTGTTATATTTGGTGAACCTAACTATGAAGCATTAAGTTAATGACTTCTAAACATTAAATATAATTGATTATATTACATTTAATACACCAACTGGGATGATTAAGGCCGTCCCGTTATATCTATGCAGGTTACCATGGCTAACAGTAGAAAAGCTAAGTTAATCCAAAAACAAATTTGGGTTGAGATTAAAATCGGCCAAACAAATCTCTATCATGTATTTTTAATTTTGAATGGTTTGATTCATAATGTTATTTTAGGGGCAGACTTCCTACATTTGAACACTTGTGTAATTGATTTCTGTAATAAAACAGTTAAAATTAATGATGAAGTCTTAGAGATGACATTGCTTCCAAGATATGATCAAATTGAAGTTGACTCTATAACATCTAGCATTTCAGAAACACTTTTAGAGAGTAAACTCGCAGAATCCAACTTGCTTGGAAGTGATGATATGTTAATATTACGATTTGTTATAAGAGAATTTAATTCTATTTTCTCAGACATACCAGGAGTGATAAAGGGATTCCAACAGAGAATTAGATTAATTCATGATCAACCATTTCAATCTAAATCATATCCTATTCCATACCAATATCGGGAAGATATATCTAAGCAAATTAATAAAATGCTGGATTGGGAAATCATTTCCAAATGCTCTTCACCTTACTGTAATCCAGTAGTAACTGTGAAGAAGAAAGATGGGTCGATGAGATTTTGTTTGGATGCTAGACAACTAAACAAAATTACTGTCCCAGACAGAAATATACCACCGCCCATACATGACTTATTCGTGAAATTTGGAAATAAGAAGGTATTTTCTACTTTCGATTTAACCTCCAGCTATTGGCAGATTGAACTTCATCCAGAAGATCGCCAATATACTGCTTTCCATTATGAGGGTTTTACATACCAATTTAATAGGATGCCATTTGGATTGATAAATAGTGGTGCAGGTCTAATCAGATGTTTAGATAAGACTTTATCTCCTGAGGTAAAACAAATCATAATTATTTATGTGGATGATGTAATTATTGCATCCACCACAGTTGAAAAACACCTTCAACATTTATCTATATTTTTTAAAGAGTGTTTTCTGAAAGGTATAAAAATTAACTTCAAGAAGAGTACTTTAGTTTCCAACCAAGTAGTCTTCTTAGGTCATATTGTTGGTTGCAATGGGATAAGACCTCATCCAGAGAAGATCTCTGCCATTCAAAACTTTCCTAAACCATCTACCTGAAAACAAATTAGGTCAATTTTAGGTCTATGTAATTTTTACAACCGTTTCTATCAGAAGTTCTCAGACCACATGGAACCGTTGTTAAAATTGATTAGAAAAGATGAACATTGGAAATGGACCGAAGAACAAGACCGTGCATTTGAGAATATTAAAACAGGGTTTTTGGAGTTAACCATGTTAGCTTTCCCTGATTTTAATAAACCATTCATTGTTCAAACAGATAGTAGTGGTTTTGGATTAGGGGTAACACTGTCCCAAATCCAAGAGGATGGCCAACCAGGTGTCCTCTACTTTATAAGCCGGCTCTTGAAAGGTCCAGAAATAAATTACATGGTTACAGAGAAGGAAGCACTAGCAATAGTCTGGGCTTTCCAAAAATTTCGACAAATGCTACTCGGATCAGAGGTGATAGTGATCACTGATCACAAAAGCCTTGAATTCCTGAATCATAGTTATCTGACTAATAGTCATCTAGTTAGATGGAGTTTACTACTACAGGAATTTAATTACACTGTGCATTATTGCAAAGGATCCAAGAATATCGTGGCTGATGTGCTTAGTCGAAATCCATGTAGGTCAGAACAAAATCATTTGATGGTAGACAACGCCTACATTACAAATGTCAATGTGATGGCTGATAGTAATGTAGAGAACAAGTTGGAAAACTTACAAGAAATACAATTTAATGACCCAGAATTAAACCCAATTATAAAAGTTTTATTAGGGGAGGAAGTTTTGGATGCACCTAAAGATCTTAACCATTTTAAATTAGAACAACAGGTCTTACTATATAAAGTGAATGATAATGTTGATGAGTGGAGGACAATAATACCAAAGTCTTTACATGACCCACTCATAAAATACGTACACTGTCTATACGGGCATTATGGTGCTCATAAGACAGAACACACCCTAAAGAATTGGTTTTACTGGCCAAAAATGCATAAAGACATCTTAAAATCACTCCAAGATTGTCTAATTTGCTTAAGAGCTAAATCAGTAAACCAAAATTATATTAATTCAATTAATTCTATCATTCCAGAAAGACCAAACGAGATCTTAGCAATTGACTATTATGGGCCTTTGCCTCCATTTAACAAACAAAAATATTTATTAGTCACTTATGATCTCTTTTCCAAATATGTTGCTGCTTACCCGATACCCCAAGCCAATACTAAACATACAATCAAAGTATTGAGTACTCTCCAATTCCCAATGATAGGAAAACCAAAAACCATACTAACTGATCATGGTACACCTTTTCTATCTAGGGAATGGAAGAAATGGGTAGACATATCAAAAATAAAACATGTGCTAATCTCTATTAGGAATCCACAATCAAATCCATGTGAACGTATTATACGGGAGCTTGGACGTTTGTTTAGGACCTATTTAGAAGAGGAGCACAAGGGTTGGGTAAAGCAGACAAAACGTGTAGTACACTATATCAATTGGAGTTTAAATGAATCTACAGGATTCTCACCCATCCGACTACACTTTCATCAAATTATACCTATATTATTTAAAAAATATAAACCTATTATTAATAAACCCAAAATAAATGGAGAAAATGATATTTTACAAGCTCATAAACAACTTGTTAAAATGGCAAATAATAGAAGTCAAAATAAAAAAAATGTATTTATGAATTTAAAGTCGGAGATAAAGTTTTGATAAAGACTTTCCATCCCAGCAAACCATTGGAGAATAAATACCATAAATTCTTCAATACATATGACGGCTAATTTGAATGTATTTATGAATTTACCAAGAAGGAGAGATTCGTGGTACATACAATTCACGAATTTTAAAACCATATTTTGGCTGCTTATAATGTTTTATAAAGAAATGAGGTGAAGACCAAGATAAGAATTGGGCAGTGTAAACCATACGGTTGTATAAAAAATAATAATAATAGTGATCAATGTAGAGAGAAGTATAGTTAAAAACATTAGCTTTGGTGAGGGTATTCTTTAATGCCTTAAAATAATTAAAACCATAAAGTCAATTCATATTTATAAATGGATACTCTAGTATTTATTTAGTCCTTTTCAAATCCATAAGTCTTAAAGAAGCAGGAATAAGGCTAGTAAATATATTTGTGGTCCAAGAAGGAAACACATTATTTTTTTTTATAAAAAAAAATATTAACCCATCAAAGTCCTTAATTTTTTTTATTTTTGATCATTATCACAAGAATAAAATAGCCCAAGTATTAGGAAGATATAACAGTTAAAAAAAAAAAAAAAATTAACCCTTCATAAAATCCAACTATAAATGCAATTAAACTATAAAAATATACTAAAATAGTTGTAAGTGTTTAAAATTTTAACTTAAATTAAAATTTTAAATTTCCTAAGAGAAGGGGAAATATAATAGTAACTTACAGTTATTATTATTGGTCTAGTGTGTTTTATCTCTTGTGAAATTATTTATAAATATAAATTTATATTTGACTATTTTATTATGTAACATATATGTACTATTTATATATACATTTAAGTTTTAAATAATATATACCTTAAGCTTTTGAGTAAAATGCCAGATTTGAAGTTAAGAATAAATACTTATATATTTTTTTATTTTATTATTAAATATTAATGCCAGTGGAACAATTGATAGTTGAATTAAGCATGAACTTATATAACACACGAGCAGATTCGTTCATGCTCTGGATATAAAAAAACGAAGGAAAAAAGAAAATCATTTCTCTTTAAAAAAATATTATTTTTCTTTTATCAATACTACTATTTAACGATTGGAATTTAAATATTAACTTTTCCAAATTAAAATAATTTGTGGATTCAAAGTTTGCAAGGAAAATATATTTAATTTTCTACTCAATCTTAAAGGAATAGCAATATAAAAGAAAAGAACGTCTGTTTAAGTTTTGAAACTACGTTGTTTTAACTCTTCCATTATTCTTCGGATATATATAAATTTAAGATAATTATATATATTAAGGATAAAACAATGTGCACTGAGTAGTACACTTATTATATCGTAAAAGGTTTTGAAACCAACCTTGCATGCTATTTTAAAATATTTTGAAATATTAGATATATAGAACGTCTAAGGATAATACAAAAATGAAGATTAAGAACATCTACATTCGAAGAATATTTATTTTATTTCACATTAATCAAATCATTGGATATTGTTAACAGTTTATCGTCTATGGATAAATAAAATCATCATTATACCAATGGATTAATAATATACTTCGTAAAAGATCTTCATTAGGATGATGAACTATAGACTTCAATACCTACTCTCAACTCTCTTATAAATAAGTTTCCTTTATTATATATTTATATATATTATAATAATGCTTATATTATTTTAATATGTTTATTATTATTATTATTATTATTATCTTTATTTCAAATTTGGCATCGCATCATTTTATATCTTGATAGGAAAATTATATTTATTATTAAATATAATTAATTGAAAGCTTAACATAATTCATCAAATTAGATGAGGGATATAAAAAAATAGTTATTATTTGACAGATATCTTAAACAGGATTATATTGTGTTTACTACGTAATATTGTAAACGTTTAATGTATTTTTATGTATTAAAAATACATATAATATATAAGTTATACAATGGTAAATAATACCTATATATGGGTAATTGTGAAGCATATAAATAAGAATGGTAAATAAGTTAATAAGTTACATAAATTATTAATTTTTGAACCCAGATATTGTTTTTATATATCTATTAATTTAAGCTATTTTCTTTAATTTTTGAAAGTTTATTATAGTATTGAGTTTTATCATGGGGTATTGAATAAAAACATATCATTTATTAATATTCTTTTAAAATGATAAAATTCATCCGTATTTATTTATTAATATTTTATTATCTATTCTATTATATTTTTTATTGTTTATTAAATATTGATTTGTTAACATGATCTCTTTGTCTAATCATTATTGAATTATATTATATATATGCTAGTATTATAAATATCATATGAATAATAGTTATAATTAATGCTTATATAAAGGCATATGAAATAACTTGTTTTGAAATTATTCCTGAAATGAGCTGATTGCAAATTCTCCGTGAGTTTAAATATCGTGGCATAATGGTGACTGAAAGAGGGATGAAAGATGGATGACCTGGTCTAAATTGTATTTAAACTTATTTAAAGATTAATGAGCTAGCATAATAAAGGTATATATAATCATGGACTTGGTATTTCATCGATTCATTTCTAGCATTCTACTTGAAGACCCAAAGTTCGATTGTAGTGAAATGCGTATTCTCTTTCTAAGGAATTTAATCATCCCTTTATATTTAACAAGACTAACTTAGATTTTAAATATAATCCATTCTGTTATATTTGGCGAACCTAACTATGAAGCATTAAGTTAATGACTTCTAAACATTAAATATAATTGATTATATTACATTTAATACACCAACTGGGATGATTAAGGCCGTCCCGTTATAATATATATATATAATCAAGCCAGATGTCATATGACTTAATTAAATAAGCATGCATTTACAAATGTTATATATAGAGCTTGCAAAATAAGCTCTTAACAAACTTTTCAGAATATCCTCAACCCCAGACCAGATTCTGCTACTGGCATCATCAGTGAGGCTATTTAAGTTAGCTGGATTGGAAGACATATGGATGTCTGAAAATTTCACAATTTCTACTTAATAGTTATACATTAGATAAAGTTCTGGGCTTGTCCTAATATTTTTAATCTAATTCTTGAATATTCTGGCACCTCCCTGATGATACCAGTAGCAGAAACCAGTCTGGGGTCGAGGATATTCTGCAAAGCTTGTTAAGAGCTTATTTAGGCAAGCTCTCTATATAATATATAGCATAATATGGTACAGATATTGAGACTTAAAACTATACTCTTTTACCAAATAAAATAAACATTTTAAATTTAAGAAATCAGGGTATACTTGACGTTTAGAAACACATATTAATGAATAATTATTCAAAATAAAAGATTACTAATTTTGAATGAATTGTTGATTATTGAAATTATTAAACTGTTGGTGATTTTTTTAAAGGAAGAAAATGTAATCATTGAATATTAATTCTAGTTTTAAGAACGATAGTAATATACATGATTTTATTCTTCTGGGTTGATAGTTTAAATATACTGTTTGAATGATATTTTATATTTTTGATTATTAATAAGTTATTTGTTTAGTCAACTATTAATTTTCAATTATTGTTAATTTGAAGACAATATTGGGAGGTAAATATTTTATTCATTGTCTTTAACAATTCAATTATAATTCAGCAAAAGTCATATTTGGTTTCATTTGTCAATATAAGGTAACCCATAACTTAAATGAATAATAATTCAAGTAAAGAGTTTGCTGAGAAATTTTGCATTAAGTAGCCTATATTTATTTATGGCTAATTTGAAGTCAATGATATATGGCTTTTTTTATAATTAATAAACTGCAATAATTGCTTTAACATATCATAATGCTATTTACGAAGAAGTGGCAGTAATAAACTTAATTTACAATGGAATTTTATCTTTCTGAAGGTGTTCTTACAAGTATAAAAGAAGAATTCCTTTAGATTTTTCAAATATATAACTTAAATTAGTCTGCTTAAAATTTTCTTCTTGTATACAAAGTTCCCAAAATATTTTTAGCTCAAATTTAAATTAATAATATCAGTATTTTCTTTCAGTTTTACTATTTTCATAATTAAAAAAATAAATAAGTAATTGAGAAAAAATTATGCTTACTGACAACTATAACTTCTCTTGAGTATTATAATTCCCTGGAGCCATGTTTCCTATAGTAGTCTGTCTTATTAGTGAAATTATCTTAATTGAATCATCAGTGAATGGTTACAATGTTTTCTTTGTGAGTGAGAGTATATTTATTTTATTCCATATTCTATGGAATAACCAAAAGAAAACTTTTATACTTTTCTTTAAAAAAATAAATTTTACACACAATACTTAAAATGAAGGATAAGTTTTCCCCTTGATAGTTTAAAATTATCTTCCCTCTCCAAGTTTTGCAATTCTATTTATTAACTTTTTAATTGAGTACTGACTGCAAAGTAAAAATTAATCAGATTCCTTAATTGTTAACGTAGATCTTTGACAAAATTATCAAATCTCCACCTTCTGACCTTAGATAAAAGCAAATGAAGTAAAACTTATTAACAAGTTAAAATTAAAATAATAATATTATTAATAATAATAAATTGGAAATCAAATTAAAAATTCAATTATACAATATTTTTGCTTTCTCAAAACTAATTCTGAGTTTTTTAAGCCTATTATTTAATGATAAAATATTAAAATAATTCTCTATTTTTTATTTTAAATAATAATCATTTATTATATTAAATTTTTATTTTAAATACAAATATTAAAACAGTTTTAATTGTCAAACTATATGTAAGCATTCCCACATACAATTTGATAGAGAGATGTAAAACATTTGTTAATGAACTAGACTAATGATTAAATAAAAGCAATTTTAAAAAATCATTTTAGAAAACTATTTTTATTCCATACTTAGTGAGTAAACCTATTATTATTAATTTAGTTTATAAAACAAATAATATTAGCCTCAGTAGTGTTTTACTATTATGACATATAACTGATCAAAAGCCAATATGTTTAGCCATAATTGAAACTTAAAAGAAAAGTAGGTGAACAACTCAACTACTGAAAAAATAAATAACCTCAGATAAACACATTGTCTAAGTTCAGTGTGGTCTCATATATATGATATATGCTATAATAAAAAGAGACATTGGTGTAAGAATGACTAAGCATTATAAATATATTAATCAACATTTATTAAATTCTAAGAAGTGAAAAAATCACAAATCACTGTAAAAAGATATAAAAGCTCTTAATATGGAATGCATATAACAAAGACTAGTTATGTTAAAACATGCTTGTTCTCATAATATATATTTTATACCTTCTCTAATATAATAACACATCTCACAAACTACTATTATCACCATTTCAGTGCAATGATCTGATTCATAAATTCAAAACTCTTGCTAAAGGTTAATAATTGTTTTTTAAGTTTTATTTGTGGCACTTTGGTTTTCAAAATAATTTATTTTGCTAACACAATTTTCTTTTCCTCATTAATTACATTATTAAGATCTCATGGTTCTTTGTTAGATATTTCTAATATTAAAATTTCCGCTCTTTATTTATTTATTAGTAATTAAACAATGAATGGAATTCCAATAAAAATATGAGAAGACACACTCTTATCCATAAGATAATGTCTATCTAATTTACAATAAGAATAACATTTTAAAATAAATTATTTTAATTAAAGTAAAATACATAGAACCTTTTAATTTAAAATAAAATAATAATCTCCAAAAATAGCATTTAAACACTAAAGATGGATAAGGGATTTTATGGCCACTCTGAATATTCTATTAACAACTTATGCCTTTTTTTTTTTATAAAGTTAAGATAAATATTTTAAACATTAAATTTATGATGAATAAGCAGTTAGTAATTTTATTACTAAAGCGGTCTTCTTTTAATAATTGCAATTGAAAAATAGTGATCGTTTATGAATAAGAAAATGAATAAATAGTTTATTCTTTAGATGCATTCTTCACATCTATAAACCATCCTAACAAAGTGATTAGTATCTGTACTTTATGTGCTTGTACTCTAAATGACGAGAATCAAATATAATTGTGTCCTTAATAATATAATGTTAAGAATTCTTGATAAATAATATATTCTTAACATTTTTTGATCATTAAAATTGAGATAATATTAAACTGGAACACAAAAATGTAACAATAAAATTTTATAACATGAATAATTCAATAACAACACTTTTGGATATCTACAGACTTAAAATGAGCTGTTTACATACAATGCTATACAATCTTACTATGTTTAAAAAATACAATTTTACAAAGTTGCAGTTTATGGTAATAAATAAATAAATTTATAAAATAAATTGTATTTATCTATGGGTATTATTACAATAAGCTAAGCATTATTTTCTTGGCTGATGAAACCTTCTATTAACATAAGCTATTGCAAACAGTTTAACATTTTTGCATACCAATTACACTATAATATTGTCTCAACAATGAGACCAACTTAATATCATTAATGTTTTCCAAACTCTGTAATGACTTAATGCTTAAGATAATGTATATTACTTATTTTGGCCTATAAGTATGATTTTAAAATTTAAATAAAAGTACTATTGGTTTTATATTCTGTACTGGTGGCAAAGCACAACAAACAGATCTACATATATCAATATAATATACACTGTGAGTAGTGAAAAGTGCATCTGAAAAAAGTTGATACAGTTCACAAACAAATAATATCAATTGTGATAATAATAATGAAGTCATGTGGTACACCACACATACCTACATACACAATATGTTTTTCAGGAAAGGAAAAGATAAACAAGGCAATGAATCTAATGATGGCAAGAACTGAAAAGACATCTACATTTGGAGGGAAATAAATATGCAAGGACATTTGTCTTTTAAACTATGGGAAAACTGATAATGAACCACCATAAATATTAGGAACAATAGAGATTGCATCAAACAAAGTATTTGTATGAAATATGAAACATAAAATATATATTTACCACTCACAGAAATATATGATCATGAAAGCAAGACATTGCTATATTCTCTTTATAAATTATATCTACTATTAAAATAATATAATCAAGAAAGATACACAATTACCATCTTTTGGAAAATATAATAACATCACATGCATTAACAATAAACAGAAGCAGATACTTGTGTGACAATCTCCTAACAAATATAATAATTATTAACTAATGTATAATACCAATATCAAATTTATTTGTCAAAGCTGACCTAATAAAATGTGGCCTAAAGTATACAGTAAAATAAAAACATGCAACATCTTCACTTGTTTTGCATAAACATCTTTATTCAGATAGATAAATTAGTCATATCATGGAACAAAGCAATACTTTTAAAATGATATAATATTAAAATAATATATTATTAATAAAGTAGTAAACACCCTATAAACTTCTCATTATTACAATTGACAACTAGCATATAACAGACAATAATACATAATATAACTGAATAAAATACCTAATAAATTACAAAAAACCTAAAATTATTATTTAATATTGTAACCAGTTTACCAAAATTAAATTATTAAAATCCTTCATCTTGAACATTTTATCAGTTATCAGGACACGGTTCTGCAAACACATATAAATTTCATCATTTTTGAAATTACAGCAAATTAAAATATTAGATGCACAACATTCACAACTATTTTATATAAAAGATTTCCTTAGTTTATAAGAGCATAAACATATTAATGAACATTTAATTTTGTGAAAATATTTTTAAGACAAGTAATGCCCTAAAAATTTATGTTATAAATAATTTAACCTTTTATTTCTTGATTCTGGAAAAATATAATTTAATATTGAGGTCTAGGAGCAAATATTTTTAAAAAATAAGCAGGTTTTGTTAGAGATAGCAGGGTATAAATCCACATGGTAGCACTAATAATAATAATGAAGTGTACAAAAAAATAGATTTCATTGTAAATTAATTGTATATAACATAAATTATAATTCATTAAAAATATTTCACATTTTAATGTAACATGAATATAGCTGTTTCCATTATTTTGAGCAGATGTATTTAAGTAGTTATAATAATGGAATTTTAAGTAATAATTCTATGATAAAGCTATGATATTATTTTTCTTCAACATGAGTGTGGACATAATGTTTTTGAAAAAGTTCATTATTAAATCTTTATTTAACATACTTGAGATATATTTTCTCTTATTTAGCTTGCATAAGCATAAGTTGAAATATATGTGAGATATTGTCTTTCACTTGAGCTGCAATGATAATGAAGAATTCACTATGATAATTAATTAAAATGTCATTTTAAATATTATTACAAAGGTTCTTCTATCTAGGATTAAAATAGTTTATTTGTTAAATAAAGTGAACTTATTTCAGAGAAACTCATCATTTAATTATGATAATATTGAAATTATATATTTCAAAAACTTTACCAAAGACAAAACATTTTAAACATTTGATTAAATCATGTACTCTTTCAATATTCTTTTAAATATTAAAATAAAATATTTGAATATATAAAAGATCTACACTAAATATTGAAAAACAGAAGTCAGCCTTACCCTTAAGATATAAGAAATAGTAAATTTAGAATAGAATTTATCCTAAGCAAAAAATTGAAAATCACAAAAATTTCTTATACATGTGATGCAATCTATGTTTAATTGCAATGACATGTTACTATTAAATAAATACAATTCAACAATTGCAGAGAAATAATTATTTAAATTTTAAATGCTATTTTCCTTTGAAAACTTGGCTATGGAACTTTCAGTTGACTTTAGCTTAATGTTTTAGTAACTAAATTAAAACATAATTAATGACACATATTACTGAGAAAAAATAAAATTGCTTAAAAATAATTTTGATTAATTCTGCAAGTAATTAAAAATAAAATAAGTAAGAATTTTTTTCCTTCTTACCATGTGTATTCTTTCCCTGAGTGTGTGCAAACAATTACAATGTATATTTATATCCCCAATCATGTGAATGTTTTAACTGATTAAAAATTGACATTTTTAAATCACTACCTCATCACCTCTTACATTAACATTTAAAAATTAATTTGCTATCAGAGAAACAAACTAAAAATAGAAACTCATTTGCATGCAATCTAGACTATAATTAAAATTGTAATATCTTAAAATAATTATTCATGAAAATAAATTTATTACAATGAAATAAAAATAAAATATTACAGTATAAATTATATTTTTAACAATATTACACTATTCTTTATAACATTTCTAAACTACATTAAATAAGTTAAAAGTTCTCCAGAATACCTTTAATATTTTAATGAAATATGTAAAAATGATAATTTAAATATTTTGAACAAGGAAGTACAAATTAAAATGAAAATAATATGTTATCATGCTCACACATATTTTTCTAAGTTGTTTTTAATTAAAAACTAACATTTTTTTAATAATAATAAATCAAGTCTTTATACGTTAAATTAAATAGCTTAACTTTATTTACCTAATTTAACCTTTATGATATTAGTATGAACAAATAAACTTTTAATCATAAATAATTTAAAGAGAAATGTGTTATTATAAGCAGACAAATTAAGTAATATTTAATATTTAGACAAATATTACTACAATTTAAGTTAAACACTACATTTTAAGACTTAGAGACTATATAAAAGTAATTGTAGCTTTTAATCACTTTTAAAAATATTTTATTATTAGACAGGTAAATATATTTTTATTTAAGCAATTGAAAATTAATTCTAGTTACAAATAAGTTCAAATCAACATATAATAAAAATATTAAAATGATTCTTAATAATAATTAAGACTTATAAAAGTGCTTAGAATGAGTTACAAATTAATTTGGCATTTAATTTTAAAACCCTAATAAAATTAACTGGCAATAAAATTAAGTTACTAAATTCTTTTAACACTTACATTAATTAAATAAATGGAAGTTTATCTTTACTGTCAAAAGGTAATGGCTACAATATATATTATAATGGAATGGGTAATTAAGGTGGATGAAGGTAAAATGGAGATGAAATGATTAATCATCATGCACCCCCCCAGATAATAGTACTTCAAATAATGAAATTTACAAAAAGTATATTAACATAATTTTATGTACCAAAGAGAGCATGAAATCCTGAAATATCTTAAGAGATCAGTCAACTAATTCATTAGAGAAATTATCATTATAATTAACTATCAATCAGCATTATAATAAGAACAAGTCATTCATAAGTAATGAATGATCCATCAATCAAACTACATCAATAGTCAATCTTGTGACTGGATTAGACTGTAGATCAGGCCAACTATTTAGCATTTGCTAGATTGAAGCAATTATTTTAAGCTTAATTTGGATGCACCATCTTCAGAGCTCATCCATTAGAATACATAATAATAATAAAAATGTAATAATGCTGGGATATTAAAACATGCTGATCATCATCAATGTTTTAGCTACTTAGTGTCATTAATGCACTGTCTAACTATAACTTCATTTGGAAGGTTAAACTAAAATAAAATTTAGTCCATGGGCAGTAAAAGTATTATCTTAGCACCAGTCTAGAATCAACTAGATGCCCATAAATACTAATATATATTACCATTCACATATTAGCCATTACACATAAATCTAGCTCAGAAGAACACAAGGTCTATAACTGGTATGTGACCAAAAATGATGATTTAATACAATTTTAACAATTGAATTCAAGTTTATTAACAACAATAAAAAAATATATTAAGGTTTTTAGAATATGGCACTACAATTATAAGTCTTCTGATTTTGATTATCATATAGTAATAAGAAAATAATCACATTGTGATTTACATTTACGTGAGTTACAATATTTGATTTATTGCATTGATTTATAATGCCTCTTAATGAGTTTACATAAATACATATATCAAAATGTGCACAGATGCACATTTATAATATACAACATATTTGAATTGACATTTAACAATGAAAAATGATCAGAATTTACATATGGGTTATACTTGACAAGCATTGACTATATATATATATATATATATTATGTGTGTGTGAATGTAATTTCTGAACATATTTAACTTGTTACAAAATAAACATTTTTAATTGTCACTTTTAAACATAAAATACCACAGTGGGTTTTTATGAAACATATTTATATAATTGACTAACATATAAATCAAATTTCTTTTTTTATAATAACTGAATTTATCAAACTACTAAAATTATTTAAAAATATCTTTCATAATTTATTCCATTTGGAAAATATACATAGAATTCACACATCTACATATGTATCACTAAAAATAATAATGATATGAATGAGTTACCAAATTCTATCCTAATATTTTAGTTTCTTTTTTAAACAAAATGGACTATCCTATAACAGTCTTTTCCTTGACAAGTCACTTTTGACTAAAATTTATAAATGTCTTTAAAATAATACATTTGCAAATTTCTTTTAATTCAAGCAAAATTATTACTTTTGCTTTAAGTTATATTTTAAATGCCATTTTTATGGCATTATAAAAACCTCACTTTATATAAATATGCCTGTCTGTGCTTCTTTGTATACATAGATAAACAGACAAATGTATAATAACTTTTTCATTAAGTGATGGTTTTCTTTTGGTGAGATTATTTATAGTCCTCATTGAGATAGGTATAGCACAGATAAATTGGTCTGAAGTGATCTCCCTTTTGTCTAGAATTGATCTAGACAAGTAGATGTTTTCTGGTGGATTTGGCTTCATATGAATCAAAACTCCAGTATATAGAACTAGTACACTGCCACTGGATCATTGCCTTCTTCTGTCTTGTCTTTAGCTACATCTTCATGGGAGCTATTTTTAACTCTGGAAACAACACCTCCACTGCCAGTAACAACTGCTATAGCTACAAATTAAGTCAGCTAACTACTTCACAAAACTTTTTCTAGCCAAAACCAAACTAATCTTTCCATTCAGCCTTTTATAGTTAGATTACTGAGGTGACAAAAACACTACTTTAAAAACTGTTTTTGTCTTTTTAATCTTTTTAAAACTTAGCCTTTGATAAAGGCTAGTTTTGAATGCAACTTTAAAATTTTACCAAAGGTGTAATCTATATGTTTTACTTAGAGAATTGTGTATAAGCATTTATTAAAAGATGTCAAAAATAAATCATGCTTGTTTTTGAATTCATAATCAGAATTCTATACAAAATATTATTTAGTTCTTTTTTAAATGTATAATTTATAATAAATTTCTATTTTAAATTCAGAATTATTTAACCCTTTATAGTTATTATTCTCAGTGACATCTAAAAAATATCTACAAAAGTTTATGTCTGTGTTCATTTCTACCTTCCCTTTCAACTTTATATGTATTTGTGAACACACACTATTATGTGCCATGTAACAGGACTATTATATATATGTATATGTATATATATATATATATATATATATATATATATTAATGCTAGAATTGGTAAACAAATGAAAGATGAAAATGATGTAGGTAATTTTGGTTATGGTAATAGAAATAAGAGAGGACATAGACTTGTGGAGATTGCAGAAAAAGAAAAACTTTATATTATGAACTCTTTTTTTTGAGAAAAATGTTAAAAGGAAATGGACATGGAAGCATCCAAATGAAGGTACAGCAGAATTGGATTATATTTTGACTAACCAAAAATACATATTTCAAGATTGTAATGTTCTTAATAAATTTAACACAGGAAGTGGTCATTGATTAGTAAGATGTAAGATAGATGTTAATGCAAAACTAGAGAGACAAAAATTATTAAGAAACATTCTAATGAATCTAAATTAGAACTTACAAATCGGTTTGAAGTATTAGTAGATTTTGAACATGATTCAGATTTGAATGACATTAATAGGAAAATAAGCGATACACTTTTAAAAACTGCAACAAAGATAACTGGTAGAAAAAAGCAGCAATTGACCAATAAAATTTCTACTGAGACTAGAGAATTTATGAAGAAAAGAAGGAATATGAGGATATACAACAATGATGCATTAAAAAGGATTGAATATCTCAAATTTTGTAAAATGGTGCGGAAAAGAGTTGAAAATAATATAAGAAAGTATAATTGTGAACTAGCAAAGAAAGCTGTAGAAGAGAATAAAAGTCTAAAGAGTGTAAAACAACATTTTGGTATTGGTAGGAAATTTATATTTGCAATAAGAAATAAAGATGGCATTATTATTAAAAAGAGGGATGACATCATAAAATGTGTAGAAGACTTCTATCAAGAATTATATTGTAATAAAGAATAAGAGCCTCCTATACCTATTATATTTTCCGAATTGCCCAGAATTTTGAATAAGGAAGTGAGACATGCAATTAAATTTATGAAGAAAGGGAAGGCTCCAGGTAATGATGGAATTATAATTGATATATTAAAAGAAGCAGGTGAAGAAATAGAATTTTTTTAGTAAAGTTATATACCAAATGTCTAAATGATAAAGATGTACCAGATGACAGGAAGATGCAGTATTAATATTAATATTTAAAAAAGGTGATAAAGAAGATATTAGAAATTACAGACCTATCAGTCTTGTATCAGTTTTATACAAAATTTTTACTAAGATAATTACAACTCGTCTACAGAAAACACTGGATTTTCACCAGCCAAGAGAACAAGCTGGATTTAAAAGTGGTTTTAGTACAGTAGGTCATAACCAGGTATTGAGAGAAATTATAGAAAAGACAAATGAATATGAGTTGCCATTATGCTTAGTATTTGTAGACTATGAAAAGGCATTTGATTCTATAAACATTTCTTCAGTGATTAAAGCATTGGATCATCAAGATGTAGATCCAGGATATTGTCATATTTTGATGAATATTTATAAAAATGCAACAGCAACTATTAGATTACACAATGATAGTAGGAAAATCAACATTGAAAAGGGTGTAAGATAGGGTGACTCCATATCTCTAAAACTTTTTACAGCAGTGCTGCAAGAAGTAAATGGAGATTATTTAAGTCATTTAGATTTTGCAGATGATGTAGTTGTTTTTTCAAATATTTCTTTAGAGCTACAGAAAATGTTGCTGTAGTTATCAGATGAAAGTAGGAACATAGGACTGAAGATAAATGTTAAAAAGACTAAAGTAATATTTAATAGATTTTCTCAAAATATTTAAATAAAGATTGATTATGATGAGTTAGAAGAAGTTAACAGTTACAAATACCTTTGTCGATTATTAATACATATGGAAATATAATGGATGAAATTAATCATAGAATTAAACTTGGTTGGAGTGTTTTTGGTAGAAATAACTTGATACTGAAAGGAAATATGCCTATGTGTTTGAAAAGGAAAGTTTTTAATAAATGTGTTTTGCCAGTTCTTACTTATGGATCTGAAACTTGGACACTTAATAGAAAAGCAATACAGAGACTTAAGACCATTCAAAAAAGTATGGAGAGATGCATGTTGGGAGTAACTAGAAGGGATCGAAAATGCAATGTATGGGTAAGAGAACAAACAGGTGTTACTGATCTTATTGAAAAAATTAAAAGACTGAAGTGTAGTTGGGCTGGACATATTGTTAGAAGAGAGACAATAACAGATGGACAATTGAAATTTTAAACTGGATTCCAAGAGATTGTAAAAGATCCAGGAAGAGACCACATGAGAGATGGATGGATGAAATAAGAAAGTGTGCCAGGGTGATGTGGAGAAGAGAAGCTAAAGATAGGAAAAGATGGATTGAACTTGGAGAGATCTTCATCCTGCAGTGGATTGATAATGGTTGATGATGATGATGATATATATTTATATATATATATTGTAAGGGTTACTTATAATCCTATTGAAACCAGCCTTTATTGACCTACACCATCAGATTGAACCCAGTTAAAACATAAGCTTAACCAACAGATAGTTGAATATACACTATCATTTTTGTAAACCACACCAACACACCGACACCCACCCACACTCACCCACACACACACACACACACACACACATATATATATATATATAGATAGATAGATAGATAGATAGATAGATAGATAGATAGATAGATAGATAGATAGATAGATAGATAGATAGATAGATATAGATAGATAGATAGATAGATAGATAGATAGATAGATAGATAGATAGATAGATAGATAGATAGATATAGATAGATATATATATACTTGATTAATGTTTGCTTTATTAAGTACTAAATTAAACAAATATCACAATAAACTAATTTCCCTTGTTTAATGAGAAGTAAAAACATAGTTAAAGAAATCTTTTATATACATATATACCATCAATGAGTTATTTATAAATGTGTTGATGAAAAGTAAAAAAATAGTTAAATAAATCTTTTATATATATATATACCATCAATGTGTTGAATGTCATGAATAAAGATGTAGACTTAGTAGACATAGTGATGACCTAATAGGCAAGCAAGTATGAAAGATAAAAATATAATTTACATAATTTTATTTTTAATTGCAATCAATATAATATGTGCAACAATAGCCAGCCACAGCAATGGAAAAGGAAATAGAAATGCTAACATACTTAACAATAGAAACTGAACAGGGTATAAAAGCAAAACCAGATGATTTCCATCATCTTTTGTTATTCTTCAAATGATACAAGAACTGTACAAAGCTAACTTCAAAAATTGAATGTTTGAAGCCAAGAGAAAATGAATGATTTGTTCGAACATTCTAGTTTATCTATATAATCTTTATAGTGCAAGATTATAAGAAAGTACAACTGATATTTTAAACTGAGAAAAGTTTGATAAATTTGTAGGGTATGACAAAAGAACTGAACAAATTTTAAATTGAAATTTAAAAATAAAAAAACTGCACTATTATTCAAACACCATTAAAAAAAAAAGTAAAACAATGCCAGCATACATATAAATAATGAATATTTTCTTCTTATATAAATCATTAAATGCCAAATAGTAAATTAAGAAGAAGTAAATCTATCGAGAACTGCGATGCAATGTATTCCAGCTAAATTAATACTGCCATAGGGCTGGATTGCTACAGACCTACCATAGAAGGGTGCTGATTTAATCTACTAGCCTATAAAATGCCTAAAGAAACATAAAAAGTCCTACAATAAATGTCTAAATGGATCCAGAGGGGAAGAAACTGCAGAAAATGGAAACAGAATCATTTCAAGCATGTTGCTAAGGAACTTTAATGGGTAATAAATGACTTATCAAGGAAGGATGTTCCGAAAAGAGATAGACGGTACCCATAATAAACATTATTGCTAAACTCATGGACACTAACCAAAATGAACTAATGAACATTTTAATTTTTTTTATGTTTGTTTGTAAAAATTATAATTTTATTTTATCTTCATACTTGGTAGTTTAAATGTGCCTAGAACTTGGAAGAGTCCACTATGCTTGGAATCAACAAAATGAAGGGGAAGAAATCATTAAGTTAGACAAAATATTTTTTTATGTTAAATAATGTTTAAGTCAGCTTCCCATCCATAGTGGCGTGACATTTGACCATCATCACTGATATGGAATGAGGTATTATTTTTTGATATTATTCCATATCAAGCATATACATTACTACAGGACCAAATTTGTGTTGTTATTTTTATTGTTAACTAACAATTGTTTATCTTTATTTTTTCAGAATAAATTACAAATCTTCTTGTGTGGATCTCTTTCCTATCAACTTTAGAAAATTGTACATAGAAAAGGGATCCCCCAAAAAGATGGAACAGCAATAGCTGGAATAGAACAACAAGGCTATTATGGGTATACTTATGTAGTATTATAAGTTTGTAGTCAGTTTCACAGTCAATTTAAAAAAATATTTTTTTTATTTTGCTTTGTAAATAATTAGTGCCTTATTATGTACTTCTACCATGGGAAGGGTTAGAATAATGTAAACATTTAATTGATGACATGGTAGAAATAATTCTTGACATGTACAATTATATTATTTTATTATGTTTAAAAGTTTTGGATTTTTATTTTGTTATTCAATAAATGCTGTTAACTTGTTTTTCATTAAAATGGTCTCTAGTTTATCAAAATCATTTATATATTTACTCATCAATTTATAACCAGATATATATACTCATACACACATTTTATTTTTATATGATAATATAGTAATATGATTAGATGTATCTTTAAATTAATTGGAATCTGTAGAGAGGTGTTGTAGTTGATATTTAGTGTAAATTCACTTCTGAAGAGAGTCAATGATGAATTTTTTCCTGAGTTTGAATACTGAGGCATAATGGAATCTAAAAGAGGGGTGAGGTATGGATAAAATTAGCCCAAATTGTATTTAAATTAAATGTGTAAAATTAGATCTAGCCCATTGGAGGTAGATACAATCATAGGTTAGGTAATTCATTATGTCATTCACAGCATCTTACTTGAAAACCCTAGGTTTGATCATAGTGAGATGCATTCCTCCTCTTCTGGCAAACTGTTACAATATATATATATATATTTTCATAGATAAATGATGAATTCATAGTATTATTTCCGGGAGCTTCCATGTAATAAAAATATAATAGCTAAATAGCTGATATTTCAGTACAATAATAAATACTTTCCTCAGAGCTTTTTCTTTCTCAAAGCAAAAAAATATGTGGTGAGATTTAAAATCATTATTGATTTTATTTGTTATTTTCTCTTCATTCTTAAATTTAAAGGTTGAGATGTTTTAAAAAATATTTTGTCCTCCAATAACTTTTTCCAAATATTGTTCATTTTCTTGAATTACATTATTTGGAAAAAGCTAATGCATGATAAAAAAAATTTTCAAAAATTTCTCAACCAATATTTGGTAAAAGCTATAATAATAATTTTGATGGTAAAAATCATAATACATATATTTTAATTAATAAGAAGCACTTTAGATTGTGATATAATCTTTATCGACTGATAAGTAAATTTAAAATCATGTGATTTTCCATGAGCTATGTATGTCAGTTTTGGTAATTGTCTATTTATTATATTATTTCTAAGTTTATTTATCAATAATGTTTTCTTAATTTCCCCCTTATTTTATGATTTATTTCTTCCATTAATAATTTTGTATCATTTACATTAACTTGCTAGCTACACTGTATGGTTATTTTTGTATGCAGTTTTACCTCACTCTCAAACCACTTTTTTAATTTAATTTTGCTGATTTATGATTATTTTATTGAGATAATTGTATTGAATGATACTGCCAGCTTAATAATTTATTTACAACCAGTAAATCAATAATATTTAAATTTAACAATATAAAAATAATGTGAGCAATATCATTCAAGTTGCTGATTGATTGTTTCTTTTGTTTTTCACCAGACATTGCCTGTCAATAAATTTTGATAGTTCAATTTTTTGTTTTAATTTTTTAAGTGAAAACATCTGTTTTAGAACCTTTTTTAATATATATTTATGATTTTTTTTCACAAAATATGTGTGAAATATAAATTATTTTAGAAGAAGAATTTAGATTTTAGTAGAAAATGTTTACTTTTACATGAAAACAAATTGATAAAGAAATATCAACAAAGTATGGATTCAATTTATAATTGGATAACAAACATACACTTTGTGTTTACAGTTATAGATTATTTTTATCAATTATAAATAGAAATGTATTTTTAACAAAACTTTTATTCACTTTAATAACCTAATGAATTATTAATTTGCATTTTAGAAACTAAACTAAAACTTATAGAGTTTTAAAAGATACCTATATCTTTACTTCTAATACTTTAATTGACCAATCAAAAGTTTGAAACTTTAATTGAATCTGCTAATAAGAATTTTGTACTATTAAACTGTTAAAAGTAAATTTATAATTACAATATATTTCATGGACAAAGAATACTGAGTCCATATTTAATTGACTATTTTTTTACCCAATTATATAATAATTGATGTTCTTTTATCCTTTTTTCCAGAGAACATCTTGATTCCCCAATATATGATTTTTTTCAACTACACACAATCTGATAAAGTATATTCCTTCTCTGCCTTTTGGATATAACACCCTTAGAATTATATGACAGTTGATCAAAATTTCAATGTAATTGAAAGCTCTACTGATTAATTAAAATATAAGCTTCATTATTCTTCCATTAAAATTATTTGTGACTTACATATAGTATATTTATAATGGTTATATATAATTTGATGTCTGTATTTTTTCAAATCAATATACATAATCTTATAACTGAATATTTATAAAATACAGTAATTAGATATATGTAAAGCAATGACTTTAAAAAATATTACCCACTTAGGAGTGCTTTCAACTCTCCTCATAGTTTTTGTCAACTAACACTTTGAAATGCAAACCTTCCCAAAATTCTGTGATCTTAACATTTGCTTCCTGTCTGTTAATGAAGTCTTGTTTGTATTTGTATATTAGCATACCTTTCTTTATTTTCCTTTTGTTGTTATTTTTTTTAATTTTCAATATTTTACATTAATATAATTGAAGTTAAAACCATAAATCTATGACTTACTATGGTCGTAAAAAATGGATGCAATTTTCTTTCATTTTCTGAACCCACTTTAATAACAGCAAGTGCTCTTTAGTTCTTTTTTCCAATGTGCATCTTGATTCCCCTATATATCCAATTACCACACCTACATTTCCATTTATAAACAATGCAATATATATATATATATATATATATATATATATATATATATATATATATATATATATATATATATATATATATATATGAGATTTATATTTAGAGTTATTTATTAATTTGTTTAATGTAGGAGGTGTGTAAAATGCAATGTCACATATACCTTTATAAATTTTCCTTATAAAATTTACTTGATGATTTGAAATATATGGTATTGATAACCATATTTTATTAGCAAGAAAATCAATATTTTTATTATAAATTTTATTCTTATATTTCATATTAAAATTTTTAATAACATTTTATATATATATGATTATAATTGTAGCCAAAATTTAACAATTCATTTGAATACATTTCAATATTTTTAGCTTTATCTGATGAATATTTGCAAAGACTATTATTTCTACATAAGAAGGACTTTAAACCTGCCATTTTATGTGACATTAGCACATAAAATCAATAAATCAAGAGAGCTATGTCACATAAAATGGCATGTTTAAAGTCCTTCTTATTTAGAAATATTAGTCTTTGAAAATATTCATCGGATAAAGCTAAAAATATTAAAAGGTATTTAAATGAATTATTAAATGTTGACTACAATTATAATCATATATATAATGTTATTAAAAATTTTAATATGAAATATAAGAATAAAAGTATTAATAATAATATTGATTCTCCTGCTAATAAAAAAATATGGTTATCAATACCATATATTTTGAGTGATCAAGTAAATTTTATAAGAAAAATTTATAAAGGTATATGTTTTATGCACCTTCTACATTAAACAAATTAATAAATAACTCTAAAGATAAAACCTCATTTATAAATAAAAATTGCATTGTTTATAAATGGATATGTAGATATGGTAGTGAATATTTAGGAGAATCGAGATGCACTTTGGAATAAAAACTTGCTGTTATTAAAAAGGGTTCAGAAAACGAAACAAAATTGCAAAGTAAATAATAATGTTTCAACAAACATTTTTTATGACCATAATAAATCATGTATTTATGGTTTTAACTTTAATTATAACAACATAAATATATTGCAAATTGAAAAAAAAAATAACTACAAAAGAAAAATAAAGGAAGCTGTGCTAATATACAAATACAAGCAAGACTTAATTAACAGATAGGCAGAAAATGTTACGATCATGGAATTGTGGGAAGCTTAGCTTTTCAAAGTGTTAATTGACAAAGACTAGAAGAATAGTTGAAAGCACTCCTAAGTGGATAATTGTTTTTAAAGTTATTACTTTACATATATCTAATTACTGTATTCATAAATATTCAATTATAAGATTTTATATATATATATATATATCTATATATCTATGAATATATATATATATATATATATATATATATATATATATATATGAATTCAACTCAGAACAAGTAGTCATATGGATTATCATTTTACCATGACACATTTATGTTAAAATTTTTACAGTGGTTTTAATAGACTCAAATACAATTAATATAAGGTAATTCATTATTCATGCTATGTAAATATAATTTGCATTTTTTAATATATACACATCATAAAAATTATCCACATTGTCAGTCTGCTGATAAGACTTGTTTGTTACAAAATAGATCTACCCACATTGATAATTTGAATTGGTATCAAATAAACAGATTAAATAAAAATAACTGAATGATTATTTTTTTGAAGATAATGTTACCTCTATGCACTAAGAGATATAAAATATATTTTGTTTTGGCACTAATAGCTTTTTAAGCCCATCAGCCAATTTCTTTATTAAACTATGGAATGTAATGGTAATGGAATTAGCATGGCTTGCATAATGTTTTAAACCTAGATATACCAATGAAGACCAATATTTGTTTCAAATATTTTTCCATAATCATCTGTCAAGCTTTTTTTATTATCCAATAATTTAGTAAATTTAAATATAGGGGATTTGAACTCAGACTGGTCATGTGTATCACTGGTATGAGATAGTGTGGATAGTTGAAGGATGCTTGAAAGTCTGAGTTCAAATCCCCTATATTTAATTAAGCTCCAGATATATGAAGAATGTCTGTGTTTCAAATATTTAGTAAATTTAGTAAATTTTCTCTTTACTTCAATGCATATCTTTTACAAGAATTGTTTTCACTTGTCAGCCACTTGAGGATTGCTTCTGTATATCAATTGTCATAACTTTTTAATAAATATTTAGTTTATTTCTATTGAATTTATTTTATTTTTTGCAATTACATATGCATCACTTCATTGTGTGTTGCATGGTAAAGTGTTGCATTTTGAAGTTTAAAACCATGAATTATGGTCCAATTTTACTACTATTTGATTATTTTTATTACATATTTAAAATGATTTCAGTATTGAATTCAAAGGGTTTTTTAAGAGTTTTTTGTTACTCCTAACACATAACTTAATTTTTTTCTGATATTTATAAATTTTTAAATTTATATTTAAATTTACAGATTTATGTTTTCTAATCAATGAAAAACGTAGGCACTATACTTTATTGACTACTATTAAGAAACATTTTGGTTTTCTATAGTTAAAAATAATTTAATACTTACTACCTAATACTTTATAACTAACCGAGTTGCTATGAATGTTTAGCAATTTAAGAATGCTTAATTAAAAATTACTTGAATTATATTAACTTTATTAAAGTCTTGAACTTGGTAAAGTTCTAGATATGACATTATTCAGAAATCCATAAGTAATTATATTTAAAAAGCCTTATTAGTATAATATGAGTGTATAATTATCTATGCCTATCAGCTACTCGTTATTATTCAATAAATATTTATTTAAACTGTCTTATGTAGAAGTTAAAACAAGTATAAAATTATCAAAACGTTATAATCAAATAATTGGAAAGACTTGAAAGTACTTCAGTGAACCATTTTATGTTTGTTTCACTTTTACCTTTATATAATAATTTTTTTTATAAGAATACTTACACACAAACTTTTATTTCAATTAACGCGAAAACAAAAATAAATTGTAGCTTTACCTTTAAAATAATGTTTCTCTTAAATCAAAACGAGTTTGAAATTAATACGCCAAAAGGAATTTGAAATTATATCAAAGTTAATGCTAAAGTTCTGATGTAAAATCAATAACAAATGATTTTATTTACTTCTTACTAAATCACTTAATAAGTTTATTTATTAATAATATTGACTTTTTAAAAGAAGTAAATAAATATATTTCTATTCTGGAATGAAATCATTTAAATATGTGTAACCTTTATAGTTAAAAACGCATCATGAGATATTGTTTTATAAAATATACTATAATTATCTGCTTCGTTTAACATAGGGAAATATGGGTATTTCATTTTAGCCATGTAACTACTGTGAAGAGAAATAAACGACTTGCTAATTGATTAAGTCTAATGTTACTAAAGCATAAGATGTTAAACTTTAATCTAAAGCCCCATAACTCTCTGTTACTCTATTTGGCTAATTTCCAAAAGTTACTATTGCAATAAAATTAGTTGCTCACAAAAGTATTATTCTGGACACTGTCATTTAAAAAAATCTAGATCTTTTACTACTATAACATACAGACATCAAGGGAATTTTATTTATTGAAACTTCATAATATTCTAAAATACCAATTAAATATTTTCAGTGCCTGAGTTCGTAAGTAACTGTGTACTAGAAGAAATGGAATCAGACCACAGTGAATATTCTTTTATTTTTTGACTTCATTTCTGCACTGCTGATTTATCTAAAATATTATTTAAATATTTGTGATGACTGAGTTCTTAAGATAATTGAATATCAGAAGTGATTAAATCAAACCACAATGTATATCCTTTTATCTTTTGATTACGCTACTCCATTGCTGCTTTATATCACATTGTGTGTACTGTTCACAATAGTTCAAACTCCAATACAAAATACTGGTTAATATAATTGTCTTTACATTTCTGTAAATGAAAGATGATAGTATTGAAAAGACTTTTAGTAAATGATAGCAACTTAAAGTAAGTATAAAGTACCAACAATCAAAATCTATAGGTTCAATGTTTTATAATTATTTAATTTTATTTTCCTCTTTACTAATTTTTAAATCATAACTTTTCTAAAAAATGTAATAAAGATTGATTTTACTATATTTATATTTAAGGTCTCCCAAACTCTACTACTGTAACTCATTATCGCTTTGGTGTGTAGTTGCCATGGCTGACGTAATCAAAATTGTATTTTAAATAAAAAATTGAAATTATTTCAGAATAATAGATTTGAATTTATATATTGTGTGTTAATTTCATTGTCTCCATAATAATTTTCTTATAAAAGTATATATTTTGGTAGAATGTACTACACCTAATACCCCACTATGGGAAAATATTGGACACTACTGATAAATTAATTTTATTAATAACAATATAAAATCTGAAAACACAATAAGTACTTATTTTATATTGATACACAATTTTAAAAGAGTAATTAAAACCATAAATCTAAACATTAATTTCATTTTACTGATCACCCTACTATGTTTTTTTTTTTAATTTTTGTTTAAAATGTAAACCAGCCTTTCACAAAATAAATCCTGTCAATTTGTCTTAAATAGTATTTATTGCATTAATCATAATTAAATAGAATTATTAAGATATAAGAAACAAATATGTCAATGAATTAAGCTTTATAAATTATTGAATTTATATTGGACATTTTTAATTTTGTTGCAAATACAAATGTATTTATTTATTGCAATAAATTAAATATCACCTTTGACATTTTGTTTGCATAAGAGAAATTTTTGTATAATAGGTATTTGGATTATTTTATTTTACCTGTATAATGATATATAAATTAATATTTTTGTGGAATTACTACAGGTAAATATACAATGGTAAAAAATACATTTAAATTAATAAATTACTAGTGAATGTATAAAAGAAGAAATATATACATTATGTATTTATTACAAGCTAAAATCTGTCAAAAGTAATAAAATCAGTGGAGTTTTAACATTGTTCAATATATAAAAATTTTCCATATGTCTGTTTTCAATAACTTTTTAAAGTTCTTTTACTGAAATAAATTTTAAAAAAATATTTAGTTTTTGTTTTCATTTCAGTTCAAAATTTAATTTTTAATGACTTTTCTAAAAAAATATTTGATTTTCAATGATAAAAAATAGATTATGCAACAAAATTCAGAAATATCAATAAAAGTCAATCATAAAAATAGCTTTAGTTTTAAAGTAAATTTTATTGATTATACATAGTAAAATACAGGAATTATAGTTAATAGTACACTTATATGATATTAAAAAAATATTAATCAAGATTAGAAAGAAACAGCAAAAAACATAGTTATATTAAAAATGGATCGTTTACAGATTTCAAATAAATTATGGAGTGTAAAGCATAAACAAAATTTACATCCTCTTCTCCTATCTGCCACTATTATTCACAACTATGTACCTGAATTTTGATAAAGAGATTCCAGTAACTTAGTGGCTCCTCAAACATATAGTTCCCACATTTTATACCAATGGTATCTGTTAATGAAAGATTAAAATATCCTATAATTATTGGAAAGAGAAATATTCTTTAATGATGAATGAAATCAATGGTCAATAGCATGAGAATATAGAAAGTAATAAAAACATATATTTTATAGATTGTAGGTTATGGCATGATTTTTCGGCCAATAAAAGAGTGGTTGGATGAATAACACGGCTACAGTGAATAGATATTGCCTTTAGAAACTTGATAATGACTCTATGCAGACATTTATAAAAAAATATTATCATACAATATATAGACAAAAATATCAATGACAATTTTACAAAATTTTATTATGTCACCTAAAATATAAATGCAAAGAGATTATGTAATTTTATCTATAGGTAATGAATATTTAGTTTAATGTAATATTTTTTGTAACTACAAAATAAAAAATAAAACCTGTTATTTCATTTTATATAATTTTTATTTCATAAAGTTTTTTAAGCAGAAATTTTTAGAATTAAAAAAAGAAGTATTAAACTAAGATCAGAATACAACAAAATGGTTTGCAAATCAGTCCGTGCTTAAAAATGTTTTACTAATGAGAAAAGTTCAAAGTAAATGAATAAATATCAAGGAGGGCACTAATCTTTTTTTACAAGTGTAATTTTATTAATTTTATTGTAAAAAAAAATATCGCAGCTTTCAACAGACTGATACAATATGGAAAGGATTAAAATTAAAACTTTAATATTTACAAAGAGCACTTTTTCAAATTTATCGATAAGTTAGCACTGATGGAGAATCATGTCAAGAGTATATAAAAATATTACTTTATTGAAGCTAAAATAGAAAATAATATATTTTTTTGCATTTCAGCAAAATAAATAAATAAAGTAATATGCCAAAGATTTTTTGTTAATCAATAAAAAAAACATTGAGTCGAAAAACTCAAGATTGAGTTTTATAAAAAAAATAATCCAAATATTTTGCATCAAGGTAGTAATGTTAGAATTGACTTGTTTATATAAATCACTAAATTAAGATTATTATTTAGGGCAAAAGGTAAATATGCTATTATATACTTATCCTAATAATTATTATTCTTAGAATGTGAAGATGATGTTTTATCAATTTGTGCTTATACAAACGTAAATATGTCAGTGAAATTTTGTTATGTGGATGTGGTAGAAAGTTTATAAAAAGATTGCTAAAATGTTTACATTTCTGTAAAACATTTCAGTTTTAAATAATATGTTAATGGATCTTTGAACATAAAATATATTAAATAGAATATATTGAAATTTTATTGAATTTAATGTAAACTACATTTTTTCTGACTGAAGTGGCAATAGATTCTTTGTTCTACATTCATTAATTAAAATGTTAATTTGTTTCTTTAGTTTTTTTAAAAAAAATATCTCTTTCTAATGAGAAAGTAATAAGTAATTTTGAGAATAATGAGAATAATGACTAGTGATATTATAGAATAAATAGAAATATAATTATTGGCAATGAAGTTAATTATGTTTTTTTTTATGGATGTTACAAGTTTCTGAATGTCAGTTCTAAAGCTATTATGTAATAGGTGAATAAGTAAAATAAAAATATTTGATATGAAACTCATAAACATAGAAAGTACTGTTACCCAAGACAAAAATTTCCAAAAGAAAGACTTGTCTATATTGAAATAAGGAGAACATTATATATTATAATAGTGACATAACTATCAATTTTTTGCAAAAAGGAAATATGATGTGGATAATTACTTACAATCTAAACTTATGTGTACATTGAAATTAATATGAAATCCTTATATATCCTATTAATTTTGTGTGAAACAAAAGGTTGATGTAGAATATGATAAGTAAAAAGCTTTTTAGAGAATCTTGGTGAATAGAATTGTGAGGTGTGAAATCAAAAGGTATTTCCCCATTCATAGTCATTTGTAATTTTTAATTCACTGAAATGTTAGTGATTAAGTAGGATATAAAAATTGTAGTATTATGTTTCAGTTGTAAATGAATAAGTTTGGAGATGAATACTGTATCAAGCAGTAAAAAGATATTCAGCTGCTAAACAACTAATAAAGATTTTACTGCATTTCTGATATGGTTTGTATTATATCAATGATTCTATAATTTGGATTAAGAGGGATGTTATAGACATTGGTTTGTAATTATAAAAGTGATATAATAGAGCATTATCTGTAAATGATTAAAGTTCAGAAGAGAGGGAAATGGTGGCAGAATATGGGGATGGAAATCTGCCTTTGATGAAAAAGAATATGCTGAATGAATATTTAGATAAGCAGAGTAAAAAGTTGATTTAGTGATTCCTGTTTGTTTTGAACTAGAATCATAAATGGAAAGAAGACTTGGGTTAAAATTGACTTTAAAATTGGTTTTCGATTATGTAACAAATTTCTATCAGATTTTTTTCTGTATCTTTATTGTAATGTTAGTTAATGAAAATTAATAAAAATTGGCTTATAATAAGTAAGAAACACTATTTGAATTTATTCTATATAAGAAAACAATAAACTTTGAAATAATTATCAGCTTTGACTGTTTTTGACAAACTAATTGTGACAAATATTACGTGATCTAGTTAACTTAATATTTATTACAGAATATAAATATAACGTTAATACATCAACATCCGTGTGACTACACAATTATCTTTTAGATATATACTTTAATTAAAATATACATAAATAATATTTTCACTTTCATTTTAAATATTTGTCTGTTGAAAATTTAAATAAATCTAATTAACAGTATCTATTATATAAATGTAAAATATAATGATTAAATATCAATAGTAGTAACATTATGCTAATACAGCCAATTAATAAGCAATTGGATTTAAAAAATAACCAAAATGTTTATATATATATATAACTTGAGTTTTTGCCTGAACTAGTTAAATTATATATTCATAATTCTTGCCTTTCTAAGCGATAAACTTTGATTGAAGTTTATGAAGAACCTATATTTTCAATATTTTATATAAAATATTTTTCTTATAACAACCAATCATAATGGATTATGGAAGTTTAGGCAGAAATTTAAATCTTTTGTAAAATTGTTGTTGTTGTTGTTGTTGTTTTTACTATATTGAAATCCAAGATCATTTTATGTTTGATGAAAGCATAAAAATGGATTATTGTCATTATATGATTAGAATATTTGTAAAATTTATTCTTTAATTAGCTATATATTTGTAATATATGCAAGACGTACATTAAAATAGATATGTCTAACAATTCTGTTCAATCCGCTTGCAAATAGATGCATAAACAAAGCACAAATTACTAGTTACATCTTATGTGATATTGAAATACAAGTATAATGTATATATTTAGCCAAAATGTAATTAAAGGGGATTTGAACTCAAACTTTCAAGTTCCCTATAGTCATCCACTCTATTCAATAAAACCAATGCACATTACCATATATATGTGAAGAAAGATAAATGATCTTCAATATATAACATTACAGTATCCAATCTATCCAATGTAATCAATACACATGACCACATACATGTGTAAAAGATAAATGATCATTTATCTTTTTCACATTTATGTGGTTATATGTATTGGTTATATTGGATAAAGAGGATGACTGTAGAGAGTTTGAATGTCTGGGTTCAAATCTTATGTATGTAATAAAAAATAGCTAACTTGATGCTACATTTTTATCCTGCTATTGAAATGTTGTCATATAATCCTGAAATTACAATATCTGTCCCAATTAGTATATAAATATTATATATGAATCTATTAAAAAAAAATAAAAACATCTTGACATATATGGTTTAACTTATTTAATTAGGAGTTCTTTTAATTTTAAGGGTGTGTGGGATGTAATTGTGAATTGTGAGGAATAGTATATATTTACGTTTTAATCTTTTGCATACAAGACTATCGATAAAGTTGATTGTCTAATCATCTTATTATTTCTCCAGCTCAATATTGATCCTTATCTTGACTATTTTCAAAATCACTAATCATTATTGCCTTATACAGGTTGTTCCTTTATCTAAAATCTCCATGAATTAACAATGATGGATGGACTGATGATGTTTACCTAGAAGTAATCACATTTATTCATTTATTCTGGACTGATTATAAAAAAAATATTGTTAGTATAAATCACATTTATCCATTTTAAAGATAAGAATTCTTCTTTCTGGAAGCATCTTTTGGATTATAAAGGCTGACTTGTCTATTTTAATTACTCCTTAAACAATTGCTCTACCATAATAAGTTAAATGCAGTCTAGCATAATTTGAAGACACTAAGAACTTTTTTTTCATGCATTAGATGACCCTCTATCACGTATATATGTAAATCGTTGTCAATCAAAATGAGAATTGAATAAGTAACGATTATAATTATTATTTAACATAATTTAATGAAAGAACATTTGTGATAATAATAAGAGAAATTATGAAGTATATAAATTTTATTACTTGTCAAATACATTATGTTCTTTTATGTAATATATACATAAATCACCTTTCTATAATTTATTTGCATTTATTGCTGTGTTTAATAATCTAATCAGCATCTCTCTAAATTTCTTCAAATATATGCGCACATACTGCTCATTATCATTTACTAATTTTATAAAAATTGTAGTGTATAGAATTGTGTACCTTCAAATAGGTTGTGATTCAGTTTATTATGGGGAAACTCGTGCCACAGTGGGCAATAGTCTGTCTCTGCACAAATATGTATACACATGAGCTATAACCAAAAAATAAGGCAGCCCTGTATTTGCTGACCATCGGCAGGAACTCAACCACAAATTTGAGCCCTCCAAAGCTGACATTTTATGCACAGAAAAAAAACGATGTCAAGAGGAAGGTTAAGGAAGCATGTTTCATCACCAGCGATGCCAGATCATTAAACAGAAAAGACACTTGTTTCGTGATTTCAAAAAAATGGATGGTATAGGAGGCAATTTGCATACATTTGCATATAGTTAACAATATGAAAAGGACTATGAATATGGAGCTACAAGGGCTCTGAAAGCGCTAAGTCTGAAAAATAGAATAGATATAAAAAAGCCTACAAATTATTACATATAAAAGTTTCACCGTAACGCATTTATTTGCAGCGTATTAGTAAGAAACATTTTATAAATTTGAATTATTTTTTAATTTCATAATAAAAATATATAAATATATATTATAAATATAAAAGATTTGAACTCAGGCTTTCAAGCAACCTTCAACCATCCACACTATCTCATACTATTGATACACATGATAACCTACATGTAGACAAGATAAATAATCACAAATAAGCATATTTTGTGCTAAACCAGCACTCATTAGTTGGCCCAGATTATCATCTCCCACATATATATATATGTATAAATTTTAACTGTAAATACAATATTATAGTTTAAATTCTTTTGTAGTGCTTTCGATTACATGGTAATCCTCATCAGTTTTAACTGAATTTCAAATTTTCAAACGTAATGTTACATATATTTCCATAAGCTATGTATGGCTGTATTTGCAACTTGCCTATTAATAACATCATTTTTATATTTATCAATTAATATTGCCTCTTTAATTTTCCTCTTTTTATGATTTCTTTTTTCCATTAATATTTTTATTTCATTACTATTAAATGTAAATTTATAATTACAAGTTTTTTCATGATCAAAGAATACTAAAGCTGTATTAAATTGACTATTTACATTATTTTTAATTTGGTTATATAATAATTGATGCTGCTTCAATCTTTTTTCCACAAAACATCTTGATTCATCGATGTAAAATTTCTACATCCACATGAAATCTGATATATTATATTACTTCTTTGCAATTTAGGAATTATACTCTTAGAATTATTAATCAATCAATATACATTCAGAGGGACACAAAATGAAATATTATACTTTTCTCTAAATATATTCTTAATTAATTTAGATTGCATGTTATTTATAAATGGCATAGATATCCATTTTTTATTATCTAAAGTAACATTGCAAACACTCTTCTTATTATTAAATGAATTTACTGTACACAATATTTGGTTTTTATCATAACCAACTTTTGAAAGTTCATTAGTAAAGAGTTCAATATTTAAAATTTTATCACTCTTATATTTACATAATTTATCATTGTGATGCAAAAATGATTTCAGACTTGACATTTTATGTACAAATAACATGCAATCTAAATTAATTAAGAATATATTTAAAGAAAAGTATAATATTTTATTTTCTGTTTCTCCACATGTTAATTGATTGATTAATAATTCTAAGAGTATAATTCCTAAATTTCAAAGAAGTAATATAATTTATCAGATTTCATGTGGATGTCAGAAATTTTATATCAGTGAATCGAGATGTTCTGTGGAAAAAAGACTGAAGGAGCATCAATTATTATATAACTGAATTAAAAATAACATAAATAGTCAATTTAATACAGATTCAGTATTCTTTGACCATGAAAAAACTTGTAATTATAAATTTACATCTAATAGTAATGAAATAAAAATATTAATGAAAGAAAGAAATCATAAAAAGAGGAAAATTAAAAAGGCAATATTAATTGATAAATATAAGAATGATGTTATTAGGCAAGTTGCAAATATGTCTATACATAGCTTATGGAAATATATGTAACATTAAGTTTGAAAATTTGAATTTCAGTTAAAGCTGAAGAGGATTACCATGTAATCGAAAGCGCTATAAAAGAATTTAAACTATAATATTGTATTTACTGTTAAAATATATTTATTTGTTATATATTGTATTTTACATTTTATTATATATATATAATCAGTGCTCAGTTTATATTAAGATAGCAAATCTTTATGCTTTAATTGGCAGGCTTCAATCTACTCCAACCTCCAACTCTTCAGCCATCCATACCATTGAAAATCTGATGATAAAATGCTCAAATCCCATGCTGATGCCAATATTATTGTTTGGCTCATGTTGACCTCAAGTCGAAAATCTGATAATAGAATGCCTGGTCAACTTGGGCATAACAACAATATTGGCATGAGCATGGGATTTGAGCATTCTACCACCAAATTTTCAATGGTATGGATGGCTGAAAAGTTGGAGGTTGGAGTAGATTGAAGCCTGTCCATTAAAATATAAAGATTTGCTCTCTTAATATAAACTGAGCACTGATTATATATATGTGGTGGGAGATGATAATCTGGATCAACTGATTGGTGTTGGTTCAGCATAAAATTCATATATTTGTGATTATTTATCTTTTTTACATGTGTGTGGTCATGTGTATCAGTAGTATGAGATAGTATGTATGGTTGATGATTGCTTGAAAGTCTGAGTTCAAATCTTTTATATTTACAATTAAATTGCAGGTATAATAATGCCTATATTTCAAATCTTAAAAATATATTATGTAAATAAAAAATAACGAATATCTCTACTATTTTTTAATTTTAAATAATGTAATGAAAGAAAAAATACGATAATAACCAACACAATTAAAGTAAATACAAATCACTTTTAAATGTATCTATAAATAAGAGAATGACTTTTTATAGTATTTACGCATATACCTCTGGCTGAATTTAATGCTTATTTTGCTCTCCTCGTATTTTGCAAATATATACGCACACATAGATCAAAAATATTTATCAATTATATAAACATTTTATCAAATAGATAAACAATTGAAATTTTACAAAATCTTCGAAAGGGAGAGAATAAAAACAAATAATAATGAATATTTTAAAAACAAGTAATCTATTACTAATTAAATGCAAGCGTTTTGAAACATTTTTATTAATAAAGATGTAATTAAAGTTAACATGTCAAGCGTTGGTGGCCGAGTGATTAGCACAACTGCCTCCCGACTGATGCTTTGACATAAAAAAAAAAGTTAACATCTTATAAATTTTAGTGGCACCATACTAGTATTAGCTCTCATGTTTTCATTTTGATTTACTTTAAGTTTATGGTTCTTTTGATTATGCACTTCAGTAAAAAATTGTTTTTTATAATACTTTAAGACAATGTCTTTCAAATCTAGAATTTTTTATATTGTTAAAATTGATAGGTCAGAGGAATTTTATTTCTTTGAAACTTACTGTTCTTCAGACATCACTTTTGTTTTCATTTTTGATTTCTATTTTTTTAATAGTTTTTTTATGACCAGCTGTTAATCCACAACATATTTTATTTTGTAGGATGACAGTAAGCAAGCTATAAAATACATTTCAACCGTAAAGATGAATCTATTTAGTTGACAACAAATTGTTTTATAATTCAAACCATATGGAAAATGATAATGATAATATACAGTCTCTCACTGTTTTCTTAATTTTTTCAATGAAATCAGACTAAATTCTTTTCCCTAATGTTTTCTTACTAATTGTTGTAAAATGTCTTACTTCTTTTGCTTTACTGGCAACTATCAACTGAAATTCACCTCCAATTGGCTTTTTTTGTAATTACTGAAGAACAGTAATGCACTAGTGTTGCTTACTAATATTTATATACTTTCATTGTGACCATATTCTTTCTATGTTATCCTTGCATGCTATAATATATGTGAGCTGAAATTAAAATGTCACTTATGAGCTGGATGTGTGGACATATTTTTTTACTCCTAGACTCATATATTACATTATCTTTATTCTTAAACCAATATTTTTAATTTTTAACAAACTGATGTTTAAAATCTTTAAAATGTAGCATTACTTTTACATAATTGTTAAAATAAAAATGCCATTCTTCCTAAATATTTTTTTTTTACCTTTTTAATAGAAAAATACACTTTTTTCAAATATTACTATAGTTAATAGTTTTATATTTTTGATTCTTCAATAATCATAGTTTATGACATTAGTTGTTATACAAATTTAACAATAGTAATTGTTGTACTGACACATATATAATCTTTATTGTTAGCGAAAAATTATTTTTTACTAATTGAATTTTTATACGTTTTTTTTTTCTACATTAAATTGTATAATTTTACTAATCTAATTTCTTTCTGATTATTAGACACATAAAATACTACTATTATATATAAAAAATAATCCCAGTACATATCGCTATACTGAAATAAATATACAAATATTAAATCACCCCAAATGGTTAAGAAATCCAGCACTGCTCTCTGAGAAGTAATATATAAATACATTAGAGTGTGTATTTCAAAATAGCCAATTAGTTATGTTTAGTTTGTCTTAATATAATAATAGTAAAACATGTTTGTTTGTAGCAAAAAGTTAAGATCGTTGCTTGTTAAAATTTTACCTCTTTGTTTGAATTAATTTGTGTTTCAATATTTAAGATCTAATAGCGTACAGTTAGTTCAAAGTGTATCATTTTGAACTGGGTATTTTGAAATACGAACTCTAATGTATTTATATATTAGTTCACAGAGGGCAGTACTGAATTTCTTAACTATGTGGAGTGATTTAATATATATGTATTGTAACTTTCTCTTCCATCCACTCCAATCCTCTTCTTATCTCAGCTCAAACATCGTAATATAAAACATATAGTAACACCACTTTATGAGACTGAGTAATTAACTAGTATAATACATAAAACATAAGATAGACCTAAGAGATGGACATAATATAGTGATTTAATATTGAGAGGCATATAAATATGATCCTCAATGGTATTGATATTGTAGAAATTTTTCAACTATTATCTTAGTATAATTATTTTAAAAAATCCCTACAACAGACAATGTCTAACATAACCTTTCATTAAAAATAATGATTATTCTATTCTTCACTTCTAAAAAAAATAATGAAATCAAATGCACACTAAAATAACTTATAATAATTACTGCTACCTTATGGGTATCTCAAGAATAACGATTATTCTCTGAGAATATAATAATAATTACTAACATTAATATAATTGAATAATAGGAGAGATTTTACCAAGATCCAATCATCTTAATAATAATCAAACTAACATTATAAACCTAAATTAAATTTTCTTCTTAAAACTAACATAGCTCTAGTAATCATAATATAATAAATTAACATTTACTATTTACTATCTTATTTTCCCTTAAATAATTCTATTATACATGAATATCAAATAACTACTTTACAGAAATATTAATCATAAAACAGAATCATAATTTTACTATAATCAAAAGTTTTATAACACAACTAGGGCATCCTCCCCTCTCCCTCACTTCAATATTTTAATTTTAACAGCATTTTACTCTTTTAAATTACATCTTTCCAAAATATGAGCTTTGTAATATATTCTATCAAGAACTTTCCTTTTTGATATAATAAATTTATTCTAAAAATGAAATTTACTTATTTTAAATTATAATAATGTGTCTATAAAATATTACGACTTTCAGTTAATGCTTCATGGAAAAGATACTATCAAATAGCAATTCCTAGATAATTATAATTTTCAAGTAATAAATAGTTAATTTATCATGTTCTTCTTCTTTATAACATCTTTGGCATAAATTATCCAATAAATAGATTTTTAATTGTAATCATTTTTATATGTGATTTATTTGCTTTGATATGATTTCTGTGTTTTAATATGACTTTGTGAAAAAATAATTCTGAGTTGAAATAAAGTCACTAGTCCACGATTTATATAGAAAATAACTGTTTATTTTATCAGTAGTAACAATAAATAATAACTTAATAAATATTAGAATAATATAGTTAAATTTCAAAACACATATGAACTAATTAAAATATATATACAATTATTTATTTTGAAAAATAAATAAATTAAATAAACATACTTCTTTTCAATTTAACATTTGTATCATATAAATGTTTTATTCTTCAAACATTAAATTCACCATTAACAACATCTATATTTTCTTTCATATTGATAATTAATTTTTACTATCCATGAGTGTTTCATGTGGATCTAACTTTTAAATCCTTTTTTCATCTACTGATATAATATATCGTCTTTCTGCAATGTTTACATAAAAATATAATACTTTATTATCTTTCATAATATCAACTCTATTCATAAAGTTCACATGTAAAAATTTAGTTTATGTTATTAGAACTTTCAATATAATATTGATATGATATTGAAATAATTAAATGAATCAAGATTCCATACTAATAAATGGCCATTCATCCCATTAACTCTTTACTTCTTTTCATTCACTTTTTCTTTACTTGTGATCTCATATTGTATCTTTTAGCTTTAAATTTGTTAGATTTTACTTAACCACTAAACTATTTGTATGCATTTATTATTGTTCTTTTAACAACCAATTTTCAACTACTTAGGAAATAAACTATAATATTTCTAAAGAATAATTAGTCCCCATACAATGCTCACTAACACCTTTCTTTATCATATTCATTAAAAATTCTATAAATAAAAAATTGATTTTTAATAAACTATTATCTCTAAATATAAAAATGGAGGTCTCCTTTTTTATTAATGGAATGTTACATCTTAGAAGGTATTCATTTTTTCTTAATGATTCTGCCTCAATATCCAGACTTGTCTATTAAGCTCTTATGGAAATTAACATCCATGGCTTGTGGAAATTCCTCTCATCTCCTTATACTAAAGTACATATGTGGGTGTTACATTGATCACACCCATTATATTATTAATCAGTATTTCATGAAGATATTTCGCACTATCCTGGAATTATAACTTATCTTACTATACTGAATATTTTTAGCATCCCTGACTATAATATATCTCACAACTAATACTACAATCTCATCTTCCCATCAGGTATTCTTCTATAACATTAACAATTTATATTACAAAACAAATCATATTTATGACAATTCTCAAACATTATACTTTTTATTATACAAAATTGAGATCATAATTATTTTATCACTTTTAGCATTCATTTCATTGCATCTCTTCGTATTTTCATTTGAGATTCCAAATAACATATGTATTTTTATTTCCATAAATCCCATCTTTTGATTCATCATTATAAAACAATTTACTCATTAAATACATTTTATACTTAAAAATAAAATATTTACTAACTTAATTTAAATAATTTTACCTTCTAACATAACTATGAAGTATTATTTTACTCATACTCTCTTTTCCTCAACATTCATGTATACTGTCTTAACACTGTAAGCATACTTCTTATTATCATCATTTAAAAAAAATACACCAAACATATAAAATATATTAATATATCCAAATATTCAGAGTAAATACATCTAATATTATTATCTTATACCTCAAGTTATTACCTAATATTACATAAGCATAATAATTAAAGGAAAAAAAAAACTTTCCTTTTTTTTCCTGGTTTTGCATCATTATAATCTTCAGCATGTTGCTTCACCTCCTTGTGAGTCACTGGTTCCATTTCCCCACTCGTCAGAAACTTCCAGCATCCTGTATAAACATTTAAAATCATTAATAACAATTTTATAAAACACTTTACAAATTTGATGCACCTTTTTATAATCTTTCAGTTTTGAATATATTCTGAATGTTAACTATGCCTAACTATTATGAACATTTAATACAACTGTAGTTAAACAAATGTTCCAAAAATACATTTGAGTATTAATCACTTATTAAACTTTAGTGCACAGAGTATTCAATCATTCTTATTTCCACTTTTTCTCTTCATTATATTTTGCTTAATAATTATTTCATTTCTAAAGCAAACACATATAAGTTCACTTAATTTTATTATTCTTCAATATATTATTTTGTCGAATCTGGTCATAATAAAAATTTATAGCTTTTTTTTAAGTCTTTATCCTGTTAATATTTTATACAATAGGATAACTAAACAAAATATTTTCTCTAAGATGAACTTTTATTTAATATAATCTAAAGCAAATATTTATTATCATATTCATTTGTTTAATATTTTTTAATTATAAAACATATGACAAATATCTATTCTTTTTTTATAATTTTATGAAGTTAATTTGAATAATACAAATTACTTTAGTTTTAAAACTACCTATTTTCAATTGATATTTTGTATCCATTTATAAACTATTTTAAAATTCAGTAAATTATTTTAATTACTTTATATAAATTATCAATTTGTATTTATTTTTGCTCCTCTTCATAATTAAGTTACTATTTAAATTAATAAAGCAGAAATAAATAAAACATATTTTCTTATATGAAACTATTTACTGCTTTCTCCGACCAGTATTAACAATATTATATTCTTGCACTTATTCTTCAATAGCATTTTTAATTGTGAATTGAAGTTTCAGACTCTAATAACATTGCAAACAAAGAAATTTAGTTTAAATTTACTCCATCCATTTAAATTTTCTATTAAATATATTTTATTTATTTTAACAGGATTTAACTTACTTATTTTACTTTTTAGAAAAATGAAATATGTTAAGTTTTTACAAACTGATAAGTGAAATAATTGTTCACTTTATTATTGTTTCTTTTTCTCTTTTTATCCTTTCTCGCATCTAGTTTGTCTTCTTTTTTCCTTTTATACATCCAGATAGGATGACATAATAAGCCCAATCAATTACATTAAATAAATTGACAATGATTTGTCAACAATAATAATAAAATTAACAATATTTTTAAAACTGATACAGTTTAAATGATTTTAAATTAAAATATTATCTTTTTAATTAATTTCAACTAAAATATTTTAATAATAGTATTTATTTTTAAAATATTTATTATCATTATAATCTTTAAAATATAATTTATTTTTTAGAAAATAAAATATTTTACTGATATTTATCAGAATTCAGTGTAGAAAATAACATACTTATCATTTAAAAGATCAATATAATATAAAATACTAAAACTGAATTTCTTTCTATTGTAAATTTTACTTAAATCTAACATAATTAAATAGGTAAATGGGTTTGTATTTATTAAAATCATTTATACTAAAATTACGTAACTGTTAAAAAGAAAATAATTACAAACAAAAAATGTGTATTGCTTATTCCAACTGAGTTCTCTATTTAAATCTTATATATTAAATTATTTGTGCAAGTTATATTTGTGAAATTTAAAATTTTAGATTATAATACATGCTTTAATATCAATCCACACAATTGACCAATTAAAAGGTTACAATGTTTATATATTCATAGTATTATTTTCAGAAAACTCTGAGAAATGTATTTGTTATTATACTGAACTGTCTGCAATTTAGCTATTACATTTTTACTACATAGAAGCTACCAAAAATAATACTATGAATTTATTTATCTGTAAAAATATTAAAATTAATATATATATATGGCACACAATAATATAGTGTGTGTGCGCAAATATATGTAAAGTTAAAAGAAAGAGTAAAAATAAACAAAGACAAAAAATTTGTAGATATTTTCTACATTTCCTGTAATAAAAATAATAAATATAGTGTTAAATAACTCTCAATTTAAAACAGAATTTTATTATAAATTAAAACATTTAAAAAGGTTTAAATAAATTAATATTGTATTCTGATTTCAAATTTAAAAACAAGCATGTTTCTGATAATTTATTTATTTTTGAAATCTTTTAATTAATGCTCTATATTAAGTAAAAGCACATGGATCATGCCTTTGGTAAAATTTCAAAGTTGCTTCTAAAGGTTCTTGCAATTAAGAGTTATTTGAAAAGATTAAAGTTGGTTTTAATCAAGATAAGGATTAGACAAAAACCTGTTTTAATTAAGGTGTTTTGATCATCTGAGATAACTCTTATAAAAATGAAGATAAAAATATCAGTTCAGTTTGGCTATTATTTTTTAAGAGAGTCTGCTTTTAATATTTTTTGAGTAGCAGAATAACTAGCTGCAGAACTAGCTGCAAAGTTGGTAGCAATTATATGGCCATTGAGATTGCTGGAAGAATTATGTAGACAACTGCATGAAGATGTAAGAATGCAATGAAGAATCTGCTCTAGAGTTCAATGGTGGAGTTTGAATTCACATAGAGAAAAATGACCCATTTGTGTGATTGAAATTCATAGCTATAAATGTGTACTAAGAAGATAGCTGCTTGCTGAAATTATCAAATACAAAACAGATTGCTGGTCTGAAGCTCATTATATCCTAGATAATTGGGAACTGAATGCATGCCAACACACCTGATTATGTCTTTCCTGATGATGACAATTGCCTGGATTATAATTTTATAATCAACCAAAACACCAATTTTTCCAAAATAAAAAATTTCATTGTTTGATGAAGAAAGCACTGGACATAGCTGTTGTGCATACATGCAAGGAAACACAGATAAATGTGTTGTATACATATAATGTGAATTGTTTTAAATAATTCATTTACAAAATGAAATTCTAAAATATGATATATATAATATACAATGATTTTGTTTAATGTCATTTGTTAAGAAAATAAAATGGCATTTTGAGACATATATAATTAAAAGCAACTTATGGTCATGAGACATATATAAAAGAATATTATTTTAAAAAAAAAATTTTTTAAATAAATAAACAAATAAAAAAGTAAAAGATTAATAGATGATTCTATAATCTAAATTTTAAAATGTTCATAATTAATCAATCAACAAGTATCTATCAAACAAAAATTGAGTTTATATTTTTAAAAGAAAAAAAAAAGTTAATAATACTTTTTTTAAAGAAAAAAAAGTTGAACTTGTAAACTGATATTTTTTTAAAAAGGTAGAAAAGAATCTGTAATCATTAAAAAATAGTATTTGATAACTAATTTTAAATTGTATCTATAGTTTTTTGACATATACATGTATGTGTGAATTTAATGTATTTTTTTGTTGCTAATTAATTTAATGTATTTTAATCAAAGAATTAACTATAAAAATATAATATTATTATAGTAATAAATTAAAATATGTAAACAGTGGTGTGAATTTATACACACACACACACACATATATATATAAATTTTTAATCATTTATTGTATTTTATATTATGATTGAAATATAAATGAATTGTACTGCACATAACTGTGCATATATAAATGAGTGTCAAATAGACACATGTAAAATTTAATTATTTTTATTATTAAATATTAATTCAAACAGGTTCATTTTCTATCAAGCTACATGCCTGTGTGCTGAATGTTATTTAGGTAAACCTAATAAAACAGATATATAACCCATAATAGTAAGTTGAATTTTGTATATGAAAATTGTAAATCACATATAGGTAAATCACAATGTGATATTTTTATTACTGTATGTTAATCAAAATCAGAAGCCTTCTAATTATAAAGCCTTATTCTAACATTCTTAATAGCATTTTTCATTGTTATTAATAAACATGTATTTAACTGTTAAAAATATTCCCATGACTTAATTCTAAAGAGTTTAGAATAGTATATGTTTGCATTATTTCTTGATTATGGTAAGTTACAAATCACCTATTCTTCTGAGTTAGATTTGTGCATAATGGCTGATTATATATATATATTATTGTCTATGGATGCCCAGTTAAATCTGGGGTTGGTGGTAAGAATGTACTCTTTAAAGTTCATGCACTACATACTATTTTATTATAGTTTTATTAGAATCTAACTTTATAGTTGGCCAGTACATTAAAGATACTAAGTGGCCAGAGCATTGAAGATGACCAGCATGTTTTAATATCCTAGCATTATGTTTTTATCGTTGTGTATTCTGATGGATTAGCACTTAAGTGGTGCATCCAAATTAATGGCTTCAATAATCTGCCACAAACCATCAAGAGCTAAATAGTTATCCTGGTCTACTGAAGACCAATTTCTGACACTGGCTGATTAGACATGCATGCCACTTTATGACATTGTTTAGGTGCTAAAACACATAAAAATGTCATTTATATGACCCAATGTTTATGGCCTATAAAAACAGTGATGTTCATATTAGTTGTGGTGGACCTATATTGTGTTGCACACAAATACGACCTGATGATGTGCTTTGTAACACTATGCAAATATGCACATTTCACATATTGGTACTGTATTATGTGAGGGTGTACAAAATTGAACTGACCATAACTGTTGTAATCTGCATTCAAAGTAATAATCTTACACCCTACTTGATGTAGTATTGCATACTAATAATTGTAAGCCCATCATCATGCTTTCCTACATAGCTTGGAAGGTAAAAAAATTGCAAAAGTGTAGGGACAAGCACAATTTCATAAAATTCACATAAAAAGGCATGTTTGCACGAGAACAGCTATGAAACAAATTAAATGGCTGAGGTTGCACATTGTTTTGGAAATCAGTAACTTGGTTTGATCAAACTACTGCATCTTTTGGGTGATTCTTTGGATTGTCAAAACATTGTTTTCCATCCCTGCATATTCCAGCACTATGCACTGACATTTGTAATGTAATTTAAAAATGAAATTATTCGATTTCAGAAAAATGTAATTCTTATGTTTTATAAAATAATGTTGGTTCATAAATTGTTTACAAATACTTTGCAGAATGTTGTCCCATATTGTTTATAATTGTGTCTTTTTTGCAGATAAAGAACAACTACAAGACAACTAAAATTACATGTTGTTCTGGAAAATTGTAATGTTGGTTTGATCACAATAGTTGCATTTTTTTGGATAATCCTTTGAATTGTCAAAAACATCAGTCACCAACCCTTTTATATTGCAGTACTACATGCTGTCATTTATAATGTAATTTAAAATTGTAAGTATTTCATTTTAGAAAATAATTTTGGCTCATAAATTGTTTAAAAGTAGTTTGAAAATGAAATGTATAATGTGATTTAAAAATGTAATTATTCCATTTTAGAAAATAATGTTGTTTCACAGTCAAAATTTGGGCTGCATAAACAGCATTTTTATATGTTTTTAGAACCTAAACAACACCATCAAGCAAAAGGCATGTCTAATCAACCAGTACCCAATTTTCAATCTAGTCACAAGATTGACTGTTGATTTATATTTTGTACTTACTTATACTTATTGATAATGCTGATTGATGTATGGTTAATTATACTTTTAGTTGCTTTAAGGAGTTAAAATTGCTGATCTGTCAGAGATCTCTAGATCTCATGCTCTTTTTAATAGATAAAATTGCTTATATATATATATAGAGAGAGAGAGCCGGATTGATTTCTGATTCAATGGGTTTATTACTAAAATTAAAAAGGGAAAACAACTTCATTTTCATTAAATGTGTAATGCTCAATTTTTTTATTATTATTTAAAACACATACACATTTATATTTTAAAATAGATTATTTAATGTTTATAAAATTGATTGTAAAATAGTTTACTTTCACCGTCTGTTGCTAATTATATATTCCTGTTGCTTTTATTGTAATTATTTTTAAAGTTAATTCTAAAAAGCGGAGATTTAGTTTTGTATTTGTCATTTTTGTTTCAATTATCCCTGGTTGGAAGTCTTAAATTAGATTGAGCGGGAAAGTAATATTTCCCTGCCTGGAATATAGAATGGACACTAATGAAAGTTTTGTGCGGGAAATGTAGTGAGGCAACGATAGCCCACCAATTTTTGAAGAGAGAAGAGATTCATTATTAGATACACACTTGGATTATGGCCTGCAAAGAGATACCATTGTGAGCAGCTGTTCGGACATTTAATTCCTACTAAAAACTTAAATAATTATTGACAAACTTCGTTGCTGTGCAAGATGTCAAAATCCATTGCTATGAGTTTTGCCATCATTAGAATGTCTGGCTAATTTAAACAAAGGACGGACCCACACCTACCAGCTTTCCTTCAGTCATGCCATGAACCTCTAAAATAAGCACTGCCTCTACCTTGCCGCCATCAAAGGACCTGAAAGATGAACTATTATCAAAAGTGTGCACTCATCACTAAATCACTAGAACTCTGCCTTCCAGTAAGCTAAACTTTTTCCTATTCTAGCCAGGGTAAATAAATTTGCGTTTAATTAAATCTCGACTCAATCTAATGATAAATATGTTTTAAAATGGTATTAATTGTTTTTTTTTATTATTTATTATCTGTATGTACTCTTTTCTAGTATTTAAAGTGTGTCTTGGAATCTTAGTTTTAAGATTCCAAGTTTGTTTGCAATTTTCGTTTATCAGGGGGTGCATTAGGAGATTGTATTTTATATGTTTAATATATACCTGATTATTTCGTTAACTATTACAAAATGCATTGGAAGTTTTCGTAGTCTTTATTTATTCACCTGTCCTTAGTTGTAAAATAAAGAATCTTTAAGCATGTTTCATTTGCGCTTTTAGTGCAAACAACAAAATCTTTTTGCTGGCTATTTGTCAAGTTATTTCTTCGGGTTGTCTGAAAGTAGTCATTTCTTTCTGGATTACGTAAGATCATAATCAAATATCTTTTGCTGTCTTGTGTGTGAGATCAATCACGTTTACTTTGAATGTAGTATTATGCGCAGCAGTCCTGCGGCATTTTGATGACAGTAATTAGAATATTACTGCTCGAACGTTCGCGCTGGTTTCGTTGATTTCCGGCAGGACAATAACTTTTATTATCTCTGATTTAGGAAGCTAGAGTTGTTTTTTGTTTTTGTAATTTTACAACTGGCCAGCAAGAAGATATTATCCTAACCATTTCTTATATTTTAAGTGAGAGTATTTTGCTGCAAAATGTTTAATGCCTTCATATTTATCATACTCTTGTGCACTCTCTGGTAAATACACATATGTCACTATAAGCCACTTTTGTATTCATGGCTAGATGTCTTCATTCTATTGCCCAACTTTAATAAAATTAATAAATTGTTTAAACTTAATTTGGCTGACGTTTGTCTTTGTGTTTTGATTTCTCAACTGTCTAAATAATATTTAAGATATCTTGTTCCTCTCTGAGTGTAGTTCGGTGCCTTTTGATTCGCATATCCTGTCCACCCTAAAATAAATGTCTAGTTTCTATTTTCAGACTAGTGGCGCCTCCGGGGTCAGTATATGCGAATCTCAAATATCTCTCCCATTACAATATATATATATATATATATATATATATATAAATTATTAATCAATGTCTTTATTCCAATTATAATAAAATATATATAATTAATCAAAACAATATAATAATTAATACAGTAAAAATATTTTAAAAACAAATATATGCCATAATTTAATTTAATATATTGTACCCTTTTGTTTAGGTTAGGATGAATTGTTTACATCAATTTACTAAAAAAATTTAAATTAAGGTTATTTTATTAGGTATGATGTATATAGTGTGTTGACAATCTTTTAAAAAAGTCTAGTTAAAGTAAATAAGAGGATTTACTGTATAACATTGTGTTAACATTTTAAAAAAATAGCCAACTAAAGATAAATCATAATATTGTATGGTTGGGAAAACTGGCCATAATAAATACTGCATTAATAAGTCTTGTAAATAAATGATTAAAGTAAATTTTAAAAGTAATAATTTAAAGTTAAATAAATAGACTATTTAATAATAATAATTATATTTAATAATTCTATTTAAAAAATCATTTAATGAAAAGTGATAATATGGAAGACAAGTGCATATTCGATTTTATAATATTAAAATAATTATTCTAAATTTTGCTATAATATTGTTTTTATGTAATATTTTGTAAATTAAATTATTTATTTTATTTTCAGTTAAATTATAAGCATTCCATTTATCTTTGTAAATCACATGATGTGTAGATATTCACAAGTGTGCTTGTGGAGTTTTTCTAGTAAAATTGCAAAACTGTTTTAAAATTCTAATATAAGATTTAAAAAGAGTATATTTGTCTATCCCAGAATAAAAATAATATTAGCTGTTATAAATATGAAGTTGGGTTTTTAAAACGAATGTAATAAGTAAAAATTAGATTTTTATTTTGTTTTAAAAAATAACTACATTTTTAAAAAAAGCTAAAAGTAATAATAAATATTACGATATAATTTTAAAAGTTATTTTGAAGTGTTTGATAAATGTAAATAAAATATAAAAATTAACTAAGAATTAAATAATATAATAAATATTTAGTAAATTATTATTTATTTTAATTTTAATGCAGTGTTGCTGGCCAGGGATAAATAAGCAAAGCATTGTTTAATTAACCAATCAGGAAAGTAAATTGTTTAGGTATAAGAGAGGTGCACAAGTTTTGCAGACTACTACTACCACTACTACCCTGATTACCATGACTGCAAATATTATCAATGGAGTAATCTATAAAAACAACTTAATATCTAGTAATTTATAGTTTAAAGTAGGTGTATCAGTAATAGTCAATTTTATTTATTTTTAAGTTCTAAAAAAGTACAGTAATTCATTATTAAAAGATCATATAATACTGAGATGTGAGGCTAAAAGCTAAGTAATTCCTTACCGACCAATTTATAACCAGGTTGTTCTTCGCCGGGGGGACAAATTTTTTTTTGGGAAAAATAATTTTTTTTTTTTAAAATTTTTTTTATTTTTAAAAAAAAAAAAAAAAGAAAATAGTTAAACCTAATTTTAACGTCAAGCTAAACATGAATAAATCATCATTAAATTCAAATTTATGTACAGAAATGTCGAATTGTTATTTCTCTATTAGGCACATAATTTTACCTATATTAATTGGTCATATTAATTTACTATTGAATTTAGTAAATTGGACTTCACAGAGGAGATTTATAAAAATCCACCAAAAATTAAAATTAAAGAAATATGAAAATACCTTATTCAGAGGATTTATTTTAAAGAAGATGGTAAATTTTTAAAATCTTTGAAATTTGATCAAAGAATTATTTTAAGATGCTGAAATATTTCTTTATGAAGAAATATTGAATAATTGATTTTAAACTATCATAATAATTTTAAAAAGATATAAAAAAATCAAGATCGTTAGCAAAATGCTTCATATTGTATTAAAAAGAAATGTTTAAAAATAAGTTAATTATTGTATGCTGGTCATACAAAAGTTTTTGAACATTATTTATAAAAATATTTTAAACTATGTAGTAAATACCGAGGAATGCTAAAATTTTGTTGCTGTAACAAGGAATGCAAACCAACAGGAAATCTGTGTAAAAGTAATAGAACTTTGGAAATTTATTTCATCATATAATATTGAAAATACATTTAATAATTAATGTTTTTAAATAAGAAGAACCATGAACTATTTGTATAAACTTTAAGGGCAGATCCATGTTATTTATAAAGCAATCCGGATATTTTACAAGTCAACTTACCTTTGTTTTTTTAATTTTTATTTTTAAAAAAGTTATCATATATTTTGTTAAAGTGAAACCATCAGAGCATGCGTGTCAGTAAAAGTTTCATCAACAAGTGCTGGACCGGAGGGAAAAAAGAACATTTTTCCTTAAGAAACTTTGAATCGATGGACTTTGTAAATATGATTTTTAAATTATTTCTTTACTAAAAAACTTAATATTAATGCTTATTCACAGAATAGAAATAGGGAAGGAACATAGAACATTAAATTATTTATTAACCTAGTGATTAGATTCTTATAAAAAAATCTTTAATAATTTTTTTTAAAAAAAAAAAACTTAATATTTTTAAAGTGTGATAATGTAGAATAAGTGATAATATGTAATGTTTTATTTAGTTTGTGATCCAAAAACATCAATTAATAATTACCCATGAAGTCATATTATTTATGGCAACAATTATAAGAATATTGATGATTTTATAATGTATTTGATTATGTTTTGGTGTGGATGTATGAGAACTTATATGAAAAACACAATGCATACACACAGCTTATAACTTATTTATTCTTTTTTTTTTAAAAAAAAATATGCGTACTTTTATTTATTTTATAAGTATATTTTAATATAAGGGAAATATAAGTATATAATTCTATTATAACTGAACTTAGTGTTCATTTTAAGTGAGTAAGGTATTAAAGTGGTATATCAATATTAATTGTTTATATCTTTGAGTTTAAGAGTTATCAAAGAATGAAGTAATCTTTTCTTACTGAGCAGTTAGATTGTTATTTATACGTGAATTTATTTATTGTTATAGAAATGTGGGAAGGAATTTAGCAATGTAGAGTGATAAATCTATAATGATAGTAGCGTGGTAATAAGTTAAATGAAACTGAGGTAATATTTTATGTAGGATTTATTTATATTAGAGTAAGGGTGGTCAATAATGATGATTATGCAAGTATAGATAACTTAGCCCTATAACTTGTATATGTTCATGGCAGTGTTTATATGTGTGGAAGTTGAATGTTCCATAAAGCTGAATAAATAGCCTGGACATTATATCTAGTAGTAGAGGTTATTAGACAAAGAAGTCATACCTTATTTATTATACACTGTTACCATGATGATTATTTGATAGAGGTACTATTGAATTAAAACACTAGTTTATTCCATATACCTACCTGTTTATTTACTATCAAAATTTTTTGGATTACATCGTGAAGGAAGCTATTTAAAATATGAGATGATGAATAAGTTTGAAGTGCAGAATTGTTATTGAAAAAGTTAAAATAGGTTATACTATTTAGAGTAAAGATAAAAATAAATGCAAAGATTGTAAGAAAATGGTTTGTCAGTAAAAAAATCATAAAAGTTTTCATATTTGAAATTGATTATTTTTTTTATATTTGTACTAATGGATAAATGATAATTAAAGTGGGTTTATAAAGATGTTGTATAATTATTAAGTTTTTAAAAAGACTTAATTATGATGCATATTTTAACAAGTAGAGGGATAAAACTAATCGTGTTTTAGAGAATATAAGTAATCATAAGTTTTGTAAAAGTTATTCTATAAGAACAATACATCAATACATATATTCTATTTGACATTAAAATTAATAATTAGTAAGCAGTCTAGTTTAATTGCTATGCTATTAATTAAAGTTATTCACATCATTAATAAGTTAGGAATGACTATATGGAATAATAAAATTATTTTAGAAAAGAACTAAATAACAATAATAAATGCATGTTGAACTAATTAATTTATCTTATATTTTTAAAGAACTTACTGACTTAATGAAATTTAATGGAGATGTAATAGAGATACCAGAACAATATTTTTAATGATAGATATTTTTTTATAAAACAATATTCTGTATTCCATATTTTATTTTATTTAATCTATTTTTTTTAAGTACATAAATTGGAGTAAACAAAGTTCATTAATGTTGTAAATAATGTACATAATTTATTGTTGAAGTTTGTTAATAAAATTTGTTAAACTTGTTTTTATAAATCTGGGTGTTGATACAATTTTTCCACATCACAATTATATAATCACGGATAATTTGAATTAAGATATAATATTTGCACAACATAAATAAAATTAATATTTAAAAGTTATATTTTCTTGATATGATTTTTCTTTAAGAAACTTCATTTATCATATTATTATTATTATTATTATTATTATTATTATTATTATTATTATTATTATTATTATTATTATTATTATTATTATTATTATTATTATTATTATTATTATTATTATTATTATTATTATTATTATTATTATTATTATTATTATTATTATTATTATTATTATTATTATTATTATTATTATTATTATTATTATTATTATTATTATTATTATTATTATTATTATTATTATTATTATTATTATTATTATTATTATTATTATTATTATTATAGTCATATAGTAACTATAAGATATTTACACAGAATTATATTACTAATAATTGCCACATATTCTCAGATTATAAGATTATACCACATATTATTTAAGATGCAATATTAAGAATAAGAGATTGTATCATATTATTATTATTATTATTATTATTATTATTATTATTATTATTATTATTATTATTCAGGATCAATATTAGAATGAGAAAAGAGATGAGATTAAAGTATACATTAAAGAAGATTATTATTACTATTATTATTTAATTATTATGAATATTAGTTACATGTAATTAGGAGTGATATTAAATCCCTTATTATGCTTAATTACAGAAATTATATTCGTTTAGAATTATTTTAAAGGAACCTGAGATTATTTGAGTTAAATCATTTTGATTGAGATATTAAGATTAATTCATTAGGAATAATTTTACTTAATTAATTATTATTGAAGATGTAGAAATGCTATAGATTTATTATTTGAGATAATAGGAGGGAGGATAGTATTTTTATGTTATTGAGATAATTTCCTATAAGATATTAGCTCAATTTATTCGTCTTGCCACTTGTAAACTTACTTCATAGTCTCATGATTTTTATTAAATATTTATTCATTTAATTTATGAAACTAAATTATATTGTTATTTATTAATTAAAGCTAGTTTAATAATTTATAGTATTAAAGAATATATTATTATTGATTGGATACATTTTAAGTGAACATAATTATTGATTTGAGCTGGACCAATTCGGTATTATTACATATTTTCCTGCACATAGATCTTAGGATTTGAATTAGCATAATATAAAAAAACATTTAATTTTATAACACTTCAACAGTTACTAATGTTGGCTTATCAAGATTTAAACCTAGAATATTATCAAATTGTGAAGAACATATATTAGAATTTATCAGCAATTATTTTTCTGATGACTTGAAGGAGATAAACATCACATGATCACCATTTCTTATGTTTGCTCTGAACTGTTATTAAAACTGGCAAAACTCTCTTTATACTTATTGCTACTCAGTGCAAGCAAGAGTAATCAGTGGATGCCAGAAGGTTTGTGCATAAAATCCCTATCTAGTGCCTACTCATTCAATATCCCCAGATTAGTTTCTGGCTTGTGGCCTTCATCAGTGAGGAGCCTTGGATCTGAGAGCACTGCACCTAGATCTTAGGATATAATGCAACTCTCCAGCAGCCATTTTTTATCATTACTTCACTACAAAACTTTGAGGCTTGAATTGAAAACATTATAATATTTTCAATCCAATCTCATCAGATTATATAATCATATAGATTGGAAACCAATTCTGCCTAATAGGATAGAGGTGGCTATGTTAATAAAGAACGAAAGATACCAAAATGTATAGGTACTGAACTGAGTTCAGATGTAAATGACTAGATAAGCTGATGAGCTTGGATTGAAAATATTATAGTATTTTCAATTTAAGCCTCATAGTTTTGTAGTTAAGTAAAGATAAATGGTGGTGCTGGAGGGTTGCATTAGATCCTAAGATCTATGTGCAGTGCTCTCAGATTGAAGGCTGTTCACTGATGAAGGCTACAAGCCAGAAACTAGTCTGGGAATATTGGATGAGTAGGCACTATATGGGGATTTTATGCAAAAGCTTTCTGGTAATCATTGATTACTCTGGCTTGCACTTAGTGGCAATACGTATAGAAAGTTTTGCCTATTTAATGACATGAAAGAGAGTGACATTGATAAGACTCATAAGCTAGTAATTTCATAATTCCTAAACGTTTTACTGCAATTGTATAATAAATATGTTGTAGATTAGAATGGAAATCTAAAGAAGTAGAAATTAATGGAAATTAATTATGTCATCTAAATTTTATACATGAGGTCATTGCTTTTTTTGTAAATAATATCAAAGTAAGATTAAAAATAAATGTTCAAAAGATTTAAATAATGTTCAATAAATTTTCTGTGAAAAAAAAAAGATTCATAATCAACATTAAAAAAAAATTAACAACTATAATGAGTAATCCAAATGCAAATCTAATAGATGAAATTAATCTTAGAATTAAAATTGGATGGAGTGTTTATTTAATATTAAATTTAATATACCTATGTATATAAATAAAGTTTTTAAATAGTTATAGTAGTTCATATTTGTAGACTGAGACTGGGATACATAAATAATAGCAATTCAATGAATGCAGATCATTTAATAAAATAAGCATAATGTATGATAGGAGAATCTCAAAGCATCTAAAATGAAAAACATGGATAATCACAAACATCAGTGTAATTTTAAGAAATTAAATATAGCTGTGTTATAAATATTTGTCAAAAATATAACAGATAAATAGTAAAGTTTTAAATTGGATCCCATGAGGCTTAAAAGTCTTAGAAATAAATTGTATGTGATATGAATAGATGAAATAAGAAAGTTTTGCTGGAAAGACAGACTAAGGATTTGGAAAAACGAGATTACATTTGTAGGTAAAGTATCCCATACTGAACCAATCAAGGTAAAATGTATTGTGTATATCTTATTTGTATGACTTGTGTAAAAATATCTGTTGAATTAGTAAATGAAAAAGCAATTAATCATGATCTTTTTTATATTAAAATATATATGCAATGTAAATTGATTAAGTGAAATAAAAAGAAGAAAATTAAAAACCCATTAAGTACAGTTTTAAAAAAACTAGTTAATATTTTTTTTTACATTTACAAATAAAATCATATATTTATTATTAATAATAACATATTTTTATTTCTGATTATAAATTATTACACTGTTTAAATTCTTTGATAACTATTTAAAAAAATCCCAATGAGATTACAAGCTCTTACTAAATTAAGTTATAAATTGAGTAATTAAAAAAATATAAAACATTATTTTTAAAACATGGATAATAAAGTGATGTTAAATAATATATGAACTGATAAAAATAACAGTTAAAAAACAACCCAGACTTATGCAAAATACTACTATTACTATTAATAATAGTACTGATAACTTTAAAATGTAATTATCTATATCTTTCTCATGTCTACTTAATACTTAATATCATAGCATATGATATTATTCTATTACAATGGAATGTTTTTGCATTATTTTAAAATAACAGCTTCAGTTCTAATTTAATGTTTTATTTTAATATTAAATTCTTAATTCTATATTCGGAATAAATATATTGTACTTGATTCATTAAAAATATGTTTGGCATTAGAGAAGATCCTAAAAACATTGAGTCTTTGCTAATATTAAATAATAATAATAATAATAATAATAATAATAATAATAATAATAATAAGAATAAGAATAATAATAATAACAACAGCAGCAGCAGCAACAACAATAACAATGATGATGATGATGATAATAATAATAATAATAATAATAATAATAATAATAATAATAATAATAATAATAATAATAATAATAATAATAATAATAATAATAATAATAATAATAATAATAATAATAATAATAATAATAATAATAATAATAATAATAATAATAATAATAATAATAATAATAATAATGTGAAATATATAATTAGACAATACTTTTTTTTTTATTGGATGATTACTGTTCTACTACCAAAATACTTAAATTAACATAATCTTCTTTAATTAAACTTCATTTCTTAAATCCAAACAAATTATTGTTAAGTCATCATATAATCTATGAATTCTTTTTTAAAATATGTACTCAGCTTATCTATGGAAAATAAAAATTAAGGGCATTGGTGATTATCAACATGTTTTGATATCCCAGCTTTATTTTTTAATTGTTATATCTTTATGAATTAGCACTTAAATTTGTGCATCTAAATTATTATTTATATAATCTGCCCAAGCTTAGCAAGGGCTAAATATATAGTCAGGTCTATAATAAATCTTTTCCAAATCCAATCACAACGTAGACTGTTGATTTTATTTTTAAATCATTCATGATGAGAATGGTTATTAATTTCATTTGTAACACTGGTGAACTTTTAGTTAGTATATTTCTTGCTGAACCCATACTCTTTATATTTAATTTAATTCGTCATTCCTTTTATATTCAGCATATGCTTATTCATTATCATTCATATTCTTTATATTGTATATTAAATTTGGTTCATTAACTGAGAATGATGATTTTCCATCCTACCAGTTTTACCTCAGACTCATACCATTACAATATATATATATATATATATATAATATTTGATGTTATTTATTAAATGTAGAGATCATATGTAATTAAAGAGAAATACTTTAATACATGTCCTACACTGATCTTATCTATTCAAAAATATCTATCTTATATTTGGGTTTGAAAGTGTCCTCACTACTTAACATGACATGGTTGATCTGTATAAGATCAGTGCATTGCACATATTAATGGTAGAAATTCTTTCCCTTTATTTATGGTCATGGCCTTCCATAGTGGTATACCTGATAGGACATCAGAGTGGACAAGGAAGGGTATCTAGTTTTCCACAACTTCTGGGCTCATATCCACTGCAATCTCCATCCTAATAGATAAAAAGTTATCATACAAACCTACATTAAACATCTTTATCTATACTCATCTCTTTTATCCATTCCTAAATTCCATTTATCCCAGAATTCAAACTTACAGAGAATACACATAATACTCTACTTCAGAAAATATTATTATTACTATCTTTATTGCATTAGTGTGTGATAAATTAATAAATGAATAAAGAAAAATTCAAAAAACAACTTTAATTTGAAATCATATATTTAACAAATTTATTCACAATTATTAGAATTTATTCAATGAGAATTTATAACAAAAGCAGTTAATTGGTTTTCAATATCGATTACTATTCTTTGATTAATATGGTTGACATTTATTCATCCAATCCCTCATTTCCCCTCAAAGAGAAATCATTTAATATCAATACTAACAAAAAAATTTAAACTTGTTATTTTTTCTATATACACTTACATTCTAATTTAGACTTTAGTAAAATCATGGTTCATTGTTTCCAACATATTTATTGATTAATTCATATTAAATAACGTGATAGTGGTCAGGGATCCCCTATTTCTATTGTGATTTATTTTTTTATAATGATAGAAAGACCATTCATGCTAGAAGTTTTTAATCTTATATACTAAAATAAACAAGTAAATGACAAAGTGATTAGTATCAACAAACAAACAAAAATAGCAGGGTACAAGAGTTGGTATTTAATATTGAAAATTATAAAGTCTTACTTCCAACTCTGTTGATGATCCTCTGTCTAGTATATCAAGAATTTATATCACCATCAAACTACCATAAGGAAAGAAATAAAAAAACATAGATACATAAAATTAATCATATAATGTCAACCTAGATAAAATGAATGTTCATAACTGAAAATGTCCTAAGTAGTGTATTCAGCATAGATGAATAGATGCTGTTTTGAGTTGAATTTAATTTTGGCAATTATATCTCAATGAGTGAATAGATGCTATTTCGAGTTGAATTTGGTTTTGGAAGTTACAGGTCCATGAGTGATGCTTAGAGTTGGTATAACTCTTTGGCTAGAGATCGAAAATATTCTTGAAGTATCGAATAAATTTAAAGTTATTTCTGGGTCTTTTAATTTAAAATCCCTTAGTTTATTGGGTTTAAATTTGTACACTTTTATTTTAGCTTGATATTCTCATTTAAAGTTTTTACTTCTGGGGTTTCAGGTCTTCTGTTTTAATGACAATTTCGATTATGGCACAAAGTTTTGATCTGATTTTTGAAAAGAGGGTCACTTATATATATATTGCCAATCACCAAAATGAGATTACTTTTTTAAGTGTTGATTTGATTCTTTTAAATAGAAAGTTCAAGTTCATGCTTTGGGCTGATTATTTTTCTCATGTGTTATGAATTATATATATATATATAGTGGACTAATAACAATAAAATGTTATTTATTTATTTCCTTTATGTTTTTCTGATTTTATCACTTCTGTCTAAACCTAATAATCTTTTGTTATATTGTTGTACTATGTGTATATTAAACAATAGTTCATGAAAGGTTTTTATAATAGGTAAATATAAATATTTAAGATTTATATGTTTAGTTTAGATCACATATTTTATCACACACTTGTTTAATATTTAATTATGTGAACAATTAAATATTTCTCATCTAAAATATTCATACATTTTATTTGGGTAACATTCTCTTTATACAAATAACTTATTTTACATTATATGTAAATAAAATTGTTATCAAGGATACATTATATGTAGAGAATGTAGCTATTGTCCATACTAGTGTTGAAGTAAGTAAGAATGTTTAATGGTCTGGTTTTGGTGCAGTGTAAAAAGACATTTTACATATCCTTCCAGTGAAAAAGGTTAAAGATAAAAATAATATTTTTAATTTTTCATTTTTCCTCTCTATCTTTTAATGGGTAACCTAAGATATATTGCTTTAGAGTCCTACTTTTGTGTGCTTCATTGTCTATCATTAGGGATTATTGTAATTAAATTAATTTAAGCTTTCCTTATTTTTTTTTTCATAATCTGAACGATGTTTTACTTGATGGTGTTGAATTGGGGATATCTACTATTATCTATCCACGTGTTATAAAGAGGTAGCCACTCTTCTAGTGAATGGGTCCTCTTAAGTATTACAGAATTTATAGAAAATGAATTTTTTTGGATTACTAATGTGTGGGGTTTTATGAATACTTTATCTCCAATTTTGAATTGGTAATTTGCTTTCTTTTTAATTCTTCCATATTGTTCATTCAAATTTATCATTCTGTGATATGCTTCTATTCAAACTTTTTTTTATATCTATAGGTAATTCGATGAGCATATGCATGGGTTCTCAAAATAGAATTTGGGTATGTTGACTCAAGTACAATCTGCTAGGTACAATTTCAGTGAATTTGTTTGCACTTCCACTCAGCCTTTATGCTTATTCTTCATGTAGGTCCTGAACAAATGTCCAAGTTCCTGCATTATACATTCACATGGGTTTGACTGTGGATCTTTAATAGAGATAGCACATGATTTATCTGATATTTTTATACCCATATGATTTTTTTTTGGATAGAATAGGGGTACCATTATTGGTTAATATTATCCCTGGTTTTCCTATCTCTCTAAAATGGAGGGTGTCTATTATTTTAGTAGTATATTTAGTATTAGCTTGAAATAATGGGTAAGCTGACAAATTTGAAAGATATCATAGGGTATTAGCAATAGTGGATCATAAAAATCCACAGCTAAGATTTTGTTTGGTCTCTCTGGAATGATAGAGTTTACTGAACTGATGTAACTTTTATTTATTGGCTAGGCTTTTATACATATGGGACAACTTTGGCTTTTATTCAAGATATTTTTGTACATTCTAGAACAGTAAAATCAGTTTTTTTAAAAAAAATTTGTTAAGTTTTATGAGCTCCATAGTTTCCAATATAAATAATATATATATATATATATATATATATATATATATATATATATATATATATATATATATATATATATATATATATATATATATATGTATTGTATGAGTGGGCATATTACTACTTTAGATATTACTATTCTCCACTCATCTTTGTCACTGTTTGTTTTATATTTAAAGAGCTGATTCGCTTGCTTATGATATTTCAAATTATTGGCTTTTACAAATTTCTTTTTTTTATTCAACATTTTAATAATTGGGATCAGAACTTTATCTAGGGTCTAGAGGTTTTGTTTAACAAATTATTTGTCTACATTTTCATTAATTGCAAACTCAACGATTAAAATGTAGGCATTATCTACTGATAAATGTTGCTGTTCTGATCGACCTGGATTTCAACTTAGCACATCAGCCACAATGTTTTCAGATCCCTGTATTGTATCTGACTGTGTAATTGAATTCCTGTAATAACAGACTCCACCTAACAATATGACTATTGGTTAAGTAAATGTGATTAAAGATTTCAAGGCTTTTATGATTGATAATCACTATCATTTCTGATTAAAGAAGCATTTGTCAAAATTTCTGGAAAGCCCACAGTATTTCTATCACTTACTTTTCAGCAACTGTGTAGTTTATTACTGGACTTTTTAATAGATGATTAATGAAGTCAAGGACTTCTGTTTGACCATCCTCCTGGATTTGGGATAATGTTACCCCTAATCCATTACAATTACTATCAGTTTGTCTAATAAAGGATTTATTAAAATCAGAAAAAGCCAGCATGATTTGCTCTAAAAATCCTGTTTTAATTTTGGCAAATGCCGCATCTTGTTTTTAGTCCAGTTCCATTTTCATTTTTTCTTATTAATTTTAATAATATTTCCATGTGATCAACAAATTTTGGGTTGAAACAATTTTAAAAATTGCATAACCCCAAAAATGATCTGATTTGTTTTTTTTTTATTTTTAGGTATAGAAAAATTCTGTATTGCACTAATCTTGCCTGGATGATGTCTCACCCCATTACAACCAATAATATAACCTAAGAAGATTATTTTGTTGCACCCTAGTATACTCTTCTTGAAATTGATTTGTTGTATCCTTAACATAGCTCTCTTTAAAAAATCATTTTTAGGCATTGATGATGTTCTTCAATAGTAGATGATGTGATAATAACATTATCTACATAGATATTGCTATCTGTTTAATCTCAGAAGAAAGGGTTTTATCCAGGCATCTTATTAAACCAGCACCACTAATTAGTCTACCCAAATGACATCTTATTAAACTGATACGTAAATCCTTCATACCAAAATGCAGTGTATTGGTGATCTTCTATCTGGAGTTCTATCTGCCAATTACTTGAGATTTGGCCAAAATTAAAAAAAAACACTTTCTTATTACCAAATATCTCAAATAATTTGTGTATGGATGGTAGTATACTTTTATCTGGAATGGTTATTTTGTTTAGTTATCTAACATCTAAACAAAATCTGATTGACTCATCTTTCTTCTTCACGATTGCAATAGGATTACAGTACAGTAAGGAACATTTTGAGATTATTCCCTGATCATTTTTTGGTTTGTTTATCACATCCCAATATTGGTATGGGATTGGATATGATTTTGATTGAAATGGTTGGTTTTCAAATATTTTGACTCTTTGCTGGAAGCCTTCTATCAATACTGGTGTTTCTGGAAATATAATATTATATTCATTAATTATAAATTACAACTTCTCTACATCATTACAAATTATTAAATTTGTTTTAATGCATTTTCTTTTAAAATTGCTTCTGAGATGTTAGATACCACCCAAAAAATTTTATGTAGGTCATAATTTGGCAGTAATGTCATCTTTATAACCTCATCATTTACCCTGACTAATTTACTTTGGAAATCAATTGTACATTTGCTCATGTGTATAGTGTCTGCCCCTATGATGACTTCTTGAATGAGGCCCTTTAAGATAAAGAAGACATAATGGATACATGTTTGGTTGATCATTACTTTGACCTAGATTTGCTTTTGAACTAATTTTGCCTTTTTGTTGTTAGGCATGGTAATCTGTACTGACTTAAGGGATAAAGTTTTAATATTTAGATTATCTAAGATTCTTTTGTACAATGTATCAGAAATTACTGAAACATGACAACCAGTGTCTAACAAGGCTTTAACTCACAAATTTTCAAATATTTCTATCATGGGAAAACTTTGCAAAGCATAATGAGGTGTTTCATGTTCCCATGAATGAAGTTACATTGCTGATTTCCTTTATAATCTCAATTTTTTTCAACTTTTTTGATGGGTGCCTTTGAGGTGATGAACTATGTCTTAGGTCTCTTATATGTTTACTTTAGATATGGTTTTGGATGCATCTTTATTGTATCAATGTTTCAGCTGTTTCTATTGACTGCTTGAGGCCATGTCAATGGAGTTTGTGTCATTATCTTTTACAATTGTGAGAGCTGTTATTTTTTTTTCTTTTATAACTTATTGTATTAAGTGTCACTTCCTCTTTTCTTTCTTCTGGAAATTTATTTGTCATGTGAAGGTTATTGGTATCAATATTATTTAGCAATTCTGTTATTTGGTCAATACTTTGAGCATTACTGCAGAGTAAAGATTGTTCTAAATTTAAAGGTAGATTGTGTTTAACAATCCTTATGATTTGATTCTGACAGCAGTGATAGATGTCCAGGTTTTTAACATTGCTACTTGCCTCTTAAAAAATTTGGAAGTTTCTCCAGGGGCATTATTATTTTCCCTGTAATATCTTATATATTATAGCCTCCTTGTATCATTATTCTAGAAGTTTTTAATCAATAAAGTTTGATATTCATTAAAGTAGTTGGTACTTGGAATATTGATTCCCACCATAATAATCTGTCACCTTATAGATGATTATATGTCTTGCCTTCATATAAGTTGGAATTGACATAACAATATAAATTTAGGCTTCTCAAGTGGTCAATTGAAGCTTCATTAGTAAATCCTTTGAATAGTTTGAGAAATTGATTTATGGTATTTATCTGATTGTGTTATTTATTGTACTACCACATCAACTTGGGGTATTCATAGTTGGTCATACTGTTTGATTATTCAGGTCTTTTTTAGTTTGATTAAAGATAATTTCATTGTTATTATAGGCTTTTTGATATACCTTCTATTCCCCTATAAGTCTCATATCGATTATTTGTTTTATTTTGTTCATTATCAATTCTATTAGTGGTTTCTAAGATCAGATTTAGTTTTTGTTTAATATCAATTTTATTAATAGTTTCTAAGCTCACATTTAATTTTTTTGTTATTTTCTGTTCACATTCTGTAGGTTTAAAGTTTTGGGATTTTGAATTTGTTTTACTTTTAATTTTTCTAATTTTTTAGAATAATCACAAAGTTAATAATTTCTAGTTGGTTTAGAAGACTATTATGGTTTTCAATTAAGTTTCCAACACTATTTTTATTTTGTGTTATCTCTGTTTCAATTAAACCCTGCCTAATATTAATACCTTTATAATTATTCTCTATTGAATTAAGTTTTTTTTCATGAATTTCCAATTCACTGTCTTATTCTTTTTTAGACTGATTCATTTCCATCTGCAAGTTTCTTATTTGTTTGTTGGTCTTGATCTGGTTTTCTTTCTGATTTTGTTCTATTTGAATTCAAAGTTATCATAGGCTTATTTCATTTCTATGCACTTGTCATGTAATTTGCTTCCAATTTTCTTTTCAAATTCCTCAAATCTTTGTTTGCATTTGCAGTCCTTTTCATCAATAATTTTCTCTAATTGTAGAAATTTAATCTTAAAGTCTGTTTTAAATTTAGTTTTCATACTCTCCATGTTTTAATTAAATCAGTTGTTATATCTGCTTCTAATTCAGTTACATTGGTTGTTATATTTGTTGACATTTGCTGTATTATCTATTATCAATTGATTAAGTGAGACATTGTTTTTCCTTGTTTTCTCTTCTTGTTTTTCTGAATCCTAATTAAATTGAAAGACTGTAAATCTCTTCTGTTTATTATAATTATAATACTTATATAACAGCCAATCAGATGTTATGATGACTGTCCTGAATAGCGATCAAACCATAAAAGGTGGTCCACCCTCTTCTCGACTTGTCTTTCTATATATCTAAACCAGTCTGAAGCATTTAATTGTTTCTGGTACATAGACATTTTTTGATACAGTCCCTTCACCAGATATGTCTCTGATTTGTTCAGCTTCTAAATTTTCTAGGAGAGAAATCTCTACTTTGCTTCTACCTATATCATTTCATACTTCATTTTCATTTGTTTTTTTTAATAGTTTCAGACTGCATCATTTTTATGCATGATATTACTCTTTATTCTTTTATTTTAAATTAATTTACTAAGCTCTTATTTTCAGATATTAAACTTTATGTATATTAACTTACATTAAGAAATATCATGGGAAAATTTATTGTGACTATATTTTACTGTATTCACCAAAAAACTATGGTTTAACTAAGCTGTTGTTTCACTCAATTTTTTATTTTACTACTTTTATATCTCAATATTTAATTCTTTTAAGCAGTTGACTACATACTTTTAATCAATTTTAATCATTGGAAGTTTTTTATTGCTCAAGTTTAATTTATCACATTGAGGAAAAAAAAAAATTAATGGGATATGTTTATATTTTATAATTTTTATTATTGAAAATCTCGAATTATAATAGTAATATAAGATTGAAGACCCCATGGATGGATACAGTTTATGTAATAGAATGAATCATGGCTTGCAAAGCAGTATACCCGATAGGCCACCAGAGTGGATGAGAAAGTGTATCACATTTTCCAAAACTTCTGAGGTCATATCCACTTCAATGTTGATCCTAAGAAATTACAAGTTATCATATAAAACTACATCAAATATCTCCATGTACACTCATTCTTTTCTCCATACCTAGATTTCATTTATCCCAGAATTTTAGTTTAGAAAGAATGCACATAAATTTCTTCTTCAGGGAATATTCATATTACTATCTTTATTGCATGAATGTGTGATAAATTAATAAACAAAGAAAGAAAAATCCAAACAACTGACTTTAATTTAAAATCATATGTTTAACAATTTTATTCATAATTATTACAATTTATTCAATAAGAGTTTATAACAAAAGAAATTAATTTGCTTACATATCTATGACTATTATTTGATCAATACATTTGATATTTATTCATCCAATCTCTTTTTCTCTTCAAAGAGTAATCATTCAAAAAAAATTTAAACCTTATTATTATTTGTATATACACTTGCTTGCTAATTTAGACTTTAGTAAAATCATCATTCATTATCTCGTGTGTATTTATTGATTAATTTATATTAAGAAACATGATAGTGGTCAGGGATCTCCACTTTCTATTGCAATTTATTTTTTATGGTGATAAAAAAGATCATTCATGCTAGAAGTTTTTAATCATATATACTGAAAAAAAAACAAGTAAATGACCAATTGATCAGTATCAACAAACAACCAACAAATAACAGTGTTACTGTGCATATGATGTTATTTAATGTTGTTAAATATAGAGTTTTACCTCCGATCCTGTTGATGATCAAGTTCACCTGCAAGAAAGTTCATGCCTGGCACTATATTTTATTTCAATTTAAAATTAATAATAATGTTCCCATTTCTAGTATATTAAGAATTTATACCACCACCAACCTATGGTAAAGGGAAAAAATCAAAACCATTGGTATATAAAATTAATCATATGATGTCAACCTAAGATAAATCGAGAGTCCAAAATGGAAAATGTCCTGAAAGAGTTATATGCATCATTATGGCTAAATACAGTTCATGATTCAATTGGTGGAATTTGAATGTTTGAAAATGTGCATACTGATGATGTGAACTTCTCTCTTTTGAATAGCATGTGTTGAATTGTTAAATTTACATCTTCATATCCAAATAATAAATTTGGGAGCGTCTTCTGCATTGATGAATAGATGCTGTTTCAAGTTGAATTTGATTTTGGTGCTTGCAGCCTTATGAGTGATGCTTCTCTTTTGATGAGGTAACTTTACACTTAGCAGCTTATGGTTATGTGTGTATATACAAAGTTAGTCAAAGTCCCTGAGTTTTATGAATAACTAATGTAGTGGCTAGGTAGATCTGAAGTCAGAATTGATATAACTCTGGATAAAGAGTGAAAAATATCGATCAAAAAATTTAATGTTATTTCTGGAGTTTGTAATTTAAAATCCCTTAGTTTACTGGGTTTAAATCCAAATGCTTTTATTTTAGCTTTTATTCATATTCAATGAAATATTCTCATTTAGAGTTTTTACTTTGATGGTTGCAGGCCTTTTTCTTCGAACATCAAGTTCGATCATGGCTACATTAGTCAACATGAAGTTTTGATTTGATTTTCGAAAAAAGACCATTTGTATATATATATTGCCAATCACCAAAATGAGGTTGTTGTTTTTTAAGTGTTGATTTAACTCTTTTAAATAGCAAGTTTAAATTCAAGCATTGAGCTGAATATCACGTGTTACTATTTATATATATATATATAGTTGTTTAATACCAATAAAATTTTATTTATTTATTTCCTTTACATTTTTGTGATTTTATCACTTCTGTGTAAACTTGATAATCTTTTTCCTTATATTGTTGTAATATGTGTAAATTAAACAATAGTTCATGAAAAGTTTTTATAAAAGGTAAATGTAAATATTTAAGTTTTATATATTTCGTTTAGATTATGGATTTTATCACACTTTTGTTTAATATTTAAGTACATAAGCAATGAAATATTTCTCATCTAAAATGTTCATACGTTTTATTTGGGTCACTTCTTTTTATACATATAACTTATTTTACATTATAGGTAGAGAATGTTATTATTGTAGGTATTGGTGTTGAAGTAAGTAAGGGTGTTTAATTTTTCTTGGTGGGGTGTAAGATCCCATTATGTAATATATATATATATATTGTAACTAGTAAAAGAAGCAGCAGGCAGACACATAATATAAATTATATATTAACTAATAACTGGCTAGCTCTAAATAAAACGGTAAAACTGACTGGGCAAGATCACATCAATCTCAGATTACTTTCATCTAAATATGCAATTATGTCTAATTAATTTCATTTTAATCAAATTTAGCTAATGTAATTTCAAAGTTCTTATACTAATAATAAACATTCTCCAAATAGATAGATAAAATTATACTCTTTATATCTCGGGTTCTAATCTTATTACTGAATGTATCTTAGAGAATAAGATGATATAATCCACTCTTTTGATTTATTTGATAATGACAAAAATTCAATATTTAACCATGATTTTTTAAAATAATTATCGAGGATTATTATTATGGTGATATGAATAGAAAAAAGGTTTTGGTCATATCTATATATCACCCTAAAGGATTTCTGATAACCTACCTTAAAATAAATATGATAAACAGTTCTTAACCATGGATGTCTATTAAACATCATCAACATAAATTCCAATAAATAGAGGAACTTTAAAAATATGATTGTACTATTATGCTTTCAAAACAATATAATATTTGTGTGTTGTTGAGATTTTCTGATAATGCAGTGATGACACAGATAAAAAAAATTAAATTTAATAATTAAAGTAAAATTTTATTAATGCTATAAAGTTTAACATGTATAAGAAATTATCATTTAAATATGAAATTAATAATAATACGTTAGTTTTGTGATTTTGGCAATAAATTATAAGACAATCAAAAACATATTGTATGCTTTGAATAAAGAAAGCTCTCATATTTTATTTATGAACATAGTCGTCTTTCTAATATGACATAGTATGGAAAAACATGTAATGGATTAACAAATAAATCTTATTATCAGTATTATAACCTTGAGTTTTGAGAGGATATATAAAATCATATGAAATATTTCATCATTGTTTTAACACCTTAGATATGGATACACATATCACCATGTATCAAAAATACTTAACCACTCTGATCATATCAAGAGAGAAAATAAAAACATGATTGGTATTATGCAGGTCTTTACTACTCATGAAAAACAACATCAAAAATATAATAAAAGCATGGCTGGTATGATTCCTGACTTTAACATTTAATCAGAAAAAAACATCCAAAGATGTAACAAACAAATACACATTTGATGTTAAGTGTAAATAAAGAAATAGAAGCTTGTTCCTAATCTTAATAAACTGAATACATATAAACCATCATAAAACATGACTAAGGCATAATAACTAACTATATGTCAACAAGGGCATACTTCATTTCAATAAGGCATAACTCAGACTAATATATAAAAATAGTTTTGACACACATATTATCTCATAGAATAATAATATTCATATAATGGGAAAACCAATAAAACATAAGATATAATAAAATAAGAATTAGATGTATGAATTATGGCTTAATAATTCAATAAGAAAAAATGTACCCCTGCAATTCATTTATCCATTTATTACTCACTCTAATAATTCCATACTTGATGTACATACTTCATTTTATTACATTACAATACAAAATATATTAAAAAACTCCAATATTCAAAACAGTAAATTATATAGAAATTATAAGCAATAAGACACCATAAGCATAATAAAATATATAAATACACATAAATCTATTAATTTATATAGTCCTTTTACTAATTGAAAAGTTCATAAAGATCTGAAATCATATTCCAATGACATTCTCTGCAGCACTATAGTATGAATAATGGTTCCATAAAAGTGTAGAATATTTTAATAAAATGTTCTAAATATTTAAATATCACATGGTCAGAATAAGTAGACAAATTCTGAAGCAAATTGAGTTAGATATCAACACAAAGTAAACCTTTCAAAGTAAAAATATAGCACAGTATTATTTTAAGCAAATAATAAAACATAAATAATGTTATTTTTTTTCAGAACAGTGTAAAGTTTTAAATGATTAATAATTTAAATGAACATAACATAGATTTTGTAAATAACAAATGAGCATAGAATTATTTCCAACAAATATAAAGTAATCATTTAGTTTATATTTCTTTTGAAGTGATAAACAATGAAATTTTATTAAGAGTACAATGTAAAATTTATAAGTAATAAATGAGCACAGTATTACTTCAATTTATAGTAAGTAAAATACTCCAATAAGATTCATATAGTAATCAGATAAAGCAATATAAATTGTAATGAGTATTTAATATCATTTTAATTCAAAGCAATATAAATGTTCTGAAAGCATTAAAACATTGACAATAACATTTATTTTATCTGTTATAATAAGTAAAAAAAATTCAGATGAAATATAATGTATTTTAGTATGAATACTCATTTTATTTTATAAGCGAAAACCTTCCAATAATAAATTGTATATTTCAAAGAATAGGTTTTTATGTTTTTATCTAATGATAAAAACACATAAGGTAAAATCAATACTTTCATAATATATTTAAAATGATAAACAATTTCTTCAAACACAAATATTTCCATTTCAAATACTAGACAATAACATAAATATTCCCATTATTTTTTTAAAAAATAGCCAACACTATTGTGTATGAATGCTATTTTTTTAAATTATGAAGACATAATAAATGAACACAAATTATTTCCATAATAAAATAAATATATTTTAATTTTTTGTAGTTATAATCTTACAGCAGCTTTCTTTATTTTACATATATTCTTCAAGTTCAGCTAAAGTTCTAATTTTGTTATAAAACATAATTAAGCTACCAAGAATATTAATAAATTATAATAAACATATGTACAGTCCATAATCAGCTATAGACAATTATTTAGCAAATGTGATGTTTAGTAGTTTAATAAGCAATGTTCTGGTATTTAAAGATGTTAATAATTTTAATTCTGATTAATCTTTCAGCATAAATAAATAAATTACTAAAAATTAAATAATAGTTCATATCAACATAATTTTGAATATACTTCTGTGAGAATTCATCACATGATAAAGCCATGGAACAGCTTATCATTTTCATTAACAATAAAGTGTTTTAAAGAATTTCCTGTAGTGTATATATTGAAGATTTAGTAGTGTGATGTGTGTGTGTTAAAATGTAAAATAAATCACAATATCGTTAATATTATAAACATTGAATAAATAAATTGCAAAAGAGCTTTCAATTACTGCCATGCAATTACTGTCAACTGCACAAAAATATAAAATGAATATACTAACACCTATAATGCAATATTTCATATTATTAATTACTCTTTATGACTGCATATAAACATAAAATAAATACATCAATAGCTGCTCAAAGTTCTCAAATTGTCTTCTTAATAAAACTTTGTCTTTAATTTGAATAAAGTAAAAAATTACATGAAAATAAAAATATAAAATTTATATTAATAAAAAAATTGCTTAATGGATGACATGTTAATGTGAAAAATAATGGGAAATATGACAAAATAGCATATTATGGGCTTAGTAGTGTATTTTATTAAACTATATGTGCAGTTGATATGAGTACTTAAAAACACTTATGCAGATTTACTATTTAAAACATTAATTTTATTATGGATTACTTATTACATATACTTGTTATCATTTATATATATATGTAATATAAAAATAAAATGTCCATTAATTAAAACAAAATTGTAATTACAATAAAATAGTAATAATGGTAACAAACTATTAAAAACAATCCTTAAATTCGCAGAAGTACTTTCGGTTAATTTCTTGAACCTGCCTCAACTGCCATTAAAATTCAAAATAAAAAACAGCAAATGGAAGCAAATCAACAATTCAAATTCCACAAATCTCATATTTTACTGTTAGCAGATTGCCTATTTATTAAATGCATTTTATTCCTATTTATAAAAATTGCCTCCTTAATTTTTTCTTATTATTATTATTTTATTGTAATTACAATATATATATAAAGTTAACAGTAATTAACTATTATATACAGACTTTCAATATGCAAAAGTACTTTTGGTTAATTCCTTAACCTGCTTCAACTGTCATTACATTCAAAAAAACAAAATGGAAGCAAATGTCACTGACACAAATCCCATGAATCCTGAATTTTGTTTAGTTTTTTGAATTTAATGGCAGGTAAGGCAGGTTAAGAAAATAACCAAAAGTATTTTTGCAGATTGAAAGTTTATATATAATAGTTAATTACCATTATATTTATTATTTTTATTGTTATTACAATAGTTTTTTTAATTAATGGACCTTTTATATATATATACACACATTCAGTGAAAGCATTCAACACTTAAACAATACCAATATCAATATTAATTAATAAATTTACATTTATAAACCTATCTAGCTTTGAACATTATTATCATATATATAATAGGACAAAATATTTAATAAAGCAAAACCCTAGAACAATTTTAATATTATCATTGTACAAATTGTAAAGGTATACATATGCCATTACATTATTTTAAAATTAAAATAAAAGAGAAAAATGAATTGTGAATAAAATTGATTTTTTTTTAAAATGTAGAAGAAAATTGAAATAGTTATTTTAACATATATAATCGCACAAATGAAAAACTAGTAAAAAAAAATATGTAAAAGAAAGTTAAAAAAAAAACCTAAAGATTTAAAGATTAGTATTTTTGTTAAAAAGTAATATAAAAGAAAGTAGAAACAAATGTTAATTAGTTTCTATTCAAAAGAATCATGTTTAAATCTTAGTGAATGGAAATGATTGTTTTATTATTTGAATCTAAAGCAAACAAGCCCTTGGGCATTTGACCAATGCAGGCACCAAGCCATGCATACCTAAAAAGGAAAACATCAGGAACATTAAGAAAGAAAAAAAATGTTGTGTGGTCGATCCAGAGAGTTTGTGATAAGAGAGGCCAAAGATTATAAAATATGGAAATATCAAATTATTACAGCCTTTTTAACTCACTTAAAAAATGAAGTAACTGTTGATTCTTGAACTGCATTGCAGACCCTGAAATATATGGGTCTCACAATGAATTAATTTCCATTATGCACCAGCTGAGGTGGCCTCCAAATTGATGATTACTGAAGGCAATAAACAACAGTCCAGTCTTCCTAGCAATAATATAAATATTAAGTGGACTTCAGTTGGATGGGTATGACACATCATGGACAAGACAGATTTCAAAGCTATTGTGGAATGTATGAATTTTTGTTTATCTAAATTGAAATAAGAACTATAAAAAAAATTAAAATAATAAAGAACTTTTAAATATGTAAATTCCAAAAAAAAATCTCTTGTCTGACTGATTGTAGATTTATATTAGACATATTTGCCCGATATGTTGGCTAATCAATCATTTCCATTTTTAAAATTTTCATTTTTAATTATTTTTTTATGTGTTAGCTAAATTATTAACTTGTGATAAATTTAAGTTGGATGTAGATGGTTGCATAGATTCATTATGTTTATGTTAGTTTAAGGGGGTTAATTTTGGACTATTTGTCTTGGAGTTGTTGGTGGAGGGATGTATGAGTGTTTCATGTCAATGTAATATAAAGTTCACTAGCATACAGAGCTTAATAACCCAACCAAATGCATGTCTAAAATGTGAAGCCATCATGCTGCCAATGGATGCAGTTTTTTTTTCTGCACATTGGATTGTTCTTGCTCTATGGATTGGGAGTATAGGATGGAAAAGAGCACTCTTCTTTCACATGAAGCACTTCATATTCTTTATATTAAATGATAACTTAACTCACAGACAGATGCACATTCCTGAACTAGATAAAGATCATTCTTCCTTAAATAACATCATGCTGCAGATGCTCATTCCTGTCAATGTGCTTTTATGCTAACATCTTCATGTGTTGATAACATCAATATATCAAGCTGGGTTTGATTTAGCTGTGAACTTATATCTGGAGTTCAAAGAGTAGAGTTAGTCAAGTGTGTAACCTATCTATGCCTAACATTCTAATATATTAAATTGTATAAAATGTCCATCTGTGCAGACTTAATAAAGTTTAAAATAATAATAACAAATTAAAGCAATATTAAAGAATTTATTCCTCAAATTTACATATGTATATAAATAAATGTTTGTGTGATTATAACTGGCAGTAACTTATTTTATCTTTTTTTTTTCTTATTAAAAATACATCTAAGAATTTATATCATTAAATCTCAGCTGTTCCTTGAGCCAGTAATTAGGGCATATTGGCTGAATAAAATCTTACAAAGAAGTATTTTCCTACTATATAAATTTTTCAGGTTCAAATGGTCTGATGGCACCCTGTATGGCAGATAGAATAAGTGTCCATGTTCCCTGACCATTATAAAATAAATTGTAGATAAAGAATATCTGTTTGTTTTTTGGAAAAAGCAAAAAGACATATTTTATATGTATGATGGTATCATTTACTAAATAAAAATATAATTGTATTAATATACACAAATTGTCAATGTTTTAATGTGTTAATAAGATTTTGAATAATAAATTTTAAATGCAAATATTACTTGAGATAGTTATCATAATATAAGATAACTATGGTTGTTATTTATTTATTTATTTATTTATTGGATTAATGTATGATTCTATCACATTATTTCAGTTTACTCATTACATTTTTATCTACATATTTTCTTCCATAGTTCCTTGTTTTATGTTGTATATTTAGTAAGTAATATATGCATAATGTTATTTCAAAAGAAATCCCTATTCACTGCTGTAAGCATATGACTTTTGCCACTAAGGAGATTAGGGTCATAGAATAGTATATTTGAATCATTAGGATACAATTCATCTTTCTTTAGCAGTTATCATTTCTCTCTCTCTAACTTTCAAGATATTCTCACAAATTGGAGAAAAAAAACCATGTAAATGTTTTCAATCAAAGTTAACTTTCCTTATATAATCATATAAATCTAAGACCAGTTCAGTATCTGCATATTTTGTTACTCTAAATCTTTTAACAACTCTAAGTAATCTTGTTTTAAGTCTTAGTTGGTATAACAGAAATAAAATATTGCATGGCACTAATAAATGACATAAATTTACTCATTGTGCTTAATAAATCCCTAGTCAGTTCTATCCTATCCAGATTTCAAGCTTTGGCTTTCATCAATGAGGAGTTTGGAACATGCAATAATAATAATAGGGTCATGTGATAATTAACTTGTTTTATATTAAATCAAGCCACAGGATAAAAGTCATTATAATAGATAAAAAAAAATGTTAGACACCATAATATTTAGATGCTGAAAATCTTTCAGATCTGTATAAATATTGATGCAAGTTGACATATTGAAAACATGAATATGCTTTTCAAGTTGTGCTGATAGCTTGATAATGAAAAAAAAGAGTCCAATAATGACTGCTACATAAAATGCATTAGATTCTAAAAATTTAAATGCACTAATACAAGATCCAAACCTTCTCAAGATCATAAGCTTGATATTTGTGTAAAGATATAGGTAAGACAGAATCTGACAGAATATTAGTTAAACACTAATATCTGGCATCTATTAATTATTATATCTTACAATATATGGTATTGTGCTTGAAAAAAAAATCGGAATATTGAAAATTGTATAAGTTATTCCAGTATTTGCTTTATATGTATAATAAATATATAAGATTAATGTTGTACTATTTATTTAAAATTTGCAATTTGAAAATGACTAGAAATTAACGATTTCTTGGTGAAAGGAAGACTGAATATAAATGATAATTGCATTTGAAAATTGATTAAATTTAGTATACGGTGAAAAAAATAATAAAAAACGTTGTTTAGTTATTACAAAATTGATTGAAATTAAGATAAAGTAATTTAAATAGACTGAATAAACCAAAATGGTTCCAATTTTAACAGGTAAATAACACTTTCCAATATGAAGATAATTAATGTATCTGGTCATAGGTAAAAAGAGAGATTATTAAGCAGTTTAAATGGTGATATAAAAACATTCCCATAGAATTGTATAAAAAATGAACATTTTTATTATAAATATAATTATAATAAAATAAAATATTGGGAATAAGTATAGAGTTATTTAAAACTAAAGAGCGATTAAAGTAACTACAAATTTTAGTAACTACAAATTTTAAGATATTATAAAAAATTATGAAAAGAGATTAGCAGTCAGTGTTGAATTTTTAACAATGATGAGCCAAGTGAATTTAAAATAGATTAAGAAGAATAAAACACACTTAAACAGCTGTTTTTATCACAAAATATCCCAGTCTACTTTGTAGAGCATTAATGAAAGGAAAAACTTTATTCTTCAAATTAATTAATTTCTCGTTGATGATTGTTTTTCGTTTTTTTTTTTTTATATATATCTAAATTCATTTTACTATAAATAAAAATAGGCCAGCACCCATTTAACAAATAATAAGTATATGGTACTAGGTTGACTTTGAATCAATTGTCAACTAAACTCATAAACTTAAATGCTAAACTTTCTGGAAAAGACTTTTGCTTTACACCTGAATTTTATCTTTTCCACATGGACATAGTTAACGGATGTGTTAATTTTTTCAATAATAAGCACTTTGAAGTTACCATATGAAAACTGATTTGATTCAGTTACATTTATAAAAATCAGAAAAAAATCCATAATAAACAAATGATGATTTCTTACCCATGCAAATGCCATTTAAAAAGCAGCTGTGTTAATGTGATTCTAAAAACCTTAATATTTTTGATTTTATTGATCTATTACTGAACTAAACTGCATTGGTTGAAAACAATAATTGAATTTTTAGTTGAATGAAAGATCCTATAGCATTCAAGAGCAGAAAATATAGGTGTAGCTATGATGCAGAAAGCTTCATTTTGAAATATATGTTAGAATAAAAAGAACTGTGACATTTTTCATAACATGTTATATATAAAATGCACAAGTGTAATGTTAGTGTTCTTTAATGTTCTATTTTTTCTTTCTGTAAATAACATGATTATAAAATGTATTTAAACATTACCACAATATTGATTTATATATAAAATAATAAATCATTTTCTTAATTATTGTAAATTGCAAAATATGTTTTCAAAAATGATTAATCTTTTAAAAAAGAATTTTTACATTGAACTGTCTTTAAATAATTATAAAAATGTTTCTAAAGACATAGCTTGCAATTATTAATCTTAAAGACATATCTTGTAATTATTAATGTACTTATGTTTACATATCAATGAGAAAAATTCTAAATAATATGTATATAATAATAACCATAACTTTTTTTAAATATCTGTAAATGAACTGATATTTACTGTGTTGTATCTATGGCAAAATTATTTTTGAAACTAGTGAACTATTGGCCCCCAAATAAAGTGATTACTTTCTTAATAAATAAAGTAGAATAAATCTTTATAAATATTTTGATTGAATTGTTCATATTATAGAAGATCAGAGCAGATATGATATCATTTATTTTGACATGTCTAATGCCTCTAACAAAATTAACCATGTTATTCTTTTTGCCAAACTATATAATTTGTCACTTAAAATATGTAATCTAATGATTTTAATCCATTTTCCACTCTAAACAAGCCTGTATTAAATTTAATAATAAAAAATCTTATTAAATTTGCTTTTTTGAAATACCCCTAGGTATTCTTTTTTAATAAATTTATATACATATTTTTTTTTCTGATAAATGTATTATTTTGTTTAATAAATCCCTGCTGTTTCAATGAAATATCATTCATCATTGTCAAGGCGTTAATTAAGGACTTAATGAATAACTGTTAAATTTTAAATAAACAGTGTGAGATTGAGTATTAAGTAAAAAAAACAACCATTCTGATTGAAATAAATTTTAAAATGGAAGAAAAAGAAGTAATGTTTATAATGGGCTATTTAACCTTTATCCATTGCAATATTAATAAAAATGTGTACTAAAAATATTATTTAAGGTCTTTTTGATTATATGTAAAAAAATGCCTTTAATCAAAAGTTAAATACATCAGCTTTACTTTACTTTTTTTTTTTTTGAAATTGGTCACACACCTGATATTGGTAAGACTAGAGCACTTACTAATTTGAATTATTAAAAAGACTGAGTGGTTTAAATAAATCTGATGGAGGATTATGTATTCCAGCTTTGTGGAGGCAACTTATTTTATCTCTTTCTTTAAAAATCAACTTGAAATCAGTAACTTGTAAAACTGAAGAAAATAAAAATTTTGTTAATTTACCTATTAGCACAGACTTTCACATGACCCACCACTCTCCACTCTATCTAATAACACTGATACACTCAAGCATATATATGCTGAAAAGATAAATAATCACCAATATACATATTTCATGCTAAACCAGCAATCATCAGTTGGTCCAGATTATCATCTCCCACACATATATACTATAAGTGCTCAGATATATATTAAGATAGACAATCTTCATACTTTAATGTATATATATATAAATAATTATTCTTTACTTTATGCTCAATCTTCAATCATATTATTACTTAAGATCTAACAGTTATACATAAAGACTTTAAAGAACTTAACCTTTACAATGATGAATGAAATTTCATTGAAATGTTAGGAATTTAATAAACGAAATAATTCATGATTTAACACAAAAAAGACTTTATATTACATAACTATGAATATATATTGCAATGGTAATTTTTCCCCACATACAGTATTTTATATAACAGTATATAACAATAGATGGGTTTGAGTCTGAAATTATTTGATCAAATAAATATATATATAATGAGATTTTCAAGATGTGTACTGTAATCTTTGGTTCAAATAAATAATAAGTTGAATGGTTGACAAAATTCAAATAAATATTTTAATTCAAAGATATAATGATATTAACCAATCTAATGATGTTGATTTATAATTTAAAAATACAAGTACTCCTAAAAGTATTTTATTTGCTTTTCAGTTTTAATAAAATGAAACTCAAATGCACAAAACCTTCTATAAAGAAAGTCTACTTTTAGATTACTTTTAATTAAATGATCATCACTTATTATCACCATCCTAGCATGTCCCCATGTCAATTGCATAACATCTCAGATCTGTCCATATTTACAAGCATATGCATGTAAAAGGAAAATATTTGAATTAAGTTACAACACAAACCACATGGATTAATAAAAAATAATTTATTAGTAATAAATCTGTTGTGTAAATACTCACAACTGTCAATACAACCACAAAAAAACATTATGTTAACAAAAGATATTTTAAGTTTAAGCTACAGTTCAAGTTTAAGACCTTATGGTATTTATAATAATAAGATATTACTATGTTAAATAGGGAAACTGTCACTAACCATGGTTTTTTCAGGTACAATTTTTTTAAATACTTTACTGTTGTCTTCCTTAGATTTTCCTATGACAATCATCTTGTTGAACACTGGTGGTGTTATTGAGAGTAAATACTGCAGCACTGGTAATGTTCTATGAAATATACTATCTATAGATCTTGAGTAATTTATTTGGCACTATACAGTTCTTTTTTCAAGGCATTATAGAGACATTGCACAAGAAGGTTTCAAACTTCAGCATTAATTTCTGGATATGACTGCATTTCCAGGCATGTTTTGAATGGTGTATTTTTTGATTATCTATTCAAACATGGTTTATGGATTCTTTCTAAGTAAAATTATATAACTGGAGTATTAAAAATAATTTTAAAAAACATTCATTAAAATATGGCTTACATTGGAAGAAACACTTTAATTAGTGGTTGATTATCTTTTCAGTATGGATTATGACATGAATTCAATAGTAGACTGCACTCTAATGCAAAGCAATATGAAATGAACTGCTGGGTTTCTAGAATTGCAATGATAGTAATAAGAATGATGCTTATTTGATTGTTTCCAATCTAGTTAAACCAAATTTGTATTGTTCAAACATCATGGTTTTCAAACAATATATAGGTCAACAACTAGTTTGTGTCATTACAACAATCATCTCTTTTACTCTCTTCAAAACATATTGTTGATACAAATTTTAGTACATTATATCATGTTTTGTTATAAATAAAAAAGTGAAAAAATAAGCTTATCTTTTCTCTCTCTTTATTTGCATGTTGTTAACACATGAAGAAGAAAATTTCACTGTTAACTTTTAATTTTTTTTATGTATAAGTTCTAAAATATTATTAATTTTGACATTTTAATATTTTTTCAAATCCACAATCCTTTTTATTAAAAAAAATGGACAAGTTGCTAAAGGTAGATGAAATGAGTTTCAAATTTAGATATTTTTCTTTTTGAAAATAATGCAATTAAAATTATTTTGCATATCAAAATAATTTTTCTTTCTTCCTTTAAATCCCAGTACATCAAAAGAGAATATAATGAAAACAAACTGTAAAAAACATATTTTCCTCTGCATAAAAATTTTTATCTATTTTGCTTATATATTTTTTAATTATTTCTCATATCTAAATTATATAAATATATTTAATATCAAAAATAATCACTTTTGCTTTCTAGCATGCTGATAATTTATCTTCTTGTGCTTTTAACATTATTTTTGGGATTGCTATACATTTTATCTTTTAATTCATATAATTTTCTATTTCCTTAAAACATTTTCCTTTTAACAGACCTAGGATTGATAGGAAATGAGCAAGCCTAAATTTTTTAACATCAAGTTTCATACCTGTCAAAATATTTTTGCAGAGGAGATGGAGTTTTCATCTTAGTTGATTTAAGATAATTCTGTCATCTTCAGGGTCACTACTGATTTATTCATACTGCTTTGGAGCCCATTCTTTTCAATTTCTGGATCTACTATGATGCTGGTACTAGTTCCTGGCTATGGAAAATTCTCTGAAGCATCCTGTTTTCTTGGACTAGGGAAGCTTCTAAAATGGTGTCATATGCATGTTCTATTTTTTACAAAAGCTTTTTTCTCTCTTTTGCCACCACATATAGACTTGGAATCTTTAGCCATTTTTTTCACTTTAATACAACCAATAGATGCTTCACTGCTGAACTTACCTTCTCCATCCTGATTCTAGTAGCTCATACCAATGACATTTAAAAAATCATCTACTTGTATGGTTTTAGTCAGTGCTGATGATTATCTGTTCAACACAAAAGTGTAGATCATGTTGAATAATTCTGATGACCCAGATTTTTTTGTCTTGCCACATGCAGACATTCTCCTTAATTTTGGCACATACCTTCTAAGTACTTGTGGGACTTTCACCTTTTTTATGTAAAATCCTTCCTGCATGATTTGATATCTGATTACTTCATGGTGCTTTTCAGATTAAAATTTATTCAAAATTTGTTTTATGTATTCAGAATATGTGGGTTTGTTTTAGTAATGTGTTCTATCATCCAGCCACTTACATTGTTTCTGGCAGCTGGCTCAACTGGAAATAATTCTCCAGACTGTGGTAGTTCTTCTCTAAACAACTGGATTTTTAGAAATAGATTTATACATCTAAAAGTCTCTTATTCTGTACTGTACTGTAACTGTTGTGTTTACGTGGTTGTTTTTTTATCTTTTGTGTCACTTTTTACTCTCTTTTTTAACTTATTTTACAGTTTCTATAATTCAATATCATGTATACTCTTTCATCTTTGTGTAATTCATTTTTATGTCATTTATGATATAAACTGCTTTTTTCTGAGTTTTCTGCATCTTCTCTTGCATGTCTATAAGAATTTTTTAAATAATGAATTTTTGCATTTGATCTTCATCTTTCTTCATTTCTCTTCTCACTTCCAATTTTTCTAATTTTTCTGCAATATATTGCACACTGTTCTGCAATTTATTTTACCTGGATTTAATATATTTTTAAACCATTTTTTCTAAATCGCTATGGAATTTTTTTCTTACATACTTCATTTTATTCAACTCTTGCTTTTTTATTTGATCTGTTTTTTTCTGGATTCCATGTGCTTATTGTCTATTATACTACTTTAAATTTTTCTTTTATTTCTTGATGCATTTCCTTAATTTCACCATTTCTTTATTGTTGCTTTTTTTCATGTTTTAAATGCCTTTTTTTTCAAACTTTTTATTTCTACTCTCTACATTCCAAAAATACATTTTTTAATTCACTTTTTATATGTTTTTTTTCTCATTTTTAAATACATTTCTTCACATATTTGTTACAGCTTTTCTTCAATGTTTTTTATAAAAGCAGATGATATTTCACTATTAAATGTGTTTGGGTTTTGTTGTAAAGGCTTTTGTACTGCTGAGATAGCTTCTTGTGCAATTGGCTCTGATTCCATTGGTTATATTGGCTCTTGAGTTGTTGTTGGATCCATATTTAATTAAGCTTTCATTATTTTTTTAACTTCTTATCATATACATATATAACTAAATGCTCTATAATTTTCTTCTCTGTTCTTGATTCTTTTTTGTCAATTTACAAACTTAAATATTTCTTTTATATATATTCTATAATTATTTAAACACATACCAGTCTCAATCCTTCACATACAATCTTCCCTAGAAAAATGTGATATACCTCTGTCTTGTTGTTTATTTATATTATTTATCTTATATACTGCCATGTATTAAATATTACCTTGCCTACATAAACATAACCTGTTGCTTTCTGAAAATATTAGGACATTTATTTTTTTTCTTAATCCAAACACTTATTATATTTTACTAATGAATTATATACTACAATATGCTGAATTTTATTCATGCTTTAATATCCATTACATTGCATGATTATGCATAATTATATTTCACCATAATAAAGAGGACGATCAAACTACAAACTTGGTTGTACAAATATGTATCATACAAGAGTGATATTTAACATAATAAAAGTATGTTTAGTCCCTAAAATATTGGTTGCACCAGTCATGTAATGATAACTTTGAAACAAGTTGACAAATTTTTATATATAACAGAATACAACAGTATACGGATTTGAACCTGGAATATTTACAAACAAAGGTAGGGGTGTATATATATATTGTAACAGGAACTGGGTTCAAACCCTGTTACAAGGGAGTAAATTAGGTTATGTATGTATGCAAGTGTGTGTTTTGTTTCATGAGTTGTGTATTTGGAAAGGACCATGTAGTGACACATATATAGTTAAGTAAATAATAATAATAACAGTGATGGGTTACTAATATTAATGTATATATTTTACTTTTTTTCTCTCACTTATTTTAATCTTATTTTGTGGCATACGTATATATTGATAAATATTGTGTTGAAGGGGATAAGAAAAATGAATAAAATCAAGAGATTTTCAAATATTTTAAAATATGAAGTAAAAAAAAAGGAATTTCGTTTAGCTTCCACGAAACAATTAGTCGAATGGACTGTATTGTTATTGAAACGTATTATAATTAATAGTTGGAATTTTATTTAAAATAATAATATTAATATATTATCAAGCTTCAAAACTTTGTGGAAATGATTTTCAAGTTAGCTAAAAGAAATTCTTGAGAATCCTATTAAAAAATTAAATTCTTGAGAATCCTATTGTCTAATTCGCAAGGTAAACAACAAAGCTTAATTAGAGGGAATTTCCAAAAATAGCAAAAATTAAGACCAAGTTGCTAAGTGTTTTTTCTTTTGTTTGCATAAGAAGTAAAAAGATTTTTGGCTAAAGATAAAAAAAAAGATTAAATAGGGTTGAGAGGGAGGACATTTTGTTTTTTGGCAGCTGACTATTGATTATTGCAGAGAGGAGGCAGAAGGCAATACGTGGTAAAAAGAAGAGAATTATAAAAATCATTTTTGACCAGAAAAAAAGTAATATATATAAAAGAAACTCCATGAAATGCATGGGGTAAAGTTCTCATCATGCTGGGGGTCTATGTTAGGCTCCTGCTCCTTCTGTACTTTTGAGGTCATGTAAGATATTAGGAGACAGATTACCTTAAATATTATATATAAAAAAAGAGAAAACATGCCAAATGAGATCCTGAGCCTGACGTCCGCCACTCCACAGATCTATCATGGAATGATGAACTTCTTAATTAAAACATTGAATTGGAAGACAAAATGGAGTTGTGATTTTATCCATGTCCACCCAAGGAATTAGAATAGAAGTAAAAGAATTAATAACTACAAAGAGTGCACTAAACATTTGATTTAATTACAAAGACTCGTCAAAACAGCGGTAAATATATTTGATATTATTTCCAATCTTTAAATACACAAAATCAAATAGTGTAATAACTTTATACATATTTTGCTTAATAGATTTTATTCTTTATCTATAACATCCTGTAAACAGAATATTATGTCATATACATGTGTGTGCCACTTTATAATTTCTTCAAATAAATACAAATAGATTTTAAATTTAAGAAAACAAACTCTATATTTTTTGTGTTTATTTGTCTCTTTTACATTTTATTATATATATATATATATATATGGTGTGTGTGTGTGTATGCTTTAGAATATGTGTTGTATGTTTTGAAATAGATTCCATTATTACTTTCCTAAGAGTGTGTGTTGACATATGTTTGTGTGTTAGGTTAAGGTAAAAGAAAGGGAAAGAGATTTTAATTCACCTGCCGTTTCTTCTCTGGCATATTATGCCACCATCACTGAACATAAGCTAGTATAAACTGGGCAAAAGCTTAAAATTTATTGAGTTAATTTATTGTTAGCAAATTCTGCGATTCTTGTTAAATAACAAGATTGGCGCTTGGGTCGTAGCCCATAAATGCATACATTTGGGCAATGAGAGAGTTAATTAAGTTTGGGAGGGACTGAATTGAATTAATTTATGTACATTCATGTTTGTATTTAGCAGCTGAATTCATTTTCCTTACCCTTGAATGACCGAATATTAGGAAAACTTCACAAAAAGGGAAGGATGACACAGAACATGGAAAAATTTCATATGGGAGAGAATGGTCGGAGCTATAAATACTATGAATGCGTAGGCATGTCAATTCCCTCTCTGGAAATAAATGCACAATCAGAAATCAAATCTCAATAACTAGCTGATAATATATATAATATAAATGTGATACATATAATAGATATAAAGTGTGGTAAACGAGGAAAGTGTGGTTTAGTTACAATGGATGTCCAATGATGGACTTTCAAAGAACAGAGAGTGGTGGGGTGAATACAGCTGAAAGAGATAGAGGGTGCATTGATCAAAAAAAAAAATTTTTGTTAAATACAGGATTCGTCGTCGGTAACATATATATATATATATTTTTTAAAAAAAAAGAAAAACAAGAAAAAATAATATGGGAAAACAAATAGTGGAGATATAAAACTTTGAAGTAGAAAAGCAGATAGGAATATATATATATATATATATATATATATATATATATATACCATGTGGCAAAAATGGTCAAGGAGCTGGGACATTGGACCTGGCACATATGGCTAATACAACTAAAAAACAAATAACAAAGAGAGGAATAGTGAAGGGGGAAACAAACAAAAATCATGGCATTACAACTGGTAAAAATCAAAATATTCAAGGGCAAAGTGGGGGAAATGCCAGTAAGATATGTGGGAAGCTTACAAAAATATTTTAGTATAAATAAAATACCAGAAAAGGGGAAGGTGATCATAGCTTACAACCACCTAGAAGAACATGCTCTTACATGGTGGAACTCACTAGCTAGTCATCCCGAGAGCTTTGGAAAGTACAGAGAAATGTTAGAGAAGACCTTTTGGTCAGAAGACCAGCAAGAAAAAATAAAATTGCAGGTGATAGGGCAAAAGTATCAAGAGCATGGCATGAAAACTGTGTACAGTTCTTTAAATGGCAGGTGGCTCTGTTGAGAAGCTTAGAAGCATGCAAGATGTCAGAGAAGCAGATAGTAGGAATAATATGCCAAAACATTGGCCTAACAATGAAGTGCATATTGGAAAGGAATGATAAATGAGCTAAGGAGATAGATGAAGAGTTAAGTATGCTTGAGGTAAGCAGTTATTGGCAGGGTCCCAAAGATAAGGAAGCTAGAGATGTAGGTGGAAGGCAGAAGCAATATCATAAGGAAGAGGAAAATAACCGAAAAGTGACAAAAGAAATGGAGCAGGTTTGAGCTATGCATAAAATGGAGGACAAATAGGGAACCTCATATGTTCATGGGAAAATAGAGTTTCAGTATATGCTCCACAAACAATGCCCAAAAATTATGATCACATTTGGGAATATTAATGTAGCAACACTCATAGATTCAGGAAGCCAGGTTTCTGTTCTATCAGAGAGGCTATACCAACAAATCTTAAGGGAACAGCCAGGGATCCAAGTCCTTCCATTAAAAAAAACCCATGTCACTATAACAAATAATTGCAAGGTGAAGATAGAGCCCCAACAGGTATGGGCTGAGATAAAGATCAATGAGAAAGTCATTTCACACACCTTTTTGGTTATGAAAGAACTGATATATGAGGCATTATTGGGATCTGATTTCCTGCACAAGCATAAATGTAGCTCAATTACAAGAAAGGACTGTTGTTATATGAAAATGAAGAACTGGAATTTGGAACAAGTGTACTGTATGGCTCTATCGAAGTACTCAAAATGGGGGAAGACCCTTTGTTAAAGAAAAGGTCAAGGAAACCAAAATAGTGAAGGAGTCTGAGTTTGAAGAAATATTGATGAGGCATTGTCAGGTTTTTTGAGATATACACAGTACAATCCATGGGTTCGAACAAAGAATTAGATTAAGCCAGGACCAACTTTTCCAATCCAGGTCTTACCCTATACCACATCAGTACAAAAAAGAGGTAAAGAAGCAACTTGATCAGATGATAGAATGTGGATGGATTGGGAAATAGTGTTTGAAATGTTCATCACCCTATTGCAACCCTCTTGTGGAGGTAAAAAAGAATAATGGAAAATTTTGTTTATGCCTGGATGCCAGAAAATTAAATAAAATAACTATACCCGATTGCAATGTTCCTCCACCAATGCAGGAATTGCTGGGAAAGTTCTATGGAAAGAAAATCTCCACATTTGACCTACTGGCAGATATTGCTACACCCTGAAGAGCATAAGTACACTGCTTTCAGATTTGAGAGCTACTCATACCAATGCAATAAGATGCCTGTTAGTCTCATAAACAGTGGGTTTGGGTTATTAGGTGCCTGGATCATGTGTTATCCTCAGAAGTCAAAGATTTGGTAACCATGTATGTGGATGATGTCCTGATAGCCTCATATACTGTAATGGATCATCTCAGAGAAATAAACCTTTTCCTGGATAAGTGCCAAAAAAAGAAATCAAAGTAAATCTAAAAAAAGTGTTTTGTGTAGGAAAAATGTCACATTTTTGGGTCACATTGTAGGAGCCCAGGGGATTTTTGAGTCACATTGTAGAAGGCCAGAAGATTCAACCTCATCACAATAAAGTTCTTGCCATTAGTTATTATCCAACATCTCAGTATAAGAAACAAATATGTTTCTTTTTATGTCTCTGCAATTTTTATCATCATTTCCAGAAGCGATTTACAGAGAAATCAGAATGACTGTTGATTTCAAGGAACCATGTTCCTTGGAAGTGGTCTGGAAAACAGGACCAGGCATTTGAAGACATTGAAGAGGGTTTTTTAAAACAATTGAGGCTCTCATTCCCTTATTTCAACAAACCCTTTTTGGTGTTGACCAATAGTAGTGGGTATAGGATCGGGGCTACATTATCACAAGTCAAGGATGATGGCAAAATGGGAGAGTGTTATATTTTATAAGCAGATTACTTAAAGGCCCTGATATGAACTATACTACTACTGAGAAAGAGGCACTAGCTATTATATGGGCATTTCAGAAGTTCAGACCGCTCTTGCTGGGATCAAAAGTGATTGTAATCACCAATCACAAGAGTCTTGAGTTCATCAATCACAGCTACTTGACTAACAGCTAATTAGTATGGTGGAATTTGTTTCTCCAGGAATATGATTACACGGTGTGTTACTGTAAAGGATCAGAGAATATTGTAGCTGATATTTTGAGCCACAATCCTGCTGGATGCCAGCCTCAACATTTAAAATGTGATGATGTATACATAGCAGGTATCAACTTGGCCATAAATAAAGGCATAGAGAATGATCTGGAACAGCTGGCCCACCTTCAAAGAAGTGATGAGAAACTGGTGCCATTGATAGACCTATTAGAAGCAGGGAAGCCAGTCATTATAAATTGGGTAGAAAAGAAGATGGAGAATTATCAAATACATGACAAAGTCCTTCAATATAAGATTGGAAGTGATCCTAAAGAATGGAGACCATTCCTCCCCGGCCACTTGAAAGATGCAGTTGTTAATCACCTGCGCAAACTATATGGGCATTATGGGACACCAAAACAGAGCATCTGATTAAGAAATGGTTTTATTGGCCAGGCATGCATAGTAACATTATCAGCATCCTGAACAAAGGTGAGGTGTGTCAGAGGGCCAAGCCAGTGAACCAAAATTATGCCACACCCATGACCTCCATGATACTAGATGGACCTCAAGAAGTGATGGTCATAGACAATTATGGACAACTTCCACCGTATAACTGAAACTGATATATGGTGGTCGTATATGACATGTTTTCTAAATTTGTGGCTGCATACCCTGTAGCCCAGGAAAATGTAAAGGAGACAAATAAAAACCTCAAAAGTAAATATTTCCCATTGGTGGGAAAGCCAAAAATCATTCTGTCAGACCACGGTACTCCATTTACTTCAGGTGAATGTGAGAGGTGGACACATAGACAGGATATAGCATGTATTAACTTCCATTCATAATGCCCAGTCCAACCTGTGTGAGAGGGTAATGTGAGAGCTGGGACAGTTATTTAGATGTGTACACCTGATAATCATCAGACCTGGGTTAAGGGTCTTTCCGCAAGTATTGAACTATATCAATTGGTCCATAAATGAGTCCTCAGGTTTTGCACCAATGTAATTGCATTTAGGGAAGCATGTACCATGGTTGATGAAGGCAGCATTTACCAGGAACCGAAGACCAACCCATAAATCCTGAGACTGATTGCATGTTGGCCCGCCAACAGATGATCCGAGGAAACAAATGTCAGAACAAGAGAATCCTGAAGCCTAGTCATTACTTCAAACTAGATGATAGGGTCCTAGTAAAAACACCTCAGGTGAGTGATCCTGGAAAGTTCATATGTAAAAAGTTTTGCAACCTATATGATGGCCCTTTTACCATTGTGCAGAGTCAAGATCAGAATGCATTTTGGCTGGATACCAGACAAAGAATCAAGGGTAAGTATAATGCCAAGTTGCTAAAGCCGGCATAAGGATTAGTAGTTAGAATTAGTCTTCAAAATGTGAGGAATCTCATTATGAAGTCTTTCAAATGGGGGGGAATGTAACAGGAACTGGGTTCAAACACTGTTACAAGGAAGTAAATTAGGTTATGTATGTTTGCATGTGTGTGTTTTGTTTCATGAGTTGTGTATTTGGAAAGGACCATGTAGCGACACATATATAGTTAAGTAAATAATAATAATAGCGGTGATGGGTTACTAATATTAATGTATATATTTTACTTTCTTTCTCTCACTTTTTTTATTTCTATTTTGTGGCATATGTGTATATTAATAAATATTGTGTTGAAGGGGATAAGAAAAATGAATAAAATCAAAAGATTTTCAAATATTTTAAAATTTGAAGAAAAAAAGAAAGGAATTTTGTTTACCTTTCACAAATCAATTAGTCGAATGGACTGTATTGTTATTGAAACGTATTATAATTAATAGTTGGATTTTTATTTAAATTAATAATATTAATATATTATCAAGGTTCAAAACTTTGTGGAAATGATTTTAGTGTTAGCTAAAAAAAAAGAACAGGTGGAATGTCCATTAAGAAATTAAATTCTTGAGAATCCTATTGTCTAATTATCGAGGTAAACAACAAAGCGTAATCAGAGGAAATTTCCAAAATTAGCAAAAGTTAAGACCAAGTTGCTAAGTGGTTTTTCTTTGTTCGCGTATTGAGTAAAAAGATTTTGGCTAGAGATAAAACATTGTTGAGAGAGAGGACATTTTGTTTTTTGGCAGTTGGCTATTGATTATTGCATAGATGAGGCAGAAGGCAATACGTGGCAAAAAGAAGAGAAATATAAAAATCATTTTTGACCAGAAAAAAGTAATATAAATAAAGGAAACTCCATGAAATGCATGGGGTATAGTTCTCATCATTCTGGGGTTCTATGTTAGACTCCAGCTCCTTCTGTACCTTTGAGGCCATGCAAGATATTAGGAGACAGATTGCCCTAAATATTATATAAAAAGAGAGAGAATACACAACAAATGAATCCTGTGCCTGACATCTGCCATTCCACAGATCAATCATGGAACGATGAATTTCTTAATTAAAACATTGAATTGGAAGCCAAAATGGACTCATGATTTTATCCATGTTCACACAAGGAATTGGAATAGATGTAAAAAAATTAATAACTACAAAGAGTGAACTCAGAAACATTTGATTTAATTTCAAAGACTCGTCAAGACAGTAGTAAATAGATTGGATATTATTTCCAATCTTTAAATACCCAAAATCAAATAGTGTAATAACTTTATACATATTTTGCTTAACCTTTTAACTGAGAGTTACGGAGACGCCACGTATTTTGAAAAATTTTTGTCTTTATGCGACGCGATGTGATGCGTTTAATGTTTGCATGCGCCATCTCTTGGTCAATTTTGGTCGCAATTTCTTCATTTTAGACTTATTTGATAGGAAATTCATACTTTCAATTTTAGTTCTAAAAACATCCGCATATAGCGTTATACTTTTTCAAAAAAATCAATAATTTTGACAGCCCACTTGTTACACCCCTCTGTCTTTGTTCTCTGATTGGATACTACCAAATCTTCTAGGTGTGTTTCTAAATGACAGATTGACAAACGAGCAACACTAACAAAGACAATTCACATTATACACATTCGTAATGATTTTGTTGTAATAATTACATTTATTGCAATTTTTTATGTTCACAAATAATAAAATATAGTTCTCTATCAAAATATAAAGTTTGACTCGGAAAATTTTAAATATTAGAAGAAAAATACATTTGGAGAAATATTCGTAATAAAAATAATTATTGCTACATAACGTAATCATGAAATTCCTAAGGCGTGTTTCTAAATGAAGATTCAGACACGACAACGAAGCTGTGTACGTTCGTAATTGAAGTAAATAATAACATCTATCGTAATTTTTTACATTCATAAATAAGATTTGATGTTACTTTATGGAAATATAAAGTTTGATTTGGAAAATTTTAAATTTTACAAGAGAAATAAGCAAACTGGAAATAAAAAGAGAATTACTCGACCACTGTTGATCTGAATAACGGCACAATCATTGGTTGAGTTATAATTCTTTTGTTTTACTGCTACCTATTTTTTACACATTTTTCTTATATTTTTCGACAGTTATTAACATTATTTTTATTTTTTCGTTACATTTAACCAATTTGAATCTAAAATTATTCAATTTTTAGAAGCTGAATTAAAATATTCTGTGTATTTTAGATTAATATTTTAACAAAAGAACTGATTGCAAATGACACAGACCAATCACATTGTTCTCAGATTTAAGTAGAGGGCCAATAACTAAAAAAATCAGTTTAAGTAGAGGGCCAATAGCTAAAATCATCAGTGAAAGGGTTAATAGATTTTATTCTGTAATAATAACATCCTGTAAACAGAATATTATGTCATATACATGTATGTGCCACTTTATAATTTCTTCAAATAAATAGATTTTAAATTTAACAAAACAAACTCTATATTTTTTTTGTGTTTATTTGTCTGTGTTACATTTTATTATATATATATATATTGTACCCTTTTCTATAGGTCGGTAATAGTTCATAACAGTCAATTACTAAAAATTTTAAATTTTAGAATATGTTCTTTTAATACATTAATTATATTAAGTCAATTATATCTTTAAAGTACAATTTGAAGCTAAAGAGAATACGTAGTATATAAAATCATTTAAAAATAGTTATATAAAGCTTTAAATATTGTTGCATATGGTTGTAAAAGCTGGCCATATTAAATAACACAGCTATAAATAATTAAAAGTATATTTAATAAATTCGATTTTAATAGTTTAAAACTTATAGTTAATAAATGCTATGTTTGAATTTATAATCATATTTAATAAGCAAAAATTAATATAGTATATTTTAAAATAAACTTTATGATGGTGAAAATTATATCTAGTTCTATATTTTCTAAATTATTCTTCCAAATTTTTTATAATTATTTTATATAATATAATAAGTGTATTAATTTTATAAAACTGGGCAGAGAAATAGATTGAAAATCGTCTGTCAAAGTTATTAATCACGTGATTTTTAATGTATACTATCACACACACGCTTGTTTGAAATAATAACAAAGTTTAAAATATTTTAAAAGTTATATTATAGAATTGGATAGAATTATTGCCTATCATAAAAGTAAATAGTATTAAACATTAAGTTAACTATCGTATAACATGTTTAAATAATGTAATAAAGACGAATACATTCATAATATAAAAATTAAATATTTTATTTAAATAAAAATAGATAAATTGAATATTAAGAAATGGAATAGGTTATTTAAGGTTATTTTAAAAGTTATTGTAAATGTTTAAATAGTTTTAATAAAATAATAATTTATTTAAAAGTAATATTTTAAATAATATTTTAAGTTCATTACGTCATAATTTTTTATTTTCAAATATAATTCTGCTATAAATTGAAAATATGTAAATTTTTTTTCAAGCTAAAGTAAGAATTAACCAATAGGAATAGGTATTCTTACAGACTATAAATATCATTGTAACTAAGTTATAGGGGGAGATTAATAATGTATTGAAACCGGAGAAAGGAAATTATAACTATCAAAAAGAAAGTATTTTTTAAAATTTTTTTTTAGTCAATTTTTTTTTGGGTACTTTCTTATCGTTTATTGTGCAAAAACTAATTAATAATTTTAAAGAGTTTTGCAAAAGAAAGTTTTAGAAAAAAATTATATATTTAGAAACTTTGTGGAGATGATTTTCTAATTTTTTAAAAGTTACTTACCAGTCGTATTTTATCTAAAAATTTAACCTTAACTTCGCAATAGAAATGGATATACCGTGGAATAAAATGGATATAAGTTGTAATGCTGAAAAAATATTTGAAATATTTATTGATACAGTTTTATTAATATTTCACCGAAGAACTGTTTTGGTACATAAAAACCACACCTCGGACATTATACAGAGTCTAAAAATGTATTGAAACGTATTATTTATAGGCTGATCCAAGATTTGTTTTTAAATAGTAATAAGACAATTACATTTCATGGATTATTTTATATAATATGATATTCAAAGGAGTAAAATGTTATATCCTTTCTGAAGGTAACATTTTTTAAAATATTTTTCAAGAATTAAATAAAGAACCTAGGAAAATATGTTGAAGTTTTTATTTTAAAATGATATATAAAAATACCAAACGAAAGTTTAAATGTATCAAGAAGGAAACATAGATAGAATTGAACACATAGATGAATAAAAAAAAATGGATCCATGGAAATACAAATAGTACTTAAAAGTTTATCGAATATTTTTCAAAGTTAAATTAGATGGATTGATGCATCGGATACGCAGAGAATATTGGTAGAGAAGATTAAGAAGCTTCACGGGATTAATTAATATTATCGTCCTAAAAATTAAAACCAAGGATTATTTTCTAAATTTTACTAAATGGATTAATAATTATTTTATTTTAAACTTTATCGCGTTTAGAGGAGAACATTTCTAAAAACTCTAGAGAAAATAATAAACATTTTGGACTTGTCAGGAATTATCATCAAGAAAATATGTAACTATAGTTTTGATTCTTTTTATTTTGTTAACCTAGTTTAAATCTAAATTTTTATATAAGATTAGGAAAAACATAAAAACATTAATTTATTAATATTAAAATTTTATAATATAACAATCTAATAATTTAGTTAAAAATATTTTAATATAAAGTGTATGGGTGTGATTTTTTTTATATATCTGCAATGCTCAAGTGGATAAAGAAAAGCCTACTGAACACGATGACTAGATAAAGGTTATTGGTAATAATAATAACTATTGATAATTTATAATGTATTTTTTTTTGTTTTCTTTAGATCATCCATAAATTGGAAGAATGAAGTGTAAAAGTTTTTTTTTTCTTTTACTTATATATACCGCATTTTATACAACATTTTAAAAAACATTATGAGATAGGATTAATTTGAAAATATGCATACGACAATTTTTTTATTATTATTTTTTTTTTATTAGTAATATAATCCAACATAACAAATAATTATGTGATTATTTTAAAATTTTTATGTTATGGGATATTCAAATCTTGTCTAAGTAGATTGTATATGATTAGACATATAGAATAATGTAGTAAGCAAACTCTTCTTGTGGAACAGCTAGATTGTTTAACTATTAATGAATTTTATTTATTGTTTTGTAAATGCAGATAGTTATTTATCGATGTAAGATGTAGAAAAATCTTGAGAAATAATGTTGAGATAGTGGCTTGGAAGTACTTAGTGAACAGGAAACCAAGATGATGTATTTTTTTTAAAAATAGGATATGATAAGGAATGGAAATAATATTTAGTCTTTATGTGAATATCAGCATAGTTAACAAAGCCCTATGACTGATACACATTTTATTTGGACAGTGTTTATATTTCTTTAAATATAAATGATGTTCTAATAAAGCTGAAGGATATTAGGCAGATAAATGTCCTACCTCTTTGCACTGTACCATGATTTTGAGATATGTTAAGAGTAATACTCTAGCTTTCTTCCTTAATCCTATGCATCTGTTTTCGCTATCTTTATTTCATGTAACTGCATCGTTTAGTAAGATATGTTTAAGAGAAATGATAAATAATTTAGAACTTAGGTTATGCTATCGTTTTTGGATAAGATTAGTTTATTTGCTTATAAGGAGCAGAATATTATAACTTAAAATTGAAGATACAAAGTATCCTAAGAAAAGAAAGAATCATCGAATATATTTTGAATTTTATTTCGGAAATGAAATATAATTTATTTTTAAATAGGGTATCTAAACAAAGATATTTTCTTTAAAGGGATAATAATTTTAAATGCTTTAGTATTATTTTTTTTAAGAGAAAATAAGTATTGCATATTTTAAAATACAATAGTACAAAGTAAATTATGTAAACAATATGCATAGTATATTTTTTGTTTATTGATTAACAGACATGTATTAATGATTACACTTATATCATACTAAAGTAGGGCTTAAAGAGGAATATATTATGATTAGTAAACATTGTGTGATAAATACTAAAATCTAGTACTTAATTTGGGATAATACTTTGTGTAACATCTTTGACTTTGCAAGATGATTTTTTTTTTTTTAATATTTTTGAGAAATCCATACTCATTATAAAATTTTGTTTTCTATGGAATGTTTTTTTAACTTTGAATTTTTTTAAAAAATAAGATAGATTAATAATATTAAGGATAAAATGCTGTTGCTAATAAAGTAGATAAATTTATTTGTAATAAGTTAACCATAATGAGAAACCAAATAGTAACATTTTTTTAAATTTTGTCCTAAATCTAAATAAAGACATCATTGAAATATAAATTATTTTTTTTATAACCCGGTAGATCAAACTGTAAAGTAAAAAAGTTAAGGATATCCCTGTAAATAGTGTAAATAAATTGTTGATTTATTTGTTATTAGTAATAAACTTGGTTAAATTTTGTTATTTCAAAAATTTTGTGTCAGAGTTATTTATTTCTCCACATCGCTGCATGAAAACACGATATATGTATAATAATCGAAACAAACATATAATTTTGCACAAAAAGATAAACAGAGAATTATTTAAGAATTTAAATATTTTATTGGTATTCATTATAATTAAATAATCATAATCTTACATTATTTATTGGTCATAAATCAGTTATCACAATATTATATTAAATTATATGCTATCAGTTGCCACACACATTTTGTTTGTCAGATTATTGAAATGCTGCCACATATTTATTATATCATTACATGAAGATATAAGATCATATTATATTATTTCACTATTTTATTATGGTAATAAAATTATAGTAAAAAGAAAAGATACACAGAATTAGTTAAACAATGAAGAATATTATTATTGTTATTTATTATTATTAGTTTAAGTGTAGTAGATTATGACATAAAATCCCTTCTCATATTTTACTACCGTATTTTAAATTAACTTAGAATAAACTTTATGAACCTGAGATTATTTTATTGAGCTAGATTATTATTAAATAGAAGATTAAGATTTAATTATTAGTTTAATCTTAGTGAGTAAAAATTATTAAAGTCATAAGAATACTATGAATTTGTTATTTGAAATAGTAATAAGGGGGGGAAAGTGTTCTTATGCCATTGAGGTAGTATCCTGTAGGATATTGGCTCAATGTAATCTATGTTGTCACCTGTATTTTCACTTCAAGTCTCATGAAAATATTAAATATTTATTTAATTCATTTTTATAAACTGAACCTTATTCATATTTTAAATTTGAGCTAGTGAAACATTTTGATTTTAATGCTGAATATTTTAGTTATTAATTATTAACTGAGATAGAACCTATTTTATTTTATATCATATATTATCTGAAGTGAGGATGCATGAGATACAGGTTAGATTATGGCCCCCAACGTGGTTGGCATGATGTGTAGTGGAGCTACACATAGTGCAGGTTAGATTATGGCATGCCAACTTTAGGGGCACGAGATGTGTTTGTAAGGGCATCAGATTCAACCAACAGAAGGTTAGATTTTGCTCATCCAATGTGACTGCACGATGTGTAGTTGGGAATACAATCAATAGGTCAGATTGTGGTACCCAAACATTTAGGCTACGAGATATATTAGGAAAGTAGTTAAAAATATATAATACAATAGTTAGTATTTGAATTTGTTCACGTAACTTTAGAGATTATTGATAGTATATCTCACAGAAGATAGATAATTTAATATTTTATTATAGCAATAATTATTTAGGATTTGATTATTATTGTGAATTAAGTGTTTATTATTAAAACTATTGCAATTTTATGTGGTATATAATCTGATTGTTTAAGGAAAATAGTACTATATTGTTGTAAAACAATTAGCAAATAAAATTTTAAAATATGCATATGGGGCTAACGATTATTTAGTAATTACTATGACCATGTCAATTATTGAAATATTGAAAATATATTTTGAAAATGCTTTATTGTGTGCAAAATATTTGTGAATCATACATGTGGGAAATAATGTTGTGACACACATAATGTTAATCGTTATTGTAGTTATTTAGGATTAGATTGTATAAGGTGTAAAGGGGATATTATCTATGGTTTATTGTAGGTGATGGTTAGATGGGGATAAAAGAAACTGGTAAGGGACTATTTATAAAAAATTATTTTGTGAAAATGTTGATATAATAAGAAATAAATATTATTTGAGTTGAGATTTTAATTCTACAAGGCAAACTATTTCAAAATGAATAGTGAGAATAAGAGTGTCTAATTCTGTCAGTAAAGATAATATTAGTAAGGAGAAAGAAATGTTGGAAATAAAATTAGTAGATGGAAAGGTAGTAAAAAATGGAAAAATTATAGAGTATCCCTCGTGGTTGGATATGATGGAAGCTTATGGTGTTAGCATTGATTCTTTTAACAGAATTATGGAAGAGGAGAGAAATAAAGATCCTATTAAATTTGATTCTGTGGTGGAAGATCTGAAAAGAAGTATAGGACGGGGGAGTAATTATTCAAAAGCAAACCTTAAGAAAATTGATAGAAATTCAAGTATTAAAGTAGATTCTTTGAATGAAAATAATAGAATTTTTAAAAAAGAAGAAAGTAGTGGGGTTTATAAGGAAAAACTTTGTAAAACTACTGAAGTAGTTAATAAAAGTGTTGAAGATGAAAGGTCATCTGTTGACATAGTTAGTCAAGATATTAAAGTAGTAGATGATAATTTGAAAAATAAATTAGAGGAAAATAATAAATCATGGATAGATTTAGAAGATGTTAAATATTTGAGAAATGTAGAATTAGTCGAAAAAGATATTGAATTAATCGAAGAGAATAATGAATTAGTTAATGAAGTACCAAACATGTCAAAAGAATGTATTGCAATTTGTAGTAAAGATTTTAAATTAGTTGATAAAAAAATAGAAGAGTGTAAAAAACCTATTGAAAAGATCGATAAAAATATAAATGAGAATGTGGAGGTACAAAAGAAAGATTATAGTTGTGTGGAGATTGAGTTAGATTTCCAAACTGTGTTAAAAGAAATAAGAGCAATGAAGGCAGATTCTCAAAAACAAATTGATGAGAGGAAGGAAACTATATTAGAAATAAGGAGATATAATCAAGAGTTAGAAGTACATAAAATGGATATAGCTGAAAAAATTAAGAAATCACGAGAATTATCACAGAGACAGTTAGAGATAACTTCAAAATCTCAAAACTCTATTGAGGAAATAGTATCGAATGTTTCTAATAAATTGAAAGAAGAAGACTTGGATTTTCAAAGTCAGAATAATAAAAGTGAAGAATTTGTTGAAATAGTAGATGAAAATAATAAATCATGTGATGAAATTGTAAAAGAACCTGAAGAATCTTTTAAGTTGTCTAGTGATGATAAAAGAGTTAATGAGGATTTAGTAACAAAATCAAATTCCTTGAATGAAAAATACCCTGAATTATTAAATAACGAATTATTGAAGATCACTGACAATACTAGCAATAAATTCAAGAATAAAACGCAAAATATAATTCAGAAATCTAATATTAATTATAAAAATAGTTACCTAAAATTTAATATTTACAAAGAAATCTTATTTACAAAAATTAAAGATACAATGCCTAATATAAATTATATAAGAGTAAAAATTGATCAGAATAGAGATATAGGCAAAGTCAAAATAAAACTTAAATTTAGAAGTAAGGAGAAAATTAAGATAGATTTTCTCAAGGATATACTTAATCACAACAAAAATATGAGAAAGATTAAAGTAAAATTTAAAGGAATAAATGAAAAGGTATTTAATTTAAATATAGGTAGAAAGATAATAGATTATATAAAAGAAATTGGAAGAGCTAAGATAACACTTAAAATGATAAATAAAGATCTCATTAATATAGATTTTCTTAAGGAAAGTGTAAATATACAGAGAGATATTGGAAAAGCCAAAGTTAAACTTAAAGTTGTAAATCAAAAGATAAATAATATTGATTTTCTTAGAGATAACATTAATAAAGAGAAGAATACAGGAAAAGCAAAGGTAAAACTTAAGAGTGTAAAGCAAATGAGTTTTAAAGTAAATTTTCTTAGGGAAAATTTTGATAGAGAAAAGAATACAGGAAAGCCCAAAGTGAAACTTAAAAAAACAAGTTTAAAAGAGAATTAAAGTAGATTTAGAAAAGAAATTAACTAATGATTAAGACAAATAATTCTTAAAGAAGACATATTTAAAAAATATATTATAGCCTTATTTTTTTAGAGAACAAATATAAAACTTTAAAATGTTAGCAACCTTCAAAGAAATCAATTTAAGAAATTTCTTGAGTTATACGAGGGTCCATATAAGATTTTTAGCAAAGTAGGAGAAAATGGTTTCATGTTGACTACACCAGATGGTGAAAAAGGGACGTACAACGCTAGGAGTCTAATCCCATACCCATCAGAAGTGTAAAAAAAATTTTTTTTAGTATTACTAGTTGAGATTTTGAGTGTAATGTCCAAATATTTTATAGGTTTGTATTAAAAACCGTATATTCTTTTATATTTCAGTAGTATAAGATAGAATTTGGTTATAGCAAATGATAAAGATATTAAATATCAATAGATAGAGTAAATGATAAGATAGATGTTTAATTTAAAATTTTTATTGGAAGGAGGAGATTATTGTGCCCTTTTCTATAGATCAGTAATAATTCATAACAGTCAATTACTAAAAATTTTAAATTTTAGAATATGTTCTTTTAATACATTAATTATATTAAGTCAATTATATCTTTAAAGTACAATTTGAAGCTAAAGAGAATACGCAGTATATAAAATCATTTAAAAATAGTTATATAAAGCTTTAAATATTGTTGCATATGGTTGTAAAAGCTGGCCATATTAAATAACACAGCTATAAATAATTAAAAGTATATTTAATAAATTCGATTTTAATAGTTTAAAACTTATAGTTAATAAATGCTATGTTTAAATTTATAATCATATTTAATAAGCAAAAATTAATATAGTATATTTTAAAATAAACTTTATGATGGTGAAAATTATATCTAGTTCTATATTTTCTAAATTATTCTTCCAAATTTTTTATAATTATTTTATATAATATAATAAGTGCATCAATTTATAAAACTGGGCAGAGAAATAGATTAAAAATAGTCTGTCAAAGTTATTAATCACGTGATTTTTAATATATACTATCACACACATGCTTGTTTGAAATAATAACAAAGTTTAAAATATTTTAAAAGTTATATTATAGAATTGGATGGAATTATTGCCTATCATAAAAGTAAATAGTATTAAACATTAAGTTAACTATCGTATAACATGTTTAAATAATGTAATAAAGACGAATACATTCATAATATAAAAATTAAATATTTTATTTAAATAAAAATAGATAAATTGAATATTAAGAAATGGAATAGGTTATTTAAGGTTATTTTAAAAGTTATTGTAAATGTTTAAATAGTTTTAATAAAATAATTTATTTAAAAGTAATATTTTAAATAATATTTTAAGTTCATTATGTCATAATTTTTTATTTTCAAATATAATTCTGCTATAAATTGAAAATATGTAAATTTTTTTTCAAGCTAAAGTAAGAATTAACCAATAGGAATAGGTATTCTTACAGACTATAAATATCGTCGTAACTAAGTTATAGGGGGAGATTAATAATGTATTGAAACCGGAGAAAGTCAATTTTTTTTGGGTACTTTCTTATCGTTTATTTTGCAAAAACTAATTAATAATTTTAAAGAGTTTTGCAAAAGAAAGTTTTAGAAAAAAATTATATATTTAAAAACTTCGTGGAGATGATTTTCTAATTTTTTAAAAGTTACTTACCAGTCGTATTTTATTTAAAAATTTAACCTTAACTTCGCAATAGAAATGGATATACCGTGGAATAAAATGGATATAAGTTGTAATGCTGAAAAAATATTTGAAATATTTATTGATACAGTTTTATTAATATTTCACCGAAGAACTGTTTTGGTACATAAAAACCACAGCTCGGACATTATACGGAGTCTAAAAATGTATTGAAACGTATTATTTATAGGCTGATCCAAGATTTGTTTTTAAATAGTAATAAGACAATTATATTTCAGGGATTATTTTATATAATATGATATTCAAAGGAGTAAAATGTTATATCCTTTCTGAAGGTAACATTTTTTAAAATATTTTTCAAGAATTAAATAAAGAACCCAGGAAAATATGTTACAGAAGCATTTTGATATTAAAATATCCGTTCTTCGAATTATTTAAAATGTATTTGGAAAAGATTTGTTCAAAAGTACTTGAAGTTTTTATTTTAAAGTGATATATAAAAATACCAAATGAAAGTTTAAATGTATCAAGAAGGAAACATAGATAGAATTGAACACATAGATGAATAAAAAAAAATGGATCCATGGAAATACAAATAGTACTTAAAAGTTTATCGAATATTTTTCAAAGTTAAATTAGATGGATTGATGCATCGGATACACAGAGAATATTGGTAGAGAAGATTAAGAAGCTTCACGGGATTAATTAATATTATCGTCCTAAAAATTAAAACCAAGGATTATTTTCTAAATTTTACTAAATGGATTAATAATTATTTTATTTTAAACTTTAATGCGCTTAGAAAAGAACATTTCTAAAAACTCTAGAGAAAATAATAAACATTTTGGACTTATCAGGAATTATCGTCAAGAAAATATGTAACTATAGTTTTGATTCTTTTTATTTTGTTAACCTCGTTTAAATCTAAATTTTTATATAAGATTAGGAAAAACATAAAAACATTAATTTATTAATATTAAAATTTTATAATATAACAATCTAATAATTTAGTTAAAAATATTTTAATATAAAGTGTATGGGTGTGATTTTTTTTATATATCTGCAATGCTCAAGTGGATAAAGAAAAGCCTACTGAACACGATGACTAGATAAAGGTTATTGGTAATAATAATAACTATTGATAATTTATAATGTATATTTTTTTTTTGTTTTCTTTAGATCATCCATAAATTGGAAGAATGAAGTGTAAAAGTTTTTTTTTTTTTTTACTTATATATACCGCATTTTATACAACATTTTAAAAAACATTATGAGATAGGATTAATTTGAAAATATGCATACAACAATTTTTTTATTATTATTTTTCTTTATTAGTAATATAATCCAACATAACAAATAATTATGTGATTCTTTTAAAATTTTTATGTTATGGGATATTCAAATCTTGTCTAAGTAGATTGTATATGATTAGACATATAGAATAATGTAGTAAGCAAACTCTTCTTGTGGAACAGCTAGATTGTTTAACTATTAATGAATTTTATTTATTGTTTTGTAAATGCAGATAGTTATTTATCGATGTAAGATGTAGAAAAATTTTGAGAAATAATGTTGAGATAGTGGCTTGGAAGTACTTAGTGAACAGGAAACCAAGATGATGTATTTTTTTAAAAATAGGATATGATAAGGAATGGAAATAATATTTAGTCTTTATGTGAATATCAGCATAGTTAACAAAGCCCTATGACTGATACACATTTTATTTGGACAGTGTTTATATTTCTTTAAATATAAATGATGTTCTAATAAAGCTGAAGAAATAGCTTTAACATCGTCCATGTACTAGAGGATATTAGGCAGATAAATGTCCTACCTCTTCACACTGTACCATGATTTTGAGATATGTTAAGAGTAATACTCTAGCTTTCTTCCTTAATCCTATGCATCTGTTTTCGCTATCTTTATTTCATGTAACTGCATCATTTAGTAAGATATGTTTAAGAGAAATGATAAATAATTTAGAACTTAGATTATGCTATCATTTTTGGATAAGATTAGTTTATTTGCTTATAAGGAGCAGAATATTATAAGTTAAAATTGAAGATACAGAGTATCCTAAGGAAAGAAAGAATCATCGAATATATTTTGAATTTTATTTCGGAAATGAAATATAATTTTTTTTAAAATAGGGTATCTAAACAAAGATATTTTCTTTAAAGGGATAATAATTTTAAATGCTTTAGTATTATTTTTTTTAAGAGAAAATAAATATTGCATATTTTAAAATACAATAGTACAAAGTAAATTATGTAAACAATATGCATAGTATATTTTTTGTTTATTGATTAACAAACATGTATTAATGATTACACTTATATCATACTAAAGTAGGGCTTAAAGAAGAATATATTATGATTAGTAAACATTGTGTGATAAATACTAAAATCTAGTACTTCATTTTGGATAATACTTTGTGTAACATCTTTGACTTTGCAAGATGAATTTTTTTTTTTTTTAATATTTTTGAGAAATCCATACTCATTATAAAATTTTGTTTTCTATGGAATGTTTTTCTAACTATGAATTTTTTTAAAAAATAAGATAGATTAATAATATTAAGGATACAATGCTGTTGCTAATAAAGTAGATAAATGTATTTGTAATAAGTTAACCATAATGAGAAACCAAATAGTAATATTTTTTAAAATTTTGTCCTAAATCTAAATAAAGACATGATTGAAATATAAATTATTTTTTTTATAACCCGGTAGATCAAACTGTAAAGTAAAAAAGTTAAGGATATCCATGTAAATAGTGTAAATAAATTATTGATTTATTTGTTATTAGTAATAAACTTTGTTAAATTTTGTTATTTCAAAAATTTTGTGTCAGAGTTATTTATTTCTCCACATCGCTGCATGAAAACATGATATATGCATAATAATCGAAACAAACATATAATTTTGCACAAAAAGATAAACAGAGAATTATTTAAGAATTTAAATATTTTATTGGTATTCATTATAATTAAATAATCATAATCTTACATTATTTATTGGTCATAAATCAGTTATCACAATATTATATTAAATTATATGCTATCAGTTGCCACACACATTTTGTTTGTCAGATTATTGAAATGCTGCCACGTATTTATTATATCATTACATGAACATATAAGATCATATTATATTATTTCACTATTTTATTATGGTAATAAAATTATAGTAAAAAGAAAAGATACACAGAATTAGTTAAACAATGAAGAATATTATTATTGTTATTTATTATTATTAGTTTAAGTGTAGTAGATTATGGCATAAAATCCCTTCTCATATTTTACTACCGTATTTTAAATTAACTTAGAATAAACTTTATGAGCCTGAGATTATTTTATTGAGCTAGATTATTATTAAATAGAAGATTAAGATTTAATTATTAGTTTAATCTTAGTGAGTAGAAGTTATTAAAGTCGTAAGAATACTATGAATTTGTTATTTGAAATAGTAATAAGGGGGGGATAGTGTTCTTATGCCATTGAGGTAGTATCCTGTAGGATATTGGCTCAATGTAATATATCTTGTCACCTGTATTTTCACTTCAAGTCTCATGAAAATATTAAATATTTATTTAATTCATTTTTATAAACTGAACCTTATTCATATTTTAAATTTCAGCTAGTGAAACATTTTGATTTTAATGCTGAATATTTTAGTTATTAATTATTAACTGAGATAGAACCTATTTTATTTTATACCATATATTATCTGAAATGAGGATGCACAAGATGCAGGTTAGAATATATATATATATATATTAACTTAAACTCTAGTGTCTGATACTCTGCATTGAACCAAACCATGAAAAACAATATGCTTATTGTTTATTTTCTAATATAAAAAGTTCACTGTTCGAGTAATCAAACATGGATGAATAGTTTCAATTATTTATAAACTAATTTACATATCTCCAAAAATTTACCAATAATTATCTCATGCATTTAGCATGATGTATGATGGCTAAGAAATATGATATGCATCAAAAAAAATTGTAAGCAATATAACAATATGATGTTTCATATATAAAAATATATAATAAAATTACTTTCTTCCTTTTAAAAAAACGTTTTTATTTGCATAAAATCATATATACTCCAATACATTATGCACATGTTTTCAATGTTGCAACTACCTCCTTGTAGTCATTTTCAAGGATCTACAAATATATAATGAATTGATTATATATATATATATATATATATATATATCACTAGATGGAGCTTTACCAATAGCTCCTAACAAGCTTTTGTTTATATAAACGCTGAGAGAGATAGAATTCAATATCTCATTCATTGTCTCCAACCTTTAGACCATGGTATCGAGCTAGTTGGCCCACCTCAGTAAAGAGTAAGAAGACTACAAACTAAATCTAAATACTAACTCTACAATCAGTTTTTATGAAATGCATTTCTATCAGTTTGAAAGCATGAATTTTTCAGATACATAAATATCTTCAAATCCAGCTAAACAAACCAGACAGCTATATGGGTCCGAAATCAGTACAGTTTCATCATATAGTAAAAGCCTCTGCAATATATATCATTGCAAAAACCTTCAAGGGTACATTTATGATAAACAAAAGCTTGTTAGATGCTATTGTAAAGCTCCATCTAATGATCATAAAATGCACGCTAAGAGCAAGTTATGAAATTTATAACTTGTTTTGTTTATCATAATGCACCCTTGAAGGTTTTTGCAATGATATATTTTGCAGAGGCTTGTACTATATGGTGAAACTGAACTGATTTAAGACCCATATAGCTGTCTGGTTTGTTTAGCTGGATTTGAAGATATTTACGTATCTGAAAAATTCATGCTTTCAAACTGATAGAAATGTGTTTCATAAATGCTGATTGTTGTGTTAGTATTTAGATCTAGTTTCTAGTCTTCCTACCCTTTACTGAGGTGAGCCAACTAGCTCGAAACAGTTTGGAGACAACAAAAGAGATATTGAATTCTACCTCTCTCAGCATTTATATAAACATATATATATATATTGTAACAGTCAGAATCGTCTATCTTGTTAACACACTGCAGAATTCAAACCCCAGACATGATACTGAGCATTCTAGGAGGGGTTGCCTTCTAGATATACTAAGTTCGAATCTAAAGCCCAAATTTCACAGTGCCATCTATGTGACAATGCATCTGATGCCACTACTAGTATGACGTTTGACCGGTGCCTGGTGGTCAGGGAGAAACAAAAGACTCTATACTAAAAGATGTTTGGGTGGCTAATTACCGTCTATGGATTTACAAAAGAAATGCAGAAAATATATATATATAGACCGAGACAGTGATAGGAATCAAATAAAATAATAGATCAAATTTAGTTTTAAATAATTTCACAAAATTTATTCATATAAATTATATATATAACGCCACTGTCTGTTTATATGAGACAGGGACGCATATTAAATAATTATTGGCATTAATTTCAATAAATGACAAAAGGTTTTAAAGCAAAGGGATATATTCTAATCCTTGGGCTAATAGCATTATGATAATGTGCTTGATGAGATAGGAACATGTTCGAGGTGCTTTGAGTAATTATACAAGTCTAAGAAAATATTTGAAAATTAAGTGTTCTAAAATATTTATTGATTTTGAGAATAGCACAGACAAAAGCTTACTAAGCAACAAAGTGGGAATGTGATCAAAGCATTTATTTGAGAATAATAATAATAATATTGCATTGGTAGGTCAGTATTGCTGATAATGAATTTATTAAAGTCGGAGGGTGTGACACGTTTAAGTCACGGATGCTTTGTAAAATAAATATAAAATAAAACAATATTGAAGATCCGGAATAATTACGGAGGGCATCTCGCCGCTAACCCGTAGGAAAGTATTTTATGAACAGCCAAAACTTAGCGACTGTGTGATGATTGCGTTTAATTCCCAGGGGTGTCATTTGGGACACCCTCTGCATGAAAACTTGCAATAGGCAAAAAGAATGGACTTTGCCGTGTAAAGAATCCTTGGAAAAATAAAACAAAGCAGTCTCAACAACCAATTCATTTACCAGCAATACGAGACTAGTGTATATAAAAGCATACTGAATGGGTTTTACTCAGATTAAGAGAAATGCCCAAGCAAATTCCCCAAAATTCATTTAAAAGGGTTCGCACATTCTCGATGTCAATGATGAACTTTATAATTAAAGTAGAACACGATAATTAAAATAGGAAAATGCATGCTTGCGGGTTTGAAAAGTAAGTATAGATTTATATACGCAATCATGCATTAGGGGACACATTTAATTATTGACCTCGCACATACTCTCATATTAGATTAAAATCAATAACATGTAGATTTTAAACTATTTGATTATATTATATATTAAAGAATAGAATCGCCCTCGAACAAGTGATTTGCAAGATAATAAAATTGGAAAATTATAAATTTAAAATATGCCTTAATAGCGGCATCTTACTTTCAATAAAGGGAATAGTTCACTCGGTCAAAGACGATTCTGACACATTATCATAATAAAATAAAAGAAAGCATTATAAATAGAAAATATTAACCCAAGGATAGAGCAAAACTGTTGATTATATTATATTAACACCTTAAAGAAATACATAATGAAGTTATGTGAAATATAAGGAAAACAATTTTAAATAGCTATAGCATGTTAGTTATCACAAGAGCTCTTGGGTTAATTTAGGGTTACCTCTGGAGAAGCATTTTTAGGTAGATGTTCAGTAGGTTTTTATATAATTTAACAGCAAAATCTGGAAATGTTCATATTTTTGGCAGCAGCAGTTCCGGGGTTTGTGTGACAACTTCTGATGGTCTACGGCAGCAGATGACCATTCCGGAGAGAAATAGCCTTCTTGCGCTCTACTCTGTCATGTCAAGATTTACAAATTACTAGAATAGAACTCAGAATGATTTCTCTTAGAAACATTAGAAAAAAAACTCGAGAACAAAAGAAAACCCTTCTTTTTATAGTAGACGTTAACAATAGAACTGCCCTGGAGCATTACAAAAATATATCTGACTTATCAGCTGTAATTAAATCTATCCCAATGTCTAAAGGAATTCAACATTAATTAATTTCTTTTGTTAATTTCCCTGTCAACATTCGGATTACAAACTAGATTTAATTAAAAATTACTTTTATTAATTAAAGAAAACCTTAAGTGGACATCTGCTGTTTTTAGATAAAACTTATATAATATTAGCTAATTAAACTATTGTCCCTCATTTATTTTAAAGAAATATTTGGAATAACTTTTATTAAATTAAACGAAAGTTATTTTACTTTTAAATTGCAATATTTGAATCTATTTACTAAACGAATATTTACTAAATGAGTTTTATTTTAAATCAAAATACATTACGACAGTAATATATTTGTAAATAGATTCAAACAAAATAACTTTAACAATTTATAATTTTGATATGTTTTAAAATGGATATCATAGTGTGTGCGCAATTATGACTTATATAACTTACTTTTTAATAAATGTAAATTATGTGAACAAATACATAATTCATAATATTGTATTTTATTTGGGAATACATTATATATATAATACGAGCATTGTGCTTGTGGTTTAAAATTAGGTGGGATTTTCGGTATATAAGTGTATTGCAGACACACTATGATAGATTGGGGTTCAAACTAAGGTATGAGGGTAGGAAGTAGGTGAAAAAAGGTGAAACGAAGATCTGCAAAGCAGACCTTACTGTTTCAATATATATATATAAAATCATTATATATTTCTTTAACAACTATATATAACTCTTTTCATTAATCAAAATTACACCAAATTCACAACTCAATACTAGCCCAGAAAATAAATTCTAAAACACTAACAATAGTTTCGTTGCTACAAGAAGATTTCTCAAGTGTAAAGAACTACAAAATAACAACATATTTAAACTAAACATTACCCACAATTTCATTTACTTCCCATTCACTTTTAATATTAAGGGAACTGCTACAGAATCTTAAATTTTTATTAATAAAGATTCTTTAATTCTTTTTATTTCATTTCTCTCAAAGAAAGCAACTGTAGCTTCATCAAAATTAATAATGTGGCTTGTATTTTTACATGGATAAATAAGGCAGAATAAGAAATTTATTTTTAATCCTAATTTTATGTACCTTTATTCTTTCATTTAATTTTTTTTCATTATATAAATTTTACTATTACAATAGTTACATCCTTTTATTCTTCACTTTTTAAAACCAATTTTTTATTACATCTTACTCAAATGTACAAAATATTTACAAATGCAGAAACACCAACAATTTCTTATGTATTACTATTTATATATTACCATAAATTAGATAGAATTGCAATAACTGTTTAACAATTTGTTTTATTTAAAACTGATTTTTATTTGCTTATAAACTTTCAACATTCTTTACTTATATAATTTAATCTTTTTTAACATGTTTATATCAAAATTTCTATGTTAAATTCCTTACTATATATATAAACATTTGAATTCTTATTATTGAAATGCTGTTTCAATCTGATTTTTAGTTTTTTTTTGTTGTGCCAATATATGATACATTCTTGTTATCTTTCTTACAATCTAAACATCTAATTATATATAAATTTCATTCATACTTTCATTTTCATTTTTGGTTTTATGAATCAAATTATCTAAGTTAATTTTTTTTTGTATATTAGTTTAATAATTAATTTGTTTTCCTTTTTCCTTTTTCTGTTAATATCATTTATTATCTCTTTTATATCAAAGAAAATACTTTTTTAGAAATTGTAACTATTATACATTATCTCATATATATCCCTCCTTATATTTAAGTTTCTTTTGCATGACTGTAGGGAAATTGAAAGTTGATGTTCAAATACTCTTTAATTACATTTAGGGTAAGTATATACATTATAATTGTATTTCAGTGTAAGTATATTCATTATATTTGTATTTGAACATAAGTATATACATTGTACTTGTATTTCAATATTACACAATTTATTAAAAAAAATATTGGATAATCATTTTTCATTGCTTCATCCTTTATATTATTCATTTCTTGTTTGAATATTTTTTCCTTAGAACATAAATTAATTATACTAATTATTCTATTATTAAAATGCTTATTTTATGTGCATAGTCTATATCAGATTACCAACTACTTAATAATTCATGAAAAGTACTTTTTCCATATATTCTTGCCTCAATATTTACTCTGCAATTTTTTATTACCATTTTAATTTTAATATTCATGTAATTAATTGGATTATTTATTTCTTTTTCCACTGTAAAATGAATCTTTTCATCTATTAAATTAATATATTTGAAAAAAATTTCAGACTTCATATTATTATCATTAAACATCAAAAAATAGTCATCAACATATCTTACATGAAATATAGGTTTGTATTTGGTTTTTCATTGTTTAAATTGATTTATATATAATGATGCTAACAGTCCACTTACACAATTATCCATACTTAGATATTTACATTTCTTATAATATTTTTAATTATATACAAATATAACATCCTTGCAATATGTGTTTAAAATTTTATATAATTGATCACTTTCTATCCTAATATCTTTACTTTTATCCATAACTATAATGAATCCTTTACATGGATCAAAATGTGTATACATACAACATATATCAATTTGTAATTATTTTTTTCTAAAAATTTTCCAATTTTTTTATAAATTCACATGCATTACTAAAATTATTTCTCTTATTTTTATCATTGTATTTTTTATTATTAAATAACCATTTAGATATATTCTTATAATATGTATTCACATTATTAATTATAAGCCTGAGTGTTATACCTACTTTATGTGTTTTTGGTATTCCATTTGTTATGGTATCTTTGAAATCCATTCTTTTCAATTTTACCATATCATGTTTATCAATATTACCTTTCACAAAAATTTCTGATATAATTCTATTTATTTTTTTTATGTCCGCATTTTTTCTAATTTTTTCAAAATAATCCTTCTTTAATAATATTTTAATTTTTTTTATTACACCTGAGTGTCGTTTTACGTGATGATAGGTTCCTCAGAAAACATGCGCAAACAAAATCATGCAAAAATAGATGTAACTTACCTTGAAAAAGCGGGGATATGGACTGTGATTTTTCAAAAATTGCATAAAAGCAAAGCACCAATGTAAAATTACTTTAAAATTCGCGCAAAAAAAAAAAAAAATTAAGCAAATAAAATATGACTAATAAAAAATTTCAAATTTGAAAAAAATTGATACAAGACAAACTTTTTTACACTATAATATTTAATTTTATCCAGAACAATATATTTTTATGCATAATTTACAGTAATTTACATTTTTTTTATACAGGTTTTAATTATTATTGCTATTTTCTGGTAAACAGGTTCATTTGCAAACTGGTAAAAAATCAGATTCTTCACAAGAGGAAATACAACTAGCACTAACTCATGTTGTGTTAATGATTTTCTGGTGACAACATAATTAGTAATTAATCTAACAACAAAAAATTAAATTCTTATTTTTGTCTTTAATTTTTTAATTTTCAATTTTAATTGTGCCCACTGCTATTACTCACCTTTTAAAAATAAACTTGCGGAAACTAAATGATTAATAATTGATTACGTTCTTTTTTAAAAAGCAAAAACAGAATGTGATTTAAAATGCAAAATTAACACACATAATGTTTGAACAAATTTACATTATAATCTTGTAAAATTTAATGTGTGTATACATAAAATGTGGAAATCATGATTTTAATTTCATTATTGCATAAAATCTTACTATTATAAAGCACTGAAAATATTGAAATTACTAAGATGAAAATCGAATTCCAATAATGTGCTATTACTTTCAATATGACGTAAGTGCACACAATTTATTATTTAAAGTAATAGCGCATTATCAGAGTTCGACTTCCGGAGAAACGTGAATTGCGTAACTTCAAAATCGCGTTAAATAAATCCGCGTAAAAAGAGACCCAGGTGTATTTTCCACCTTCATTATTATTACCATACTAGAAATTTAATATCTTTATAAAAACAATACATCATTATATTTATTCTTGGTGTTATTAGTAATTTCTCATTTATTTTTATTATCGTACTTATATTTCTTACCATTTAGCACATCATATTCTAATTCTTCCTTCCTACATTGAAATTCTTTTAACATCATATCATTTGCCTTAGTTTTTACTTTATTATTATTATCCATATTATAAATACTTCTATATTTATCAATTATTAATTTACATTTTGCTTCTATTTCAAATATTTCTTTTTTAATATTAATAATTTTGTTTGGTATATATTTTGATCCTTCCTCAGCCATTTTCCATTTACTTTTATATGTAATATGACATAGAATCATAATATTTGGAGTCTTTAATATATCATCTATTTTATTCAAATTAGTATTACTAATTGTACCAAAATCATTTAGAAGATCAAATATACATTATAGAATTAATAAAAATTGTAATCTGATATCTAATATAAATAATACATAATCTCATCTCTCTTCAGAAAATGGTGTAAAATATTTTGTTATCACTAATGAGCAGAATGTGCAAAGAATTTCTGAAAAGAAACTAAATATTTTTATGGGAACTCATACCTAGGGCTATTATTGTTAGAAAGTGTACAAAAAATGATAATAAAAGACCCAGCAATTTTACACTCTTTTTCAATACAAGGAAATAGATTGGAACTGCTAATACATATAACAAAGAAACATTAAATATTAATAAAGTAAAAAAATAATAATTAAGAAGTATTTATAAACAAAAATAATAAAAATACTATCTTCAATAAATCATTCATCATCATTATAATCAGACCCTCATATATAATTTTGAACATTCTAACTACAAAAAAAAAAAGATGAGGCAAACAAAATAAAATTGAATTTTCTGAGCACATTCACATGCTGATATATTTTATAATCTACAGAATTGTCTTTTAATATCATTTTTTGAATGATTTTTTTTTTTAGTAAATAACATCTCTCCTAAATTTAGCTTTCTATTAAATTTTATAGTCAGTCATATCTTCTGGATAAAAGCAATCAATCTTTTTAAAATATCTTTAAAATAATCATTATAACATAAGGAAATCATATTTTTGTTACAAACATCATGCTCAGATATTACTTTTTAAAATCATACCTTTCTCACAACCAATCCAATAAAATTATGTCCTTTGCAATTACACATTAAACAATATTCTTAATTATAATTTGAATTACAAGAATCAAACTAACTCAACCCACATCTTTGACACCATCCACTTTAGATAAATACAATAATGATTATTACTAATCATTTACTAAACTAGAGATTGTCTCTAGCACAGATATAAACTTTAAAACTCAATTAAAGATTAATATATCGGATTTTTAAAACTAAGTGCGCACACACACACGGAGTTATTCACAAATATATTTATAAACAATATTCTCTATTAATTGGTGATATGAATTTGAAATTTTACTTTACAAATGGTAGCATGTCTTTTAATTGAAATTTAAAAAAAATTTGTATATAAAAACAGAGAGTTAATTTTGTACTTTAATTTTATTCTTATTTATATTCCAAAATATTTTTATTTTATTTTTAAACTTAATTCAATTATAAAATTATAAATTTCAGCACACCATTGTATTTATTATATTTTTATATACATGAAGTTTACTTCAACAAAAGTTTTTTTTTTTTAAAAAAAAAGATATGATAAAATGTATATATTTTTTCTAATTTGCAATACAAATTGATCATTTTTTATAAGCCAATTATTGACAGGTTCTACAGTTAAAAATAATGGAAAGCTCTTTCAGATCTTTACCATTGTTTAAATTACAAGTGAGTAGTACTAAACTAAGAGTATTTTCTGTAACTTGTAGGTTAAAATGCTTGAAGATTAAAGCACTAGATATTGTTTCTGATACAGGTTTCTCTACAGATTCTTCTTTTTTATATTCTCTTTATTTTCTTTTTCTTCTAAATTGTACCATATTCAGTCACATTGATATATGTTTGTCATATATTTGCTATAATCAAACAATTATGTGTTATAACATTGTATATTAATAATAGTCTAAGTCATCCAATATCACATCTAAATTGTTAATCAGATAAAAATGATACCACTTATAACTGCAACTATGATTATTATATTGGAAGTGAATTATTACAATGTTAAATATGAGAATAATATTAAATTAAATGTGAATATATTTAATTCCTACATTAAAGTGAATCAGTAATAAGATGCTATGAATGTTATTTGTTACATCTGATGAAATGAAAATACACACAGAAAAGGTAGTTTGTTACAATATATTTATAATATTCCATACTTATAATGTCATAGACTTTTTACAAAGTCAGTGAAAAAATGAATACTAGATGAATCTGACTTGAGAATTATGGCTTGAATATGCTACAGTGACTCAAAAAGTGTGTTCCATATAACATTGGTGTTTCATAAATATGCTTAAAATGTTCCATGAAAGACAAATGTAGAAATAACAAGATAGCTCTGTGCTATTCTGGCCATACATTTTTATGTGACTGGTTGTATCTATATGCTGTGGCTGCCTGTGTATAGTGTGGTCAGTTTCTGTGTATCCTGCTGTGATTTACATATGTCATTGTTTGAATGACCTGAATTTATACTGTCCGTTTGTTATTTTCTAACAGGCAAGAAGTAAAAATATTTTTGTAATTTTGGATTTTTATACGATAGTGCTCATTATCAAAGATGTTAATCGAAATATATTTCGCATTTCTATAAAGTTTAAGAACCACTGGTCTATTATAGTAAAATACATCTCTTAACATTAATTGTAGTAATATGTTTAAGCGTTGTACAATAATTTCCATTTTTAATTACAGATCCAGAAATTCTTTTGTAAATAAATACTATTACATAAACACACACATATATATTTTTAAATAACATTTTTTTATCCAAAATAAACATATAATGGATAATACATTAAAATACAAAATGCATTAATAAAAAAATTCATAAAATATTTAATTAAAAATAAAATACTAATAACGTTTTCTTCCATAATTTTTCCAATTAATTTAATAATCTTGTTAAATTTATTAAAGTTATGAAGCATTGATGGGGGAGGGAATTAGTGTAAACTTTATATTAATGATAGCGATGTTTTAAGAATTAAGAATAATATTACTTTTTTAATAAGTAGAATCATAAGTATTAAATAAATATTATTTATAAGAAGATTAATGATTTAATGTTGATGTTTAAAATAATGGTCAATCAAGCAAAACGAAATTCTTCAAATACAATGATTTTTTTTTAAAAGACGGAATACAACTCATGTATAAACGAGTGATACAGAAAATATTGAAAACAAGACAGATTTGTAAATAAAACAAATCTTAACTTGTATCAAATAATATAATAATAATAATAATTATTCTGAAAAAAATATATAATAATTTTCATTTAAATAAAAAATGAAACACGATTTAATTAAAAACAAAAAGTTTCTAAGCGTTTAGAAATATGCTGTAAAATAAATTTGTATATTTTTTTTAAATAGAATTTGTTCATTTTAAATTTCATTCATTTCCTTTTTCTGTTATCTTTTGTTTTGATTTATGATCATTTTAAATATTAATTCTAATTAAGTTATTGTCTCATTTGTATTATCAAATATGCAAGTATCTATTTTATGACTAGATGGTATTATATAAATATTTTTCTATTCTTATATCACATAAATATATTCTTGACATGATTCAATCGTAATCTAATATTATTACATAGGTATCCATCTATATATTAGTAAATCAAATAAAGATTTTCAGACGATCCACAACTCTCAGTGCCATCTTATCTTGCTGACCCACCTGATCACACACATATTGAAAATATAAATAGTCACCAATATATGTATTTCATGCTAAACCAGCAGTCATCAGTTAGTCCAGATTACCATTTTCACACATATATACAACCAGTGCTCAGCTTTATATTAAGATAACCAATCTTCATACTTTAATGGACAGGTTCAAACTGCTCCAACCCACAATTCTTCAGCCTTCCATTTCATTGAAAAACTGATAATGGAACATTTAAAGTCCATGTTAGTGCCTATCTTAATATAATGCTGAGCGCTAATTGTATATATGTGTGGAATGGTAATCTGGATCAACTGATGAGTGCTGGTTTAGCACGAAATACGTATATTGGTGATTATTTATCTTTTCAATATGTGTATGATCCGGTGGCTCAGCAATATAAGATGGCACTGAGAGTTGTGGGTCATGTGAAAGTCTGAGTTTGAATCTTGCATATATTACATATATAAATGCAGGTGTAAGACTGTACAATGTATTAAATCAAATAAAAAAAATTGCAAACTTCCACATCACTGAGATACTGATTTGGTTTACAAATACTGCCCTTTTCTTCATTATTTCTCAAAGATAGCGTGAATTTAATTTTATATATATTATTATTAAACTCATTATAAATATTACTCATTACTCTTTTATTACCAATAATTAAAATACCATCAACATATCTAGAATAATGTGTTGTTTCTTCACTAATTACCCTTGTTTTAATTACAATATTTTCTAATTCATTTATAAATGTTGATGATATTAAGCCACTAATTGCACAACCCATAACCCATCCCTCAATTATATTCCAAAATTCATTATTATATTTACAATATAAACTATTGTGTATTAATTTTAAACTATCTTCAATAATATTTATTATGTTTATATCATTTTTATACTTACTTAATTTTTTTTATTAATATATCTATACTTTTAAGTCTTGGAATACTTGGATATGCCACAGCATATTACAATACAAAATACAAGATGACAGAGAAGAATGGAAGCCTGTCATACCTGATCAGATGAGAAATAATGTCATTACTCATTATTCATTAACTACATACCCTAAAAACTGAGCATGTGCTCCTGAAGTTGTTAAAGTTGTTGTTATAAACTTGTTGTCCATGTTGTTATTGATCTACTTACCTCCACAGAATACAGAAATAGACATATTCCATATTTTGCACATTATGGTTTAAGAATGATATTATTTATTTAAACAATATTAATCATTATTCAGAATATTACACAGCAAAATCATATAATATTATTCTGTTAGTCCATTTTGTCCTCCAAAAAATAACTTCAACAAAACTTTATCTTTAGTGCAAAGTGAGGAGTGAATTTTGTTCTTCATTTATTAATCTTAATAAATTGAAAATAGAATCATCTTTCATTATTCCTAAAAATAAAAAAAAATTCTTCACTTGGAAACTTTCTAAAAACAAAATATTAGTTCCCAATAAAATATATTTCTCTAAATGTTAAATACATAAATGGCTTTTAATATATGTTAAATAAATTATACATCATCTTTCATAATATTAATAGAGATACTTAACAAAATTGTAAATAAATTTTAATTATTAAAAAAAAAAGTTTAATTGGAATTTGAATATTACTAGGAAAATGCTGTAATAAATAATGTACTACTAATGTAATATTTAAGTTACCATTAACATTTACAATAAAAATATTACCATCTAATGCTTTTCACAGCAACAAATGTTCTCCAATTTACACCAAAAAATAAAATATTTATCTAAATGAGATTCACAAAACATTAATAAAAGTAAGATGAAACTTTTCAATTTAATTGCTTGAACAATCAATTAATAGAATAAAGTAATTGTTGTAATTCTAAAATTTATATGTATATTTTGAGACCTAAAATTTATATATATTTTTGAGACCTTCAACAAAATAATATTAATAACATTTCAAATGTGAATAAAATATTAATTTTTACAAAAATGCAGTTATTAAATATATATATTGTTTTATTTGTTCATTATTATTCTAAAATATAAATACATGTCGAGCGTTGGTGGCCGAGTGATCAGCACAGCCATCTTACAAGCAGCTGTCCCAGAATTGTGGATTTGTATCCCAGCTGATGCTTTGACACATGAAAAAAAAATATAAATACATTAAATAATACTATAATTTAGTTTTACTTTCAGAAAAACTTTTATTTTTTTGGGCAATATATATAGGAGATTGCCTTGACAACAAAATAAAATTGTTGATTGTTAATGATATTGAGATTATCTAGTGTTAACTAGGTTTTAATGATTACTTATAAATGATTTAGCCTTGAGCATTATTACACCTACTATTTAAGTAATAATTTGGGTGTAATTTGTAATTTATAATTGAAGTTTATAATGTTATAATTGACTATTTATTAGTCCGCATTCAGAACAGGTTATACTTATCTGCTTAAAGAGTTTTATGTAAATTTCTTTGTATCAATAATTTCAATTTCTGTGGTCATGTTGCAATCTTTAATGTCCATATAAGTAAATTAGACCATTTATAAAAGTGGGATTCCACATTTATTGTTAAAAAGAGGTTGCCTTGACAACAAATTGAAATTGTTGATTGTTATTGATATTAAGATTGTCTAAGTGTCAAGTGGCTTTTAATGATATATATATATATAAGGGACATGAACTCAGACTTTCAATCTCCCCACAACTATTGAATTTATCCTACACAACCAATACACATGACCACATATATGTGTGTGGTCATGTGCAGGATGGATTGGATAGCTGTGAGAAATTTGAATGTCTGAGTTCAAGTTCCTTTTAATTACTTTAAGTTTAGTATAGAAAATGTACATGCACTTAAATATTATATCTACAAATACATATTGTACCATGATTATTTCTTCTTTTGATCACAGAGGGTGCCACCAGGTTACTGTGTATCTGAAAATTTATATATAATGATCAAAAGTTAATGGTGATGATGATTTGCACCAACTAGACCCAGTGAGAGCAAGAGCTCATTAATATTGTTCAGACAATTGAGAAAAAAAACACTGAAACAAACATCAGCCAAAATAATTAAAATAATCTTAAAATTTATTAAACTTAGCAAAAAAAAAAAACAAATAAAATCTAGCAAACAAAATATGCAAGTTTTATCTAGATTCATTGGTGTATTCATCTGAAAGTGTATACGAGTAATGTAAATATTAAATACTCTGGCAGATAAGTTCATTTCTCATCTATAGCAAAAGAAGAGCTTATATCTTCCTGCTAGCAGTTCACTTAAATCAATTCCATTTTTAAATAGAGATTTAAAAAAAAACAGATGTGTGTGGAGAACTAATGGAATGTCACAGATAAACTTTTTTTAGCCCAGAAAAAAAACATCAAAACTAAGAATGTCACAATTCTGCAAAACACTCATGGACAGGTACATTTAAATCAGGCAAGGCTGGTCACACACAGAAAAAAGAAAGATTATGGACTATGTAATTTGAACTATGGAAAATAAAATCTCTACCAAAAAAAAAAACAAAACAGAACAATATACTTGATGAACCATTAGCCAAAAGAATTGTGGTCTACAGAAAATGCAAAGCAAGTTTAACTAGATTAATTATGATAAAAGGGGATAGGTGAGTTAAAAGAAAAAATTACTAATATCTACCAAAGCATTTAGTAAGGGTTAGTAATATAAATGAAAAGAATACAAAGCATACCAAATATAAGGCAATATACTTCCAGATAAACAAATTTAAAACAAATGTGGAATCTTAAAACTAAGATTCCAATACACATGATAAATGCAATAAAAATATATAAAATAAAGGCTTAAAAATTTAAATTTAATAGGCAAAATTTATTATAAAATATATTTTTTTAAAGATTAAGCTGAGACTTTAAACCCTGGTGAGAATAGAAAAGCACATTACCTTGAGGTATAAGGTCAAGACTGGCTGATGTCTTTCTGCACAGCACACAGTTTATTTTTATGGAGACTTCCAGCAAAGACTTTAGGTTTCCATCTTATGTTCAGGAGGCTGGAGGCAATGTTAGGGATCAGTTTTGGTTTGAGCTTTTAAGACATGATTTTTCTGAGACAATTTGAGATCTGGGGTTGTCTTTAAGTTGGTTTAGCATGGCATGAAATTAAGGCAATTCTCCATAATGTATAGTTTTGGCATTCTGCAGAAAAGATTGTTTTTAGCAATTTGCAGACAGTAATTCAAATTCAGTACACTTTCCTAATGGTGTACTAAAAATTGAAGCAAAACTAAACAAGCAGAATAAACATCAATAGCTGAAGAATAATCTGCAAAATAAAATAGAATAATGTTCAGTTTGAAACCAGGCTATTTATATGATCTTTTCTTATCTCCCCATCATCTTTAATTATTAATTAATAGTATTAGACCAGGGCAAATCTTTATCTCAACTGAATCTTAATTAAAAATTCTGACCAGGGTTAATCTTATTCATAATTAATTTTAAAGTAATATTTATTAAGGCTATAACATTAAGACTATGCCCTGAAAAAATGACAGTAGGGACCTCTGCAAATGTTTAACACAAGATTTATTTAAAAGACAAGAGTGGGCACTTTTATCTTAACCTACTTTATAAACAAACAGGAGAATCTAAAGCAATTTTGTGTTAAAGATTTGCAGAGGTCCCTACTGTCATTTTTTCAGGTGCATAGTCTTAAGGGTATAGCCTTAATAAATATTACTTTAAGTAATGAGTATGCACTTTATAAATATAATTATTATAATTAATTTTAAAAATATAAAAACATGTCTCAGCTTTAGTTAAAATAAATTAAAAATAAATTATTTAAAATAAACAGGAATGCTATTACAACTTTCCAAAATTAAAAGCTTTCTCCAAAAAAAAAGTAATAAAACTTTTAATTAGAAAATGTTTAGAAAAGAATTAAAAAAAACTGTCAAAAGAAAAATAGATTTTAAAACTAAAATCTATTGCAAATAAAAATCACAGGGTTTTTTTTTTTTAAAAAAAAAAGTGGGTATGTGTAGTTTACATACTCTTAATACAGAAAATAATAAAATATAAAACTTTGATATAACTTTTAAAACTTAAAAAAAAACAAACAAAACAAAGGCCATTTCAACTTACATGATAAAACCTTTGAATTGGATAGTGTATCTGGTTCAATAATATATATATATATATATCTGATGTGTCACCTTTCAGTCTTTCAGTTCATAAAATTAAATATTTTTGATTTTTTTAAAAGCAAATATATATATACTGTCAGAAATGATTTATTGAATTACTACTAATTAGTGTAATACATCTATGTTAGGAATGTTCTTAGATGCGACCATTATTATTGGGTCATAATGCATCTGAGTGTCTACTTACATAATCTTATTTTTATTATGTAATAAATGAAATATCAATATATTATCCAATATTATGAAGATTTGTTAACTCAATGCCAATTATTATAATAATCATAAGAACTCCATTATTTTAAATAATATCTTGTTGAAAAAATTTGAATCCATTTATTTTATGCTTACAAGATAAGATTATTATTAATGAACATGATACCTAAACCCTAGTATAAAATATTTTTTAAGTCTTTCTCAGAATGTATATATTAAACATTTTTTCACTAATATTTGGAAATTTACATATGATTTATATATTAAATAAATTTACATATTATTTATATATTAAATAAACATGGGACTGTCAACAAGGGTATAGAATCCAGGTGCTTAATGTGTGTTAAATCATCTGATAAATAAAGTTTGTGTGCAAAGTACAGGAATGGTGTGGAAATGTTTGCACTGGAGTATAGCATTAATATATTGGAGTTTTGAAACAAAGTTAGCAAAGACCAAAAATTAAAAAAAATTGAAAATTATTTATTTGATGTCAACATAATTTAATTATTAATTCAAGTGTATTTTTTAAAAAAAGATTGTATGTTTTTATTCTCTAGCCTTATGAATTTTTTTATATACAAAACTAATTGCATTCTTTATGGAAACTAATCTTCATCCTATTGAACTTTTTGGTTAAATACAACAAATTATTAAAAAACTCTGGAAACAATTTTATATATATATATATGTTGTAAATGCTTATATTTACATAATAAATATATTTTATAGTAAAATAAAATGACAGCTAGTTGGTTCAATGGCAGAAAACAATTAATCTGCAGGGTTCTCCTTTAACTTTTTTATTAATGCCCAAGAGAAATTACCTGGTATTCATATTCCATTGATTAATAAGGCAGTCAAGCACATATTTTTTTACAGATGATCTTGTAATATTTCTTTCCTTCAAGAAGTATTTTCCTTTGCTTATTACCATTATGAAAGAATACATTACTCAGTTTAAGCTTCAATTTAACCATAACAAATTGTCCACATCAAAAATAATCTCTAGCAAGAGTATTTCATCTGCTTCCACTGAATCTTCTCATAACTTTTTTGGCTTTCCCATTTAAAAATCAATAACACCATAAGAATGTCTATTCAAAAATTCAGAGGCAAATATATTTAATTACCTGTCCAAAGCATACCTTTCTCTGCATGTAAAAATCTTTCTTTTTAACATCTTGATCCCCCCCCAATAACCTATTATATGCCATTTATCAATTATACTCTTGCATTTAAGAAAAAAGATAAATTCATTTTGTTCCAAATTGTTTTGGAATGAAAAGGCTGTTGCAATAAATATTAGAATCTTACATTCATATACCAAAGATAATAGTCTTTTATCTTCACTCAATCCCTATATTTTATTTCCAAAAGTCATTTAATTCTCTCTTTAGATTTATTTCTAAGTACCCAGATGCTGTAAAACTTGCCTTGGTTAAACTTACTGATACACCACCATCCAGTATTGATATGTTTTTTTTTTTCAACCTATAGTCAAATATATTTCTGCTTATAAGAATCTGAGTCAGAACATCTTTTCTGGGAAAATATTTTATTGGCAGGCTTATAACCTGACTCATAGTGGTACAATATTAGCAGTTATTTCTATTTAATCTTACTAATGAACACATGTTCTCAAAATATAAATTCTTGCATCTGGAATCAAACTACTTTGATATTTTTTATTAAATTAATTTAGAAGCTCTGCCCAATAATCTTTTTTTATCATAAAGAATGATGAATGATAACATTGACTCTACTTGTCCACTTTGTCAAAAGTCTGAAGAGGCATAATATTTTTCTACAATGTGCTGGTCTTATTATCTATACAAATATTATTAAATCAATCATGAGATCACATGCTCCATCTATCAACACTCTAATTGGCAATATAAAATGTGGTCTCTTTCCCTCAATTAGGATCACTATTTTCAACATGTTTTACCCTTTGCTTCCTGAAATGTCATTTTTGTTTTAATATCATATCCAGTAAATTGGAGTTCATGTTTTACAATAATGTATTTAAATCAGAAATAGAGAGAGGCATCCCCGCCCCCGAGATATTGTACAGTGCTACATGGAGCCTTGTTTTTCTTCCTTCCTCACTGCAAACAGTTGTTTGCTTCCCTATGTGTTAAATGGACTTTTTTATTAATACATGCGAACCATTTTATATGCCTGCATTATCTATTTGTAAAGAAATATATTTTTTAAATTTTTTATAGGTAAAATATGTAACCTTGAATATACTCAATAAAAAAATTAACTTTAAAAAAATAAATAAATATGAATATAATCTCTATACTGTTTGCTTAATATAAATAAAAAAAAAATTGAGCTCCTATGCCAACATACCTTCAGACAAGGACATAGTGATCCTTGGAGAACTTTTAAAACAATACTAATAAGCATGAAGAACAGAGATCGCCTCCTTGTGTCAGAGCATCTCGTTGTAGACACATAGGCACAGATTATCATATGTGATGATGAGACGACATCTCAGGCTACTGCGATGTGATGTGATGTACTGTGACTTCTCCTTAAACGGAATCAGGAATCTCTCAGCAGCTGTGCCCAGAGAAATGTGTTAGCCACTTTATCTTCCTTTTCCATTGTCCACCCTAAGTGTTCCCATAATCTGCTCCATCCCATTTCCACAACATAATCTGTGTCAACTCCGTGACCTTCATATCTAAATCCCCCTTATTTTTTCCCAAACCTAGCATAAAAAACAATAACTCACTTTCTGTATAATCAATTTGTTCATATTTAACCTTCCATAACTTCATTATTTGTATTATGATGATAACGCCACACAGATTGGTTGCAAAACTTTGAACTTTTATATGAAACTATAGTAATTACCAAATGTAGCTACCTGACACTGTAAGTTTTTTCTTAATAAAAAATAAATAAATTTGAGCTCCTAAATAAGAACTCATTTCATTGAAATAGAGTTAACAATGAGTGATGGGCAGTTACATGAAATAATGTCAATAAAGTGAAGAAAAAATAGTACATACGTTCAACGAAATTCATGCTAAGTTTAGAGTAGAACTTATAATAAAACACAAAAGAAAGACATAGAAAATATACAACCAAAAGCTAAAAAGACAATTAGTGCTTTTAAATTATTCTTTTTTTTATTCTACTTTACATTGAAAAATAATATGTTTATATTTGAGACAATCGTTAATTGATAAGTAATGGCAAAAGTATGAACTAAACAACATTGATTTAAACAGATTTTTTAAATAAAAAAAAAACAAAGACTGAGTTACTTTAACTTTTTCTAGAGTGTAAGTGGGAATAGATGTTTCTCGAGAAGTGTGAAGATAATTGCTCTAGGAAGCTTACAATAACAATATAAAATATCAGATGGTATTAATGTTGATATTAACTTTCTCAACAAAAAAAGTAGAAATATCCTTCAGATACCATAATACCAATATCTTCATAATAAATAAAAAATGGCTTAGTACTAGATCTACATAATTTAATATATCCAGCACACAGTTCTTTTCAAAATAGTTCATATATATCTAATATAGAAATAAAACAAACTAACTCCTTTTTAAAACTTGATTTTTTATGACTATAATCATGAAAAAGAAATAAAACCTTTGGAATGTATTAAATCATATAATGAAAGGATAATAAAAGAGGGTGTATACATAAATGAAATTAAACCAGAATTAAATAGGATGTTAATAGAAAAAGATAAAAGAAAATAATAGGTTTTTAATTAAAAGTTTTTAAATGAGATATATAGATTTTTAAAAAGAAATTAGTTGTGTTTAAGTTGTGATTGTAATAGGAAAGGGGAGTGAGATAAGGTAAAAAAAGAAAATTTTGGTTATGAATATATTTTGTAATTTTTAATTAATTTATTTATTTATTTGGAATATGTGATATTTATTGTATATATATTATTTTAGTGTGCCTTGAAAAAGACTATAAAAAATAGTCGAAACGTTGGATTTCTTTTTCATGATTATAGTTATAAAAAATCAAGTTTTAAAAAGAAGGAGTTAGTTTGTTTTATTTCTATATTATCTACATAATTATGCACACAAATTATTTTAGTTTCAGAATAGGTTGAATATTATAAAGAAATAAAATGCGGCTATTAGGCCAAAAACAGCATTAGGTAGAGCTTTGAGTCCTAGTCTTCACTAATGAAAACAAAATCCAGAAATAATTTTATAAAACTATGCCGCCTGGTGCCTAGATACCATTTCTATAACATTACCACAACTTCAGTTTTTAAAAAGATAATTAAATTAGGATATAACAAATGATTCGAAAAAAAAAGATAAATAATTAAAATTATAAACTGACAAACATGATGGGATGAGATGTAAAGTTTTTATATATATAACAATATTTTTATCAGCTATATATAAGTAAAAATATGAATTAAAACAGCTTTTAAATAGTTTGCTGCAGAACAACTCTTTGAAGAAGATCAGTGAAAGATGGAGGGAGAGAGCATTGACATTCAAATTTGCCAGGTGACACGAGTCAGCCAAAATCTTACTCTTCCGCAAAAATAACTATATATCTATTTACAAACAAATATAGGAAAGTTATTTAGGTTAGCTATGTATGTGCTGGTATACCTGAATAAAAGTATATTTAGCCCACATTCAATCCCAAATTATAGTAATAAAAAGAAGGTTACATAAATAATAATTCAGTTTTAATTATATATGCAATAATAATTTAATTTTTATTTATGCATTTTAAAATGTAGATATATATAAATAAGATAGCTTTAAAGAGTTAAATTGTCGCTTTAACCAAAAATAAAATCACATTTATCCAGTGTGACTCTTCAAAGTATCGAAATGGTCTTGAGAAGTGTCATTTGAACTAAGAAGGAAGATATGAAGTGTATATGTTATCCCAGAAATTTCTAGGCATTTATCAATATTTACTTTGACTCGATCTCAAATTCACAAAAGCAGTTTTTTCTAACTTCCTAAGTAATCCTCCAAATGATCCATTATAGCTGTCTTTTGAGAAACTAACATCCCTATGAGTTTTAAAATGGTACGGGTCGGTAATTTAATCTACAGATAGAGAATTGCAGAGTTTCTCAAATTTCTATACGTCTTTAATATAATTTTTCAATGTTATCTTTTTTATTAAAAATAATATTTTTTTTTCTATCCGTTTTTATTTATAATTTGCATAGAGTCTCAATAATATTTTTATTTTTAAAAGAAAGAACAACAACAATATACAGTTTTAACCCTTTACAGTCTATATTTTTCTGTAATGATAATAAAAATATAAAATAGTCATTAGATAACTCAATGCAAAGCAAAATCCATAACAATTCCTTAAACAGAAAAAGTAAAAAAATAATAATAATTATCAAATTTAACTTATGCTTGGTGGCAACGATTTGAATAATTCTCCATCTTTGTTTTATTATTTAGTTAGGGAATATAAGATTCTTAGTTGAATTAGCAAAATACAGGCTAACTGAAAAAAAAAAAAACATCTTATACAACTTTTACATGACTTGGATTCAAATTCATATCAAATTTATGGCAGATAAAGACACTACACTCATTATAAATATTTTGATCTATACTTATTTAAATTAAAATTACAATCAAATGAATTTAATGTAAGAAGGAATGCATTCCGATACTATGGAATTTTTCAATAGGCATTTCCAGTTGTAATTTTAACTGACTTCTGCACGCGCACACACACACACATACAAAGCAAACATGATAATTAAAGGTAAGATAAGTTAATTAACTTATTCAGAGATCAATTATATATACATTTTTATAATCATATTAAGATTATAATAAATATATTCACTCTCCTATTATATACCTTTAGGTAAACATAGACATAATAAATATTACCTATATTTATTATACCTGATTCCTTGTTTAAAAATTTAATACCAGTACCTTATACTAAAAAATAAAGTTACCTTAATCATAATATTTTATGATTATTATCAATGACCCTCTGGAAGATATAACATCTTTTATATTGTAGAATCACAATTAAGAACAAAGAAAAATTTTGATTTTTTTTTCGATATTTTTAATACCCAAAAATTCTAAAATATCTAAACCTAAAACTAACAATATATGAACAAATAATTATAAATAATATTATTTTACAAACTATAGCTCATATATTAAAATAATAAAAGCCAAATGTTTTTTTCAATTCTTTGAAGTGAATAAAATATTTTCCAGGGGAGCACTGTTGCTATGACAACCAATTTACCAAATGTTACTTGAAATGAAAAAGATTTTTTCCTAACCTTCTTTATCATTTGTGCTCTTCTCCATTGTTTTTTGCATAAGCAGAAACATGAAGAAAATCCAAATAAATGTTAATTATCAATAATAATAATAAGTTTTTATATTAAAAGTTCATACTTTTTATATCATTGATAAAATTCCTTCACATTTTTCGTAATTATGTTTCTTATTATTTAAGACATTTATTATTTTTAAAAAATTTCATTACTTCTGCATATTTTAAAATATTTGCTAGTAGAATTATAAAATTCTTGAGTTCTCCTCCAAGTATTCATATTTAATAGGTTAATAATTTCAATATTTACTAAAGTTATTGGATAAACTTTTTATAAAACTTAATCTGCATTGATATTTCTTCTTTTAGACCATTATCATCATAATAAAGTCACTAATAAATTTGTATCTTGGATTATCAATAGTTTTACTAAATAATTAAGTCATTATTTTTATCAATACTAATAATTTTAGGTAGTAAAAAATGTTCTCTATCATTCTGCATTTGAAAATTAATAAAAATAAATTCCTTATATATTCTTTGGGTTTTTCTGTAGGCAAAAGAGTTTGATACTCAGCAAGGGTTTTTTTTTGTTATCAAAATACATTTTTATCTTCTTGAATGTTTTATTTACTTCCATTATCATAAATTTATAGTTAGCTCCTGTAGTATATAAATGAGGAGGAACCTCATAGATAAGTATATGAAATTACTACAGAGGATAGTCAACTTTTCATTCCATAGTGAAATTAGTAAATAAACTTCTTAAGACATATCCCATGCTTTTTCCAAGTTATTACTATTACTTTTAAAGTCAAAGTAATAAGATTTCAATAAATTTAGGCTTAAATTTTTTAAGACAAAATAAGACAGTTTTATTGTTTTGAAAATTTTCAGAATTTTTCCTTTCTATCACCTTTTTATAATATATTTATAGGAAACTTTTCACAATACCTGACTGGTTAATTATTTCTAGCCATTTGATAAAAAAAACTGAATATTAATTACTTTGTCTAGACTTTTAAAAATGATTTTATAACTAATATTATTAAAGTACCATATTTTTAATTTTTTTATTGCAACATTTAAATTTATTTTCTTTGTCACAACTTAAATTTTGATACATAAAGTTTATAATTTACATTATTATTATAACTATTAATTTTAGAAAATTTTAAATTAAATTGATACAATTAAATTATAACATTTATTACATACAATCAATAACTTTTTTAAAAATGTCCCAGGAATTGAACTTAATTTATTATTATTACATATAAGTGTATGTGTGCCCACCCACTAACACACACCTCACTTTCATTTATTTTATTATTAATTAAATGATTTAAAAGAATAAATAACAATTTTTAATTTGACTATTAATAATTATAAAAATATTAACTTTTATTAATCATAGCTACTGACTTAAACTACCTTAGATAATTTTAACTATTATTTAATTTTTTTATAAAATAAATAGCAAAATTTTATTTCAAATTTTTAACTTAAAAAATTACATTGATTTAAAAAAAAATAGTTTAATATAACAAAAAACAGTGTATATTAATCTCTTTTATAAATTAGATAAATAGATTGTTATTAGTTATTATATAAAATTTATTTATTTTATTAAAATTGACCATTATTTACCACCATATAATGATGTGGCTAAATAGAAATATTACAATATATATATATATATTGTAACAGGATATATATATGCGTTACATTTAAGTTTTAATACTTGACTTTTTTGTAAATATCTAATACTGAATTAAATGCACAAACTTTCAAAATGCACAAATAATGAATAATTAATTTATTAATGTTTGATTTAAATATTAAAAAAAAAAAGCTTTAAAAAAATTATAGAATCGAAACAAAGATTCTAATCTTTAAATAAAGTATAAAATAAAAACCTTTTTAATAATAGTGAAGAGTTTTTAATTTTTAAATATAAAAATTACAAACAGATCCTTAGGGCAAAATGACAATTAAAAAGTGGATTATGAAATAGATAAGAGTCTAGAAATAGAAACAAAAGACTTTCCTTTCCTGCCCAAAGATATAGACACAGACCTAGAGGAAAAATCCACATAGCCAGAAACCCAAAATCTATTTAGCCACAAACTCAAAATCTACTTGGTCACAAACTTAATGAACCAATAAAATATAAATAATGAAATATGTTTGATGGATCCCTGCATTCCAGAGATAAGGTGCCTGAGAACTATAAAATGAAAATCCGAAAGCAATAATGAATTAGAGAATTAGAAAATTAAAGTTTGAATTCTGTTGTCTTTGCTAAAAGTAAAATAATTAAAAATATATATATTGTCACTGTCACTAAGATGTAATCTGCTTCATTGTGCTTCCTTTGGTTTGGCTGGCCGAAGGCAGCTTTCATCATTCATGGATCCCAGGATCGAACAACTGGTGCCGTATGCAGAAATTCTCAAGCTCCAGGAATCATCATTGTCTGCAAGGAAAAGGCTCTTGCGTAACTTAGATCTTCATCATGAAGGAAAGAGGCATGAGCTAGTGGCAAGGGCTGGCAGTTAGATTTTTGATAGTGCATATCTGCCTACTCTATACATTTTCTAGGTTCAATTGGCCTAGATGGCACCCTGTAGTGCAGATACGATATGATTGAAACTTCCACTTCTATTCCAACCATTATAGAGAGAGAAAGAGAAAAGGGGGGAAATGGTATTTTTACACTTTATAATAAAATAGTAGATATTTTTATTTATATCTATTTTTATTGTTTCTATGTAAAATTTATTTAATTAATGAATAAAATGTCAAAAATAGATGGGTATTGCTAAATATATATATATATATATTTATCAAGAACTATTTGAAAATTTTAATTATATTTTTGTTATGTTAATGGTAGTGATGGGAGAAAAATAAGATATGCTTCATTGTAAAAAAATAATTTATGTAAAGAATGAAAGAAATTTTATAAAATTGAATAAATTAATTGCATATATAAATTTATCAATAATTTGATAAAACTCAGACAAAATTTTTTTATTTGAAGCCAAAATAACAAAAGAAAATCTTTTCTTGCTGCATGGCTACTATAAATGTTCCTAAAATTAGAACTAATGTCTAAAAGTTTTAATAAGGAAAGGCTAAGTGAAAGACGGAGAGGTTATTTGGAATGACATAAAAGAGATAGGGTTTTCAAAACACATTTTCTTTACCTTGTTTAAAGAAGCTCATGTTTTGGGGCTAGATCAACCATGAGTCCCACTAGGAAATTCCCTTTCCATGGCTGTCTCTATATCTGCAGGAGCATAACATTACATCCATTGCCCAAAGAATGAAGATCCATCAGTGATCAAGTCAGAGAGTTATGTCAATGTTCATTGTGGACTTTTGAAATAATAAACTGCACATAATATCAGATGACCATTTACAGTATAACCCAATTCCAATTAAATGATTTAAAAACCAGTGCAATGAATGCATGATAGTGCTCATTTTATCTGATGGATTTTGTCAAAGGAACAAGAACTTGAATGCAATTAAATTCATTATTTCCTTCAAATAAGATTGTCAGTGTAATAGTTTAAAAACAATAAAGCACATTACATAAATCAGTTTTAGTCTATATGTATTATGTAATTCACTCTCTTGTATATATATATATATATATATATATATATATATATATAATTTGTTTATTTTTTATATGTATCATGTAGTTGTAATTATAGAGGAATTAAACATAGACTTTCAAACTTCTCTCAGCTACCGACTCTATTTCAAACCACTGATCTCATATTTGTTTATTCTTATTACTTAATCATTATATAGTTCAGTGGAATTAGATTTGATCTATCATTTAAGGTAGATTAAAGTATAGTTATTTTATTCCTTGTGAGTCTGGTTTCAGGCTTTGGTCTGGTAGTGTCCACTGGTTATGTTATAGGTTTTACATAGAAATCAACTTGTATCATCACATAATAAGTATGAGGTTATAGAAAAAAAATATAGAGAACCAATATAAAGGTCTTACAATTTAAAACATTCTAAGAAAGGAGAGGGAAGAGTAATACTTGCACATTTGTAGATCAGTTGTGGGACATAGATGGAATCCAGGGGATTAATTTTTGATAGTTTAGGAAAGTTCAATATCAGAAAAATAGATGTAAATAAGCACATAACAAAAAAAAAAAACAATTCTTAGCTGAATTAGAAAAATACAGGTTAACTGAGAGAAAAAAATTAAATATAAATATAATCTGAATAATTTACAAATTTTATATGACTTGGATTCAAACTCTTATCAAATGTATAGCAGAAAAAGACACTACACTTATAATAATTATTTTGGTCTATATTTATTTATAAAGTGTATATTATATAATAAAATAAAATTAAAATTACAGTCAAATTAATTTAATATAAAAAGGAATGTAATCGGCACTATGGTATCATTCCTAATGTATGTCAAATTTGTGGTTTATCTATTACTTAACTTGTTTCTGCCCACTCACACCCAGAGTAACATGATAATTAAATGTAAGATAAATTAACATACAACATTTTGGGTCCCAGGTTATAAATATTTTATGTTTAAGTTTTCCAATTAGTATGTGTTCAAGGGTGTCAGTGTTATGAGATAGTGTGGAGAATGGTGGGTTGTGTAAAAGTCTATGCTTATATACCCTATATATTACATATATAGATAGAGGTATATAATAAGCCTGTGTATTTCAGTTATTACATAGTAGAGATGTCTGCCCATGCCTTGTATACGTATTAAATGGATTATGTCCTGTAAATGAGGAGTCAGATTGACCTTAGGTCAACATGGGTGTGACAAGAATCTCGGCCTCAGCGTGACCTTTCAGCATTCCATCATCAGATTTTCAATTGGATGGACGGTTGAAGAATTGGAGTGTGAAGTTGATTGAAGACTGTCCATTAAAGTATGAGGATTGGCTATCTTAATATATATCTGAGCACTTATAGCATATATGTGTAGAGATGTTAATCTGAACCAACTGATGATTGCTGGTTTAACATGAAATACGGATATTGGTGATTATTTATCTTTTCAACATATATGTGTTCAAGTGTGTCAGTGTTATGAGATAGTGTGGAGAGTGGTGGATCGTGTGAAAGTCTGTGCTCATATACCCTATATATTAAATAGTCATATATTTTTTCGCTTGATAAATATTGATATAATTATAAGTAGGATTTTCATTATTATTTACACTGTTATAATACTGCTTGTTTGTTTGTTTGTTTTTTTTAAATAAAAACATTACTATTTACTAATAATTAACTAAAGTATTTTAATAATTAATATAAAAAACATTTGCTAAATTTATTGGATATATATACTGCATATAGCAATTTAATCTAACAATTGTCATGTAGAACACTCACAATCATTGGTAATATCATATTTAGGCACGTAATGATTATCAATAAATAGTTAGTAATAATCATAAATCTATTTCTCTAAAACAACAGCTGTCATTGATGTGAAAAAATTATGTGATTTAGAACCTGTTGATAAATACCCATCAAAGATAATGAAAACATGGAGAAGTTGTGATCTGGGCCAAGCGAACAATGTTGGTCTTTAGGGGTCGTTTACAGTTTTAAATATCTTTAATCACGTGACTAAATTATATGCTGTAAAATAAGAATCATAAATATAGATTCTTGTATAAATTTAAAATTAATGGAATTATTTCCCATTTAACAGCATTATTTATGCCTATTGTCAATTAACACTCGCACATACTAACATATGCATATGTGTATGGTGTGTGTATCTATAAACCTTATACAATTAGAAAATTTAATTATTATCTTCAATGTGGTAATGAGATATTCACATTTTAAAGCTTTCACTATCAAAGCTAATATTTGAACGAGGATGCATATACATCTGTGCTGGCTTAAAATTTACATTGACAGCTATTATAATCAGATGTAAACATCGATGTAACGGCTTGGTAAAAGAATACAAATGCTTAATTTTGATTTATTATATTTGAAAAATGTGGCAGTGCAAAACATTGCTTCAAATATGATCAGCTATTGAAGTTATCATCACATGATCATCATCTCTTATACTAGCACATAATTGTTATGTATGGGTGGTAAACTGAGTTCAGACTCATATGACTATATAAGCTATTGAGCTTAGATTGAAAATATTTTTGTGTTTTCAATTTCATTATTATAGCTTTGTAGTTGAGATAAAAGGTGGCTGCTGGAAGGTTGAATTAGATCCTAAGATCTAGGTGCAGTGCTCTCAGATCCAAAACTCCTCACTGATGAAGACCACAAGCCAGAAACTAGTCTGGGAATATTGGATGAGTAGGCACTAGATAGGAATTTTATGCACAAGCCTTCTGGCATCCATTGATTACTCTGGTTGGCACATGGTGGCACTACTGTATGGAGAGTTTTGTCTAGAAATTATCATTTTATTTTGTATTCTGTAATATTGTTTAATTTAATATTGTTTACTAGGTTATCAAAATGAGTTGTATTGACTCTCTTTGTAAAGTAAAATTATAAACTGATTTTGAGAAAGGCTGCATGAACATCTCTGTAAATTTAAATTCCATGCTTTGCTTGTATTATAGAAAGATTTAAATATCAAAATAAATAAAAGTAGTTGACTTTCATTCATTATGCTTGACATCTTTAAGTCTGCAGAATATTGAATCAAATAAGACCAGCATATCTAAGTTAGGACTTTATCTCTGTATTTAGACTTTTGGCTATATATATAAATAATTTATATTTAATATTTCAAGAAAATCTAATTAATATGCATTTGTTGAAAAGTTTCACAATAAACAATTTGAAACATTTAATATTTTCAACATGTGTGTGATCAGGTAAGTCAGCAATATGAGATGGCACTGAGAATAGTGGGTCGTGTGAATGTCTGAGTTCGAATCCCGCATATATTACATATATAAATGCAGGTTTAAGCCTGTACAATATATTATTTTTAAGACAATAATATAACAAAAAAACGTTCTTTTTCAAGATAATTTTATTTGACCTATTGACGAATACAAAGAAAGAACAAAAATTAGATAGGTGAGGTCACAGGACAATGTATACAAAGAAGGATTGATCTAAAAGTCTGTAGAATACAAATGAGTTTTAGTGAAGAACTTAGCCAGTGGATGCAAGGTGAATATATCATTCATCTAGTCTATAACAAAATACCATTGTTAGTAAGCCCTGTTTTGGTAAGCTATGATTGGAGGATTTTTTTAAATCTTAATAGTTATTTTCAAGTAAATTATTTAGGGGGTGTTTGATCAGTTACTGTTTAGGCCAGTTGTAAATTCCCAGGTTAATATGACCAGGTATGGATCTGCTTCCCTCTTATCTGTTTCTTGAATATTTTTAATTATGTTGAGGAAGCAGGGTTTTTTTTTATAAAAAAATATTTTAAGTTATCAAGTATATATTCATTTTTGTTATCATAGTAATCTGTTTTAATCAAGGGTTTAAAAATAAATTTTGTTAATACATTGCATGATTTTTCCACAAAACAAATATACAAAAGTTTATTATATTGTTATTAAAAAAACTAATTATAAAAACTTGGTTTTGAATTAAATTTTATATTAAAAATTTTATAATTCTGAACACATTTCTTTTTTTTTGTTTTAAATATGACAACTTACAATGGATATAAATTAACATTTGCAAATTATAGTTTTAAAAAATTGTGCTTTAAAACATTTTATTATTTTTAATTTTATTTTAAGAATATATAGTTAAATTAAAGAATGATTTTAATTTTAGCTGAATAATAAATTAACTTGACTTACAGAGATAAGTCAATTTTATTTATTCTTCTATATATTATTTTTGTGTTTACACCTTACTGCATCTTTTATTTAAAATAGTGAAATTTTATGTTTTGTATAATTTTAATTTCTATATCTTGACATTGTGCAAGTCATCTTTAGGGATATTAAACATTTTTTTTAAGTGTCATAGCATCAGCCGGGACGCGAACCCGCAACCCGGACAACTGCCTGCAAGTGCAAGGCAGTCGCGCTGACCTCTTGATCACCAATGCATATAATTGACTAAACAAATCAAAATGGTGAAAACAACAAAATCATATTTTTATACCACCTCTATATGTATTATCACATAAAATTGAATTCTACCAAATATTGTAAAATATTATTAATTACAAATACAATTATTATTTTTATTTACTATTATATTTTCAGTTATATATTATAAAAAATGTTATGCTTAAACATTTTTCATGCAAACACAGAAATAATACATCAAATATATCATTGAGATAAAACAAATTAATATTTTGCAGTAAGCAGGAAAAAAATTAATAGAAATTATTGATAAAAATAACATATATATATATTAAGGTAGTATTTCCACTTTATAAAAGAATAGTAGATATTTTTAATTCAATCCATTTTTATTATATTTGTGTGAATATATTAATTTAATTAATAAATAAAATGTCAAAAATTGATGGGTATAAATAAATACATTTGCATATAGTTATTGAGAACTATTAATGGTAGTGGTGGGGAAAAATAAATTTGCTTCATTGTAAAAAAAATAATTTAAGTATGAAATGGAAGGAATTCCATAAAATTGAATGAGTTAATCGCACATATATATTTATCAATAATCTGATAAAACCCAGACAAAAAAATTTGACCTGGAGCCAAAATAACAAAAGAAAATATTTTCTTGCTACATGGCTGTTATAAATGTTTCTAAAATTAGAACTAAAGTCTAAAAGTTTTAATAAGAAAAGGTCAATAAAAGAAGAATGGGGAATAATTGGAATGACATAAAGAAATGGTGTTTTCAAATGACAGTTATTTTTTTACCATGTTTGAAGAAGCTTATGTTTTCCAGCTAGATCAACCATAATTCCTCCTAGGAAATTCCTTTCACATGGGAATCACTATATCTGCAGGAGCATAACACCACATCCAATGCCCAAAGGATAAAGAATCATTATTGAATTAATCAGAAAATTATGCCAATGTTCTATGTGGACTTTCAAAAATAATAAAGTGCTCATAATATCAAATAACCATTAGGAGCATAATCCTATTTTTATTAAGTGTCATAGCATTGGCTAGGACTTGAACCCGCAACCCGGGCAACTGCCTGCATGTGATGTGATGTATTTGGCTTCTACTTAAACGAAGTCAAGAATATCTCAGCAATTATGCCCAGTTAAATCTGTTAGCCATTTTATTCTCCATTCCCCACCCTTAAGTCTTACCATATTCTGCCCCATCCCATTTCCACAACATAATCTTTGTCAAATCTATGGCCTTTATATCTAAATCCCATTCTTTCTTCTCAAACCCAACATAAAAACTAATAACTCACTTTCTGTATAGTCACTTTGTTCATGTCTATTCTCCCATATCTTCATTATCTGTACCCTTTCTGCTTTTAAGCATTTACATTCAATCAACAGATGCCTAATATTTTCTATACCTTCCTTACACAATTTGCACACTAAATTATCCATGGTTTTCCATTTACATGTATATTCTCTTGTTGCTAAAGATCCCATTCGAGCCTTAAATAATAAATTACTTTCCTTACTATTATCATAAATTAACTCGCATCCAATATTCTGTTTACTTTATATATATTTAAACTCTTCTTACCCTCCATACTAGTTCTCCAACTCCCTATTTTTTATTAATACTTCTATTCTTTTATCCCATTCCTTACCACTATAACACTCAACAATCCTCCTAACACAATCATCCCACCTTTTATACAAGAATACTGATATAAATTTTTTATCCAAATCTTTCGCATACCGCATTACCTTTCTCACCCATCTTGTTACCTGCCCTTTACTCATAACCCAATTGAACACTATTTTTGCTATTCTTTTACTAGCCATAAACTGCAACCTACCAAACATTTTCATTTTACTTTTTGCATCTCTCATATAAAAACTTGACCATCCCATTTCTCTTTGAATTGCCTCCTTTGCTGTCCACATCTCTGCATCTAATGCATGTCTTCCTACTTCCCTTTGTACTTTCTCTAAACAATCTAAAACCCTTTTACTAACACACAATACATCATTACCATATGTTAACACTGCTACTGCAACTCCCTTCTATACTATTCTAGCTACATCATATTTATTATATGAAAATACTGTTAGTTTCTTTACCAAACCCTTTCTTTTCTTTGCTTCATTTACCAATTTTTTCTCCCATTCATCCAAGCAATTTTCATGATTACATAAGATGATTCCCAAATCCTTATATCTATCCACCACACTTAACTTTATATCCCCCAATAAACATTCTACATCTTCTCTTTTCCCAGTATTGAACATAATTATATTTGATTTTTCTTCACTAAATTTAATTCCCATCTCTTTACCCACCCTTGCACATGTCCTCAACATAATTTCCATATCTTCTCTTCTTTCTGCACACAAAAATATATCATCTGCAAAAAAAAACCCAACAAAATATATACTCCCTTGCCACCTATTAATGGTATCTCTACCCCTCACAAAAACAAAATAGGTGACATAAGGCATTTTTGCCTTAATCCCCCCCCCCCATTTTTAACTTTAACTGATTTTATATCCCCTAACTGGTAAGTATAATAATTATTTTCATATAATTTCTTAATAATATTTAATAAAGCTTCATCCAAGCGGCATGGCAGTCATGCTGATCTCTTGACCAGCAGTTGAATGATTTAAAAGCCAGTGAAATGAATGCATGAGCTCATAAAATATAACAATCATTCTGTCTGTCAGATTTTGCTAAAGGAACAAAAATCCAATTTTATTTAAGAGTAAATATGAACTACCCTATTATATAAAGTCATTATTTCCTTCAAATAAGACTGTCAGTGCAATAGTTTAGAAACAATAAAAAGCATCATACACAGAGAGTTTTGTCTGTTTTAATAACAGTTTTGAGCAAGCATTAGAAATGGTGATCATGTGATATTTATTATCATGTATGGTTGCTAGTAAAAATAAGTAAGATTTTTCCTTGTGAGTCTGGTTCCAGGCTATGGTCTGGTGGTGACTGCTAGTATTCATACAGGTTTTACATACAAGACAACCTATATCACCTCATAGTAATTTTGAGGTTATAAGATAGAAAAATAGAGATCCAATGTAAGGGCTTTAGAATATAAAACATCTTGAGAGAAGGAAGAGTAATATTTGAAAATTAGTAGATCTGTTGTATGAGGTTAGATAGGATCTGGGGTAAGGGAGAAATTCAGATGGTTTAGAAAAGTTTAATATTAAAAAAAAATAGATGTGAATAAAGAAAAACAGTTTAGAAGAATATTCAGTGATATTATTTAAAAACCCTGACCTATCAAAAATGGATTACTTGCTAAAAGCTATCTCAGAGTTGAAGAAAATAGTTGAAAGAAATACTAAGGAAAGAAAAATGGAGACCATGATCAAAGATCTCAGATAAGATGTAAATGAGATTAAAGAAAGGGAGAATAAAAGCAGTGCAAAATGGGGTTTTACTGTAGAAAGAAAGCAGGGAGTAATGGAAATAAACACAAGATTATTGTACTTAAAAAGGGTGATTTTGAAAAGCAATCACTGAGAAAATGTGAAAAAAATTGAGAAGAGTAAAAATTGGGATTTATATATAATGTAGATAAGTTGGTTAAAAGTAGAGCCAAAATAAAAAAGGAGAAGGATGTATAGGTATTAGACATAAGCAGACCTTAGCAAAATTTATTCATATCAAAATGTTTAAAGAAAGTTTAGATGAACACTTCTGTAAGTACTTAGTTTGAAATATTTTTTATTTTCTAGGTGAAAAAGAGAAAATTATTATCACTCCTAAATACTTATGAGGTGGTGGAAAACTGTAGACGATAGCCCAAGAACATTCCCATAAAGAAAATGATGATATTAAAAACATTTCATAGCAAGGAAAGATGAGAAATTCATACATGTCTCTCAAAAAAAGTACTCCAAAGTGAGTGGTGAAAGTTATAGCCAGTTTTTTCAAAGACAAGCTGCTAAATTAAGAATGCTTGAGATTTACCCTATGGATCAATAGAAGACTGTGATGATAATCAGATATAATTTACTGATAGTAGTACAGCACAACCTTGCTAAAAACCTATAAGTTCTATTGAAGAAGCAATAGAAATTTTAGTGGATATAGATTCAAATGATCTATTTAAGGAAGAAAAAGATCCAGACCCATGATGACGTAATTGCAACAAACCCATGGGCCAATTTAAAAATTTGCCTGAAAAGAGGAAAGGGAAAAAAGAATAGGGTATAGAAATGACAGTTAAGAGGTTTTTATTATTATTTTAAAAGTTTTTCAGAGTGAGGAGAGATGAGGTGGTATTTATCCATCTTATAATAGAATAATACATATTTTTATTTATATCTATTTTTATTACATTTGTATGTAAAATTTGTTTAATTAATAAATAATATGAAAGTGGATGAGTAATGCTAAATGCATATATATATATTCTAACCTGGTCTTGTGCACCCTCACTTCAGAATAGTATATGATATAAAATAAAACGGGTTCTAGCTCAGTTAATAAATAATAAATAAAATATTCAGCATTAAAATTAAAATGTTTCACTAGCTCAAATTTAAAATACGAATAAGGTTCAGTTTATAAAATAAATTAAATAAATATTTAATATTTTCATGAGACTTGAAGTGAAAATACAGGTGACAAGATAGATTACATTGAGCCAATATCCCACAGGATACTACCTCAATGGCATAAGAACACTATCCCCCCTTATTACTATTTCAAATAACAAACTCATAGTATTCTTACGACTTTAATAACTTCTACTCACTAAGATTAAACTAATAATTAAGTCTTAATCTTCTATTTGTAATAATCTAGCTCAATAAAATAATCTCAGGTTCATAAAGTTTATTCTAAGTTAATTTAAAAATATGGTAGTAAAATATGAGAAAGGATTTTATGTCATAATCTACTATACTTAAACTAATAATAATAAATAATAATATTCTTCATTGTTTAACTACTACTGGATATCTTTTCTTTTATTATAATTTTATTACCATAATAAAATAATACAATAATTTTATATAATCTTTTATCTTCATGTAATGATATAATAAATACATGGTAGCATATGATAATCTGATAGACAAAGGATGTGTGGCAACTGATAGCATATAATTCAGTATACTATTGTGATAACTGATTTATGACCAATAAAACAATGTAAAATTATAATTATTTAATTAAAAGAATACCAATAAAATATTTAAATTCTTAAATATAACTCTCTATTTATCTTTTTGTGCAAAATTATATATTTGTTTCAATTGTTATGAATATATCGTGATTTCATGCAGTGGAGTGGAGAAATAAATAATCCAGACACAAAAATTTTGAAAACAAATTTTAACAAAGTTTATGAACAACAACAAATAAAATAAACAATTTATGTACATTATTTACAATGGATATCCTTATTTTATTCTTACATTTTTATCTACTAGGTTATAAAAAAATAATTTATAGTTTAGTTATATCTTTATTTAGACTTAAGACAAAATAAAAAAAAAAAATGTTATCATTTGGTTTCTTGTTATGGTTAACTTATTACAAATATATTTACTTATTTTATTAGCAAAATATTTCATCCTTAATATTATTAAACTATCTTATTTTAAAACATTCATAGGAAAACATTCTACAGAAAAACAAAATTAACTTTATAATGAGTATGGATTTCTCAAAATATTAAAAAAATTTCATCTTGCAAAGTCAAAGATGTTACATAAAATATTCATCCAAAATTCAATATTAGATTTTAGTGTTTTATCACATGATGTTTACTAATCATAATATATTCTTATTTAGCCTTACTTTAGTATGATATAAGTGTAATAATCAATATATTCCTGTTATTCAATAAACAAAAATATATATACATACTATGCATATTCCCTACATTTATTGTATATTATTGTATTTTAAAAATATGCAATACTTATTTTTTTCTTAAAAAATAATAATAATAAAGCATTCAAAAATAATTAACATTTTAACGAAAATGTCTTTGTTTAGATACTCTATTTTAAAAATTTATATTTCTTTTCTGAAATAAAATTCAAAATATATTCTATGATTCTTTCCCTTCCTTAGAATATATTGGACCTTCAATTTTAAGTTATAAAATTCTGTTCCTTATAAGCAAATAAACCAATCTTATACAAAACGATAGCATAACCTAAGCTCTAAATTATTTATTATTACTTTTAAAAATATCTTACTAAATGATGCAGTTACATGAAATAAAGATAGCAAAACAGATGTATAGGATTTAAGGAAGAAAGCTAGAATATCACTCATAACATATCTCAAAAATCATGGCACAGTGCATTACAAGAAAGAGGTATGACCTTTACCTGTCTAATAACCTCTAATACATGAACGATGTTAAAGCTATTTCTTCAGCTGTATTAGAACATCAAATATTTAAAGAAATATAAAACACTGTCCAAATAAAATGTGTACCAGTCATAGGGCTTTGTTAACTATGCTGATATCCACATAAAGACTAAATATTATTTCTATTCCTTATCATATCCTATTTCTTAAAAACATCATCTTGGTTTCCTGTTCACTAAGTACTTCCAAGCCACTATCTCAACATTATTTCTCCAGACTTTCCACATCTTACATCGATAAATAACTATCTGCATTTACAAAACAATAAATAAAATTCACTGATAATTTTAAAACAATCTAGATGTTCCATAAGAAAAGTCTGTCTACTTCATCATTCTGTATGTTTAATCATATACAATCTAACTAGACAATATTTGAATATCCAATAACATGAAAAGTTTTAAAAGAATCACATAATTATTTGTTATTATGTTGGATTATATCATTAATATAAAAAAAATCGTCATATGCATATTTTCAAATCAATCCTATCTCATAATATTTTTTAAAATGTTGTATGAAATGTGTTACATATAATAAAAAAAAAACTTTTACACTTCATTCTTATGATTCATAGATGATCTAAAGAAAACAAAAAATATACATTATAAATTATTAATAGTTATTAATATTACCAAAATAACCTTTATCTGGTCATCATATTCAGTAGGCTTCTTCATCCACTAGATACTGATCATTGCAAACATAAAGAAATATACATTCATACACTTTATTTTAAAATATATTCTTATCTAAATTGTTAGATTATTCCATTATAAAATTTTATACCATCAACAAATTAATGTTTTATGTTTTCCTAATCTTATAAAAAAAAATTAGATTTAAACTAGGTTAATAAAATAAAAGGAATCAAAACTATAATTACATATTTTCTTGACAATAGTTCCTGATAAGTCCAAAATGTTTATTATTTTCTCTAGAGTTTTAAAATGTTCTCCTCCAAGCGCATTAAAGTTTAAAAATAAAAATAAATATTAATCCATTTAGTAAAATTTATAGAAAATAATCCTTGGTTTTAGTATTTAAAATGATAATTATTAAATCATAATATTAATTAATCCCGTGAAATTTCTTCATTATTCTCTGCCAATATTCTCTGTGGAGTATCCGATGCATCCTCCATCTAGCTTAACTTTAAAATATTCGGTAAACTTTTTTACAATATTTCCATGGATTCATTTTTTAATCAACTATTATGCATTCATTCTTCTATGTAGGTTTCCATCCTTGATAAAGCGCTTCAAAAAACAAATACTTCTAAAGATGCATTTTTGATCTTTCTGAGACTAGAAGTTTTTTTAATATTATAATTCCTTAACAAAATCTTCTCTATGAGCTCTTTTTAATTCTTGTAAAATATATTCTTTATAAAAAAAATGTTTCCTTCAAAAAGGACTAAACATTCTATTTCTTTCATTATTATATTTTATGATAAGATATAAGTATCTTATTCTTTTTAAAACTCCTGGATAAGCTTATAAATAATGCATCACAAATTTTTTAGATGGCAAATAACTTTCCATTTAAGCTTCCAGCATAATGTCCGAATTATTTTTTGTACCAGAACAGTTCTCCAGTGAAGCATTAATAAAGCTGTATCAAAATATTCCAAAAACATTTTTATATTATTATAATTTATATGTATTTTATTCTACAGTATATCCATCTTTTCATTGCGAAGTTTAGGTCAAATTTCAGATAAAATAATCCTGGAAAGTACTTTAAAAAATTAGAAAATCATTTTCAAGAAGTTCCCAAATATATTTTATTTTAAACTCTCTTTTGCAAAATACTTTTTAAATAATATCAATTAGTTTTTTTTTTTTTTTTTTGCAAATAAAACTATAAGAAAATATTAAAAATTGACTAAATAAAAATTTTAAAGTACTATCTTTTGATAGCTATTAATATACCTTTCTCTGGTTTCAATACATTATAAATCTCCCCTGATACCTCCCCCCTCTGCAACTTGTATTTATAGTCTGTAAGAATACCTCATTTGATTGGTTGATTCTTACTTTTAGCTTGAGAACAAATTTACATATTTTCAACTTTTTACAGAATTAAATCTTTAAAATAAAAATTTATGACGTAATAACTCAAAATATTATTTAAAATATTACTTTTAAATCAATTATTACTTTATCAAAATTATTTAATCATTTAAAATAACTTTTAAAATAACTTTAATAACTTATTCCATTCTTAATATTCAATTTATCTAGTTTTATTTAAACAAAATATTTAATTTTTTTATTAACTGTATTCGTCTTTATTACATTATTTAAAACATTACATAGGATAGTTAACTTAATATTTATTATTATTTGCTTTTATGATAGGCAATAATTCTATCCAATTCTATAATATAACTTTTAAAATATTTTAAACTTTGTTACTTTAAATACAAACAAGCATGTGTGTGAAAGTATGTAGTATACAAGTCACATGATTAATAACTTTGACAGACGATTTTTAATCTATTTCTCTGCCTAGACTAATCAAATTGATACACTTATTATATAATTCTCACCATCATAAAGTTTATTTTTAAAATATATTATATTAATTTTGATTATTAAACATAGTTTATAAATTTAAATACTGTATAACATTTATTTATCTATACGTTTAAGACTATTAAAATTGAACCTTTTAAATATACTTTTAATATTTATAGCTGTGTTATTTAATATGGCCAGCTTTTACAACCATATGCAACAATATTTAAAGCTTTACATAACTATTTTTAAATGATTCGCTATAATTTTATATACTAAGTATTTGCTTTAGCCTCAAATTGTACTTTAAAGATATAATCGACAAACTATAATTAATGTATTAAAAGAACATATTCTAAAATTTAAAATTTTTAGTAATTGACTGTTATGAACTATTACTGACCTATAGAAAAGGGCACAATATATATATATTGTAATGGATGCTTCAAAACACCATTACAAAATTGAAGTTTTATAGGGGTGAAGAAAACAAAATAAATTTTTTATAAGATTTTGTTTGTAAAACTTGATTAAAAGTTTTTTTTAATGCTTGTACAAATATATATGTATGTATGTGGGAATTGTATTTTAACCCCACAGCTATATTTGGTTTTTAATTTTGAAAAAAGAAAACTAAGATTACTTTTTTTTAAATTTATGTAAAAGTAAATTGTATAAATAAATTGCTTTTCAGATTTGGGATTTACATTGATAAGAATAATTAAAAAGAAAGAAAACAAAAAGAAAAGAATTTTTCATTAGTTAATTCCTAGATCTCTAAGGGACAATTTATTTTCATTAATTAGATAACTATTGTTAGCTAGATAGAGGATTTTATAAATTTTAATTAAAAAGAAAAAGTTTTGTAATTGGTTCAGATATGAAATATGATTCAGCAATAAAAGGTTTAATCAGGCCATTGTATTATCTTTCAATAATTCTGAGATACTTGCACCAACTAGGAAGGACACAGACACCAACTCTGAAAAAGAATTGTACAAACTCTGATACTTGCACAAATTCTGAGAGATACTTAGACAAACTATTCCTGCAAAACTATGAGAGAACAATTCCTGCATATTCTGAAAGCAAAGCCGATCTGGCAATTCTATTTAGAATGAACGCTAAACCTACAGCAAGGATATTTTCTCCTACCATGATGTGCTAAGCTTATCACCAGGACAGGTTCGGACTCCCTGTGTCTCCACCTGTGTCTCCATTAACTTCCTATAATGCTATAAGGACCAATTACAAAAAAACCACTAACAGATTCGCCCAAGCCTACCATCAGGGAATCCAGATTAATTGACCATATTCAAGAAGTCTAGTGCACTAGCATTTAACTAAATTATTAAGGTACCTTAGGTTCTATAATTTAAATAATTTTATTGTATTAAATTTGTTTTCTTTTTTTTTAAAATATAAATGTGTTTCAAGTTTTATCTTATGTAATTCGTTTCTGTGTGTTTGATTTTTTTTTTTACCAAGTGCTAGTTTCAACCCTATACTGTATGTCCCATTTAAGTTTTAGTATGTAAGATAGTATAGTTTTATTTATAATCTCACATTCTTTTTTTTTATTATAGAAAGCTGTCTGGATATTACAAACTATTTTAAATAAACTTCTGGCTCATGACCCATTTATTATTAGTTCTACTTATGTTGAGAAACTATAATTATTTATAATAGACTATTATGAAATATAATAGTCATTAGTTTTATTATTTTGAAATTCAAATTTGTTTATTAGGGGCATGTACAGTTGTTATAACCCTTACAATAGGTAGACGATGAGCTCCTAGCATGTCTCACTGTGAGGGAGGTCAATCGATTGAAAGTAATAACTTTCAACATTTTTTTTTATTATTAATGTTTTGGAAATTACCTTCGCATTTCAACTGTTTCGACATAAGCTTGCATAAATCTTAAATATGGAGATTCAGCGTTTTCCTAACTATGGGTTATAAGCAGGAAGGTAACCTCTCTTGTCTTGCATGAGGTCAATGTATACTTACTAATACTTCTGCTACTGTCAGTATTTTGCACTCCTTCACGCACAGGAATTTGCTCTCTAAGCCATATAAAATATTTTAGTTTAATTTTGACGAATGTACAAGTAGTACATTTTAAGTGTGTTTTAAAGATTATTATTTAGAATGTTTATTTAATCATACCCATAATAAAATTATTTATTCTTTTTTTTACTTGGCTGATTTTGTTTTCTGTTGCTATCTTTTCAACTTTCTGAATAAAACATAAGATCTCAGTTGCTTGATTGAGCTAGTCTGGCGCATTTGGTTTGCATATCCTGTCCACCCTTAAAATAAATATGTAGTTCTGATTTTCAGACTAGTGGCACCCTTGTAGTCATTATATGTGAATCCAAAATCTTTTGTCTGGTACAATATATATATATATGATAATAGATGGCGTTCTACCAAAAACACCGTCAAGCGTGTTTGTTTACATAAACGTCAGAGCAAGCATTCACTATCTCTAACTTAATTTCAATCTTCAGATCATGATTTCAGGCTATTTGCTATCATCAGTGAAGGACAAGAATAAGAAACTAGATCTAAATACAAACTCTGAGTGTTTATAAAACAGTTTTTATTCAGCTTACAAGCGTGAATCTTTTAGACACATAATGTCTTCAAATTCAGCATAGCAAGCCAGATAGCTATATGGTCTGATATCAGTTCAGCATCACAATATAGTAGAAGCCTCTGCAATATATATCATTGCAAGAAAAACCTCAAAGGTACATTTATGAAAAACAAAAACACAGGTTAAAACTTGCTAATGCTTGTATTTATGATAATAGATGGCGTTCTGCCAAAAACACCATCAAGCATGTTTGTTTACATAAACGTCAGAGCAAGCATTCACTATCTCTAACTTAATTTCCACCTTCAGATCATGATTTCAAGCTATTTGCTATCGTCAGTGAAGGACAGGAATAAGAAATTAGATCTAAATACAAACTGTGAGCGTTTAGGAAACAGTTTCTATTCAGCTTGCAAGCATGAATCTTTTAGACACATAATGTCTTCAAACTCAGCATAGCAAGCCAGATAGCTATATGGGTCTGATATCAGTTCAGCATCACCACATAGTAGAAGCCTCTGCAATATATATATATATATCATTGCAACAAAGACCTCAAAGGTATATTTATGAAAAACAAAAACACAAGTTAAAACTTGCTAACGCTTGTATTTATGATAATAGATGCCATTCTACCAAAAACACTGTCAAGCATGTTTGTTTACATAAACACCAGAGCAAGCATTCACTATCTCTAACTTAATTTCCACCTTCAGATCATGATTTCAAGCTATTTGCTATCATCAGTGAAGGACAGGAATAAGATCCTAGATCTAAATACAAACTCTAAGCATTTATGAAACAGTTTCTATTCAACTTGCAAGCGTGAAACTTTTAGACATGTAATGTCTTCAAACTCAGCATAGCAAGCCAGATAGCTATATGATTCTGATATCAGTTTAGCATCACCACATAGTAGAAGCCTCTGCAATATATATCATTGCAACAAAGACCTCAAAGGTACATTTATGAAAAACAAAAACACAAGTTAAAACTTGCTAACACTTGTATTTATGATAATAGATGCCATTCTACCAAAAACACCATCAAGCATGTTTGTTTACATAAACGTCAGAGCAAGCATTCACTATCTCTAACTTAATTTCCACCTTCAGATCATGATTTCAAGCTATTTGCTATCATCAGTGAAGGACAGGAATAAGAAACTAGATCTAAATACAAACTCTGAGCATTTATGAAACACTTTCTATTCATCTTGCAAGCGTGAATCTTTTAGACATGTAATGTCTTCAAACTCAGCATCTATTATCATAAATACAAGTGTTAGCAAGTTTTAACTTGTGTATTTGTTTTTCATAAATGTACTTTTGAGGTATTTCTTGCAATGATATATATTGCAGAGGCTTCTACTATGTGGTGATACTGAACTGATATCAGACCTATATAGCTATCTGGCTTGCTATGCTGAGTTTGAAGACATTACGTGTCTAAAAGATTCATGATTGCAAGCTGAATAGAAACTGTTTCATAAATGCTCAGAGTTTGTATTTAGATCTAGTTTCTTATTCCTGTCCTTCATTGACGATAGCAAATAGCTTGAAATCATGATCTGAAGGTGGAAATTAAGTTAGAGATAGTGAATGCTTGCTCTGATGTTTATGTAAACAAACATGCTTAACAGTGTTTTTGGTAGAACGCCAACTATTATCATAAATACAAGTATTAGCAAGTTTTAACTTGTGTTCTTGTTTTTCATATATATATAGTTATTAAGTTCTATTTGAAATTTTTAATTATACTTTTGGTACATTAATAAGTGGTGGCAAAGGGTGGGGGAATAAGTTCTATTTGAAATTTTTAATTATACTTTGGTACATTAATCAGTGGTGGTAAAGGGTGGGGGAATAAGAATAAAACATGTGTCATTGTGAAAAAATAATGTAAGTAAATAATAGAATGAATTTTATAAAATTAAATGGCTTAATTGCATACAAAAAATTGTCAATAGTATGATAAGACCCAGACAAGAAAATTAGTCCTGAAACCAAAATAACAAAAGAAAATATTTTTCTGCTGCATGGCTATTATAAATGGTTTATAAAATAACAACTAAAATGTAGAAGTTTTAATAAGAAATGCCAAGTCAAAAAAGAAGGGGGTGGGTGAATTTTGAAAGACATAAAAGGAATGGTGTTTTCAAAGGATCGTTATTTTTTTTACCTTGTTTGAAGAAACTTAACTCATGTTTTCTAGCTAGATCAACAATGATTCATATTGAGAAATTCCTTTCTCATGGCTAGCTTTACAACTGCAGGACATAATGCCACATCCAATTTCTGAAGGATGAAGAACCATCAGTGATCTAGTCAATCATGCCAATGTTTAGTATCAATTTTTGAATATATTATATTATACATAATATCATATGACTATTAAAAGTATAAGTACATTCCAGTTGAATGATTTGAAAGCCAATTAAATGAATGCATGAGCTCTTATATACAACACTCATTGTGTTGGTTAAAAAAAAACCCCAAAAACTCAATTTTAGGACTGGGTAAATATGAACAACCTTATAATGTGCATTAAACTCATTCTTTCTTTAAAATAAGACCATCAGTGCAATAGTTTGGAAACAATGAGGTGCATTATGTAAATAACTTTTAACTTAAATGTATTATGTAATTCATTCTCTTGTAAATATATAATTTGTTTATTTTTTATATCTATCATTTATTTGCTTATTTTCACTACTTAGTCACTATATAGTTAAGTGGAGTTAAATAATTAAATTTCATCTAACTTTTAAGGTAGATTAAAGGATAATTATTTTATAATACTGCAAGTATTAAAGATCTCTTATAGATTCACTAGTTTTCTGAATAAACCTTGCTGGAAGGAGATTTGGTATTATTAGTTAATACCATTCTGTTAAGTGTGCCCATGCCATCCTCTTTCAAAATAAGAATGATCCTTGCTAGCAGAGTTAAGCTATTTAATCTCTACATCTAGATTAATTTGTTTTGCTAGCTCATGCCCTGAGATTGTCTAATATTGATTGGTATCCAATAAATTTCGTTTTTATATTGCCATTTCAATGTCATTAGTCAGTTCACATATCGATTTCAGGAATGTTAGAATATGTCATGTTACTTATAATGTTTCTTTAAAGTTGGATTTAGGATTTATAATAATTGATTGTAAGAGGCTTTATGTTGAGAAAAATAGTAATTGGTGTAGGGATTTACAATATGGATCAATTCCCTCCATTAGATTGTATTAAGGCTTAGAATTAAACAATTTTTTTTAAAACTAATACGTACATTATTACTTAAAGTTAATTATTTCCAACTACTAAAGTTCATCTACTTAGCATTATCTCTGTATTATTAGTAGTTCATTCCATGAAAAAGGGGTTATTAATAAAATTGTACCTTGGGTGGGTGTTTGTGTACATAATCAATTAATTTATTTATCATATATGATTTCTAGTAAGAATAAATGATGACCAGATTATTTGAAATCATTAACAAGATTATTTCTTGAGAATCTGTTTCCAGGCTTCAGTTGGGTGGTGCTTGCTAGTGATCATGTAAGTTTTGCATACATGTCAACTTGTACATCTACAGTATATATTGCAATGAAACAATTCCGATAGTATTCAAACAGCATATTAAAGAATAAATGTACAGTTTAATGTGTACATGTGTGTACTAGATATAACAATCACATCACTTAAGTACACCAGTTTAGACAATTAAAAGAAAAAAAAGGCCTATAGGTCTTTATATAATGCTATTAAATATTTCATAAAGGAGGTGTACTATGTAAAATTTAAAACAATAAGAGATACTCATACTAAGTAAATGAAGAAAGAAAAATGCATTCAAGAATTTGAATTGCATAATTATATAAATGTATTTTGTACCCTTTCTGATTTGGTTTCTAAATGGGATTTTCAAATAAGTAATCTGCCCATTTTTTTTAGTAAAATGAATGGCAAATCTAAATATGCTATTGAAAATTAAAATTCCAAAAATTAAAAATGTTCTCTATCTATTATTAAAAGTTGGTAATAATTTTTTTCTTCCTATCGCTAACATTAATAAATAATAATAATAAATTTTTCATTGATTTATTAAACAATGATATAATTTAAATGTATATGTGAAATTAGTTGTTTCTTCAAAATATTGTGAAATGAATATTAATCCCTGTAATTAGTAACATGCTTTAGGATAAAACTGATGAGAACAGTTGTTTGAAAAACATCCACTGAGTATAGTGACAACTGTGAAACACAACAATTAGTGTGGTATAATTAGGTCAAGAATAAACAATTAAGACAGTCTATTCTCACTAATGGTAAAATACTGAGATTCATTACAGCAAGTATGACATTAGATAACAGAAGTGTTGCTAGGTAATCAACAATTACATCAGTCAGATAATGTGAAGTGATGCAATACTCAGAAACTGTTTCATAAGACCTACCCAAATTTACTGTATAACCTATCTAATGTTGTAAATGTTCAAACAGGACAACAATGATCAAGGATGAACTAAGAATGATTAATTCATACATATAATAAAAATTCTGTAGAAAATCATGATTTTAAACTTTTCAATTTTTGCAATAAACATTTGTAATATTTATTTTATTAGTCTTATTGTTTTGCATTATATGTGTTATGCATATTATTCATCATCATCATCATCATCAAACATTATCAATCCACTGCAGGATGAAGGTTTTTCCAAGTTCAATCCATCTTTTCCTATCTTTAGCTTCTCTTCTTCATATCACTCTGCACACTTTCTTATTTCATCCATCCATCTCACATGTGGTTTCTTTCTGGGTCTTTACAATCTTTTGGAATCCAGTTTAAAATTTCAATTGTCCATCTGTTATCATCTCTTCTAACAATATGTCCAGCCCAACTTCACTTCAGTCTTTTAATTTTTTCAATGAGGTCAGTAACACCTGTTTGTTCTCTTACCCATACATTTTGTTTTCGATCTCTTCTTGTTACTCCAACATGCATGTCTTCATACTTCTTTGAGTGGTCTGAAGTCTCTTAGTTGCAAATATATAAGCAAAAATTCTATATCTATTGTTACTAAATTGCTAATTCATGATTATTATTAATCAATTAAGTTTGTGTTAGCTTATTTAACTCATTTCAAATATCATATTAACCAACATTAGGCTATTAATATCAAGAATACTGAGAAATTATGCAATCCACTGGGAGACATGCAGGGATAATGATAATAATTTATAAATTAGAATGATCATGATCAGGCATTACAAAGTTTTCCACTATAAATTTTCTATTGAAAAGATTTCTAATTTAAATTTCATTTTTGATACACATTGAAACTAAAAAAAAACAAATTAAAAATGCTTTTAGGAATAATAGTAATTAATTTAACCTTCAGTGCTAGGTTTTAAATCATCATCATAATCATAACAGATGTTTGGTGAATATTATTATTGTATATACTTGGATTTAAATATTTTTATTTGAATGTATATTAACCATTTTATAAATATAAATATTTATTATTGTTGCATACCTAATATTTTATTATTAATATTTAGAATAGTCAAAAATTACCATTATATATTTGGTGCAACTAATAATGTGGCCTGACCTCTTTTTTGCTTCACTTTTGTACAATTTGATAATGTACTGAATATGAGAGCATGAATATATTAAGCATAGTTTGATGTATAATATGCAATAAATGTTTGGAATGAAAAATAAGATTAGCATTTATAAAAGTATATGTACTTCAACAATGTAATATTTAATAAACAACATATATAAATCTGCAGAAAGAGGATAAGTATCACATTAATAGAATTATTAATGAAGTATTATATAACAATTAGATGATAAATACGTTCAATAACAAGAGGGATGGATGCATAATTAAACATATATTCATCATGAATCCAAGAGTTATTACAACCAAGGGAATTAGACCTTCTAGAGCAAAAAGATGCTCAGACAGGACAAATTCCTTTAGAAGAGAAAAAAACACATATAATATTGAAATGCTGTGTGAATTTACAACAAAATATATAAAAGAATTGTTGAACAAATAGGCTGAAAAGCAACTAATGTTTGAAGAAAAGTGGCAAATGAGACACACTGAATTAATGAAACAAATGTGATAGAAAAATAAAAAATAATTGAAGTGTCACATTAAAAGAAAAATACTAAAGAATATGCAGGTGATACCAATCATGTTTAAATGATGCAACCATATGCAAAATCTTTAAAAGAACCTACACAAATTATCAACAATGTGAGAGGGATTGAAAAAGTTTAAGAGTACAAAACAATCACAATGAAAAGATCACATTTCAATAAAAGTGATGATGATATATACTGTATAAATAGAAGATCAGATAAAAATAAACAAAATTTAAATTGTGAGTAATGCTAAAATTTATTATATGTCATCATTTCTTTTTGTTGCTTTCAAAAGCATTACAACAACATTAAGAGTCAAATTACTTTTGCCTTCATTTAATGCATTTGCACAATAATTTTTTTAATTATTTGTTTTAATTACAAATAAGCTTCATTTTAAAATTAATTTTAAACAAAATAATATAATTGACTAGGATAAAATGTACCTTTTTGTTTACTTACATACCAAACATGTACCCAACCTATGGAAATACTGTCATATTTAACAACCCAACCTGTATAGTACACTTCAAAAATGAATTGACAAGATATTAATAAAGCTAAATTAAAATACTTTTTTTAAATATATACCTATTATATTTGATGTGGAAATTTGACAGAATTATGGACACGTATAGATAATAAGAAGAGTGTTTACTAGTGCATCCTCTGAATAAAAAAAATCATGTTAGAAATGTACCCAGACTAAAAGTCAATTGTTTTTGTAATAGTTTTTTTTTAATTTATTGCTTTAACAATTTTTTTAAGATTTAATGTAAATTAAATAAAAAGTTTTAAATTTATATAATAAAATGTGAGAAATTGACAATTGAAAAAAAAAATGTTCAAAACAACTTGAACTATTTGATACACTTTAGAAATGTATCCAACAAAATATTAATAAAACTAAATTAATAAATATACTAAATTAATAAAGATATTTATTTTATATAGCGCGATGTTGTAAACTGTAATAATAATCAGCAATAAGCTAATGCACATGCACTTTGTGGATTTTAACAATACATGAATACTCTCATTTTTCAAATACAAGATAAAGTCTTCATGAAAGAGTAGAATGAATCACCTATTCTTTCAACCCAAACATTTAAGTATCGTAAATTCTAGTAAATTTTGCAGGCATCATTCATTCAGTCATAGTAAAGTAATTTAAAGTGATGGTTAATATCTTCATGCTCTCATTTTTATGTACTTAAGATTTGCCCATACTTAAACATTTGGGTTGAAAGAATAGGTGATTCATTCTATTCTTTCACAAAGACTTTATCTTGTATTTGAAAAATGAGAGTATTCATTTATTGTTAAAATCCACAAAGCGCATGTGCATTAGCTTAATGCTGATTATTATTAAATTAATAAAGCTAAATTTATTTTTGTTTCATTTTACCTGTTATGTTTGATATGTGAATTTAACAGTATTATGGACAAGATATATATATATATATAATAAGATTATTTACTAGAGCACCCTTCAAATAAAAAAAATTCAAAGGGTGCTCCAGTAAAGCATTATCAACAAACAAATGTACATTGAGACAACAAAGTATAGATTATATATATATATATATATATATAATTATTAGGAATTTGAACTCAGACTTTCAAGCTCCATTCAGTCATTTACTGGGCCAGCACAAAATATGCATGTTGGAGATCATTTATCTGTTTCACAAATAAGTGATCCTGTGTATTAGATAGGGTAAATGAGTGAAGAAATTTTGAAAAACCTATTAATTACATCTAAGTAGGTAGGTAGGTAGGTAGGTAGGTAGGTAGGTAGGTAGGTAGGTAGGTAGGTAGGTAGATAGGTAGATAGATAGATAGATAGATAGATAGATAGATAGATAGATAGATAGATAGATAGATAGATAGATGCAATATTTGAGGTGAGAAACTTTAAACATTGTTAATCAATTGTGTTGTCATAATACAATCAAGGCATAAAAAACAATCATTCCTTGCTATGGAAAGTTGATTACACTTGATACAGATAATTGTTTATGTTTTAATAGTGCTTGATTTCATCGTTTTGACTGTTCATGCATGAGGTATTGTAATTATTTTTCATAGGCATGTATTGAATCATTGTATGAATTAAGTGATATTTTATGTATTTTGTATTCAATATTAATAGCCTAATTTATTGGTAAAGTGATATAATCTGATAAAAAGTACAATGTATAGCATGTTCTTATAATATTTATGTTGTTATTACACGTGTTTATTTTATATAAAAAATTACAGAAATTAAAACATTTTAATTAGAAAACTATAACAAATACAAATAAATAGGGATTAGTAAAATATATTCTCAACATAGAATTAATAATCATATATAATAAGGTATTTATTTATATAGTGCTATGTTAATAAATTAATAGTAAATTAGTGATCAGGTTAATGCACATGCACTTTACAGATTTAAAACTATAAATGAATACTCTCATTCTCAAACACAAGATAATGTCTTTATGAAAAGATAGAATAAATCCATCTATCTTTTCAACCCAAACATTTAAGTAGGGGCCAATCTTAAGTGTTTGGAAATGAGAGCATGAAGATATTAAGCAGTCACTTTAAATTACTTTATTATGTTTGAATGAATGACGCTTGCAAAATTATTTAAAATTTACTATACATCATTCTTAGAAATAAGATATTTATTAATATAGGCTATATTAATAAATTGTAATAATAAATTATCTATCAGGCTAATGCACATGTGCTTTACAGATTTTAAACTATAAATGAATACTCTCATTCTCAGACACAAGATGTTTTAAATAGCATTGATTGCATACACAGATTAGTTGCTAAAAAGAAGATGCAAATCAGTATATTAATTCATAGTGATTATAAGGCAAAGACAAGTGATCTAAATATTTATCTTAGAGATTTGACAAACTAAACTTGTATATGTAAAATTAAAAAAAGATAATAATTTAAATAGTTCACTGCAGATCAAAAGTTTTTTTAATATCCTTCAATAAAGATATGAATAGAGAAAATATAATTCACCTGTTCCTTTGTTTGCTGGTGTATGAGAATTTGAACCATTTTCTACCTTTGTTTTATCTTCTAGAAAAGAATAGCAGGGCAACCATTTACTGAACAAATATTGATTGATTAGTTATGTTCGCTATGAGCTATTTTCTGAAAGTAAAACTGTCTGAATCAAGTATGAAAAAATATTCAAGTTTTAACTCATCAAAATTCAAATCCAGGTTACACGCATAACAGATAAATGTTTTACAACTACACCAAGATATATTTTTGTATAGATATAATGTAAGTTGAATTTTATATTTTATTTACATAAATAAACATTTCATAGAGACTACTCCATCATGAGACTAATTTACTATTGGCGAAACAATGCAAATGGACTAAGAACATAATATAGTAAGCCAAATCATGGGATGAATAGGGTACCTATATCCATCTGAGAAAATTAATAAAACTAAAATAAGATTAGAAATTCGCTAACCATTTCATTTTATCTACCCAGAGGGCTAGAGTAGGTTAATACCTAAAACACAAATCAATTAAGAGATAATAGTGAGAGTGAAAAAATCATGTCTATTGTGTTTGGGAGTTCTTCAGAAACTAATTGTTGGCGAAAGAGGGGAAATAAAGTTCAAATGTTTGGCTTGTCTACAGATTTGCGTGTAATATTGAGTAAAAGCTAGGCAGGAAGTCCTATCGCCTAAGCACATAAACAAATCTTTCCATAAGAGTTTAAAATTAACAGGAATAAAAGTACAAATCTCAACAATCAAGAAAGAACCTAGGATTATTTCAGAACAATCATTTTAAATCTTTTTTAAAGAAAAATTTATCAAATAAAATGGCTACACATTTTAAAAATCTTATCTTAAAGCATACACACAAAACTTTCCATTACATACGGGACAGAGAAAGGTGAATAACTCCGTGTGTGTAAATTAAAAAATCATATATATTAATCTTTAACTGACATTTAAAGTTTATATCTGTGCTAGAGATAATCTCTAGTTTCGAAAATGATTAGTAATAATCATTAGTGTATTTATCTGAAATGGATGTCGTTAAGGTTGTGAGTGGAGGAAGTTTGACAATGGTAAATGAAAATGTAACAATTTACTCTAGATAAATAATTTGCATATAATAAAGATATATATGAGAGATAGTGACCTGGCCCAACTGATGAGTGCTGGTTCAGCACGAAATGCATCTTGGGGTCATTTGTCTTTTATTATATCTTTATTTATATGTATTTAAAAAGAATGGGGAAGTATGAAGATGTTTATTAAATCTAAAATTTTATCTTATATAGAAAAAAAAATTATTTTAATAAATAAACAGTCGTGCATTTTTGTATGTGTGGAAAATATTTAAATGAAATATTTTTCAAATTGTGTTTTCCCAAACGTGATTGTTGTATAATGGCCATATATGGATAAAATATATCGCTAAAATGTAATTAATAAAAAAAAAAAATCAAATTAATTTCAATTTTCAATCGTTTTTTTTTTTTTGTCACAGACTTATTTATTTTATATGTATATTTACAATAACATATAGAAAGTGGTAACGAATCTCGTGTGACTTGCTTTTATTCGCTGTACACCTGAGATAAACTATCCTATCTGGACAAAATGGATTTTTGTGTAAACATTGGTAAATCTCTTTCCTAAGAGGAAGTCGCAACGGGAAAGTGGATATCAATAACTTTTTTTTTTGTCAATAGCAAGGCTAATCGAATGCAAATCTTCTTTTTTTATTTGTTGAAAGCAGTGAATTTATGATATTTATTAGAAAGGTATCTTCTAATGAAAAGTGTTAAAGCAAATATTTTATTATCTTGGGTATATTTTATTGCACAAATATTACATTCAAATATATCATTGATATAGCGTTTTATCTTAAAATAAAAAAGAGTTTAAAGACGGTCACTTTTACTTAATCGTTAAATTAAATAAATGTAAATTATAGTAATATTTTTAACATACTTTTTATGCATTTAAAATATGCAAATACATATATAAATACAATCACATAAATTTTATAAACAAATAAGTCTGCAAAAATTAAGATTATCAAACATACTTCGGTATTCTAATAGCATCTTCATAATGAAATAATATACAAAACTAAGACACTAGTTGGTTGACCACCATTAGCATTTTAGTTTGGCCCATGATGATATCACGCCTCCTACTAAAATATATTTACAATAATCAATAATATGTTTAAAAATACATATATACAAGCAACAAAGATTACAAATTATAAAATTATCATAGAAAAGCCTTTTTCGGCAAATTATGTTTTTTGCTCTTTTCAGTATATCTCCAGAATACCACGATTTAAAGTACATACAGCGACATCTATATCAATACATGAGAGAAGACAGATAAACAAATGGATATCCGACACGACACGATCTATTGCGTAATATTTATTTCAATCCTACTACAAAATTACCCTGTTATATATATTGAATGAATATATATATACACATATATTAATTAATTAACTATCCATTCTTTATCCATTAACCATATATTATTCAACTTAATGGATGTTTTGTATATATTTATACAATTGTTTTTATTATACATGATATAGTTTGTTTCATGGATGTTTGTATATATTCATACAATTGTTTTTATTATATATGACATAGTTTGTTTCATATATTTTAAAATATATGAAACAAACTATATCATGTATAATAAAAACAGTTGTATGAATATATACAAAACACCCTTAAGTTGAATAATACGTGGTTAACGGATAAAAAAATGGATAGTTAATTAATTAATATATGTGGATATATATACATTCAATATATAGAACAGGGTAATTTTGTAGTAAGATTGAAAAAAAAAACGTAATAGATCGTGTCGGATATCCTTTGGTTTATTTGTCTTCTCTTATGTATTGATATAGATGTCACTGTATGTACTTTAAATCATGGTATTCTGGAGACATACTGAAAAGGCAAAAAACATAATTTGAAAAAAAAGATTTTTCTATGATAATTTTATAATTTGTAATCTTTGTTGCATGTATATATGTATTTTTAAACATATTATTGACTATTGTATACTTGAAGTGCAACATAAAAAAAGAATTGGTTTAATTCTGATTCTTTTTCTGTATAAAAATATATTTAATTTGTTTAGACAAAAACACATGCATTTCAAAAGTAAATATCAAACCAATTCTATGGGTAAACAGTAAATAAACTCAAGATATACACACAACAATGGATTGCATTTTCATCCCTATTATTTGTCAAAGTATTTATTTCAATTAGTAAATACCTTTATGGTTTTGTTAGAAATTATTCAGTTGTTCAACACCGATTATTTGTATTATACAATTCTTACACTATGGAATAATATAATAAGACAATGCATTATTCTTATTATCTTATTCCATAATATAATGCGGAGAAAAGAGATTAAAAATCAGAAGAGATGGATTGAACTTGGAGAGACCTTCATCCTGAACTAGATTGATAATGGTTGACAATGATTATGATAATATTATGGAATGTAATAAATGGTTATTAGAACAGATGGAAAATTTAAGGCATCTAAGTTAAAAACTGCTGCCAATTTTAAATTTTTATGACAGTAGTCCTTGAAACTGTTTTTTGGCATTTTTTTTTGGATCAATGATCTGTACGGATATGATTTTATTAGCAAGCATCACATGATCACATCTCCATTAGATAGGGATTTTATGCACAAGCCTTCTGGCATCCATTGATTACTCTGTTTAGCACAGGTGGCACTACTATACGGAGTTTTGCTTTGCTTTGTTTGATATGATTTGATGGTAGAATTTTTAAATTGAATTGATGAAAAGCAAAAGCAAGAACTTCATCACTTTGAATTCCAATTTTATAGTATACTGAAAATTGTGCTAAGGTTTGTAATTGAAATGGTGATCTATATAATATATTTCTTATAGATATATAAATATTTTAGAAATTAATGTCCAAATAAATTTAAGCTTTGAATAGACAGTGTTGAAAGAAAAATCTTCAGCAATATTTAGGTTGGATAGTTCACTTTACGAGATATACATAAAATATTTTGTTATAATGATATAACTAAATCATATAGATAATCATTATTTTACACCATTTATTATCTAGAATGCATTAGAAATACTTCAGTTAAAGATACTCTTTAGAATTTTAATAAGTGGAGGCAAGATAAGACTAATTAAATTATTCTTTAGCTTGCTATAATTGGACATCATAAAGGCTGTTATTGTAAAATTATACTTTCATAGGTTTGAACATGTAGACTAAATGAACATTCGAAGAGTAATAAAAAGAGTATTTTATAGTGAATATGAGGATAACTTTTTTACAGTAGGCAAACCCTATTTACATTATAAATATCTCAAAGACAGCCTACAAAAATGCAGCATTGATTTTTTTTATTGAAAACATGACTGAGGATAGATAAACAATAGATGTCTGCAATTAGAAAAATCACTGAAATTTTTATAAAAAAAATTTTGCAATTGGAAAAAAGCAGCACTGCGGAAAATAATTAATCAGTAGGTTCTATGTGTTGATTTATTTACATGGGATAGATTGCATTGTATAGTCTTCACAAAATTGCTTTCTAGTGCATTATTATTATTATTATTATTATTATTATTATTATTATTATTATTATTATTATTATTATTATTATTATTATTATTATTATTATTATTATTATTATTATTATTATTATTATTATTATTATTTTGTCTTCCTATTCTTATTTTGTAGAGTTGAAGAGACTATGTTTTGTACTATTGTTCACAAAGATGATGATGGGGTTATGAATGTTATTACAAGTTTTGACTAAATTTCTTAGTTTATATTTCATATTATTTTAATTTTTACTAAATCAAATAAAAGAACAAAATGTTAGTTTAGGGTTATTGAACTTTTTTTTTTTTTAAAACTGTTTTATAAATGTTTCATTATTAATAAAGTCATTGCTACAATAGTGATTATTATTTAAACATATCTATTTTATATTATAAAAAATATCAAGTAAGTCAACAAATAAGAATAAACTCTTACAAAGAAATTAATAAATTTGCAGTATTTTAGAGAAAATATTAACATTGCTAAAACATATAAAATTCCAATAACTGAAATAACTTGTGTTATGCATATTTAGCTAAGGATTTCATTAATTATTATCTATTAACATAGTTTTAATTTTGCCACAAGTACATTGTTACAGATGTTCTAGTTTTATTTTGAATTATATATATATAATAAGATAAGTAAAATAACATTTTAGTATACTCTTCCAAAATGTAAGCTTGTGGTTAAGACCTGTAGAGGTCCCTACTATCACATTTTACATGCATATTCTTGAGGTTATAGCCTTAGTAAATATTAGATAATCTTATAAGCAAATTCCATCCAACATCATCCACAAAAAGTCAGGAGAAAAGAATACATTACATTGTCAAGATGATCTCTTGAGTGCATGGTAATATTCTGAGCATATTTTTGTTCTTATTGTAGCTACTAACTAAAAATAGCTACATATTCATTTACCAATCTGTATTGTTTATTTGAATGGATAATGGACTGATTATTTAAAAATTGAATGTTAGTCATGGCTAAAACTTAAAGCCATACATTTAGTATTTGAAAACAATTTATAAAAAGGATTAAAAATATGTTAACACAGTAGTATGAGGATTAATTTGTTGTATAATATTTAGTAATATAATTAAAAATAATTTAATAGATATATTGAAAAGAAAGAAGAATATGTTGGAAATATTTAAAAACTATCCTAATCATTGATTTAATATTAGCTAAAATAATACTCCTAAGAAAAAAATTCACTTTGAAATTTACTATTCATTTTACTGGTTGTGTTATAGAAGAGATTTTTAGATATCTGAATAATAATATAAAGATGTTTTAGTAATTTTGAGAAGTATCGTGTTTCATCTTTTTAAGAGTTTTAGTAGAATTGATCAATTTAAAGTGCAAGATAAATTAGTATAGGGTACCTTTGATAGTGGTAATTATTTGTTTGTAATATAAAATGATAAACTAGAAAAATAACATAAATAATGGCGGCAATAGTATTTTCATCATTTTTCTCTTCAATATTGTATAATAAATTATTAAAATTAACACACGTATTTTGTTATTTTTTAATACCTACTTAAAATTTTATGAGATAATTTAAAAGGCAAATATGTCATCATAATAAGTATATAACAAAATTTTATTTCTTAAATTCCTTTCTACTAATAAATCCATTTTTTAATTGAGCAAAACAAGCCTCTCCTTGTCACAAAATATAATTTATAGAAATAATAAAATTATTAATTGTATTCAACAACGTATCTTAGTTTACCATTCTTTAATAAAAACAAATATTACCAATATCAAAAGTATCATATACTTCTATATCTTGCATTTTACATTTATCAATTTTATTACAAACCTCAAAAGAAGATGATGCAAGATACTTATCAAAATTGCTAAATTACCTTTATGGTTATTCAGTTATCTAAAAGTTCTTCAACAACCCTACTGGTCAAGTGTTGGTAGCTGGGAGGTCAGCACAGTCACTTTGCAAGCAAGCAGTTGCTTGCAGACAGTTGTTGTGGGTTCACTTCCTGACCAATGCTTTGACATATGAAAAAGAAAATAATAACTCTACTAGTAAAATCAGTAGTAAATTTCAAAATAAAACCTTCTTACAAATTTTATTTTATCAAATATTAAATCAATTATCAAGAGTATTTTTAAATATTTCCTGAAAACTTTATATTCTTCATTCTTTTCAATATATTCATTAAATTATTTTTAAGAGTATTACTACGATCCTCTTCTAAACAAATGTACTTATCATTACTCAATTATTTATTTGCTTCATCTCAAATACCACCATACAAAAAACAACAAAATGGCTACATATTTTTTCTTGTAAAAATAATCCTATCCTTAACTTTTAATTTAATGTTAAAATTAAATGATGATTACTTTCTACTTGTTAAGTTTTCGGGTTTTACTTATACTTTAAAAATGTAACTCACAGGGAAACTATTGATATGGATTTATAAATTAATATTGGTCAATACTTTAATTTTGAATTGGTGTTTAAATATATTGATACAAAGATTACCACAAAGTATACCATATATAATCAAAGGGGATTTGAACACAGACATTTAAGCTCCCTTCAGCTATTCCCTATGAAAAAGAAGAATCAGCTTTAGTTTATATATTTCATGCTGAACTTCATATCCCACATGCACACATAAAAAGTGCTAAGTTTATATTAAAATAACAAATCTTCAAACTTTAATAGACAGATTTCACTCTTCTCCACTCTCCAACTTTTCAGCCGTCCATATTATTGAAAATATGATGATGAATTGCTGTAAGACACAATGATATTGACATCAACAGGAGTTTTAAGCATTCCTTCATCAGATTTTCAATAATATGGATGAATGAAAAGTTGGAGGGGAAAGAAGAATAAAGCCTGACTATTACAGTTTAAAGATTTACTATCTTAATACAAACTGAGCCCTTATTATATGTGTGGGTAAGAGATGAAAATCTGGACCAACTGATGAGTGTTGGTTCAGCATCAAATATGTATACTAGAGATCATTTACCCTTTGACATGTATGTGGTTATGTCTATCAGTTATGTAAGATAGAATCATTAGCTGAAGGGAACTTGAAAGTTTGTGTTCAAATTCTCTTTAATTAATGTAAGATTCAGTATATTTCAATATATATATATGTGTGTGTGCGCGTATGTGTGTATGTGTGCATGCCTGAATATGCTGGAAGTAATATTTATGCACAATAAACAGAAAACAAATGCAAAGCAAAACATTGTAGTAATAAGGCTACAAAACTAGATAATTTAAGAAAGCAAACTTTCAAAATTAAAAATAAAAATAAATTATGTATTTAGAGAAAATATTAAAAAAGCAAAATAAATATCATACTCTTTTTATATACAAATGATTGAATAAAAATACATTAACTAAAACTAAACATATTAATCAGTAACTAAACTGATCAGTGATTAAATAAATAAGACTATTGCAAATTCAAACCAATAAAAAAGAATAAAGGAGAGACAAAGAATATAACATTGAAAATTAATTTATTGATGGTTGAACAAACCAATCTGTAAATGACAAATGCATTCATATATACTGAGTTGCTCAAATCACTTTCACAAACATTACTTTTTAGCAGCACCTTTTCTAAATGAATATAAAGTCTGAACTTCAAACAGCCAACAACAATGCTCTCTGTGAATAAATATAAAGTTTGAATTTCAAATAGCCAACTAAAAAGATAGTTGGTTGTTTGAAGTTTAGACTTTATATTTATTCACAAAGAATAATTTGCACATTTTGTATTTGAGTTTTCACCTAGCAATATGCACTGAGATATTATTCATATATATTGCATGCTGGTTAATGACTTATAATATTGTCTTCTAACTTTTTTATATCAAATGTTTTTATTTATAATAAGTCTTCATTATCTTATATGGTTGCAATTTTCTGTTGGTTTTGCTCCAGCCTATCATTTCAATGAATGCATTTATTAGTGTAAAATTACAATATTCTGGAGACTTTTATAATAATTATAAGATCTACCTGTCACAAAAAAAAACATGCTCATACTTCCTACAAAAGCCCTTGTATAAAGACTGTTTTCATTTATTTATTTTATATACCAATCCAAAACAAGCCCTCTTATATAATTACAGATTTCAATAACTATATGAAGAAGCTGAAGAATATATTGATTGCTTTTATTATCATCATATTCACTAAATTAAGTAAAATTTTAACAAAGACTATATATGATAATAATATATTTAAATGGCAAATGGGTAAAATTTAATTATCAGTTCATAAAAAAATATCTAAAGTTGAAACTAGACTATTAAAATATGATATAAATGACTTACACAGTTCAAAACATTCTCGTTAAAAGAGAAGTTATAATCAGATCAATAGTGACTATTTATAGTGATGAGTGTGAAGATATGTTTACTAAGAAGTACTAAATTTTTTTTAACTGTTTCAATTAATGTGAAAACATTAAACAAGCAGTTAAACATGCAATATGTGAACCACTGCCACAGTTTACTAAAGATTATAATGTTATTTTAAATGTGAAATGTTAGATTTAGTGCTTAGAAGCATTGGTGATCGAGAGATCAGCATAGCTGCCTTACAAGCAGTTGTCCCGGTTTGCAGGTTCGCTTCCTGCCAATCCTTTGAAACACGAGGAAAAAAAAGAAATGCAAATAAGGAAACAATCACAATCAATTATAGTTGCACTGTTTAACATATTTTTAATCCATTTTATTTACCATTTTAATATTGTAGCATCACTAATTTTGGTGAATTTGTTACACAATTAGGAAGCATAAAATGATATCAATAACATAGCAATTAGTGATAAATAACATTGATCATTATGGTAAAGGTGCCTGGATATCTGAACTACATTAAGACAAGTTATTTGTTTATTTGTATTAAGAGCACCCTACTTACTCTATTACAAACCATCTATTAGATGTTTGAGTAATTAATGCACCCTAGATAAAAATATTATATTTATCTCCTTACTAGTTTTGGACTTTTGGTCTTCTTCAGTGAGAACCACTTAATTTTCATTCATATATTCAGAGATAATTTTTACTTCTTTTAGACTATCCAAAATAGAAAATTACAATTTAAATACATTCTAAAGTTTGAATTCAGGCTATCACATTTTACTGAGGGTTTAAATCATAGTAATATAATTAGAAAACAACACAAACACACACCTATATTTATATATGATTTCATTGAATGACGTTTATATAGCTCGTTAGGAGGTCAGTTACTTCCTCTTCGATAATCTATTGTTAAATAGTAATTATTTTTAGTTATATATGATTTTATAAATAATAGGTTTTATTTGAGGCAATTTAATATATCCCGATATTTTTTAAATGATATGAAACGAAAAATATATTTAAGATAAAGACTACAAAAATTATTATTAATAATGAATGAGAAAAAAATGTATTTGTCATAATATTCTCAAAAGACAATATTTTAAAATAAAAACTGCTAAAAAATCTTGAAACAATATTTGCTGAAAGAAATGAAAACAAACAAAGGAAATTCAAATAAATAAAGCAACTTCAAATGAAATATAAAATTTTACTAACTGAACAACAACAACAAAAAAAAATAAGATAAAAAATAAGTAACATAATACTAAACAGAAATAAAATGGAAAAATAAAATAAATAGCGTAAAAAATGTATAAATATTATTAGGTACTACTAAGAAAAGAAAATATATCGCAAACCAAGCAATTATATTTAAACATTTAAATTTTTCTAAAAAAAAAAAAAGGGCAAACAATATTTTTCATGACAATCATTAATATTTCAATCATAATAAAAAGTCTATGTATTTTTATAGACAATAATGACTATATGTCTGTGTGTATATACATATCATTTACCTTTGTGGTTTGTAAAACGAGAAAGGTAAGATTTCTACAAATTGTATTTTTTTTTTTTATGTGTGTTGATCGGGAAACGAACCCGGGCCAGCTGCTTGGAAAGTAGCTATGCTAACCACTAGGCCATCAACGCTTGCCCACAATTGTATTATATTTTCCATAAAATACAATATCCATTTATAGACTGTTTTTTTTCTAATATATTATCTTATTAAATAATATATATGAGAATTAAAGATTAGACTTATTTTTTTTCTAATTTAGCTAATTTTTTTAAATATCGATTATAATTCATTATTTTGTAAATTAAAATGGGAAGCAACGGAAATAAAAATATGCAGAAATTATTTAAGTCATCAAAGTTTTAAAGATTTATTTTAGAGTAAATGTTACGAGTTATCAGATGAACATAAGAAAGTATAAATAAAAATAAATGCTAAAAAGAATAAAGAAATATTAAATAAAATTTCCCTGGAGATGAAGATAAAGATTTATTGTTGGGAATGAGAAAAAGTTGACAATTATAAATGTCATTATTATATTATTGACGAATAAACACAAAACAAATGGAATTAATCAATGAATTAAAATTGGATGAATTGCCTTTGGTAGAAGTAACTTAATTAAAAGAAATATGTTTATACTTTTGAAAATAATGGGTTTTTAATACATATCTTTTATGAGTTCTTTCTTAAGGGTTTCAGATTTGAACATTCAACAGAAGAATAATACAGAGACTTAGATCAATCAGCACAATAAGACAAGCTGGTTATTAGGAATAACTAGAAAGAATTGAAAGCCAAACACTTAGATAAGAAAAAAGAGATATCACAGACATTATTGGAAGAACAGAAAAACTGAAATGATGCTAAATTGGACATAATTCTAAAAGAGATGATAATAGATGAACAGATGAAGGATTATATGATCCAAGAGATTGTAAAAAGATCTAAAAAGAGATTGCATGTAAGTCAAATAGATGAAGCAAGAGAGTTTGTATGTACTATGTAAAAAAGAGACTATTTATTATAGAGACTGAATTAAAGTTTTAAAGACCTCCATCCTAAAGTGGATCAATTGTTAGTGAAAGTGATGATGATGATAATTATAACAAAATCAATTGCAATTCATTATTTTACTATTTTTAGATTTAGGTCTAGCTTTTTACTGATAGTAAAACGTTTATTATTATTGATATTCAAGGGTTTCAATAAGACATTTGGATGCTATATTGCATCATATCAAATTATGTGAAAATCTGAAAGATATTGTAAATATTAAAACTAAAGAAATTTGATTAATATAATTTAAAAATTTTGAAATGTGTAATTTTTGTTTTACTTACTATTGGAAATTGCCTTAAAAATACTATTTAATTAGATCAAATTAATAGGATTTTTTTTTCAAATCGAGTTAGAATTTTTTTGCATCACTAAAGGACATATCTTTCCTGTGACCTTTTCAATTTCATAGTTTACAACATTGCAATATTTATTGCATACAAATTATTTTTTCTGCTCATAAATAAATATAATAAAGATAGGTGGAAGAATATTACAAATAAGTGAAATATAAACTTTATAAATGAAGTGCTATTAAAACAGGCAAAACCTTCTAGATATTGATTTTATGCAGAAGCCTTCTGGCAGCATCCATTGATTATTCTGGCTAGCATTGAGGATGAGTAGGTATTAGATAGGGATTTTATGCCCAAGCCTTTTAGCATCCATTGATTACTCTGGCTTGCACTAAGTGGATGATTAGGTGCTAGATAGGGATTTTACACACAAGCTTTCTGGCATCCATTGATTACTCTAGCTTGCACTGAGTGGCACTACTGTATAGAGAATTTTGCCTGTTTTATTAACAATTATGAGCAGGCATAAGAAATGGTGATCATGTAATGTTATGTGGTGAAATAAAGTGCTGTTATATAGTTGATTACACTCTTAAGATTATTTTATCTAGCAACTGAATTTAAAATTTTATTATAATGTCTCATGAAATTTTTAGCACTAATAATTTATATAGTTGTTCATTGATTTATTAATATATTATAATTTAAATCTTATTTCGGTTGTCATACAATTTCCAACTTTTTAATTGCTAATTTTAAAAAATATAATTTAAACTCATATCTTTAGCAGTAGTATGGTTTGTTTTTAGGTATAACTAAATATCCATTAATCCTTTGTTTATCTGTCCATATCATCATCATCATCAACCAATATCAATCCACTGCAGGATGAAGGTCTCTCCAAGTTCAATCCAACTTTTTCTATCTTTAGCCTCTCTTCTCCATATGACACCTGCACACTTTCTTATTTCATCCCTCCATTTCACATGTGGTCTCTTTCTGGGTCTTTTACAATCTCTTGTAATCCAGATTAAAATTTCAATTGTCCATTTATTATCATCTCTTCTAACAATATGTTTAGCCCAACTCCACTTCAGTCTTTTATTTTTTTCAATGAGGTCAGTAACACCTGTTTGTTCTCTTACCCATACATTGCATTTTCGATCCCTTCTTTTTACTTTCAACATGCATCTCTCCATACTTCTTTGAGTGGTTTGAAGTCTCTGCATTGCTCTTCTATTAAGTGTCCAAGTCTCAGATCCATAAGTAAGAACTGGCAAAACACATTTATTAAAAACCTTCCTTTTCAAACACATAGGCATATTTTCTTTTAGTATCAAGACATTTCTACAAAAAGCACTCCAACCAAGTTTAACTCTATGATTAATTTCATCCATTATATTTCCATCTGTATTAATAATCTGACCAAGGAATTTGTAACTGCTAACTTCTTCTAACTCATCATAATCAATATTTATTTTTATATTTTGAGAAAATCTATTAAACTTTACTTTAGTCTTTTTAACATTCATTTTTAGTCCTACTTTCATCTGATAACTCCTGCAACATTTCCTGTAGCTCTAAAGCATTACTTGCAAAAACAACTACACCATCTGCAAAATGTAAATGACTTAAATAATCTCCATTTGATTTCACTCTTTTAGCTTCCCATTTTAATCCTCAAAATACTTCTTGCAGCACTGCTGTAAAAAGTTTTGCAGATATGGAGTCACTCTGTCTTACACCCTTTTCAATGGTGATTTTCCTACTGTCATTATAAATTAATACATTGTACAGGCTTAAACCTGCATTTATATATGTAATATATGTGGGGTTCGAACTCAGACTTTCACATGACCCACCACTCTCAGTGCCATCTCATATTGCTGACCCACCTGATCACACACATGTTGAAAAGATAAATAATCACCAATATATGTATTTCATGCTAAACCAGCAATCATCATTTGGTCTAGATTACTATCCTCACACATATATATAATCAGTACTCAGCTTTATATTAAGATAGCCAATATTTATACTTTAATGGACAGGCTTCAAACTATTCTAACTCACAACTCTTTAACCTTCCATTTCATTGAAAATCTGATGATGGAACATTCAAAGCCCTTGATAGTACCAAGGTTGTCATGTATTAATTTATATAAATAGTGTGTAAAAGGTCTACCCATTCCTAGCATATATATATAAATGGATTATTCTCCTGTACATGAGGGGTCAGAATGACTAATATGTCAACATGGGTAGGATGACAACCTTGGCACTATCAAGGGCTTTGAATGTTTCATCATCAGATTTTCAATGAAATGGAAGGCTAAAGAGCTGTGAGTTGGAATAGTTTGAAGCCTGTCCATTAAAGTATAAATATTGGCTATCTTAATATAAAGCTGAGTACTGATTATATATATGTGTGAGGATAGTAATCTAGACCAACTGATGATTGCTGGTTTAGCATGAAATACATATATTGGTGATTATTTATCTTTTCAACATGTGTGTGATCAGGTGAGTCAGCAATATGAGATGGCACTGAGAGTGGTGAGTCATGTGAAAGTCTGAGTTCAAGCCCTACTGTCATTATGTAATTTGATTGTTGCTGTTGCAAATATTCTTTAAAATATGATAATATCCTGGATCAACACCTTGATGATCCAATGCTTTAATCACAAGAAATGTTTATAGAATCAAATGCCTTTTCATAATCTACAAATCCTAAGCATAATAGCAAATTATATTCATTTATTCTTTCTATAATTTCTCTCAATACCTGGATAATATCTACTGTATTAAAACCACTTTTAAATCCAGCTTGTTCTCTTGGTTGGTGGAAATCCAGTGTTTTCTGTAGATGAGTTGTAATTTATTACATCTTAGTAAAATTTTTGTATAAAACTGATAATCACCTTTTTTAAATATTAATATTAATACTGCATTCTTCCAATCATCTAGTACATCTTTATCATTTAGACATTTGGTATATAACTTTGCTAAAAAAATTCTATTTCTTCACATGCTTCTTTTAATATATCAATTATAATTCCATCATTATGTGGAGCCTTCCCTTTCTTCATAAATTTAATTGCATGTCTCACTTCCTCATTCAAAATTCTGGGCAATTCAGAAGATATAATAGGTATAGGAGGCACTTGTTCTTTATTACTATATAATTCTTGATAGAAGTCTTCTACACATTTCATGATGTCATCTCTCTTTTTAGTAATAATGCCATCTTTTTTTCTTATTGCAGATATAAATTTCCTACCTATACCAAAATGTTGTTTTACACTGTTTAGACTTTTATTCCCTTCTACAGCTTTCCTTGCTAGTTCATAATTATACTTTCTTATATCATTTTCAACTCTTTTCTGCACCATTTTACAAAATTCGACATATTCAATCTTTTTTAATGCATCATTGTTGTATATCGTCATTTTTTTTTTTTCTTCATAAATTCTCTAGTCTCAGTAGAAATTTTATTGGTCAATTGCTGCTTTTTTCTACCAGCTATCTTTGTTGCATTTTTTAAAAGTGTATCACTTATTTTCCTATTAATGTCATTCAAATCTGAATCATATTCAAAATCTACTATTACTTGAAACCCATTTGTAAGTTCTAATTTAAATTCATTAGAATGTTTCTGAAGATTAGGAATATCACAACTGTAATTATTTTTTTTAATAATTTTTGTCTCTCTAGTTTTGCATTAACATGTATCTTACATCTTACTAATTGATGATCACTTCCTGTGTTAAATTTATTAAGAACATTACAATCTTAAAATATGTATTTTCTGTTAGTCAAAATATAATCCAATTCTGCTGTACCTTCATTTGGATGCTTCCATGTCCATTTCCTTTTAACATTTTTCTCAAAAAATGAATTCATAATATAAAGTTTTTCTTTTTCTGCAAACTCCACAAGTCTATGTCCTCTCTCATTTCTATTACCATAACCAAAATTACCTACAGCAATTTCATCTTTCATTTGTCTACCAATTCTAGCATTAAAGTCTCCCATAACAATTTTAAAATGTTGTTTACTCTGATCAAAAGCCTTCTGTACATCCATATAAAAATCTTCTACTACTTCATCACTATGAGAACTTGTTGGGGCATAAACCTGAAGTATCTGCATTTGGTATCTGCTATTAAGTTGTATAACTAATCTTGCCACTCTGTCTGATACACCATCAATCTCCACAATATTGTTCTTCCACTTTTTATTTATAATGAATCCTACTCCACTTGTATTTCCAATATGTGTGCCTTTATAATAGAGTATATGTCCACTTTTTAAATCAATTGTTTCTTCACCTTTTCTTCTAACATCACAAAGTCCAGTAATGTCCCATTTAATATAAGACAGTTCTTCTAAGTCTTGCAATCTTCCTTCACTTGAAAGTGATTTGCATTGTAAGTACCTAAATAAAAAGTTGTCATCAAATGGCAGCCTGAGTCTGCAATCAGGGGATTCTTAACACCCTCCGCCTTTGGTCACCAACTGCTGCCTTGGTTGGTGACTTTACAGCCTCCTGGGAATAAGGGCTATGATTTATTTTTGTCTGTCATGACTGTATATATTGGAAAAAAATATTCTTAAACTCGGAGGTAAAAAGCCAATAAACTCACTAAATTTAAATAAAAATTCATATTTCTTTTATTTACTTTCCATAAATCATAATTACTTTTTCCTCCTTTATAAATATTATCTGTAATGAAAACACTTTTTGAGTAACAGCATTGTCGTGATGAATGGTGTATTTTTTCTCAAATATAAAACCTATAAATACATTCTTTTCATATTTAGATTAACAGATATCTCTTTTGTTTTTCTAAGCAGGAAACAAACCAATTACCAAGAATTAAAATCTTATCTATCTGTGATTAGTCTTTATTTGATTAGATATTTTTACAACTTAATCTAAAAATTTTAATAATCACTGTAACATGAAATCGGTGTGTTATAAGCCACATGTTTTCATATCATAGTTTATTTTTTAATAATTTTCTTCTAATTTCACTGTTTAGTCCATCAAGTGCAATACTTAATACTTAATAGATGCCAGTTATTTGTACTTAATATATCTATTTCCAATGCTGTTCTATTTAAATATCACCAGACTTTGTATATGGCTTTCTTCAGTGAAGAGATTTTTGATTTTTGAACAAAATACTTTGACCGTTTTAATCTAATGTATCTCTTTCTTTAGCATTAACCTTTTCGTTTTTATTATACTGTCTAAGACATCAGACTAAATTGAAAAATCTGCTAATTTGTTTACATAGTTATGTAGATCTGAAACCAGTTCAATTTGTATATATTGTGGTGAACTCTGTTTTGTTATTAATATTAACACTTTTAATCTTTATCAGAATTTGTGTTAAATCAAATGAGGCATCACATGACCAATATAATATCAAATGATTTAGCTTACACATTTGCTACTTATTAACATATTATTATTATAAAGGTTTAAACACAGACTTAAGTTCCCTTCAGCTACACACTCAATTGCATACAACTGATACACATGATCGCACACATGGTGAAAAAGCTAAATGATATCCAATGTATGTAATTTGTGCTGAACCAGCTCATCAGTTGGTGAAGATCATTATCTTCATCACACACACACACACCCATATATATATATAATCACTGCTCAGTTTATATTAAGATAGCAAACAAACATTAATGGACAGGCATCAATCTACTCTATCCTTCAACCAAAATCTGATGATGGAACACCCAAATCTTTTGTTGATGCCAATATTATTGTTATGCCCATATTGATATTAAGTCATTCCATATTCATATGTAGAGAACTTTATCCATTTAAATTTGCTTCTAAAACTTCAAATATATAAATTATTTTTGTATTCAATCAAATATTACAGATTTAGCATGGATTCTGCCCATCCCTCTTCTGTGACTTTAAATGGATAAGACCCTATACATGAGGGGTCAGAGTGACTAAAAGTTAATATATGCATGACAATAATATTGGCATCAACAAGAAATTTTGGGGTTCCATCATCTGATTTCCAATGGTATGGATGGCTGAAAAATTGGAGGAGGAATAGATTGAAGCCTGTTCATTAAACTTTGAAGATTTTGCTATTTTAATATAAACTAAGCATGGATTATATATATATGGGAGATGATGAACTGGGCCAACTGATGGGTGCTGGTTCAGCACAAAGTATATATATTTGAGATTATTTGTCTTTTTCACATGTGTGTTGTTATGTATATCAGTTGTATACAATAGAACTGATAGCTGAAAGGAATTTCAAAGTTTGTATTCCAAGCCCTTTATAATTTACATTTAAAACTCCAAGTATATAAATTGTGTTTGTATTCAATTAATATAACAATCTATTAGTAATTTTCTTACACATTCACTACATTTATGCCATATCATGTAAGCTTTTGTAATCTATAGGTGTCAGATGGTAGTTCTTAATAGATCCTTATGCAGTGCTGTCTTATCTAAATATTCCCAAATTAATTTCTAAAGTAAAGATATCATCAGTGAATAGCTTTTGTATTTTTGAACAGCACACATGGATACATTGAATCAATGTCCTTTTTTCTTAGCATCCACTTTTTTTATCTTTTATCATGCTATCTACCTATCAGTCTGATTTGAAAATTTGTATTTTTTTTAAATCCAAGACAATTTACTTAAATATAATGAGATTAGAAGAAACTGTTATTTCAAAACTAATAAATAGCCAATGTGTAAGCAAGATTATGTAATAATTTATAGTTCATGTGATGTCTTATTTGTTTAAAACCAATTCTGGCTATAGAATAAAGGTGCATAATGGTATTAGAAATCTGGAGTCACCACAATGAAACTCCAAAAAAAACATGATCTAAATTATAACTATTATTTAAATTGATGTCCAACATGTATGATATACCATGTTAGCCATGTGACTCTTACAGTTCTCAGTATCATAAGCTTTTAATTAAATGTATTTTTCACCTAAATATTTTGCCATTTTATGGGATTTATTCATTGCAGTATAAAATGAAATGATGGAGGTAAGAAATTTTATGACCATAATTGTAATTACATTTCTAGCTTCAACAATCTTACTTTCAATAAGAAGAAAAATATCTATATAAAGAAAAACCTATTAAGCATCCATCCAAATATCATTGATGAACATCTTTTCTTCCCTAATGATAATTAAAATAAGATACAAAAATATTGTAGATAACAGAAATGCTTGGGTTTTAATTATATTAGACCAATGCTCACTAATTCCAATCAAAATAATAATTCTCAATATTATACGTGCAAATATATTTAACCACTTTCATTCAAAGTATATATTATGGTACTATTTACATATATGTGTTTACAAAAAAAATAGAGGGGATTTGAACACTGACTTTCAAGCTCTTTTCAGCTTCTCATTCCATCTTATAAAACTGAGACATACTACATACATGTGAAAATATTAATGAACTTCAATATATGTATTTCATGCTGACCCAGCACTCATCAGTTGGTCTAGATCATCATCTTCCACATGTGTATATAATCAATGCTCAGTTTATATTAAGATATCAAATAATAAAACATTAATGAACATACTTCAACTTATATCCAACTTTTCAGCCATCCATATTAATAAGAATGTTAAAATGCTTGTTAAATTATTATTGTAAAATTTATTAAAAGGAAACATAAACTTTAATACTAATAAGCCAATAAGCTAATGCACATGCACTTTGTAGATATCACTATATAAATGAATACTCCCACTTTTTCAAATACAAGATAAAGTCTTTGGGAAAAGATAGAATGAATCCATCTATCTTTTCAACCCAAACGTATATGTATGGGCAAATCTTAAGTGTTTGAAAATGAGAGCGTGAAGTTGTTATTGATCACTTTAAATTACTTTTTTACTACGTGAATGAATGACACTTGTGAAATTTCTAGAATTTACGATACATCAGTCTTATTAAATTAAACATACGTAAACAAGACATTTATTTTATATAGCACAATGTTATAAATCAGTATTTATTTGGCAAGTATATATTATAAATGTGTATGGATGAGCAGTGTTTATAGTCAAAAGTAATCTGAAATTAATATAAGCATATGTAAATACATGTATTAGTATATCACATAAATTAAATTGTACAGGATTTTAAATTAAGTATAATAAGGAAATCAAATATGTAATCTTATTCTACATTTTATGTTAATAAATTTATTATCAATTCTAAGACTGATACCATTTTTGGCGCTTTGTTTCATAACCAAAATTACTGTGTAGATAACAGTAATTATAGTAATAACAAAAATTTTACAGCAATGTATGTGTGTAATTAATTTATCATGCTTGGATGTTGTTTCTATTTTTTGTAATTCAAGTACGAGTGCGTGTGCGGTGAAACTGTTCCCAAAAGCTGTTAATACAAAATAGCTAACTAAAAATAATAAACTAGCTGAGTGCTTTCAAAGGATCTTGCCTTCATAATCTTATGCTAATTCCATTTTTTTGATAAAGCAAAGCACGTGTCCTTCCTATTTATGGCATTGTTGTCTCGTGAGATGAATAAAGCCTCTTTGATTTTTCTTTTGAGGTCATGTCTCTCTCTACACATGATTGTGGGATTGTCCGGAATGCACTCGTGGTGACTTGTGCTCTGGTGCTGATAGAAAACTGAATAGGTACAAGGATCTTTGCGAGCTCTTGAATACATATATTTCCCAAAAGTAAAATTATTTGACTTATTCGGATTATTTTTTGTAATGAAAAATGCTTAGATGGCATTAGTATTGCAAATCATTTGGGGAATTCTTTTAAAAATTAGTGTTTTATTTGTTTTAGTGAAAAATAAAAGTCATCTTGTTTCATTTTGTAGTTTCTAGCTTATTGGATAGTGGTTGGGTAATTATTCATATAGCGAAAGCAAAAAAAATTGATGATCCTTTATACATCACTTTGGAAATGGTAATATTAATTCATTGTATAATTTTTCTGATACTGTCCAAACTTTTCAGATATTATGTATATACTTTTTATGCAACACTATTAATTGTTGAATTGATGATTACTCCATCAGCATCACTCTGTTTCCAAATTATATCTTTGCACAATACTGTGATGGAATTAATATTCATAATTACTTTAGACACAAAAATATTCTAATTACTTATTATTTGAAACAAGAATTAGTTTTACATGTATATTCCACATAGCCTTTTGACTCCTTACTTTTAAATATTATTTTATTTTTGTTTTAAAGGGAGGTTGTATTGATATATATGTAATGGTGTCTTATTAAAATATATAAGTGTAAAAGAATATAAAATATTAAAATTCTTTAAATTTTTTTAAAGAATTTTAAGATTGAGTAAGATGTATTATTGTATATATAAAATTGATTGATAGTTTATTGATGTATATATACGTTTTAATTGTTATAATATTTGTATTGATGTATATATGTTTTGGTTGTATTAATTGTAATATTTGAATTTTTGTATATTTGAAGAAAACTGCGATGAACAGTTGAAATTGTTATTATATTAATAAACATTATTTACTTAAAGGTGTAAACAATTTGTGATTATTTAATAAAATATATTATTATTGTGGCATCTTAAGAAGAAAATAGTGATATCAACATTTACCTTTGTAACAATGAATGTTTGATATAATTTTATATAAATCTCTTATTATATAATAGTATGTTTTATCATGTAAAAACAAAATTATTATTCTATTAGTTTGGGATTGATTTTTTAAAAATGTATTTTGTTGCGTGTAGTTAATTGTATTAATTTATTTCGCTTACGTATGTTATTGTGTTCATTGTACGATTATTGCATTTATGCTTATTGTAAAGAGTAGTAATTATTTGGTTTATGACATTAACTCCATAACTCATCTTCTTCCCTCTCTTTATAAAATGCCTTCCAACAATATTTATTCTAAAAAAAATTAAATTATTGTTATTATATTCATAATATATTTCCTTCTTCAATTATTATTTTTTTAATTATACGTTTTATTTGCATTATGGTTTTTTGAATAAGAATAAACAGTCATCTCTTTAATTCTGTTTAATATATTATTAGAAAAATAAGTTGATCTATCTAGACATAAATCAAAGCAGAAATTTAAAAAAATATTTTTTTAGTAAAATATAACGGATAGAAAAACGAGTAATATGCATATAGCGAAATACATGCATATGTGATGAAACTTATATATATATATACAGTATATATATTCAGAGAACATGAATATGTTGCATTAGTGGCACATAAACTATATATTAAAAGCTATAAAGGTAAATAGGGAGGTTATATAACTCATGCGTAGAAATCTATAAAAGAAATCATTTAATGATTAAGTGAAAATTTTTGTGAAAAATGTCAAGCATTGGTGGTCGAGAGGTCAGCGACAGCCGCTTTACAAACAGTTGTCCCGGATTAGCAGGCTCGCTTCCCGGCTGATCCTATGACACATGAGAAAAAAAAATTCTTAACCAGTATTAAAACATATTTGATTAACAAGCACACATACAACTCATAATAAAAAATACTTAATATTATATAAAATTAAATACACGAAAAAAATTGTCATATGAATGTTAAAAGCTTTATTTTATTTTTTTTAATATTATAAATTTCATGTGAAAGGAAATTTTATGTGTCATGTGAAAGGAAATTTTATGTGGATGTTAAAATATTATGTTATTAAAATATCACTTTCGTTGTGAAAGGCTAAACAATTTAAATACTAATTTTATTTTTGAAACTGAATATTTTTTTAGTAAGATAATTTTTAAAATACATATTGAAGAAAAAGTTAATACATGTTAAAAGTATTGTTTTAATTTTCTACTTTAAGTATCATGTTTGTTGTATTAGTTAAGAAAATATTAGTGAACTACTTTCAAAGACTGGAAATGAAGTCTTATTTTATTTTATAGCTTATATATATATTAGGAAGTAGTTTTTTGTCCATTAAGTGATTAATTTATAATCCGACAGAAGACTGGAATTAGGATTTTTTCATCTTTATAAAATTGTGACCGCTTTTTGGCCTGGGTAACTCTTAATGTGATTGTCAACATTATAAAAAGACTATTATTGTTTAGATTCCAATTCTGTTGTTATTATAAATTTATTTAAATGCACATTACATTGATTAAGTAAGTAATATTTACTAAGGCTGTAACCTCAAGAATATGCATGTAAAAATGCGATGGTAGGGACCTCTACAGGTCTTAACCACAAGCTTACGCTTTTCTTCTAAAGTGTAGCTTGTGGTTAAGACGTGTAGAGGTCGCTACCGTCGCATTTTTACATGCATATTCTTGAGGTTACAGCCTTAGTAAATATTAATTCTGTTGTTAATAAAATTTGCATTGATAGTATTAATGCTACTAAAGAATGAAATTTGGGCATCCAATATCATGGTTCTCTATTATAGAAATATTGTAAGTATTATGTTTCTATACTATGCATTACAAAGACAGAACATTTTTATCCTTATAATAATAAATTTATTATGAATAAGACCACACTGTTCATATTTTAGATATGATATAGATGGCAGTAGAGCTGCTTCCAATAACAGATTTATTAAAAATATGGCACAATGATTCAGACTTGAAAGACATCTAACAACAACATTAACTTTATTGATATTGTTACAAGCTTTCTTGGCCAGGACTCATGTTACTAATATGAGTTATACTAGAAAGTATTTTGATAAATGGACAAACAAAACTGTACATATGAACAAACAAGTCTGCACATATGAACAACATCAATTACCACAGAAATCACAAAATCTACCTTCTAGAATTTTTATTTATATTAGTTAATGGTTGTTATTTTTTTTCCTTAAGTGAATCAGGCTTAAATAAATGTTTCATGTACTGATCCTTATAGGAATTTTAAGTTTTCTGATGAAGATATCCAACCACAAACCCTACAGAGTCAGCAACCATTATCATTATGTCTGTTGGACTGCAGAGAATTACCAGATTTTTGGAAATAGTGCAATGATTATTAAATATATTGGTACTCATGATTTTGTAATAAGTTTTGAGAACATTTTGGATTAAATTAATTGAAACACACATTTAGCATAAATTTAATATTTTTGCTATAATATAAGTTAATATACATATCTTATATATGTTTTGACACATAAACCCTTTCTTAATTATTTGATGTTAATACATTTATAGAGTAAAGCAATATACAGCTAATTCTCTTCTTACACAATAGATAGATTCCTAAAAATTATGCGTATTAAAAAATTGTGTAAAAAATACATTGTATATATAAAAAATAAAACAAGATTGGTTCCTGACACAAGAAATCATTTAAAATAATTAAATAATCCATATGAAAAATTTCATTAGTAAGTTACATTTTTTGTATGCTATCATATTTTACTTCATACACATTGTACACAAATAAAAAATGAATTATAGGAACATAAAATTCATTTGAAAAATAAAAAGCTGAAAAGTAATAATACCTATGATGAACCACTCATTGTTTTTCTATGCAAGCCACTGAAAGCTTTAAAATTCAGAATGCATCACCACTTCTCAGTTATAAGTTTAAAAACATTGGAATAAAGATTATTAATAAAATTTATCAGAATGTATTATTGTTATTTATCTAACATATTAATATTTTTTTAATTTACTAGGCCCCTGGAAATTATCAAATATACAGGTACCATCTTGCTTACTTGTCAAACAGAGATGTACCCAAGATTTTTTGCTGACTATCTGACAATAAACACATATGCTACCATATAATTAAAATATCATTGCTATCGCTAAAACTTGCAATGTATAACCATCTATTGATTGGTGACAAAATTAATATATTCAATTTAAACAAATTTATCAATTAAATTTTAACAAAAATAACTTTTAATATCAACACCAACAAGGAAAAATTTGTTTTGTAGAAAACCTAATGTCAAAAACATCAATATGAAAAAGGCTTCCCTTTTAAAACAAAACATTTTACTGTAGACAAACAAATTTCCCCATTTACAAAAATATTGCTAAAAAAAAAAAGAATTTTTGTTTTTAAAATAATGGAAAATAAAGAGATAAAACATTAAAAAAAAAATTAAATGATAATAACCGCCATAAATTTTTTCAACTGTTCATATAATAACATACATTATTTTTTAAACAGATTGTGTTATTTTAAAACAACTCATGTAGAAAGAGATTTTATTTTTTTCCAAAATCGGGTTATTTGAAAATAATGCAAAAAAAAAAAAAAAATCATGTGAAAAGAGAATTAGGTGATGTTCCTTTTATATATCATCTCAGAGCTTGATATAATTTTTTAGTAATATAATTAATTAAACTTTAATACTGATGGTTATATCTATCAAAACCAAGCTGTGGATATGTGTACAGTTATTTTAAACATCAATTTTACAGCAATCAAGTTCAACATGATTTTATTCAAGGAAGCCAATACTAATTTCTAAAGGGTTTTAATATCGTATCATTCACAATATACATTTAGGTACTGCACTGGACAATCATTATCATTTGAATAATTCAACTATAAAATGCATAAATACATACATTAGCCAAGTTTCTAAATTACCACCACAATATAAAGTGCAACATATATTACTTTAAACATAAGAAGGTGTGTAATTTTGTGTGATATACAATATATACCAAACCTGCGTGTAAATTACTAAAATGCATACCGAATCTCATAAACTGTTCGTGTGTATAATAAGCCTTATATGTAATACCAAAATGAAGTTATGTTTAACAGTTTTTACCAACAAATTCTACTACATTTCACTGAAATATATAATACAAACTACACTCAAATCCCAGCTTCAATAAGCAATCAACAATATATTAAGCCATACCCCTCCTTTTTTTAAATATTCTATTTAGATATAATTACACAAGCCAGAAACTAGTCTGGGAACAATGAATGAGTAGGAAATAGATGTGGATTTGATGCACAAGCCTTCTGGCAACCATTGATTACTCTGGCTTGATGAGTGGCAACACGTATAGAGAGTTTTGCCTATTTTAGATATACATTTATGAACTTTGTTCTCCAAAATTTAAATTATGCTTTAAATTTTAATTTACTTAGAAACAAAAACAATAAAAGACAAAAAAAAAAATATTTCTAATGATGCTCGATTTTGGGATTCTTTTTAATTTTCTGTTTGTAACAGTTAATCAAAAATAAAATTATTTTGAATTTGCATTTCCCCAACTCCTTTTTATTTCTAATGTTTAAACTAAGCAATTTTTATAAAGATGTCAGTAAATACATTAAATAACTATAATTAATAGATATATTATAAATGTTAATTTAAATAAATATGGATTCAATAGTTCAGTATTTATGTCTATGATTCAAACATATATTATTTTTCATCATATATGTGTATTTAGCACTCACAATCAAAACAATTTGCAGTTTCACTTATAAAATTCAAGATTCTATAGTGTTGCTAGTTATTTTCAATAATAAAAGATACTTATTTATTCATGATCTGGGTTGTCCATTAGCCTTCAATAGGTGGCTAATAATTTAGCACGTATTAGACTAGATGCTACTAATACTATTGCTAAGGTGGTTGGCTATTTAACCCACAAAGGTTTGATGTAAGTTAGCTCCTCATAGAAAACTTTTCCAATAATCTAGAGAGGATCAGTTTTATTGCATCAGTGTGCAATTTTACTTTGACTACAAAGATATCAGCTTGAAGGCATAAGAAAGCAGATCAATTTAGAAAGTTCTTATCTTATAGAATTTTAATTACCAAGACAAATTATGATATATTTTACTTTTGGGACAATTTGAAACGTACATAATGAAATAATCCACATATTAAATTAAATTTAAAATTATATTATCTAATTTCATTACTTTTTCTTTGATAACACATAGCTAATACAATAAAACTCTTGACTTTAATTACGTAATTAAAAGGAAAACTTCATACTGCACAATTTTAATTAATCCTTTAATTAACATTCTCACAAAAAATCTTTTCATCTTTTATTTTAATAAAAGATTAAACTTTTCTTTAAATATTTTTTTTAAAACGAGGATTAACTTTTTTGAGAGCAATACAAATATATATATATTTTCTCCTTTATCAAAAGAAAACAATTGAAATACAATTTATATATATATATTTGTAAAAGAGTAACTAAATGACACGAACACTTTACTTGGTAGCTTTTAGATAGCTCTACTGTTTTTAAATTTGATGATGAACAAGAGAGAATGTATAAAACAAAAATATATTTTTATAAAACATTAATATTTTGTGAATACAATGTCACACGTATCTATAAAATATTTCTTATTATTATTAGAAAAAAAGAGCTCAAACATGAGTAAAATATTGGATACTGGGGGAAAAACATCCTGCAAAATAAATAATAAAACCGTTTATATTTTGAGTATTTATAACAAGTTTGGAAACCAGAAATAACAGAAAAGGTGCCACACCCTTCTCATATGTTAAACAAAATGCTACAATACATTCTGTAAAAGAAAATATATAATACCATCAAAAAACACTTACGTATAATTGTTTAATAGAGAAGAAGGTATGAGACATTGATCCTCGAAAACGTTAAGCTGATAAACTTTTATATTAATTTATATCTTCTTCTCTATTAAACAATTATAAATAAGTGTTTTTTTGTTACATAATATTGAGATGTAAAACTATATTTATTACATTATACCATCAAACAAAATTAAAAGATTAATATAATATAAGGATGTAAAGACAATATTTGAGCATGGATGAAATTCTCAATTAGAAATTGTTTGAATGTAACGATATAGAAGTTTTATAAAAAAAAAAAAAATACATATGAATGTGAACGTGTTAGATATTTAATTTAAGTCAAATGGACTTATTAAAATTTTCCCAATCTAAATTAAAACATGAACACCTATAACAAGTTATGAAAATTCACTGCATGCATTTCAAGTAAATTAATTTTATTGATTTTATATCAAAGTCAAAACAATCGTAATCGTGATATTTCTAAAGAATAATTTAAATATCATAAGAATTGGTTAATATTAAAACAAAAATACCTGTAATACTATGGATACAGGTTGTGAAGATGATTATAGTTATGTAACTTGCCATCAATTGTGAGTGACAGAAAGTAATATGATCTATTCTAAAGTAAGTTTTGGTTGTTTTTTAAATTAATCAATAATTTCAAAAAAATGACTTAATAAGGAGGAATGGTTTATAAAATAATATTTTAATTAGAAAATGTTTAAATCCTGACTTTCAGTCTCAGTTATGCCATTCATTTTATGTTATACAACTGATACACATGACCACATTTATATGAAAAAGATAAATGATCTCCCATATATATATATTTCATGCTGACCCAGCCCACATCAATCCTCCATATATATATATTGTAATGTTTTCCGTATTTCTTGGCCTCTATACGCATTATAAATGCGCGAGTTGATCAAGTTATGTAAAAGAAAAATAAATGTTCATTTATTTTATTTAAAAAAAAGAAGAACGTTTCATTATTATTCTAAAAACATAACTATCTTTCCTGATCAGCTCGGCCTCGAATTATTACTGAGTACAATTGTGAGCTGGATCAGTTTTTAATTTCTACATGAGGGCACGAGAGTCGTTAGACCCACTGAGCCTGCGTTGAACATATTGTAACTCGTAAAGTAATAGTTATACGATCTGGATTAAAATTCCCGTTAAGTAGAAGATATTCCCCTTTGACTTAATTAAAAAAAATAAATCTATTTAGAAAGGTAATTTGTATACTAATTTGAATTTAAATAACTAAATATAAAACTTAAATATAATAACATTAATTTTATACACACAATGAAAGTTAAGCTAATAATAAAGATTTATTCTAGCCCGTCAAACTTTTAATATTTAAGATTAAGACAAAATTATAATATTGGAAAGTATTGTGCATATGAATTTAATAATTTGATTCAAATATTGAAGTAATAACTATTTGGTATCTTATTTCTCCGTGGTAACAGTTTCGTTCACTTCTCAGTTCACAAATTTCGATCCAAAAAAATTATGGGATAACATTTCATTCAAATCTCTATTTATAAAGCTTTATGTAAAAGTTATGGCCATTAACTTACCAGTAAGTTGATATTTAAGTAGGTCATTGATTCTCCGACGTCCAATTCAGTTAGTGGGTAGTCCGCAGTAGTTGTTTTTTTTTTTAGTTTTACTTCTTCCAAATCTCCGATCAAATTTAGGTAGAGCCAGACAATGATCTAGGTGACTTTTCTCGAAAGAAAGTCTCAGCAAATGATAGAGTTCTACTCACTCATGGAGAGTGGTTTCAGTTCATATCTAAGTGGACACATTATATAAAAAAAATACGAGACACTTCAAATTGCTCAACACTCTCTGGAACAACAAGACAAAGCCACTTTTCAAATTTGTCGGCTCCTTTTATATTCCCAGATTCTTTTTAGAAGTTCTGCACAGATTCCTTTTTACCTTTTGTTCTGTTTTATAAACTTCTACATTATTCTCCTTTTTTTTATTACAAAGTCTGTTTTCTCGTTAAGAATTTCTGCCATTTTTAATTACTATCAGAAAGTCAAACTTTCTGATAGCAATATTTTACCTTTGGAATTTTCTTTCACTATTTGAATCAATTATTCAGTATGCACTTTCCAACATTGAATTTATTTTAGTTAACTTATATTAAAAAAAAGAAAAATTAAACTTTCACTGTACGTTTTCTTAAAACAACATTATATTACAAAAAAAAAATTAAAGATCGGGTTCTCTCTTTTTTTATTTAAATGATACACAATATTAAATAGTAATTTGTACCATATACATAAATAAATGGTACAATATATATATATAGTAATCATACCACCATACAATCCCTTTATTACCTCGGTTGTAAAAATTTCCTGATGAGCATGTTGCAGGAAGAAACTATCGATTGGTGTTCACCAATACGGATATTAACCCCTCCTACAACAATATTTCCTGCTCATCAGAGGATGTAGTACCATAGAGACTGGAAGCATCTAGACATTTCTGTTTGGTTTTCCAAACAGCACCACTAGAGTTCCATCTCACCACAACCTGACTTACTTAGGTCTTGTTATGCCAGACATAGCTCAGGAAGCATGATATTCTCATGAACAAGTGCACTGAATGATGAGTGATGCAATAAAAAATAATAGAATTGAACAACTGGACAACTAAAATTAATTTTAAGTAACAATAATTTTATTTAATAACAGGTTTAAATAAATGTCCATCAAACAAAGTATTTCATGGACAGTCCCTTGTATCTTTCAGCCTACTTCCAATAACATTTTAGATGACTTAGAAAAGGTAATCTGTTGAGAGTATAATAAAGTCCTTCTCTCAACAGTTCTTTAACAGTGTATATCTTTAATCATTTAGTTACTTCACAGAGAGGAGTGTCATATATTAAGACAACAGAGAGAATAATGAAGACAACTGATAGCATCTGATATCAGAGTTCCACTTAATTTAACAAATATTTTATTTACAGTCCATTGGGTATCTTGGGGTACATCCAGTAGTAGGGCAATATGAATTAAATAATGCAAGTTCTTTAACAATTTATATTTTACATCTAATTCAAAGTTCCACTTAATTCACCAAATATTTTATTTGCAGTCCATTGTGTATCTTAGCATACATTCAATAATAGTACAATAGGAATTAAAGAATGCAAGTTCTTTAACAATTTACATTTTATGTCTAATTCAGAATTCCAGTTAACTTTTAAGTTATTTTATTTGCAGTCCATTGTGTATTTTGGTATACATTCAATAATAATACAGTAGGAATTAAAGAATGCAAGTTCTTTAATAATTTACATTTTTAATTATTTAATTAATTCACAGAGAGGAATGCAATATATGAAGATAACTGATAGCATTTATAATTTGAAATATGGATGTATATTCATACATATAAATTTTATTATTTTATTTAGATCTCATTAATCTGCAGTTAAGCATTTATGATTTACATATAATTCTTTTATCATAAATATTGACTTGGTCTGCTGCAGACGTATATTTTTATACATAAATTCACCAGCAGTTTCATTTATAATTTATCAATAATAAACATATTTTCATGTAGCTATATTTATTTATAATTTTAGTTTCATTTATAATAAACATATTTTCATATAGCTACTTTTATTCATAATTTTAGTTTCTTTTCTAAGAAAGACGTTTTGTTTGTCTTTTATAAAAACATATAATTTTAGTTTCATTTATAATAAATGTATTTTCATATAGCTACATTTATTCGTAATTTTAGTTTAAGAAGACATTTTTCTTGTTTTATAAACTCATAAATATTGAATATCTTGTAAAATTATTACCTTCATTTTTATCCAGTTGTTTCCTTCATATCCATGATGTGACTACATTAAAAAGGGGGCATTGATTTCAATTGAATGACATAATTTACTTTGTATGATGTTTATCCAAACAAATCTTGGAGGACCATAGCTTGAGATGAAGAGATGAAGCTGTTGGTTTAGCCTTCCATCATTATAATTTCCTTAATAATGTTTTCCTTTTCCATTATTAACAGTGGTTCTTTAACTGCTCTTAATATCTTTTCAAAATTAATTTTTTTTTTCAAAAGTCTTCTTGATCATCTACTTGAAAAATATCTCTTTGAAAACAAATAACTATTTGAAAAACTTTTTTAAAATCTCTTAGAAAAAAACTTTTTAAAAATCTGCTCTGAACTTGCAACTTGACTATATCTATATGATTTTTGGATTGATTAAGCAGCCTATCCCAATGTGTCTGGTTTGCTATCTTCTTAAGGATTGGGCAATCTACTTTTAGCAGGATAGATAACAGATTATAAGCATTGGTTCATGTTTTCCAATTTATTAAGACTGCCTCAAGCTATTATTACACTTGATTCAAAAACATCGTTCCAAAAATTAAAAATGTAATCTTTTTAATAAATGCCAGCTTTAAATAAATACGAGTGATATATTTAAATTATATTGTAATTTAAAACTATAAAATCAATAATGATTTATCTTTATTATTTTCTTTTCTCAATTATAGAAAATAATGATTTTCTTGTAACGTCATAAACTAAACTTTTTGCTATATTTTTCTAGAAAAAATATAAGATCGACTTTTTTATACATCTTCTGTTTTTAAGGTGGGAGGTTAAAATAGTTTTTAGAATACATACACATGTGAAACAGCATGCTTGTTTCATATATATATATATATTATACTTGTACCTAAATATTAAAAAAAGTAATATTTAAATTAAAAAACTATTACAGATTAAGCATTTAATAATGTGAAAGTTGTCCATCTGACATAAACAAAGTTGTGTCAATAATAGAAAGCTATATTATAGTTTTATTGCAAAATTTTTGTAGCTTTTTTATCCAGATCTTAATGTTAAACAAGAAACAGTTGATATTATTAGAAATATCATACTATAATCAAAAGTAATTATTATCAATGATTTTAATCTGTTATTGCTTATCAATTGTTATATAATTGATTACATATTTCCATTTTTTAAAATGTGCCAATAAATATTAATAATTTTATTACATTATTGAATTGCATTACGAATTTTACTTTAGTGTAAAACATATTATATAACACAACATTTCTTTTTTTGCAATTATCAGGCTTTTTTTTTTTTCTTTCTATTTTCTCTGAAACCACAGTTTTCATAAGTTTGTAATAATTTTCTAATATTACATTTTGTTATGAAAATAATAATTATTAACTTAAGCAAGTATGACTTTTGTGTTTTGAAAGATTACAAGTTTACATAAGCATAGTCTTGACCTTGAAATTGTATTCATAAAAAAAATGTTAAACCAAAACCATTTATTAATGTAATATCTGCATATATGTTTTATATATATACTTTAAATGATCAAATTGCAGTGTTAAAATTTGTTCATAATGTTATCTTCTATATATAAAAAATTAAAAATAATCAATTTAAGACAAAATTGAAATAGACAACACACTATAAATAATAAAAAAACACCAATCAGGCTTTCATTCCTTAATAGAACTTTTTCAAATATTTTTTTTACACAATCACATGACCAATTACCCTACAGCAACTTTCTAACAATGGCCATTATTTACATTACATTACAATATATATAATTATTAAAATACATACATTGAATATAATTAGTAATATACATTTATGTACATAAAATGATTAAACATTTTACAGTCCTTTCGCCCTACAATATATATTGTAAGGATAAGTTATAGTTAATCCAACAATTATACACTCATTTATAACTATCTCTAACTAAACCATTTACTAAATATATTTAACTATTATAAAATGCATATATATATAATTAAGAGCATGCTAATGAGCTCTAAACAAGCTTTTTTATTATGATAAGTGCTTCTACAAAAGAAGGCATTCAAGTCATCTTTATCTTAGATTGACCCCATTCCTAGACCGGTTTTGACCTATGGGTCTCTTCAGTGAAAAGTTGGGATACTAAATTCAAAAAACCAACTCAAGCTAAGCATTTATCTAAAAGTTAATTGTCAAGAAGATATATATATATATATTTGTTTGCATAAATGTCAGAGTCAATATTCACTGTCCCTTTCATTTTGCTCCACCCTCGGATCAGCTGATTTCAAGCTGATTTGCTCTCATCAGTGAAGGGATAGGAGTTAGAAACTAGACCTAAATATTAACTCCAAGCATTTATGCAAAATGTTTCTATCAGTTTGCAAGCATGAATTTTTTAAACACCTAAATGTCTTCAAACTCAGCCTATCAAACTAGATAGCTATGTGGGTCTGATATCAGTTCAGTTTCTCCATATAATCAAAGCTTCTGCAATCTATATCATTGCAAGAAAACTTTAAAGGTACATTTATGAAAAACAAAACAAGTTTTATATACGTAAAAACCTGCTATTGCTTGTATTAATGATCAATAGATGGAGCTTTACCAAGACCTCCAAACAAGTGAATTTGTTTACATAAACATCAGAGTCAATATTCACTGTCTTTTTCATTTTGATCCACCCTCATATCAGCTGATTTCAAGCTGATTTGCTCTCATCAGTGAAGGGATAGGAGTTAGAAACTAGACCTAAATATTAACTCCAAGCATTTATGCAAAACGTTTCTATCAGTTTGCAAGCATGCAGAAGCTTTGATTATGTGGAGAAACTGAACTGATATCAGACCCACATAGCTATCTAGTTTTATAGGCTGAGTTTGAAGACATTTAGGTGTCTAAAAATTCATGCTTGCAAACTGATAGAAACGTTTTGCATAAACGCTTGGAGTTAAAATTTAGGTCTAGTTTCTAACTCCTATCCCTTCACTGATGAGAGCAAATCAGCTTGAAATCAGCTGATCTGAGGGTGGAGCAAAATGAAAGAGACAGTGAATATTAACTCTGATGTTTATGTAAACAAATACGCTTGTTTGGAGGTCTTGGTAAAGCTCCACCTATTGATCATTAATACAAGCGATAGCAGGTTTTTACGTATATAAAACTTGTTTTGTTTTTCATATATATATATGTGTGTATACTTAACAAAAATAAATAAATGATTCACATTTATTTATTGATGAGAATAAAGCTGAAATGATACTTATTTAAATGTCAAACTCTTAAATAATCAACCAGATTTGAATTGAAAAAAAAAACAATTTTATATATATTTTTATCATATCTTAATATTTATTTATAATAATGAGCAAATAAGTCAAACAGTGAAAATAGAAACAAAAATATGCAATATTAACAATTCATTCATTCTTAACAATAAAGAAGAGGAGAAGGGAAAAATGACTTTCTTAGCTATTTACTTTTAATGGATATTACTACTCTGGATTAGAATTTAATTTCTATTAAATCATAAAAGGTTTAACTTTTTCAAATTATAATATTAATTCATTTATATAAAAATTAAAACTTAAGGATTGGAATAGTTTATAGGAAAAATATATTTTTCTTTTAAATCGGAAAAAGAATAGTATTATATAAAAAGGAACATCTATTTGAATTTCTAATTACTTCATTTTATTACATTGTTTTCTATGCACAAAAATATCTTTAAAATAATTCTATATATTTAAAAGCATCTTAAAATGTGTAGAGGGTAGAACAACATTATATCGTAAAGGTTTCAAAACCAATTTTCATACTAATTTAAAAAATAATTGTGTAGAACGTCTTACTGGAAAAATGGAGCTTAAAAACACCTATTCCCGAAGAATGTATTATATCTTATTACAACAAAACCATTGGATAATGCTAATAATTTATTAATTTGGAATAAATATATAATTGCTAAATCAATGGATAAATATACTATGTCAGGAGATCTCCACCAGGATTATAAAATATAGACTTAAAGACCCATTCTTACTTTGCTCAGGAAAATACGTTTTTATTTTTATCTATTTATATATTTTATTTTATTATTTATATTATTTTAAATATGTTTATTTTTATAGATTTTCATTTTCAAATTTGCTACTTTATCTTTATAGACATGGGGGCATCCAAATTTAATTTTATAAATGTAAATTATTAAACTATATATATAATATTAAATAACATTAAATTTTATAAACGTATTTAAAAGTTTGACAAAACTCATCTAAATTAGATGAAATAAAATTTTTGAAAATTATTTAACAGATATTAGTTAAACAAAGTTATTATTTTTACTAATTAATATAGTAAACATAATTATATATTTATTTTTATTACAAATGAAAAATGACTATAAATGTGTTAATAAGTCATTTAAATTATAATCTTTTGAATTTTCTTTATTATTATATATTGTATATATGTTAGTTTGAATTATAATCTTTTCTTTTAAAAAGATTGTCAAGGTATAAAAATTTATCATGGGATATGAAATGGAGATATCAGTTATTAATCTTTCAAAATGATAAAAGTTCATCCTTATTTTCATTATTATTTTATTTATTCTGTTATAATATATTTTTATTGTTATTAAACATTATTGAGTTAATAATTTTATCTCACTACTTAATCATAATTATATTACATTCATATTAATAAGTAAACAAACTAATTATTAATAGCTGTATAATATTTATATATATATGTTAATATTATAAACATTTTAGAAATATATTTTATTAGTCATTGCTTATATAAAGCATGTAATAAATGACTTGATTAAATCCATCCCTGAAGAGCTACTTGCGAATTCTCCATGAGTTTGAATAGCATAGCATAATGGTGACTAAAAGAGGGATGAGAGGTGGATGAATTAGTCTAAATTACATTAAATTTATCTAATAATTAGTGATCTAGCATAGAAGAGATATATGTAATCATGGACATAGAATTTCATCATTTTATCTCCAGCATTCTACTCGAAGACCCTAAGTCCAATTGTAGTGAAATGCACACCCTCTGTCTGGTGTAAACCGATATCCTTCTACAATATATATATATATTCTAAAAAGGAAGAACAATAATAATTCCTTCTTTCTATTTTCAAAAATCATAACTCATATGTTTCTAATAATCTATCAATGCCCATTTACCCCTTAATTGTGCTTTACATATATGTATTTTACTAATTATATTTAATATATGTATTTTAATAATTATATTTATTGTAATGTAATGTAAATAATGTCAATGGGGGTGGGTGCTGTAGATAATTGGTCATGTGATTGTATAAAAAGAAACATCTTCAAAAGATTCCAGTAATGAATGAAAGCCAGATTGATGTATTAAATAATATTTTTTATTTATCGTGAGTTGTCTATTTCAATTTTGTGTTAAATTGATTATTTTTAATTTTTATATACTTATATATTCTCTTTTATATTATTATAATGTAAGACATCTAACACTATTTTGTATTCCCAAATAAATTAAAACAATACTCACTATGATGTAATGAAATAGTAGACTGTCTACAATTTAAGATTTATGAATCATTTCCAGATCTATCATTTCTAATATTTGGAATTCTTATACACTTTTGAACAATAAAGTCATTCAATTGTTTTTAATTCAATATATTTTTATTATATAACATAACTATATGCTATAATAGAAAAAAATAAAATAAAACTGATTTAAAACTAATACAAATGTTTTATTGCTTTAAATTGACCAGTAATGGATCATAAAAATATTAGCTCCTACAAAAATAGCTCAGACTGATACTATTAACTACAGAATGGATATTCCATGGGTGATTTATGCACATTTATGATTTGCTTAGTTAATTAACATACTATTTAGCATGAACAATGAAGTGATTTTGTTTAGAAATATTAGGATGGTTATGTAAAATTGATGCAGAAGTTAACATTGCTTAATCTCAAATGCAAATAATTAGACAAATTATAAATAATATATAGGGTATATGAGCAAAAACTTTCACATGATCCACCACTCCCTGCTCTATCTCATAATACTGATACACCAAACACATATATGTTGAAAAGATAATCACCATTACATGTACTTCATGCTAAATCAGCAAACATCAGTTGGTCCAGATTATCATCTCTACACATCTATGCAATAAGTGCTCGGATATATATTAAGATAGCCAATCTTCATACTTTAATGGACAGGCTTCAATCCACTCCACCCTCCAACTCTTCAACCATCAATCCAATTGAAAATCTGATGATGGAATGCTCAAAGGCCACCCTGAGGCTGAGATAAATGGTGAATTAAATTTTATTCATCATAGAAGGTTAATGTGGGTTGTAATAAAGCCCAGTATTAAGAACTGCTCCATAATCTAGTCAGAGAATTTACATGACAACTAAATAGTTATATATAATGATGTTTGAGCTTACTATGACATATTTACTATGCAAATTCTCAATAACGTATGTTATTAATTTTTGATAAACAAATTGCAAATACAATTTATATATAATCTTATAGGCAATAAATATTTTTATTTGTACATTCACCTTGGTGAGAAATGAATAAGGATAGTGATATATAAATTTATATAAACAATATTTATTGTAAATAGAGAGATTTAAACTTAGAATTTTTAGTTTTTATTCATTTTCTACTTCACCTAAAGCAATTGATACACATGTCCACACATATGCGAAAATGATAAACGATTCCCAACATACATATTTTGTGTTGAACCACACTCCATACTAGGGCCAGATTATAATCCCCACACATATATAAATCAGTGCACAGCTTGTATTAAGATAGCAATTTCTCAAACTTTAATGGGTGGTGTGTATACATTATTATTCAGATATTTTCCTTTAAATACTTATAAATGTATGTACTTAATATTTTACTATATTGTATCATTACAGGTAACAGTAAGTGGAAAAGGTATATCACTTATATTGGATCAATGAACAAAAAAAAATAGATGATATGAATTATGGTATACATGTACATGCGTTTTAAGGTAATTAAAATAGTAAAAAATAGTAAAAACTAAAAATATACCTTTAAGTGCTAACCATTACACGACGCGAGAAATAATCTTCATACACAGTAATCTGCAATTAAAATTTAAAGCAATTTTTTAGTTAGTTCCCATCAAACTAAATTATCCTATCTTGAACACATGAAATTTTCAGATTTTAAGATCAAAATTCTCTATTTCAAAATCGATTGCGTTTTCTGATTTTATTAAACTTAAGATTCTTTACAATATCGATGTTATCAATTATAGTTAATGAACTTTGATAAACAATATATCTTAATAACTTGATAAAATTATTTATGTGTCAGAAGAAAAAAATATCAAAGAATTAATTACAAATTATAATATTGCTCAAACATTTATGAGATTTGTATATTATGATTATAATAGTAATTAAATAGAGAACATTAATTGTATTAATATTACAACTAATGCTTATTTTACTTGGAAATTTTGATCTTAATTTGAATATTTTAAAATCAATAAGAAACAGACTAATAATTTATTAAGACATTCCTGTTATCATAAACCGGTGTCAGTTCTCATATGTCAAAGCATCGGCCAAGAAGCGAACCCGCGACAACTGTCTGCAAGCAACTACTTGCTTGCAAGGCTGTTGCACTGACCTCTCGGCTAACGATGCTTGTCCGTCATTTTAATGTAGAAAGGAAGTTTTACTACAGTTTCTTTTATCAATAGCTTCTCTTTATTTCATCTATTCATCTTCATAACTTGCAGTCTTCAAGATTTTTTAAAATCTCAAATTTTAAATTTTTAATTGTTCATATATTGTCACATCTTCTAAAAATATATCTAATTCAACATCTTTTTAATTTTTAATTTTTTTTTAATATCAATAACATTTGTTTTTTTTTTTTTTTAGCCATATATTATGTTCAATCACTAGCTAACAGTTTTTATTTAAATTTATTCAATTCACAGTGATCTTAATTATGAAAATAAATACTTGTTAATAAACTTTACCACAATATAAAAATTGATCCTAAAAATTATGCAAATGAAAACAATTGTTCAATTAACTTTTAATTTACTTGCTGATAACATAGTTATTGTGGTTATAAATATTAAAATAAATAGCTCAAGTGTAGCAGAATTTAAAGCAGATGTTACTGTAAACCCTCAGCAAGCTATATATAAACTAATACAAATTCCTCCATAAATAAAAGAATTAGTTAAGATTATATTTAATTATTCAGTTTATTGATGCATTACAATGCAGAACATAAAATTTATAAGTTATTGTGACTTTAGAACAATTATAAGATATTCTGAAATCACTAAATGTCACATAATCATCATTATTTATGCTTGCACAAGCTGTTTACACAGAGACAAGACTCTCCATACAGTAGCACTACTTAGTGTAAGCCAGAGTAATCAATGGATGCAGGAAGGTGTGTGCATAAAACTCCTATATAGTGCCTACTCATCCAATATACCCAGAATGGTTTCTAAATTGTGGATTTCATCAGTGAGGAATCTTAAATCTGAGAATACTGCAACTAGATCTTAGAATGTATAAAATGTTTTCAAATTCATTAGCTAATAAAGGAAAAGATTGCTGTTGAGGGTTGCATTAGATCATAAGATCGAGGTGTAGTGCTTTCAGATCCAAGGTTCCTCGCTTATGAAAGTCACAACCTAGAAACTAGTCTGGGTATATTGAATGAGTAGGCACTTGATAGTGATTTTATGCACACACATTCCTACATCCATTGATTACTCTGGCTTGCACTGAGTGGTGCTACTGTATGGAGAGTTTTGTCTCTGTGTATATTCCGAAATGACAGTAAACAACCAGAGGGTAAAGACCAGTGCTCATTTTTAACAACTTCTGACTATTAAATGAAACAAGCATTAATAGATATAAATATTAATAGAAAAAGCTTAAATGTAGATTAAGTCAAAGTAGAAATTACTATAAACTTTCATTGAGTGGCATATATAATTATACAAGTCCATCAATAAGTTGAGTGCTTAAATGTGTTCCAAGCTGAAGTACAAAAGTTTATTCTGTACATTTTTGTTTATTGACATATTTGTATTTATTTATATATGGCCCACTAGTATTGACAATAACATCTGTTTTAATGTCATCAACATTTCAGCTATTTCTATTAATATTTACATCTATTAGTTGTATTATTTAATATTTAGAGGTTGTTAACAGAAAGGCATGTGTTTGGCCATATGTTTTTAATGATTTCCGAATAGATGGTTGTTCCAAAATCATGTTAGTATACAGAATTCGTACTCTGTTTAGTATATACAAGTGCTTTAACATGCTGAGTGAAGAAGCTGGTAAGGGTAAGAAAACAAAGTAAATTAATGTAGGCCTAGTGCTTTTGAGGTTTTGTCCCTCATATTCATAGCCAAAACAGATTTTAAATCATTGTTGTGTTATTGATAAATGGTAATGTATGTAAATGCATATGTAAATTAACTTGTCCATTTTTTGGAAATAGTGAAACATGTGTCATGTCTATTGATTGTGTTGTTATCGTTGATGATAAAATATGCTTCTTTTATATCTTCCTTTTTCAATCATTAGCCTCAGTGCACACTATTTTTGAGTACTTAAATATAATCTGAGCAAAAGTACATGTGGGTTCATTTTGTACTTTGTTATTTATTGACAGATTTGCATTTATTTATATGCAGTTTACTAGCAGTTCAAGTAATTCCCAGTTTAATTACCAATAGATATATATATTTTGAATGTAATTGTTAATTAAAAAATAATAATAATCAGTATACCATAAGATAAGGTTATTTTTTAAAGATTAATCTTTAAAACGCATGTGCATGGGCTTAATCCCTACTACATAAAAAAACATAGCGCTATATAAAATAATATCTCATTATATATGTTTAATTTCAACTAAAGAATGAAGGTTCACAAATTGTAAAGATTTTGCAAGTGTCATTCGTTCAAACATAACAAATGCAATTTAAAGTGATCGTGTAACACCTTTACGCTCTTAATTCCACACACTTAAGATTTGCCCATACATAATCATTTGGATCAATAGAATGGGTGGATTTATTTCATTCTTTCTAAAATACTATATCTCATGTGTGGAAAAATTGAGAGTATTCATTTATAATTTTTCTTTAAAGCACACGTGCATTGGCTTAATCGCTAATATTACTATAAGGTTAATTTGTAATACATAAGGATTCTTTATGCAATTTCTTTTTTTATATTGAATAATATTTTTATTATACTATATTAGTTAATTTTGTTAATTATTACATTAAACAGTTGAAACTTTAAATATTTGATATGATATGTTATAAAATTAAATAAAGTGAACAGTTTTTTATGCAAAGAGCTACCTATTATTTTAAATATATTTAAAATGTTTGATTCCATCAGCACTGCAAAGTACCTCATTTTCAATTATTAATGCAACCACTATTATCTTTTTCAAAATTATCTGTTACTTAAATTTGTTATATGCCAAACTATACCAGAAATCCAATGCATAAATTGAAGTCTAGTTATCATAATGAAATGAGATATTAAATATAACTCATTTCTTAAAAGTGAAGTATTCCATAAATATTTTCTAATTAATTCAAAAAATGCTTTAATAGCTATGCCGATCTTTTAAACATTATTAATTAAAAAGTAAAATTAAATAAGAATTTATTTCATGGATATCTGAAGATTTTTTTTTTTTGCTTTATTTGTAAATGTAAATTTGGTATTATTTTATGTATGGACTATCTATATAATAATACTATCCAATGCAAGCTATAGGCATCAATGGATGCCAGAAGATTTGTGCATCAAAATCCTTATCTAGGTCCTACTTGTTATATCCCCAGAATAGTTTCTAGCTTTCAGCCTTCATCAGTGAGTTATGTTTTAATTAGAACAATAATAAAGATACTTAACATACTACAGTCATATATCCAGATAAATTGGTTCTATTATTGTCTCTTTTTTAGAATAGGAGGTTTAATCAAATTTAATATTGATGATGCTTTGACTTTATTGGATTCTAAAATTATAGATTAATTGATATTTTTTTAATTATATTAGTACATATGAAGACACAAATTTTTGAATTAGATTATAGTTTGATGTTATTTTTATTTGATTTTATATATTTATTAATTAAGAAAAGGAAGAAAGTAACAATAAATATTGAGTAGCTGTTCCTCCAAACCATCTGATTTTTGTATATTAGTATTTTGTCTATCATTAATTTAATGTTAATTCTTCTACATATTTAAGTAATCAAATAAAATATTTGTATTTTTGATAAATTATTGTAAAAATAACAATAATATGAACAGTTGAAAACCTTTGACAGAAGTGCCTTAAAAATGCTTATATGACAGCCAATCAGATGTACTAATAAATGCACAAGAAAACTCTCAGTTCAAAACACAAGGCAGAGATTTTATGAAAAAAGATGGTTTTTGAAAAATATCTAGCATGTGTTTTGAATTGAGAGTTCTCTCATGCAGTCATTATTATATCTGATTGGCTGTCATATAAGCATTTTTGAAGAGGCATCTGTCAAAGGTTTCAGCCGTTCATGTTATTATATCATCAGCTTGTGCTTAATGAATTAATATATTTATATCTGAACAATATATTGTAAGTTATATAGGTCTTTTTTGTAAAACTTCTACCAGTATTATGCATAACTAAATATTGAAATTTATACAAAATTTTGAATTGTTTATATATAGTAATAGCATAAAATTAATAAATATGTAGCATATCATTTTTTATTTATTAAGAACATTTGTCTTCCTTATGATATAAGAGTGTAGTTAAAGGTATAACACTTTTATTTGTATATAATATTACCTAATTTAATATTTTTTCTGTAATAGAATTTTGAAATCAAAGTCTTATTTTGGAATATAATTATAAAACTATAGGGTTTATTTAAAAAAAATATTATTGATGACTAAAATTTAATGATTTGTTTATAAGTTTTATTATTAATATTATTATTTTTTTTTATATATATATATATATATATATATATATATATATTTTTTATTTTTATTTTTTTTTTTTTTATATATATATATATATATATATATATATATAGATATATATATATATATATATATATATATATAGATATATATATATATATATATATATTATAGATACCTATAGATGTAATTATACATTGGTCTATTTTTATCATTTACCTGAAACACTTTTGAACAAACTGAAACTTTAATTAACTTTTCTAAATACATCCATCTATTAGTCAACACACATCACATACTACCAGTTGAATGTATTTAGAACAATGCAAATAAAGTTTAAATTTTTATAAAGTTTTCAATTATTCCAACTAGATAATGGAAATAGACTAACATAAAGTTGCAAATAAAATTACACCCAATACAAACAAACATTTTATTAGTCTCATTAGATAAATTTATAATTATATGTTCAGAAACAATTACAAAACAATAGACAACAAATTTATGATTTACATAGATCTCAACAGAACATCCACACTATCGGGTGGAATCAAAAACTGTATTATGAGAATAGATGAAACCCAGCTACAAGAAATATTAACACCTTTTGGAAAAAATTCCCAATTCAAATACCTCCCAATGGATGGAACAGGAAACTTCATCTTCTCAAACATGGCTATATTTGAACTATAGCTGAGGAAAGCACAATTCCAACAGATATACCTACAGAAATAGGATGTCCAATAATTCTCTCATTCTTAGGAATCAGACCCCAATGTTTTTACTGTGGACATAGATCCCATTTAATCAAAGACTGCATTTCATGCATCTGTACAACATGTGTAAACAAAAAGAACAGATACCACAGATGCAAAGAAAACCATACAAACCCAGCCAAAGAACACTACAATTCTGAAGACAATATTCTACATAATAATGCATCAGATCAACACAACCAACAAGATGAGTTCCAAACAGTAGAGAGCAGAACAAAAAAATATAATATTCAGCCTACATCCAAAAGTACACCACACTCCAATGTGAATACAAAAAATCAATCACAAACACATATTAAAGGTCTACAACTCAGAACTACTTATCACAAAACTAAAACTGATAAAACAAGACATATGGATGGAAAAAACTCACAGAGTTCCACCACAAATTCAAAATCACCTCTCTACATTAGACAGCCAATTAACACATACACCAGCTAAGTCAACAGATCTGCCCCCAAACCTACCATCTTATCACACTCTTTAGAAACTTCATTCCCAAAACAAAAAAACAATCTCAGCATAAATGTAGCAATAAATCAAGATTGATTTCCATTTCAGAATTTTGTTCTCTAAAGACAAATTCTCAGAACAAAATTCTGAAATGGAAATCAGTACATTAGAATCTCATAATAACAAAAGAAAATCATCCAATATGAAAAAATCTCGCTCAAAGGAAGATAATATCATTTTTCCACTGACAATTAAAAATCAGATTTTACAACATAATAATGCAAAAAAAAACAGTTGGAGAGAAAAAATGAAAAATTATCTGCTCAAGACCAAATAGCCCACAAACCAAACTCGGATACTCCTCATCTGATGAATAAATATTAATACCTGTTTTCTCTTACTAATAACAAAGATAACCATCAGAATCTTTCCCAATGCCTTCCACAACTCACTAAAAACCTTCCTGCGGTAAGTAATGGCAAATCCATTGGCAATGAATAGTATCACTTGTAGAATTGCTGGTGTAAACATCAGAGGTATAAACTCTCTCATGCAAGTTCATGCAATTAGGCATTTTTTTACATCTGTCTCTCCCCACATTCTGTTAATGGGAGAGACAAAGCACCATTATAACTCAAAAAACAATGTTTTCTCAGAACTAAACAAACTTGGTTTTACTCATCTTTCAGTTAATCACACTCCAGCTAGAAGTGTGAGCATCCTAATTAACAATAAAATGCTTCCCAACAAGTTTAAAATGCTCAATTTAATAGCCATCAACCTGATTTATGATAATAACACATTCAATGCATTCTATGTATATCTACCTAATAATATAACAAGTTATTCACACAATTAATATGCTCATTGCTAATAACAATGCTTTCTCAATCCTCATGGAGGATTTTAATATTTCCTATGACTGCTTCACATCAAAATACTTACACCTGATTAACTGAGGCTTCTTGAATAGTAGAGGCTTCTTTCCACCCAATGCCTTCTCTTTTTACAATGAAACTCAGTACTCTCTAATAGATCTCTTATTTTATACCTCAGAATTACACCTTGGTCTGGAGGCCACCCTCCAGTCAGTCACCTTCTCAGACCCCCAAGCAATATTAACTTCTCTGCAGTTTAAAAATGGTACCACAATCAGTCTCAACATAACTATTAGAGTACTATCTCATGCTGCCATGATGGAAGCCTTTTTCTCTGAAACATACATTCTGTTTCATAAGATTGATATTCTGTCTAGACTTCCAGAAGAAGCATGGTTTTCATTGATAGGAATATTACAGACCTTGATAGCACACTATACTAAGAAAGTCAAAGGACCTACTACCCTATTCAAAGAATTAGAACATATCCACAATAAGATCAAGACATTTGCTATAAACACTGAACCTATAGAAAATTTACTCACCCTCAAAAATCAATATAAACATAAACAAACAACAATAGCAGAACATATACCTATTAAGAGATCAAGATTTTCCTGCCATCACAACACTGTTGGACGAGAGGATATCTGCAGTGGGTTTTAGGTGCATAATCAAAACAAAACACTCCAACAATTATAACTATCAATGGTTTTCAAATCACTGGCCTCCAAATAATTCAACATATCAAAGAACACCTCAGAGATCATATTCAAGCTCACTACTTGGATGTACACAAAACACTGAGAGACAGTACTAGAGTAAATGCACATGGCTTCACTGAGGCAGATATCAAAAGCCACCTTTTAGCACTACCCATAAATGTTCACCCTGGAATGCATGTCATTCCCAAATTTGTACTAACTCACCTCAATAACTTCACAAACCCAATCATCATTAAAATTATTAACCATTTATCATCACAGAAAAGAACAATAGCCAACCTCTATTTAATAGCGATGGTTCCATTCATTAAAAAGAACAGAGATCCAACATCCATCAACAGATTAAGACCCATATCCATGACTCCTATCCTCATAAAAATAATAGAGGAAGTCATAAAGGAAAAAATACAAAACAAAATCCTAAACAAAATATCAGAATCACAATTTTCCAGAAAAGGATCATCCACACTAACTGCAATGGGAGAAGTCAAAATATTATTGGACCATATCAGATCTAAAAAATTGTCCAAACCTATTGCAGTTCAAATTGACATTACTAAAGCATTTGATTCAGTCAACATTAATACACTACTTGATTTACTAGATGAATGTGAAATTCCCACAGACATTATCCAAATCATTGATAACTTCTTCCACAACAGACTAATACACATATCGCTCAGCATGTCATACTCCAATGGTTTCTCCCCTACCAGATCTATTCTGCAGGGATCCCCACTGAGTGCCCTACTTTTTTCATGCTACATTAACCCCTTGTTAATAGCATTAGAGAACTCCCTCCCTGGAGTATTTATACCATGCATCAAGAAATCTATTAAGACCATCGCCGCCTACATGGATGACGTTCTTATTATCCTACCATTCGAGAAATTCCTAAAACCTCTCTACAAAATCCTTAACAATTTCTCTAAAACCTCACAGCTTACCATAAACCCTAAAAAGTCATCATCATGGTGTATTATTAATGGAAAGAAAATTAAATCTAACTTTCTAGCTGAGCCCCAGAATTTTTTAGGATTCCCTATATATAAATCCCAATCCACCATGTCAAAACATATACAGAATACCATCATTGACTCAACAAATCATTTTACACAGACACTCTCAAAAGTATATCTATCCCTCCAAGGCAAGGTGGCCTTACTAAATATGAAAGTAATGTTTAAAATAGCCTACTACCTGACCATCATATCCTAATCGAGGACCTTCATTAATAAAATCAATAGGATATGTTCGCATCTGTTCTGGAAGTGCCATGTAACCTCCATTAGCATTTCAAGAATGCAATACCACAGAAAACTCAATGGAATGTCTTTACTTTCCATTCAAGCCATTAACTATAAAAAGGCCACACACTAATCTTCAACCTTATTCAAAAATTTGGCAAACCACTAATATTAAGAGGTAATACTTACAGACATACCTCCTTCTATCAAGGCTGGTTGGCTAGACCAACTAATTTCCTTACTAAAACAACATAATAGCACCAGTCCTGGTGTATTCAAAACCAAAATTAACATATGGAATGCACACAATTTAATAAGCCATAAACCACCTCAAATTAAACTGAGTCTTGACTATTCCAATTACAAAATGACCACCTTATTCAAATTCTGGACATTGGAACCCAAATTCCTCGACCATCTAATAAAGGTGAACCTAAATGCAATGCATTCCAACTGGTTCCTTCATTACAAAAGAGGTATAAGAAACATAGACCCCATTTGTTCAAACTGCTTAATGCATGAGGAAACTTTTGAACACATTATGCTTTTTTGCATGGGATTGGGAAGAATTAAATTCATAATATCTGAAAATAATATTATTGATTACTATAAAATTTTATCAATCAAAGAGTGTATTAAGGAAAAAGACTTCTCCACCATTAGGATGGCAATCTTTGTTACACATCCTCTCTGGGTGACAAGATGTAAATTAAAGTTTAGCATTTTCCAGCCAGAAGCAAACTCTTTCTTCTTTGCGGCACTTTCAAAACTACAAAAAAAAGACAGAATGTTCTACTCAAAGTTTCTACATGAACATACATGGAAACTGTTTAAATACCCTACCTTCAAAATTACTCCAATCCTAATGATTGATAAAGTATATAACAGGTAAAATAAACACTCAAATATCTGATTAATGTATGGACATACAAAATGTCATAAACATACACTAATTTTCTCTGACCTATGATCTGACTAAACAAACAAATCAGATCTTGTCTCATTCTATACAAATTCTTGAGAACTTATAACAATATAAACATTTATACCTATCATTGAAAACTTTTGTATATACCTATTATCAATAAATCTAATTTTTTTAAATAAAAAAAAAATATAATTACTGATATAGATGATTACTGCTTAATGTAAAAATAGAGTTCTCATTTGTAAATAATGGTCTTTCAAAACAATGTTCAAAAAGCATTTAAGAAAATGGCATGAGTAAATAATTTATATCCTAAATTATAAAAGTTTATTATTAAGACTCTAATTAACACATCCAACAAATGTTTCTTTAATAAATATAAAAAAAATTAAAATCTAGGATTTAAATATACATATAAATTTTCTCATTTAGTAACATGCACTGTACAGAAAAATAGTATTTAAGACCAAATATGTGGACTTTCAAAATAAAAAAGTCCATATGCTCTGCCGACTACGATTATTTTTTTATTCAAAGGCACATTGAAAACTTAGATAAAATCGTCCTTTTAATGTAATGAGCGTGCTAATAGCTCTAAACAATCTTTATCGATAAACGATGTATAAGAAAGCATTTAAAATCTTTCTCCAAAATTATCCCTATCCCTCTTCAGGGAGGTGCTAGAATATTCAGACATATGAGGGGTCTGAATAATTTTTAGCTACACCATATATTAATAGCTTAATCATCAATATAATTTCATCAAAGCCTCAAAAACAAAACTATAATAGTAAAAAGTAAAGGCATATATCAGTTGACTTAACTTAATAAGCTTGTATTACAAATCTATTAATATGCTCATTATATTAAATTTGTAATACAAGCTTATTAGTCATGATGCATGATTTGATTTCTTAATTTTCCTCTTATGTCGTGGAAAAACTTAGATCTTTTTTCTTTAAATTGGTCTTCCCTATATACCTATCACTATTTATTTTGTTTTTTGTCATTACTGAAGGATAGCATAAGATGCTTTTTTTTTCTAATATTATTACGCTTAAAATTTTTATTCTTTGATTTCTAAAATGTCATTTCTGCTTTAACCAAATATTTCTGAAATTACAATATCTTTGAATACTAAATAAACTTATTAATTTATGCATTTTTACATTATATTGTTGTTATTAATTGTTATATAAATATTAATTTTAAATTTTTATCGTAGGAAAAAAAATATTAATTTTAAAGTTTTATTTACCAAGAATTCTGTAATGCATATGAAAAAAAAAGTACTTCTCATTAGCATTATAAATAAATAACAAAGAAATGTAATTTAAATAGTTAAATACAAGTATATTATATATACAAAATATAATCTAATTAAAAGGGATTTGAATTCAGAATTTCAAATTCCCTACAGCTTATACAATTTATCTTACACAATCAATGCATATGATCACATACATATTCAGCCTGTATTCTTTCCTTCCCTCTTCTCTGTATTCGAATGGACATATTAAGGTTCTATATGTGAAAGGTTAGTGTGACTTAAAGTCAACATGAGTATGACAATAATGTTGGAATCAATAAGGGCTTTGAACATTCCATCATCAGATTTTCATCAATATGAATGGCTGAAGAGTTGGGGTGGCGTGGAGAAGATG